>CM042686.1:176912755-178112755 GCA_023614405.1 Avena insularis
GGAGTACCTAGAATGCCTCATAATGAACCTAGGAGCATAAGCGATTGGTCACAGAAGTGAAAGTGAATTAAATTTTACTTGTCGTTATGTTTCTATTTTGTGGAACTCAGTTAGCTTGTCAAGATGTCTCAGCGCTCAAGTGATAGTAGTAAAATAAATTTAACCATCTTTGTGCTATGTTTATGTATGTGTCTTGTAGCTTGTCAAGATGGTAGCTCGTTAACTGGCAGTTTGAAAGCTACAAGACACATACATAAGCTACCATCTTGACAAACTACAAGACACATTCATAAGCATAACACAAAGAGGGTTAAATTTATTTTACTACTATCACTTGAGGCGCTAGACATCTTGACAAGCTAACTGAGTTCCACAAAATGTAAACATAACATCGACAAGTAAAATTTAATTCACTTCTCATCGACCACTTGAGGCGCTTTGCTATCATTCCTAGGCATTAATCAGGACCATTCCAGTACTCCACACCATGAAATGCTTCGCCCCACCTCGATCCGACTTGGCTTCTCTCTTCGTGTCCCGACACAATTAGCGGAAAGGCCATAGGCCAGATTGTTGCCGCTAGAAGATGTTGCTCTCTTCGCTTGCTTCTCAGCACTCCTCTCTCGCTTCGTCAGCCGCAAGCTCTCTTTCACAGCTCAGAGCCTCTATCGCCTGCTTCGTATGCAGCTTCAAACTCGCTATTCTGAATTTTCTACAAAGGGCTCCTAAGCTCGCCTTCCTCTTGCAAATAGGGAAAACACGAGGTAACGTGGAAAAAATGGATCTTCTTGTACATGGTAGGTCACGTAGCATCTATGGCTGCATACTTCAGGTTTATATCGACAACGGCCACTCATCCCAGAAATCGTGCTCATCAGAGGGAAATCTTCCTTCATTTTGTCGCATTCGACTCATCGAGGATTCTAGTTGCGATTGATGCCATTCCATCCTTCCTCGGCCCCTAGGATCTTGACAAGACTCAATATCGATCCGCCAGCGAGGAATTATAATTCTCTTGATAAAATTTGGAAAATCAGTTGTTTTGTCGATGCAGAAAAACAATTCCCTTTTCTACAAGGAACTAGCGCAATACGGACAATTCGTCACCCGAAAGTATGTAGTTTGTCATCACCAAAATTTGTAACTACAAATATTTTGTCAATGCAAGATCATCATATGAATATAGTTTTGAAAAGTTTAGTAAATGCAAGATCAAGACTCTCAACATTGTCTTGTCATAATTTATTTGGTCCTAAATAAAATCCAGAGTTGCAAGATGAGCAAATGGATAAAGAACAAGAGGAGAAAACCCTAAAAGCGTTAGCTACAAAGAGCAGATCTACAAACCAGGAGAGGTGGTAGACGAGGACGTGTTTCCTCATGGCCAGTTGAACCACGGAGATTTCACTCCCTTCATATGGGTGCTCTGGGGTGTACTCGAGGTCCAATCCCACAAACTTGTCCTCGGCTATCCCAAGCCAACCTCAGACATCCCTGTGACATGCACCACTGTCTCCTCCTCGTTGGTGTAGACAAACGTCTATCTTCTTATTGTCATGGGTAGTGAAGCTTGTCTCTAGAGTGCGACGACCTTCCATGGCGGCAAGGTGAAGACGGGAAGAAGACAGATGACAAGAAGAAGAAGAGTGGTTTGTGTGGAGGTGGAACTATGGAACCGCTAATGCGCTTTTTAAGGTAGTGGTTAACGACGGGACGGAAGTCCAAGGAGAGACGCTGTAGTGGCTGCCCAGCTTCTGAGTAAACAAAAAATAATTATAACACCGATACATGCGCCCTATTTTGTCACGTCAATACACTAGGCAGGGGGTGGGCAGGGGGTGTTTTCATATCCACTGTGCCAATGCTGCAAGCCTACGTGACTGCCACCCCACCTAAGCTACGGGAGCGACATAATAGCGAGAACCCAGGGGTTAACTTGACGCCGTTAGCCTGATTTTTGTATTGAAACGTAGTTGAATTCGCGAAAAAAATACCCTTTGAGTATTTGGCACACCCACTGTAGTCATCCCGGCTGATTTCAGGGAACTTGGGTACCGTGTTGCCTGGACACCCCAACTTTCGGCCGCAAAATGATATTCTCCCCATGGAGGTCATGCTCATCGAGCCATCCTGGACACAACTGTATATCACATACCTGCTCAACAACAGGCTGCTAGACGACCTAATAGATGCACGACACATAGCCAAGCGCTCCAAAGCCTTCAGCATTATCAATGACAAGTTGTACAAATGTAGAATTATGAGAGTCCTTCAATTATGCATCTCCAATGGCGACGGAAGAGCCATACTCCTTGAGATACACGAGGGAACCTGTCGCCATCACGCTAGAAGCCGCACCCTTGTCACCAAAGATCTATGAGATGGTTTCTACTGGCCAACGGCGATGCACGATGCCAAGTACATCGTCTAGAAGTGTAATGCTTGATAAAGATTCGCGGATAAGCCACACGCACCGGGTGCAGAACTCAGGCCAATACATGTGGCTTCGCCTTTCGTGCAATGGGGACTCGACATGGTCGACAAGCTACAAAAGAGGATACGTTTACCTCCTTGTCGTAGTCGACAAATTCACCAAGTGGATTGAGGCCATGCCGGTGACAACCAGTAAGGAGCCACCACCGTCAAGTTCTTCGAGTCCATCGTCTTCAGGTTCGGGGTGCCACACAACATTATCACTAACAATGGGACGAACATCACCTCGAACAAGTTCCAGGATTTCTACGAAAACTTGGGAGTTAAAAAATCAGCTATGCTTCAGTAGCACATCCCCAGACCAACGGTCATGTCGAAAAGGCCAACGGCCTCGTATGCAGTGGCATGAAGAAAAGACTCCTCCAACCACTCGAGCGAGCAACTGGGTGTTGGGCTGAGGAACTGCCATCCGTACTATGGAGCCTGCACACAACTCCAAACAGCACCATAGGCTACACCCTGTTCTTCATGGTACATGATGCCGAGGCAATGCTACCTACAGAAGTGCACTACAAGGCTCGAAGTGTCATCATGTATGAGGTCGAATCCCACGGTTGCACTCAAGACTCACGACCTTCTCGATGAAGCACGCGAGATCACGACAGAACAATCAATGATCTACCAGTAGAGCCTTGGCAACTACCATAGCCGACGGTTGCACCCAAGATACTTAATCGAAGGAGACCTCATCCTGCGACTAAACCAGAAAGGACACCACAAGCTCGAGTCCCTTGAGGGACCCTATGTGATTACTGAAGTAATCCCAGGTGGTGCCTATCGCCTAAAGGATGAAGAGAGTGGAGTCGCATACTCCAACCCATGGAACATCGTGCAGCTGCTACGATTCTACCCCTAGCCAAACATTGTACCTACTGATATTCTACAAATAAATAAAGCTAAGTGCCTCCAACCATGTGTCTTGTTACATTTACTTTCATTGTTATTTTCTGCACTCGGGGGCTGCGTCTCCCTGACGCCCTCGTCACACATACAAAACTCACAAAGCAATGACCTGAGTAGCTGACTAAACTGACAATCGAACCCTTGATAAAACCAACCCAGTTGCAATGCAACTAGTAAGCTGGCAAGACGATGAGATCTGCAAGTGTCAGGCTAACAAAAAGGCATCACACACTCACGAAACATACAAGCTAACATCTTTACATACAAACATGGGTATCAACACCCAATCGAAACAACTATACAAATTTTAAAACACTTATATGTCTTGTGCAGGCTAATCACTATTCTACTGAAGCGAAAGAAGAACGTTGGTACACTCATCGAACAAACTCACGATGTCCTTCGCTGGACGATCAACCGCTCGATAATGGGGCACCATGTTCCATGCCATCCCTGCTAGAGGCGGTGGCGGTCCTGCGACGACAGCATCCAAGTCCACATTGGGTCACTGCATGCGTACAAGCACCAACGCAATCTTAGCACCCACAACAAGTTGTTGATGCACGCACTCACATATGGCATCAGCACTCTGAAACTTCCACATCAGAGCCAGCGGGCTTGAGGGCGCGGCATCCAGCGGAAACATCGCTTAGAAGATATGCTTCAGGAACGACTGTGCCTTCTTCAGAAAATATAGCACCTGCGACATGTGATCCTGCAATGTCACCGACGTGATTGCACGATCCCGGTCGGTCTAGAAGAATCCACCAACTTCCAGCTGATCTTGAGTCAAACAGGTCAGTCTAATGCTGATGCGATCCCTCTATTCCTGCGGAATGAGATTGACAATTGCAAAAGATAGCAACATAAAGGCATCATCCAATGAAAAACAATACGAGCACATTGCAGCAACAAAGTCGAAGAAATACCCACATTGCAACTGCTCATTGATTTGGGCCACCTCGCCTAGAAGATAAGCTTCCCGCTCCAATGCTTTTTCTGCCTTCGACTTCGAGACATCGGCATTACCACGGAGGACCGGTGCTTCTCGCTCTAAGTGCTTTACACGGTCACGCAGTCGAGAGAAAAGCGGTAGCTCCTCCACCTTTGAACGTGGTTGTGCCACAAGTTCACCAGAGGAGGGTTCGCCAGGCGCATCTGTGGATGGCACAACTTGCAAACCGCTCGAAGGGCCCTAACCACACAGAAGATTGTAAGAATAAGAGACACTACACACATAATTCGAATGGTGCAAGCACAGAGAAAATTTATACATTCAGAATAGCACCAAGTTTTAACAGGGGCACCCCACATAAATAGTTCAAAGACAAAGCCAAAATTCTTCATGAAGCTACATGATACATTGCAAATGTATCTATAATTTTTCATGTTCCATGCTTGGTTTTATCCACTTTCTTGTGTTTTGTTCCAACTTTGGAGTACTTATATTAGATTTCTTGGACTAACCTATTAACAAGAGCCACAATGTTACTGCTTTTCTCGCTGTTTTGGTTCCAAAAAGTCGAAAATGAATATTCTCGAATTGGACGGATGAAGCCAAACTTCCTATTTTTCCGGAAGGGATCAAGTGCCGTATCTGAGACGGAGAAGGGCTGGGGTCGCCACACCACCTGGCCAGGCGGCCAGTTCGGCCCACGCCAGGTGGTCCGCCGACCCCAGACCCCTCGGCCTCTCCTTCCGCCTATGAGTTGCCCTCGGACGAAAACCCTAAGGACCCAACAAAATCCACAAAGAGTCTATAGCCTCGTCATCTCCATCCCTAGATCGAGGGATCTCAAGCTCTTCCGTGCACCTGCCGGAGAGGGAATTCACCGAGGCCTTCTTCATCACCATGCAAGCCTCCGTGTGATGCTTGAGTAGTTCATCCTTGGACTACGGATCCATGTAGTAGCTAGATGGCTGGTTTCTCCTCCTTTGTGCTTTCATGTTTATATCTTGTGAGTCTGCTCATGATCAAGATCATCTATTTGTAATTCATACATGTTGTGTTTATGGGATCCGATGGATATTGAGATGCTATTTCAGATTGATTATTGATTCTATCATGTCTTTGTTATTTGAGATCTTGCATGCTTTCCGTTGTTAGTAGCTATCTTGGCCAAGTAGATGCTAGCAACTCCAAGAGTTAGTATTTATGCTCGATAGTGGGTTTATGCCTCCGTAACTGGGAAGTGATGTAAATCTCTAAGGTACTAGATGTCTGTTGCTACTAGGGAGAAAACAAGGATCTTTTGTTCATAGAACAATCGTATTGTTTACTTTACACGCAGTTCGTAAAGCAATAACTGCTGCTTGCAACTTAATACGGAGGGGTTCGGATGATAACCTGAAGGTGGATTATTAGTCATAGATGCAGTTGGATGGTGGTCTATGTATTATGTTTTAATGCCCAATCAAGTCTCAAAGGAGTCAAGATGATTAGTATATGCATGTATTGCTTTCTCGGTGTTTGTCAATTGCCCCGTTGTAATTTTTTCACCCAGCATGTTATCTATCTAAGGAGAGACACCTCTAGTGAACTATGGATCCCGGTCCTTCTTCTTTACATACAATCTACAACTGTTTACTGCTTTGTGTTTACTTTCTGCAAACTTTTACTTCTTTCCATTCGATACGTTTAATCCTTTGTTTTCTGCAAAACACAGTGAGATTGACAACCTCATCGCAAGTTGGGGACAAAGTTCTGTGGTTGTGTTGTGCAGGTCTCCACGTTGCTACTAGCACCGGTAGTGCGCCCTACCAAAGCTCAGCTAGTAACACCTTTGGGGTGTTTCCTTGCTCCTACTGGTTCGATTAAACCTTGGTTTCATAACTGAGAGAAAGCTTGCTGCTGTGCTCATCATACCTTCCTCTTGGGGTTCCCAACGAGCTCTACGTCGATCGTCGAGCGCATCAAGCTATTTTTTGCCGCCGTTGCCTGGGAGTCAAGGACATCTTCACAAAGGGAGTCCCTCATAACCAATCTCTTTACTTTGTTGTTTTTCTTTTGCTTAGCTTCTTTTTGCTTTGTTTGCTTGTTTTGTTCTTCAAAAAAACAAAAAAAATAGTTTTACTAGTTTGCTTTCTTATTGGAAAAACACAAAAAAAATTAGTTCTTTTCTTAAGTTGCCTTTATGACTAGCTCTGCTCCAATCACTATTTCATTATGGATAGCTCACTCAGTTTCCTATTTGGGAACAATATTATGACTGCTAAGGTAATAGATGAACCACCGCCTGCTAGAACCTCCATGGAAGAAGAAATTGCTGAACCTGAAAGCTCATTAGATGAAAAAGAGGAGGAGAGTGATGGACAAAAGGAGGAAGAATGGATCTACCCATGCCTACCTTCTAATGAGAGTAACTCTTTATCCCTTACATTATTTGATTGTCCCCCATGCTTATCAAAGGAGGGTGAATGTTATGTTCCCGAGGATTCTTTTGAAAATGTTTATAATAAAGCTCTAGTGCTTGTAGATCATGAAAAGCATGCGTTATGTGATAGTTATATTGTTGAGTTTATTCATGAGGCTACTGAAAATTATTATGAGAGTGGAAAATATGGTTGTAGAAGTTTTTATGGTAATGAAACACCTCTCTATGTGCTGAAAGTTTTGAAGTTACTTTTGTTTTATCTTCCTATGCCTGTCACTTTGCTCTTTGTGCATTTATTTGCATACAAGACTCCTATGCATAGGAAGTGGTTTAGACTTAAATGTGTTTTGAATTTGCTTCTTGGTGGTCTCTTTTACTTCAATTCATATTTCCTATGAGAGCATCTTCTCAAATTTTCATGCCTAACTTAAAGGCGTTAAAGAAAAGTACTTGTTGGGAGATAACCCAAGAGTTTTAGATGAGTCTTGGAAGTTATTACTTCAGTAATAACCTCTCCTTATCCTTTTTATTTGCTTTTTGTGCCAAGAGTAACCTCTAATGATAGTGAAGTAATGATTGGAAAAGTTGCTGTCCCGAAGATTTTTGTGCTTCACCGTAAAAATTCCTGAGAGAGCTCTGTATGTCGGATTGAGCTGTAATGTTTTGTGCTTCTGACCCAGGTTGTTATCTAACTTTCGTTAGTTCAACACTTTTTTATTTGAGCAACAGAAGGTCTTCGAAAAAATTCGTCTTTACCTGCTGGTCTGTTTTGACAGATTTCTGCCATTTTCTGCATTTGCTTCTTGTTGGTTCCTTCTTGAGTTTTTTTGGGGAATTTAGCTTTTTGAGGGAAGTGCTACAGTAGCTAGTGTTCTAATGGAAGTTTATTTGGTGTTAGAACTGAACCTTGAGACTTATTTATCTTAAGTGCACTAATGTTGCTAATGAGATTGTGTGAAGTTTTGTATGAAGGAAAAATTTCAGGTGTATGGAAGGAATGAGTAATGAGATGAAGGATGGACTAAAGCTCAAGATTGGGGATGCCACGCGTGTCAGCCCAAGAAATATCCAAGAAGTGCAAGCATCAAATCTTGGGGATGCCCAAGGCATCCCCTTCTTCATCAATAAAAATTCCAGGTTTCTTCCAAACGCTTCATTTTTATTGTTTCATGCACAATTGTGTTTTTCTTGGAGCGTCTTCCTTTTCGTTTTCGTTTTGGTTTTTAGTTTCTTGGTTTTCTTAGTTTTATGAATAAGTTGGTTGGACCCCCTCTTTCATACATTGGTTTGCAAATAGTTTGGTTTGGTTTGGAAAAGAGTAGGAAAGTTCATACTTTTGTGGTAAAAAGAGCTTATTTTTGACTATGGCTATGCTTTGTCATGCCATGATTGATATTGTTTTGGCTTTATGCTTAGTATTCTTTTCTGTAGCATGACATGTTATAAACAATTGAGATTGCTTAATGTGCCTTGTATGAATCATGCGTTGTTTTAGCATATTAAAGCATAGTATAGTGGTATTCTCCTTTGATACTTTATTTGGGTTGACTTGGCACATGCTCACAGCATGTTATGACTATCTCAAGTCACCATAGCCTTTATGATCCTTTAGTTTTCAACTTGTAGTATCACTTTATGCTTTGATCAATGATGTTTTGTCGCTCTGCATGATTATGGCCATTATTGCTCTCTTAGTTTGTCGCTCCCAGTCTTTTGCTAGCTTCCACAACCAAGTATGAGTTCCACTCATGCATACAACTCCCTAAACCAAGTTATTCCAAAGATTCCACCATACCTACCTACTACCTTATGCTATTTCAAGTATATTCATGCTTTTGTCTACCTTTCACTTGTTATGACAAAACTAGTGATTAAAGCTCTCACGAACTTGATGGCACACTTTACTTTTTTTGCCTCTAATAAACTTGAACCATTGGGTCCTTCTTTGTTGCGTATATGCTTGTGCTTTATAAGTTGAAATTAGCAGAACCATGTTTCATGGGGAACGCTTTCAACATTGCACTTGTACTTTGTACCCCATTGATATTATGTTCTTTTGCTTACGGATCCTGGCGGTGTGAAATAAATGTGGAACTTGTATGATCATGGAGTTTGTATGTGTGTTAGAGAAACGCCTGGGCCGCTAGCCTAAGCCATGCCTAATCATGGTGGAAACTTGCAGCATCACCATAATGAGCACTCTATGAAGCATCCTCAATAAAAACCTATGCAAATAGCAAATAAAAAGATCGCTGAGATGCTCATTGTCTGCTTGCCTTGTCATTTTGACTATGGGAAAGCTCCCGTATCATGTGCAAGGGGTACCCCATTGGCGGTTCTTAATGATACACACATACTTACAATGACAAGAGCTTACTCGTGACTAAAGTTGAGTAGCATGAGGATCGGTCTTCGTAAGTAAGGGGCATGAGATTTCGGTTTATAACTTGTCAAGCATATCCTCTTAGTTGTGTCATTTTAACCTTAATCACCTTCAAGATGCTTATGATAGGGGCAATGAGAGCTGAAAGCTACAAGTACCATAATTTTTGGAAGCTCTTTATGAGACTTGAATCCCTACTTCCTTTTACAAAAGGCCTTTCTTCCACCATTATATTGAGTCTACACCTTCCATCTTTATGCACTACTTTGAGAGCATAGTGGTCATTCTTAGTTCTATGTGCATTGTCCCAAGACTAGTTGATTGATGCATAACTTGTTATTGCTTGTTTGAAACTATTGTATCTAGTCACTCTTATGAACTTTGAAGGTGTCCCATGCATTTATATTTGCTACTCTATTGAGGGACAAGCTGAATACTATTATGCTATGTTTTCTTTATGTGAAACAAACAAACGTCTTGCAAACATTGTTATTCATGAATTTTTTGTTTGTGGCTTTTCATGTTGCATCATAGTCTCTTTGCTTATTGCTAGAACTTTGTCTTTCATGTTATGATTGAAGTACTATGATCCCAGCTTTGAATGTTTTGCAAATACTTTGATCAAGTCTTTGATGGTGCATGTCACCTCAAAAATTATTCTTTTTATCACTTACCTACTCGAGGATGAGCAGGAGTTAAGCTTGGGGATGTTGATACATTGCAAATGTATCTATAATTTTTGATGTTCCATGCTTGGTTTTATCCACTTTCTTGTGTTTTGTTCCAACTTTGGAGTATTTTTATTATGATTTCTTGGACTAACCTATTAACAAGAGCCACAATGCTAGCTGCCTGTTTTCTGCTGTTTTTGGTTCCAGGAAAGTCAGAAAATGAATATTCTCGGAATTGGACGGGACAAAAGCCAAACTTCCTATTTTTCTGGAAGGAATCAAGTGCCAGAATACGAGACGGAGAAGGGGGGCAGCCACCACACCACCTGGTCACATGGCCAGGCCTGGCCCACGCCAGGGGGTGGTCTGGCCGACCCCAGCACCCCCTCGGCCTCTCCTTCCGCCTATGAGTTGCCCTCGGGACGAAAACCCTAAGGACCCGATCAAAAATCCACAAAAGAGTCTATAGCCTCCGTCATCTCCATCCCTAGATCGGGAGGGATCTGAAGCTCTTCCAGGCACCCTGCTGGAGAGGGGAATTCACCCTGGAGGCCTTCTTCATCACCATGCAAGCCTCCGGTGTGATGCGTGAGTAGTTCATCCTTGGACTACGGATCCATGTAGTAGCTAGATGGCTGGTTTCTCCTCCTTTGTGCTTTCATGTTTAGATCTTGTGAGCTCCGTTCATGATCAAGATCATCTATTTGTAATTCATACATGTTGTGTTTGCAGGGATCCGATAGATATTGAGATGCTATTTCAGATTGATTATTGATTCTATCATGTCTTTGTTATTTGAGATCTTGCATGCTTTCCGTTGTTAGTAGCTATCTTGGCCAAGTAGATGCTAGCAACTCCAAGAGTTAGTATTTATGCTCGATAGTGGGTTCATGCCTCCGTAACTGGGAAGTGATGAAATCTCTAAGGTACTAGATGTGCTGTTGCTACTAGGAGAGAACAAGGATCTTTTGTTCATAGAACAATCGTATTGTTTACTTTACACGCAGTTCAGAAGCAATAACTGCTGCTTGCAACTTAATCTTTGGAGGGGTTGGATGATAACCTGAAGGTGGATTATTAGTCATAGATGCAGTTGGATGGCGGTCTATGTATTATGTTGTAATGCCCAATCAAGTCTCAACGGAGTCAAGATGATTAGTATATGCATGTATTGCTTTCTCGGTGTTTGTCAATTGCCCCGTTGTAATTTGTTCACCCAGCATGTTATCTATCTAAGGAGAGACACCTCTAGTGAACTATGGATCCCGGTCCTTCTTCTTTACATACAATCTACAACTGTTTACTGCTTTGTGTTTACTTTCTGCAAACTTTTACTTCTTTCCATTCGATACGTTTAATCCTTTGTTTTCCACAAAACACGATGAGATTGACAACCTCATCGCAAGTTGGGGACAAAGTTCTGTGGTTGTGTTGTGCAGGTCTCCACGTTGCTACTAGCACCGGTAGTGCGCCCTGCCAAAGCTCAGCTAGTAACACCTTTGGGGTGTTTCCTTGATCCTACTGGTTCGATTAAACCTTGGTTTCATAACTGAGGGAAAACTTGCTGCTGTGCTCATCATACCTTCCTCTTGGGGTTCCTAACGAGCTCTACGTCAATCGTCGAGCGCATCACTACAAAGGGAAGCAATGAGGACGGCTACGCCTACACTTCAACACCCAAGGGCTTCTTCGACTCCATGGCAGCCTCCGATGCCGTGGCCTTCTGAAAGTTGGGTTGCCAAGGCAACGCGGTACCCAAGTTCCCTGAAATTAGCCGGGATGACTACAGTTGGTGTGCCAAATACTCAGAGGGTCTTTTTCGGCACGAATTCAACTTTATGTTTCAATACAAAAAATCAGGCTAACGGCCGTCAAGTTGGGCCCCCCTGTGAGTTCTCGCCATTATGTCGCTCCTGTCGCTTAGGCGGGTTGGCTGTCACATAGGCTTGCAGCGTTGGCACAATGGATAGGACAACACCCCCTGCCCAGTGTATTAACATGAAAAAACAGGGCACATGTATCTGTGTTATAATTATTTTTTGTTTACTCAGAAGCTGGAACGGCCACCGCCACGCGTCTCTCCTTGGACTTCCGTCCCTGTCATTAACCACTACCTTAAAAGTGCATTGACGGTTCCACCGTTCCCCTGCCTCGCAGAAACCACTCTTCTTCTCCCTGTCATCTATCTTCTTCCCGTCTTCTCCTTGCACCCTAGAGACAAGGTTTACTACCCATGACAATAAGAAGATAGACGTTGTCTACACCAACGAGGAGGAGACAGTGGTGCGTGTCCTGAGGATGTACGAGGGTTGGCTTGACATAGACGAGGACAAGTTCATGGGATTATACCTTGAGTACACGCCGGAGCACCCATATGAAGGGAGTGAAGTCGCCATCGTTCAACTGGCCATGCGGAAACACGTCCTCGTCTACCACCTCTCCCGGTTTGTAGATCTGCTCTCTGTAGCTAACCACTTTTAGGGTTTTCTCCTCTTGTTCTTTATCCACTTACTCATCTTGCAACTACTGGATTTTATTTAGGACAAAATAAATTATGACAAGACAATGTTGAGAGTCTAGATCTTGCATTTACTAAACTTTTCAAAATTATATTCAGATGATGATCTTGCATTGACAAAATATTTGTAGTTACAAATTTTGGTGATGAGAAACTACATACTTTCAGGACTGATAGGAATTGTCCGGCGCTACGCCAGTTCCTTGTAGAAAAGGGAATTGTTTTCTGCACTGTCGACAAAACAACTGATTTTTCGAAATTCTATCAAGAGGGAATTATAATTCATGCGCACAACTGGATCGATATTCAGAGTCTTGTACGGATCCTAGGGGGCTAGAGGAAGGATGGAATGGCATCACTTGCAACTAGAATTCTCGATGAGTCGTACGACAAAATGAAGGAAGATTTCCCTACGGATAGGCACGATTTCTAGGACGAGTGGCCGTTGTCTGATATAAACCTTAAGTATGCAGCCATAGATGCTTACGTGACCTACCAGCTGTACAAGAAGATCCATTTTTTTCTATGTTACCTCGTGTTTTGCCCTATTTGCAAGAGGGAAGATGAGCTTAGGGGAGTCCTTTGTAGAAAATGCATAATAGCTGAGTTTGAAGCTGCATATGCAAAGAAAATGGTTGCATCTGAAGCAGCTGACAGAGAGGCTGCAGAAGCAGCTGAAAGATAGCTTGCAGCTGAAGTAGAAGCAGCTGACAGAGAGGTTGCAGCTGAAGCAGCAAACAGAGAGGCAGCATTTTCTAGCGGCAACAATCAGGCCTGTGATGCACCGCTAATTGTACCGCAAGACGCTGAAGATAGGGAAGCCAAGTCAGATCCCAGGTGGGACGAAGCATTTCGTGAGCTGTGGAGTACCTGGAATGGTCGCAGTTGGTCGCCTAGGAACGGAGGCGAGCGCCTCAAGTGGTCTGATGAGAAATGAATTAAATTTTACTTGTCAGTGTTATGTTTCTATTTTGTGGAACTTAGTTAGCTTGTCAAGATGTATAGCGCCTCAAGTGATAGTAGTAAAATAAATTTAACCCTCTTTGTGTTATGTTTATGTATGTGTCTTGTAGCTTGTCAAGATGGTAGCTCGTTAACTGGCAGTTTGAAAGAGTGCCCTTTTCCTCTCTTGCTAAACAGATATGTTTCATTTTTCCCAAATTGGTAGCAAATCTAGAGAAGATTCTCACTTCGATAATTCGTTCCCTTTTAGACCTCTTTTTGCCTTCTACCAGGTAGAAAATCTAGAGCAGCAAATCACACCAGGCAGAATACATTCATTCAGAAAACAAAACAAATGTAGATATAGTTGTGCACAGCTAAATAGGATATAGCGATAGAAAGTAGGTTGCTTAACGAGGTTCGATGCATTCAGCCAGAAATAGGATATAGCTAGAAAGAAGCTGCTTAGCAGCGGCCGCCCTTGCAGGCACATCCTGCAAGCGCCCGCGCCCCCACCTCCTCCCTCCGGCGCTTCCTCCACTTCTTGCTGCCAAGTCCCTTGATCTTGGGGGCCTTGGGCCTGATTGTAGGCATACGACCCTCTTTGATGGCCACCCGCTGGAGGTTTCGGAGGTGAATGCCGAGAGCCCGGTGTTCAGCGATGTAGGCGTTGATGTCCAGGGTCTCGTGCCCGCCGCCTTCGTGGATGTCGGAGCCCAAGGCCTCTGCATGCTTCAGTAAGCAGTTGAAGTCTGTGCCGACGAGACTCACCCAGCCGAAGGAGATCCCCTTGCAGAAGGGGCAACGCCAGGAGCCGCCCCTGAAGAAGGCGTCGTACTGGCCGGCCCGCAGCCTCCTCAGCACCTGACGAGTCTTGGTGTGGATGGATTCGTCATCGTTGTAGACATCGCTACCGGAACCCTATTGGAAGAAAAGGAAAATGGGGTAGTAGATGATGTAAGAAGACCGAGCAATCGAAATGCGAACAAGCGAATCCTAATAAACCAAGATCTAGTATCCAACGATGGGAACGATAGAAGAACCAGGGGAGGGGAGCAAACCCTAGTTACCTCCGACCATGGGTCGTCGATGCCGGTATCGTAGGGGTTCAGCGGAGCGATGTACTTATCTGGATCGTACATGCCCAAGAAGTGCTTG
Organism: Avena insularis; assembly: GCA_023614405.1. NCBI lineage: Eukaryota > Viridiplantae > Streptophyta > Magnoliopsida > Poales > Poaceae > Avena > Avena insularis. The sequence continues at coordinate 176,927,198 of CM042686.1, forward strand.
ATATGCTTGTGACCAGCGGGGGCCTCCTCGCTGGCGGGTGGCTCCTCTTCGGCGGCCCCGTCGGTAGCGGGGACGGGGGCCTGGACGGGAACGGCGGCTGCCATCGATGGCTCGACTAGGGCCTGGACAGGGACGGCGGCTGCTTTCAACGCGTCGAGGGGGACCGGCCAGGAGATGGGGGCCTCCTCGCCGGCGGCCTCGTAGGCGACGATGGCCATCTTATCCTCCTCCGCATTCGCCGGCGCGGACGGGGTATTCGGGAGTTTGCGGGTGCTGGTGGGACAATGGAGAGGGTTGCGTGGGGAGAGTGAGCGAGAGTGAGAGTGGGTGTGCGGAGAGGGGCTCTATAATTAAGGTGGATGGAAGCAAGGCACGTTTCGTTGCACCACCATGCAATGCGCCGCATAGTCTACTGCACCGTGCACCATGACACGCGCACGGTACGCCCCGTTTTTTTCCCGGGTCATGCATGGTAGTTCTGTATTGAGCCACATGCAAAGGGCGTATACACAATTGGGTGTGGTTCATGAAAAGAATAGACATGCAATGACACTGGGTGTGGTTCATGAAAAGAATAGATATGCAATGACACTAGTGGATCCACATGTGGTTGGTGGAAGGTAGGTGGCTGTACGGCGAGATTTTTGGGGTTGTGCTAGATCGGGTAGAGGGATGTGTTGATGGCTGCGAGGGACTCGATGAAGGCGGAGACATTAGGTCTCATCGATCTCAGCTCTTCGGCCTCCGGCTAGCGCGTGCAATCTTCTTACGGTGGGGCCCAGTTGGAAGTGATATTGAGAGCCGCTGCGTAAAAAATGGGATATGTCTTATTAAAATCAAGTGGCAATAAATTGCAGCTGTCCATCAACGACCATGCACTCGATGATGCATGTGTTGTGGCATAGTAGTAGTAGAAGTAGGCTTTTCAAACTTGATTAAACATGACATGACCGCTCGACGACTTTTTCAATGGATGGCTTCATGTTCCTTATTGTAGAAGTCTCGCTGAGGGAGACATCCGTGATGTCTCACGCTGTACTATGAAGGGCACGACGTGTGCAACGATCATCGTTGGATCGCACAGAATCAATGGTTGGTGTGCACGATCCGCGTGACAACTGTGACAACCAATTAGGGAGTAGCAGACAGAGTGAACACAGGTTTGGGCTTCTATGAAAGATAGAGAGAGGGGGTAAAACTGAGTAGTGTCAAAAAACCAAGGGAAAAACTGAGTAGCATAAAAATGGAAAGTGAGTGCCGTGTACAATGAAATGCATGGATCAACCAATGGCATTGCATGTCAGTTCTTCTCACAAACCACATAAGGATACACTAGTGTCATTGCATGTGTGTTCTTTTCATGAACCACACCCAGTGTGATTGCATGTCTGTGCTTTCCACAAACCACATATGCATACACCAGTATCATTGGATGTCTGTTCTTTTCATGAACCACACCCAGTGTCATTGCATGTGTGTTCCTATAAACAAACCACATATGATCCACATAGTGTGATTGCATGTCTTTTCTTTTCACAAACCACACCTGGATCCACCAGTGTCATTGCACGTCTGTTCTTTTCAAGAACCACAACTAGAGTCATTGCATGTGTGTTCTTCTAAACAAACCACATAAGGATCCACCAGTGTCATTGGATGTGTGTTCTTCTCATGAACCACACCCAGTGTCATTGCATGTGTGTTCTTCTCATGAACCACACATGGATCCACCAGTGTCATTGCATGTCTGTTCTTTTCATGAACCACACCCAGTGTCATTGCATGTCTGTTCCTCTAAACAAACCACACATGGATCCACCACTGTCATTGGATGTGTGTTCTTCTCATGAACTACACCCAGTGTGATTGCATGTATGTTCTTCTCATGAACCACACATGGATCAACCAGTGTCATTGCATGTGTGTTTTTCTCATGAACCACAACCAGTGTTATTGCATGTCTGTTGTTCTCACAAACCACACATGGATCCACCAGTGTCATTGGATGTGTGTTCTTCTCATGAACCACACATGGATCCACCAGTGTCTTTGCATGTCTGTTCTTTTCATGAACCACAACTAGAGTCATTACAAGTCTGTTCCTTCCACAAACCACATATGGATCCACCAGTGTCATTGCATGTCTGTTCTTTTCATGAACCACACCTAGTGTCATTGCATGTCTGTTCCTCTAAAAAACCACACATGGATCCACCTAGTGTGATTGCATGTCTTTTCTTTTCACAAACCACACATGGATCCACTAGAGTCATTGCATGTGTGTTCTTCTCATGAACCACAGCCAGTGTCATTGCATGTATGTTCTTCTCACAAACCACACAAGGATCCACCTGTGTCATTGCATGTGTATTCTTCTCATGAACCACAGCCAGTGTCATTGCATGTCTGTTCTTCTCACAAACCACATAAGTATCCACCAGTGTCATTGCATGTCTGTTGTTCTCACAAACCACACATGGATCCACCAGTGTCATTGGATGTGTGTTCTTCTCATGAACCACACATGGATCCACCAGTGTCTTTGCATGTCTGTTCTTTTCATGAACCACACCTAGTGTCATTGCATGTCTGTTCTTTTCATGAACCACAGTCGGTGTCATTTCATGTATGTTCTTCTCACAAACCACACAAGGATCCACCAATGTCATTACATATGTGTTCTTCTCATGAACCACAGCTAGTGTCATTGCATGTATGTTCTTCTCACAAACCACATAAGTATCCACCAGTGTCATTGCATGTCTGTTCTTCTCACAAACCACACATGGATCCACCAGTGTCATTGGATGTGTGTTCTTCTCATGAACCACACATGGATCCACCAGTGTCATTGCATGTCTGTTCTTTTCATGAACCACAACTAGAGTCATTGCATGTATGTTCTTCTCACAAACCACACAAGGATCCACCAGTGTCATTGCATGTGTGTTCTTCTCATGAACCACAGCCAGTGTCATTGCATGTCTGTTCTTCTCACAAACCACATAAGTATACACCAGTGTGATTGCATGTCTGTTCTTTTCACAAACCACACATGGATCCATCAGTGTCATTGCATGTGTGTTCTTCTCATGAACCACACATGGATCCACCAGTGTCATTGCATGTCTGTTCTTTTCATGAACCACAGCTAGAGTCATTGCATGTCTGTTACTTCCACAAACCACATATGGATCCACCACTTTCATTGCATGTCCGTTCTTTTCATGAACCACACCTAGTGTCATTGCATGACTGTTCCTCTAAACAAACCACTAATGGATCCACCTAGTGTGATTGCATGCATATTATTTTCACAAACCACACATGGATCCACCTGTGTCATTGCATGTGTGTAATTTCATGAACCACAACTAGGGTCATTGAATGTGTGTTCTTCTAAACAAACCACACATGGATCCACCTAGTGTGATTGAATGTCTGTTCTTTTCAAAAACCACACATGGATCCACCTAGTGTGATTGGATGTCTGTTCTTTTCACAAACCACACATGGATCCACCAGTGTCATTGCATTTGTGTTCTTTTCATGAACCACACATGGATAAACTAGTGTCATTGCATGTGTGTTCTTTTCATGAACCACAGCTAGAGTCATTGCATGTCTATTATTTCCACAAACCACACATGGATCCACCTAGTGTGATTGCATGTCTGTTCTTTCACAAACCACACATGGATCCACCAGTGTCATTGGATGTGTGTTCTTCTCATGAACCACAGCCAATGTCATTGCATGTATGTTATTCTCACAAACCACACAAGGATCCACCAGTGTCATTGCATGTATATTCTTGTCATGAACCACAACCAGTGTCATTGCATGTATGTTCTTCTCACAAACCACATAAGTATCCACCAGTTTCATTGCATGTCTGTTGTTCTCACAAACCACACATGGATCCACCAGTGTCATTGGATGTGTGTTCTTCTCATGAACCACACATGGATCCACCAGTGTCTTTGCATGTCTGTTCTTTTCATGAACCACAACTAGAGTCATTGCATCTCTGTTCCTTCCACAAACCACATATGGATCCACCAGTGTCATTGCATGTCTGTTCTTTTCATGAACCACACCTAGTGTCATTGCATGTCTGTTCCTCTAAACAAACCACACTTGGATCCACCTAGTGTGATTGCATGTCTTTTCTTTTCACAAACCACACATGGATCCACCAGAGTCATTGCATGTGTGTTCTTATCATGAACGACAGCCAGTGTCATTGCATGTATGTTCTTCTCACAAACCACACATGGATCCACTAGTGTCATTGCATGTGTGTTCCTCTAAACAAACCACACATGGATCCACCTAGTGTGATTGCATGTCTGTTTTTCATGAACCACGCATGGATCCACCAGTGTTATTGGATGTGTGTTCTTCTCATGAACCACAGCCAGTGTTATTGCATGTATGTTCTTCTCACAAACCACATAAGGATCCACCAGTGTCATTTCATGTGTGTTCTTCTCATCAACCACAACCAGTATCATTGCATGTATGTTATTCTCACAAACCACACATGGATCCACCAGTGTCTTTGCATGTGTGTTCTTTTCATGAACCACACATGGATACACCAGTGTCATTGCATGTGTGTTATTTTCATGAACCACAGCTAGAGTCATTGCATGTCTGTTCTTTCCACAAACCACACATGGATCCACCTAGTGTGATTACACGTCTGTTCTTTCCCAAACCACATATGGATCCACCAGTGTCATTGCATGCGTGTTCTTCTCATGAACCACAGCCAGTGTCATTGCATGTATGTTCTTCTCACAAACCACAAAAGGATCCACCAGTGTCATTGCATATGTGTTCTTCTCATGAACCACAACCAGTGTCATTGAATGTATGTTCTTCTCACAAACCACATAAGTATCCACCAGTGTCATTGCATGTCTCTTCTTCTCACAAACCACACATGGATCCACCAGTGTCATTGGATGTGTGTTCTTCTCATGAACCACACATGGATCCACCAGTGTCATTGCATTTTTGTTCTTTTCATGAACCACAGCTAGAGTCATTGCATGGCTGTTCCTTCCACAAACCACATATGGATCCACCTGTGTCATTGCATGTCTTTTCTTTTCATGAACCACACCCAGTGTCTTTGCATGTCTGTTCCTCTAAACAAACCACACATGCATCCACCTAGTGTGATTGCATGTCTGTTCTTTTCACAAACCACACATGGATCCACCTATGTCATTGCATGTGTGTTCTTCTCATGAACCACAGCCAGTGTCATTGCATGTATGTTCTTCTCACAAACCACACATGGATCCACCTAGTGTGATTGCATGTCTGTTCTTTTCACAACCACACATGGATCCACTAGTGTCATTGCATGTGTGTTCTTCTCATGAACCACAGCCAGTGACATTGCATGTATTTTCTTCTCACAAACCACACATGGATCCACAAGTGTCATTGCATGTGTGTACTTCTCATGAATCACACATGGATCCACCCAGTGTCATTGCATGTCTGTTCCTCTAAACAAACCACACATGGATCCACCTAGTGTGATTGCATGTCTATTCTTTTCACAAACGACACATGGATCCACTAGTGTCATTGCATGTGTGTTCTTCTCATGAACCACAGCCAGTGTCATTGCATATATGTTCTTCTCACAAACCACACAAGGATCCACCAGTTTCATTTCATGTGTGTTCTTCTCATGAACCACAGCCAGTGGCATTGCATGTCTGTTCTTCTCACAAACCACATAAGTATCCACCAATGTGATTGCATGTCTCTTCTTTTCACAAACCACACATGGATCCACCAGTGTCATGGCATGTGTGTTCTTCTCATGAACCACACATGGATCCACCAGTGTCATTGCATGTCTGTTATTTTCATGAACCACAGCTAGAGTCATTGCATGTATGTTCCTTCCACAAACATACATATGGATCCACCAGTGTCATTGCATGTCTGTTCTTTTCATGAACCACACCATGTGTCATTGCTTGTCTGTTTTTCTAAACAAACCACACATGGATCCACCTAGTGTGATTGCATGTCTGTTCTTTTCACAAACCACACATGGATCCACCTAGTGTGATTGCATGTATGTTCTTTTCGTGAACCACACATGGATCCACCAGTGCCATTGCATGTGTGCTCTTCACATGAACCACAACCAGTGTCATTGCATGTGTGTTCTTCTCACAAACCACACAAGGATCCACCAGTGTCATTGCATGTGTGTTCTTCTCATGAACCACACATGGATCCACCAGTGTCATTGCATGTCTGCTCTTTTCATGAACCATAGCTAGAGTAATTGCATGTCTGTTCCTTCCACAAACCACATATGGAGCCACCAGTTTCATTGCATGTCCGTTCTTTTCATGAACCACACCCAGTGTCATTGCATGTATGTTCCTCTAAATAAACTACAAATGGATCCACCTAGTGTGATTGCATGTATATTATTTTCACAAACCGCACATGGATCCACCTGTGTCATTGCATGTGTGTTATTTTCATGAACCACAACTAGGGTCATTGCATGTGTGTTTTTCTAAACAAACCACACATGGATCCACCCAGTGTCATTGCATGTCTGTTCCTCTAAACGAACCACACATGGATCCACCTAGTTTGATTGCATGTCTGTTCTTTTCACAAACCACACATGGATCCACCAGTGTCATTGCATGTGTGTTCTTCTCATGAACCACAGGCAGTGTCATTGCATGTATGTTCTTCTCACAAACCACACATGGATCCACGAGTGTCATTGCATGTGTGTTCTTCTCATGAACCACACATCGATCCACCAGTGTCATTGCATGTCTGTTCCTCTAAACAAACCACACATGGATCCACCTAGTGTGATTGCATGTCTGTTTGTTCCACAAACCATAGATGGTTCCACCAGTGTCATTGCATGTGTGTTCTTTTCATGAACCACAACTAGAGTCATTGCATGTGTGTTCTTCTAAACAAAGCACACATGGATCAACCCAGTGCCATTTCATGTATGTTCCTCTAAACAAACCACACATGGATCCACCTAGTGTAATTGCATGTCTGTTCTTTTCACAAACCACACATGGATCCACCAGTGTCATTGCATGTGTATTATTTTCATGAACCACAACTAGAGTCATTGCATGTCTGTTCTTCTAAACAAAAAACACATGGATCCACCCAGTGTCATTGCATGTCCGTTCCTCTAAACAAACCACACATGGATCCACCTAGTGTGATTGCATGTTTGTTCTTTTCACAAACCACACATGGATCCACCTGTGTCATTGCATGTGTGTTCTTCTCATGAACCACAGCCAGTGTCATTGCATGTATGTTCTTCTCACAAACCACACATGGATCCACCTTGTGTGATTGCATGCCTGTTCTTTTCATGAACCACACATGGATCCACCAGTGCCATTGCATGTGCGCTCTTCTCATGAACCACAGCCAGTGTCATTGCATGTATGTTCTTCTCACAAACCACACAAGGATCCACCAGTGTCATTGCACGTGTGTTCTTCTCATGAACCACAACCAGTGTCATTGCATGTCTATTCTTCTCACAAACCACATAAGTATCCACCAGTGTGATTGCATGTCTATTCTTTTCACAAACCACACATGGATCCACCAGTGTCATTGCATGTGTGTTCTTCTCATGAACCACACATGGATCCACCAGTGACATTGCATGTCTGTTCTTTTCATGAACCACAGCTAGAGTCATTGCATGTCTGTTCCTTCCACAAACCACATATGGATCCACCAGTTTCATTGCATGTCCATTCTTTTCATGAACCACACCTAGTTTCAATGGATGTATGTTCCTCTAAATAAACCACAAATGGATCCACCTAGTGTGATTGCATGTATATTATTTTCACAAACCACACATGGATCCACCTGTGTCATTGCATGTGTGTTGTTTTCATGAACCACAACTAGGGTCATTGCATGTGTGTTTTTCTAAACAAACCACACATGGATCCACCCAGTGTCATTGCATGTCTGTTCCTCTAAACAAACCAAACATGGATCCACCGAGTTTGATTGCATGTCTGTTCTTTTCACAAACCACGCATGGATCCACCAGTGTCATTGCATGTGTGTTCTTCTCATGAACCACAGGCAGTGTCATTGCATTTATGTTCTTCTCACAAACCATACATGGATCCACCAGTGTCATTGCATGTGTGTTCTTCTCATGAACCACACATGGATCCACCAGTGTCATTGCATGTCTGTTCATCTAAACAAACCACACATGGATCCACCTAGTGTGATTGCATGTCTGTTCGTTCCACAAACCACAGATGGATCCACCAGTGTCATTGCATGTGTGTTCTTTTCATGAACCACAACTAGAGTCATTGCATGTGTGTTCTTCTAAACAAAGCACACATGGATCAACCCAGTGTCATTTCATGTATGTTCCTCTAAACAAACCACACATGGATGCACCTAGTGTAATTGCATGTCTGTTCTTTTCACAAACCACACATGGATCCACCAGTGGCATTGCATGTGTATTATTTTCATGAACCACAACTAGAGTCATTGCATGTCTGTTCTTGTAAACAAAAAACACATGGATCCACCCAGTGTCATTGCATGTATGTTCCTCTAAACAAACCACACATGGATCCACCTAGTGTGATTGCATGTCTATTCTTTTCACAAACCACGCATGGCTCCACCTAGTGTCAGTGCATGTCTGTTCTTTTCACAAACCACACATGGATCCACCAGTGTCATTGCATGTGTGTTATTTTCATGAACCACAACCAGTGTCATTACATGTGTGTTCTTTTCATGAACCACAGCTAGATTCATTGCATGTCTGTTCTTTTCACAAACCACACATGGATCCACCTAGTGTGATTGCATGTCTGTTCTTTCACAAACCACACATGGATCCACCAGTGTCATTGCATGTGTGTTCTTCTCATGAACCAAAGCCAGTGTCATTGCATGTATGTTCTTCTCACAAACCACACAAGGATCCACCAGTGTCATTGCATGTGTGTTCTTCTCATGAACCACAGCCAGTGTTATTGCATGTCTGTTCTTCTCACAAACCACAACCAGTGTCAGTGCATGTCTGTTCTTCTGACCAACCACACATGGATCCACTAGTGTCATTGGATGTGTGTTCTTCTCATGAACCACACATGGATCCACCAGTGTCATTGCATGTCTGTTCTTTTCATGAACCATAGCTAGAGTCATTGCATGTGTGTTCCTCCCACAAACCACATATGGATCCACTAGTGTCATTGCATGTCTGTTCTTTTCATGAACCACACCCAGTGTCATGGCATGTCTGTTCCTCTAAACAAACCACACATGGATCCACCTAGTGTGATTGCATCTCTGTTCTTTTCACAAACCACACATGGATCCACTAGTGTCATTGCATGTGTGTTCTTTTCATGAAACACAATTAGAGTCATTGCATGTGTGTTCTTCTAAAAAAATCACACATGGATCCACCCAGTGTCATTGCATGTCTGTTCCTCTAAACAAACCACACATGGATCCACTTAGTGTAATTGCATGTTTGTTCTTTTCACAAACTACACATGGATCCACCAGTGTCATTGCATGTGTGTTCTTCTCATGAGACACAACCAGTGTCATTGCATGTATGTTCTTCTCACAAACCACACAAGGATCCACCAGTGTCATTGCATGTGTGTTCTCCTCATGAACCACAACTAGTGTCATTGCATGTCTGTTCTTCTCAAAAACCACATAAGTATCCACCAGTGTCATTGCATGTCTGTTCTTCTCACAAACCACACATGGATTCACCAGTGTCATTGGATGTGTGTTCTTCTCATGAACCACACATGGATCCACCAGTGTCATTGCATGTGTGTTCTTCTCATGAACCACAGCCAGTGTCATTGCATGTATGTTCTTCTCACAAACCACACATGGATCCAGCAGGTGTCATTGCATGTATGTTCTTCTCATGAACCACAGATGGATCCACCAGTGTCATTGCATGTCTGTTCTTTTCATGAACCACAGCTAGAGTCATTGCATGTCTGTTCCTTCCACAAACCACATATGGATCCACTAGTGTCATTGCATGTTTGTTCCTCTAAACAAACCACACATGGATCCACCTAGCATGATTCCATGGCTGTTCTTTTCACAAACCACACATGGATCCAACAGTGTCATTGCATGTCTCTCCTTCTCATGAACCACAACCAGTGTCATTGCATGTATGTTCTTCTCACAAACCACACATGGATCCACCAGTGTCATTGTATGTGTGTTCTTCTCATGAACCACACATGGATCCACCAGTGTCATTCCATGTCTGGTCTTTTCATGAACCACAACTAGAGTCATTGCATGTATGTTCCTTACACAAACCACATATGGAGCCACCAGTGTCATTGCATGTCTGTTCTTTTCATGAACCACATCCAGTGTCATTGTATGTCTGTTCCTCTAAACAAACCACACATGGATCCACCTAGTGTGATTGCATGTCTGTTCTTTTAGAAACCACACATGGATCCACCAGTGTCATTGCATGTGTGTTCTTCTCATGAACCAAAGCCAGTGTCATTGCATGTATGTTCTTCTCACAAACCACACAAGAATCCACCAGTGTCATTGCATGTGTGTTCTTCTCATGAACCACAGCCAGTGTCATTGCATGTCTGTTCTTCTCACAAACCATATAAGTATCCACGAGTGTCAGTGCATGTCTGTTCTTCTCACAAACCACACATGGATCCACTAGTGTCATTGGATGTGTGTTCTTCTCCTGAACCACACATGGATCCACCAGTGTCATTGCATGTCTGTTCTTGTCATGAACCACAGCTAGAGTCATTGCATGTCTGTTCCTTCCACAAACCACATATGGATCCACCAGTGTCATTGCATGTCTGTTCTTTTCATGAACCACACCCAGTGTCATTGCATGTCTGTTCCTATAAACAAACCACACATGGATCCACGTAGTGTGATTGCATCTCTGTTCTTTTCACAAACCACACATGGATCCACCAGTGTCATTGCATGTGTGTTCTTTTCATGAACCACAACTAGAGTCATTGCATGTGTGTTCTTCTAAACAAATCACACATGGATCCACCTAGTGTCATTGCATGTTTGTTCCTCTAATTCAACCACACATGGATCCACTTAGTGTGATTGCATGTTTGTTCTTTTCACAAACTACACATGGATCCACCAGTGTCATTGCATATGTGTTCTACTCATGAACCACAACCAGTGTCATTGCATGTATGTTCTTCTCACAAACCACACAAGGATCCACCAGTGTCATTGCATGTGTGTTCTTCTCATGAACCACAGCCAGTGTCATTGCATGTCTATTCTTCTCACAAACCACATAAGTATCCACCAGTGTCAGTGCATGTCTGTTCTTCTCACAAACCACACATGGATCCACTAGTGTCATTGGATGTGTGTTCTTCTCATGAACCACACATGGATCCACCAGTGTCATTGCATGTCTGTTCTTTTCATGAAGCACAGCTAGAGTCATTGCATGTCTGTTCCTTCCACAAACCACATATGGATCCACCCTGTGTCATTGCATGTCTGTTCTTTTCATGAACCACACCCAGTGTCATTGCATGTCTGTTCCTCTAAACAAACCACAGATGTGTCCACCTAGTGTGATTGTATCACTGTTCTTTTCACAAACCACACATGGATCCACCAGTGTCATTGCATGTGTGTTCTTTTCATGAACCACAACTAGAGTCATTGCATGTGTGTTCTTCTAAACAAATCACACATGGATCCACCCAGTGTCATTGCATGTATGTTCCTCTACACAAACCACACATGGATCCACTTAGTGTGATTGCATGTTTGTTCTTTTCTAAAACTACACATGGATCCACCAGTGTCATTGCATATGTGTTCTTCTCATGAACCACAACAAGTGTCATTGCTTCTATGTTCTTCTCACAAACCACACAAGGATCCACCAGTATCATTGCATGTGTGTTCTTCTCATGAACCACAGCCAGTGTCATTGCATGTCTGTTCTTCTCACAAACCACATAATTATCCACCAGTGTCATTGCATGTCTGTTGTTCTCACAAACCACACATGGATCCACTAGTGTCATTGGATGTGTGTTCTTCTCATGAACCACACATGGATCCACCTGTGTCATTGCATGTCTGTTCTTTTCATGAAGCACAGCTAGAGTCATTGCATGTCTGTTCCTTCCACAAACCACATATGGATCCACCAGTGACATTCATGTCTATTCTTTTCATGAACCACACCCTGTGTCATTGCATGTCTGTTCCTCTAAACAAACCACACATGGATCCACCTAGTGTGATTGCATGTGTGTTCTTTTCATGAACCACAAGTAGAGTCATTGCATGTGTGTTCTTCTCATGAACCACAGCCAGTGTCATTGCATGTCTGTTCTTCTCACAAACCATATAAGTATCCACGAGTGTGAGTGCATGTCTGTTCTTCTCACAAACCACACATGGATCCACTAGTGTCATTGGATGTGTGTTCTTCTCCTGAACCACACATGGATCCACCAGTGTCATTGCATGTCTGTTCTTGTCATGAACCACAGCTAGAGTCATTGCATGTCTGTTCCTTCCACAAACCACATATGGATCCACCAGTGTCATTGCATGTCTGTTCTTTTCATGAACCACACCCAGTGTCATTGCATGTCTGTTCCTATAAACAAACCACACATGGATCCACGTAGTGTGATTGCATCTCTGTTCTTTTCACAAACCACACATGGATCCACCAGTGTCATTGCATGTGTGTTCTTTTCATGAACCACAACTAGAGTCATTGCATGTGTGTTCTTCTAAACAAATCACACATGGATCCACCTAGTGTCATTGCATGTTTGTTCCTCTAAATCAACCACACATGCATCCACTTAGTGTGATTGCATGTTTGTTCTTTTCACAAACGACACATGGATCCACCAGTGTCATTGCATATGTGTTCTACTCATGAACCACAACCAGTGTCATTGCATGTATGTTCTTCTCACAAACCACACAAGGATCCACCAGTGTCATTGCATGTGTGTTCTTCTCATGAACCACAGCCAGTGTCATTGCATGTCTATTCTTCTCACAAACCACATAAGTATCCACCAGTGTCAGTGCATGTCTGTTCTTCTCACAAACCACACATGGATCCACTAGTGTCATTGGATGTGTGTTCTTCTCATGAACCACACATGGATCCACCAGTGTCATTGCATGTCTGTTCTTTTCATGAAGCACAGCTAGAGTCATTGCATGTATGTTCCTTCCACAAACCACATATGGATCCACCCTGTGTCATTGCATGTCTGTTCTTTTCATGAACCACACCCAGTGTCATTGCATGTCTGTTCCTCTAAACAAACCACAGATGGGTCCACCTAGTGTGATTGTATCACTGTTCTTTTCACAAACCACACATGGATCCACCAGTGTCATTGCATGTGTGTTCTTTTCATGAACCACAGCTAGAGTCATTGCATGTTTGTTCCTTCCACAAACCACATATGGATCCACCAGTGTCATTGCATGTCTGTTCTTTTCATGAACCACACCCAGTGTCATTGCATGTCTGTTCCTATAAACAAACCACACATGGATCCACGTAGTGTGATTGCATCTCTGTTCTTTTCACAAACCACACATGGATCCACCAGTGTCATTGCATGTGTGTTCTTTTCATGAACCACAACTAGAGTCATTGCATGTGTGTTCTTCTAAACAAATCACACATGGATCCACCTAGTGTCATTGCATGTTTGTTCCTCTAAATCAACCACACATGCATCCACTTAGTGTGATTGCATGTTTGTTCTTTTCACAAACTACACATGGATCCACCAGTGTCATTGCATATGTGTTCTACTCATGAACCACAACCAGTGTCATTGCATGTATGTTCTTCTCACAAACCACACAAGGATCCACCAGTGTCATTGCATGTGTGTTCTTCTCATGAACCACAGCCAGTGTCATTGCATGTCTATTCTTCTCACAAACCACATAAGTATCCACCAGTGTCAGTGCATGTCTGTTCTTCTCACAAACCACACATGGATCCACTAGTGTCATTGGATGTGTGTTCTTCTCATGAACCACACATGGATCCACCAGTGTCATTGCATGTCTGTTCTTTTCATGAAGCACAGCTAGAGTCATTGCATGTCTGTTCCTTCCACAAACCACATATGGATCCACCCTGTGTCATTGCATGTCTGTTCTTTTCATGAACCACACCCAGTGTCATTGCATGTCTGTTCCTCTAAACAAACCACAGATGGGTCCACCTAGTGTGATTGTATCACTGTTCTTTTCACAAACCACACATGGATCCACCAGTGTCATTGCATGTGTGTTCTTTTCATGAACCACAACTAGAGTCATTGCATGTGTGTTCTTCTAAACAAATCACACATGGATCCACCCAGTGTCATTGCATGTATGTTCCTCTACACAAACCACACATGGATCCACTTAGTGTGATTGCATGTTTGTTCTTTTCTAAAACTACACATGGATCCACCAGTGTCATTGCATATGTGTTCTTCTCATGAACCACAACAAGTGTCATTGCTTCTATGTTCTTCTCACAAACCACACAAGGATCCACCAGTATCATTGCATGTGTGTTCTTCTCATGAACCACAGCCAGTGTCATTGCATGTCTGTTCTTCTCACAAACCACATAATTATCCACCAGTGTCATTGCATGTCTGTTGTTCTCACAAACCACACATGGATCCACTAGTGTCATTGGATGTGTGTTCTTCTCATGAACCACACATGGATCCACCTGTGTCATTGCATGTCTGTTCTTTTCATGAAGCACAGCTAGAGTCATTGCATGTCTGTTCCTTCCACAAACCACATATGGATCCACCAGTGACATTCATGTCTATTCTTTTCATGAACCACACCCTGTGTCATTGCATGTCTGTTCCTCTAAACAAACCACACATGGATCCACCTAGTGTGATTGCATGTGTGTTCTTTTCACAAACCACACATGGATCCACCAGTGTCATTGCATGTGTGTTCTTTTCATGAACCACAAGTAGAGTCATTGCATGTGTGTTCTTCTAAACAAACCACACAAGGATCCACCCAGTGTCATTGCATGTATGTTGCTCTAAAGAAACCACACTTGGACACACTTAGTGTGATTGCATGTTTGTTGTTTTCATAAACCACACATGGATCCACCAGTGTCATTGCATGTGTGTTCTTCTCATGAACCACAACCAGTGTCATTGCATGTATGTTCTTCTCACAAACCACACATGGATCCAGCAGGTGTCATTGCATGTATGTTCTTATCATGAACCACACATGGATCCACCAGTGTCATTGCATGTCTGTTCTTTTCATGAACCACAGCTAGAGTCATTGCATGTCAGTTCTTCTAAACAAAAAACACATGGATCCACCCAGTGCCATTGCATGTATGTTCCTCTAAACAAACCACACATGGATCCACCTAGTGTGATTGCATGTCTATTCTTTTCACAAACCACGCATGGCTCCACCTAGTGTCATTGCATGTCTGTTCTTTTCACAAACCACACATGGATCCACCAGTGTCATTGCATGTGTGTTCTTTTCATGAACCACAACCAGTGTCATTACATGTGTGTTCTTTTCATGAACCACAGCTAGAGTCATTGCATGTCTGTTCTTTTCACAAACCACACATGGATCCACCTAGTCTGATTGCATGTCTGTTCTTTCACAAACCACACATGGATCCACCAGTGTCATTGCATGTGTGTTCTTCTCATGAACCAAAGCCAGTGTCATTGCATGTATGTTCTTCTCACAAACCACACAAGGATCCACCAGTGTCATTGCATGTGTGTTCTTCTCATGAACCACAACCAGTGTCATTGCATGCCTGTTCTTCTCACAAACCATATAAGTATCCACCAGTGTCAGTGCATGTCTGTTCTTCTCACAAACCACACATGGATCCACGAGTGTCATTGGATGTGTGTTCTTCTCATGAACCACACATGGATCCACCAGTGTTATTTCATGTCTGTTTTTTTCATGAACCATAGCTAGAGTCATTGCATGTATGTTCCTTCCACAAACCACATATGGATCCACCAGTGTCATTGCATGTCTGTTCTTTTCATGAACCACACCCAGTGTCATTGCATGTCTGTTCCTCTAAACAAACCACACATGGATCCACCTAGTGTGATTGCATCTCTGTTCTTTTCACAAAACACACATGGATCCACTAGTGTCATTGCATGTGTTTTCTTTTCATGAACCACAAATAGAGTCATTGCATGTGTGTTCTTCTAAAAAAATCACACATGGATCCACCAAGTGTCATTGCATGTCTGTTACTCTAAACAAACCACACATGGATCCACTTAGTGTGATTGCATGTTTGTTCTTTTCACAAACTACACATGGATCCACCAGTGTCATTGCATATGTGTTCTTCTCATAAGACACAACCAGTGTCATTGCATGTATGTTCTTCTCACAAACCACACAAGGATCCACCAGTGTCATTGCATGTGTGTTCTCCTCATGAACCACAGCCAGTGTCATTGCATGTCTGTTCTTCTCACAAACCACATAAGTATCCACCAGTGTCATTGCATGTCTGTTCTTCTCACAAACCACACATGGATCCACTAGTGTCATTGGATGTGTGTTCTTCTCATGAACCACACATGGATCCACCAGTGTCATTGCATGTCTGTTCTTGTCATGAACCTCAGCTATTGTCATTGCACGTCTGTTCCTTCCACAAACCACATATGGATCCACCTGTGTCATTCCATGTCTGTTCTTTTCATGAACCACACCTAGTGTCATTGCATGTCTGTTCTTTTCATGAACCACACCCAGTGTCATTGCATGTTTGTTCCTCTAAATAAACCACACATGAATCCACCTAGTGTGATTGCTTGTCTATTCTTTTCACAACCACACATGGATCCACTAGTGTCATTGCATGTGTGTTCTTCTCATGAACCACAGCCAGTGTCATTGCATGTATTTTCTTCTCACAAACCACACATGGATCCACCAGTGTCATTGCATGTGTGTACTTCTCATGAATCACACATGGATCCACCCAGTGTCATTGCATGTCTGTTCCTCTAAACAAACCACACATGGATCCAGCTAGTGTGATTGCTTGTCTATTCTTTTCACAAACGACACATGGATCAACCAGTGTCATTGCATGTGTGTTCTTCTCATGAACCACAACCAGTGTCATTGCATATATGTTCTTCTCACAAACCACACAAGGATCCACCAGTTTCATTTCATGTGTGTTGTTCTCATGAACCACAGCCAGTGGCATTGCATGTCTGTTCTTCTCACAAACCAGATAAGTATCCACCAATGTGATTGCATGTCTCTTCTTTTCACAAACCACACATGGATCCACCAGTGTCATAGTATGTGTGTTCTTCTCATGAACCACACATGGATCCACTAGTGTCATTGCATGTTTGTTCTTTTCATGAAGCACAGCTAGAGTCATTGCATGTCTGTTCCTTCCACAAACCACATATGGATCCACCAGTGTCATTGCATGTCTGTTCTTTTCATGAACCACACCATGTGTCATTGCATGTCTGTTCCTCTAAACAAACCACACATGGATCCACCTAGTGTGATTGCATGTCTGTTCTTTTCACAAACCACACATGGATCCACCAGTGTGATTACATGTGTGTTCTTTTCATGAACCACAAGTAGAGTCATTGCATGTGTGTTCTTCTAAACAAACCACACATGGATCCACCCAGTGTCATTGCATGTATGTTCCTCTAAAGAAACCACACTTGGATCCACCTAGTGTGATTGCATGTTTGTTCTTTTCACAAACCACACATGGATCCACCAGTGTCATTACATGTGTGTTCTTCTCATGAACCACAGCCAGTGTCATTGCATGTATGTTCTTCTCACAAACCACACATGGATCCAGCAGGTGTCATTGCATGTATGTTCTTCTCATGAACCACAGATGGATCCAACAGTGTCATTGCATGTCTGTTCTTTTCATGAACCACAGCTAGAGTCATTGCATGTCTGTTCCTTCCACAAACCACATATGGATCCACCAGTGTCATTGCATGTTTGTTCCTCTAAACAAACCACACATGGATCCACCTAGCATGATTCCATGTCTGTTCTTTTCACAAACCACACATGGATCCAATAGTGTCATTGCATGTGTGTCCTTCTCATGAACCACAGCCAGTGTCATTGCATGTATGTTCTTCTCACAAACCACACATGGATCCACCAGTGTCATTGCATGTGTGTTCTTCTCATGAACCACATATGCATCCACCAGTGTCATTCCATGTTTGTTCTTTTCATGAACCACATCTAGAGTCATTGCATGTCTGTTCCTTACACAAACCACATATGGATCCACCAGTGTCATTGCATGTCTGTTCTTTTCATGAACCACATCCAGTGTAATTGTATGTCTGTTCCTCTAAACAAACCACACATGGATCCACCTAGTGTGATTGCATGTCTGTTCTTTCAGAAACCACACATGGATCCACCAGTGTCATTGCATGTGTGTTCTTCTCATGAACCAAAGCTAGTGTCATTGCATGTATGTTCTTCTCACAAACCACACAAGAATCCACCAGTGTCATTGCATGTGTGTTCTTCTCATGAACCACAGCCAGTGTCATTGCATGTCTGTTCTTCTCACAAACCATATAAGTATCCACCAGTGTCAGTGCATGTTTGTTCTTCTCACAAACCACACATGGATCCACTAGTGTCATTGGATGTGTGTTCTTCTCATGAACCACACATGGATCCACCAGTGTCATTGCATGTTTGTTTTTTTCATGAACCACAGCTAGAGTCATTGCATGTATGTTCCTTCCACAAACCACATATGGATCCACCAGTGTCATTGCATGTCTGTTCTTTTCATGAACCACACCCAGTGTCATTGCATGTCTGTTCCTATAAACAAACCACACATGGATCCACGTAGTGTGATTGCATCTCTGTTCTTTTCACAAACCACACATGGATCCACCAGTGTCATTGCATGTGTGTTCTTTTCATGAACCACAACTAGAGTCATTGCATGTGTGTTCTTCTAAACTAATCACACATGGATCCACCTTGTGTCATTGCATGTTTGTTCCTCTAAATCAACCACACATGGATCCACTTAGTGTGATTGCATGTTTGTTCTTTTCACAAACTACACATGGATCCACCAGTGTCATTGCATATGTGTTCTTCTCATGAACCACAACCAGTGTCATTGCATGTATGTTCCTCTCACAAACCACACAAGGATCCACCAGTGTCATTGCATGTGTGTTCTTCTCATGAACCACAACCAGTGTCATTGCATGTCTGTTCTTCTCACAAACCACATAAGTATCCACCAGTGTTAGTGCATGTCTGTTCTTCTCACAAACCACACATGGATCCACTAGTGTCATTGGATGTGTGTTCTTCTCATGAACCACACATGGATCCACCAGTGTCATTGCATCTCTGTTCTTTTCATGAAGCACAGCTAGAGTCATTGCATGTCTGTTCCTTCCACAAACCACATATGGATCCACCCTGTGTCATTGCATGTCTGTTCTTTTCATGAACCACACCCAGTGTCATTGCATGTCTGTTCCTCTAAACAAACCACAGATGGATCCACCTAGTGTGATTGTATCTCTATTCTTTTCACAAACCACACATGGATCCACCAGTGTCATTGCATGTGTGTTCTTTTCATGAACCACAACTAGAGTCATTGCATGTGTGTTCTTCTAAACAAATCACACATGGATCCACCCAGTGTCATTGCATGTATGTTCCTCTACACAAACCACACATGGATCCACTTAGTGTGATTGCATGTTTGTTCTTTTCACAAACTACACATGGATCCACCAGTGTCATTGCATATGTGTTCTTCTCATGAACCACAACAAGTGTCATTGCTTGTATGTTCTTCTCACAAACCACACAAGGATCCACCGGTATCATTGCATGTGTGTTCTTCTCATGAACCACAGCCAGTGTCATTGCATGTCTGTTCTTCTCACAAACCACATAAGTATCCACCAGTGTCATTGCATGTCTGTTCTTCTCACAAACCACACATGGATCCACTAGTGTCATTGGATGTGTGTTCTTCTCATGAACCACACATGGATCCACCAGTGTCATTGCATGTCTGTTCTTTTCATGAAGCACAACTAGAGTCATTGCATGTCTGTTCCTTCCACAAACCACATATGGATCCACGAGTGTCATTCATGTCTGTTCTTTTCATGAACCACACCCTGTGTCATTGCATGTATGTTCCTCTAAACAAACCACACATGGATCCACCTAGTGTGATTGCATGTCTGTTCTTTTCACAAACCACACATGGATCCACCAGTGTCATTGCATGTGTGTTCTTTTCATGAACCACAAGTAGAGTCATTGCATATGTGTTCTTCTAAACAAACCACACATGGATCCACCTAGTGTCATTGCATGTATGTTCCTCTAAAGAAACCACACTTGGATCCACCAAGTGTGATTGCATGTTTGTTGTTTTCACAAACCACACATGGATCCACCAGTGTCATTGCATGTGTGTTCTTCTCATGAACCACAGCCAGTGTCATTGCATGTATGTTCTTCTCACAAACCACACATGGATCCAGCAGGTGTCATTGCATGTATGTTCTTCTCATGAACCACACATGGATCCACCAGTGTCATTGCATCTCTGTTCTTTTCATGAACCACAGCTAGAGTCATTGCATGTCTGTTACTTCCACAAACCACATATGGATCCACCAGTGTCATTGCATGTTTGTTCCTCTAAACAAACAACACATGGATCCACCTAGCATGATTCCATGTCTGTTCTTTTCACAAACCACACATGGATGCACCAGTGTCATTGCATGTGTGTTCTTCTCATGAACCAGAGCCAGTGTCATTGCATGTATGTTCTTCTCACAAACCACACACGGATCCACCAGTGTCATTGCATGTGTGTTCTTCTCATGAGCCACACATGGATCCACCAGTGTCATTCCACGTCTGTTCTTTTCAAGAACCACAGCTAGAGTCATTGCATGTCTGTTCCTTACACAAACCACATATGGATCCACTAGTGTCATTGCATGTCTGTTCTTTTCATGAACCACATCCAGTGTCATTGTATGTCTGTTCCTCTAAACAAACCACACATGGATCCACCTAGTGTGATTGCATCTCTGTTCTTTCAGAAACCACACATGGATCCACCAGTGTCATTGCATGTGTGTTCTTCTCACGAACCAAAGCCAGTGTCATTGCATGTATGTTCTTCTCACAAACCACACAAGAATCCACCAGTGTCATTGCATGTGTGTTCTTCACATGAACCACAGCCAGTGGCATTGCATGTCTGTTCTTCTCACAAACCATATAAGTATCCACCAGTGTCAGTGCATGTCCCTTCTTCTCACAAACCACACATGGATCCACTAGTGTCATTGGATGTTTGTTCTTCTCATGAACCACACATGGATCCACCGGTGTCATTGCATGTCTGTTCTTTTCATGAACCACAGCTAGAGGCATTGCATGTCTGTTCCTGCCACAAACCACATATGGATCCACCAGTGTCATTGCATGTCTGTTCTTTTCATGAACCACACCCAGTGCCATTGCATGTCTGTTCCTCTAAACAAACCACACATGGATCCACCTAGTGTGATTGCATCTCTGTTCTTTTCACAACCACACATGGATCCACCAGAGTCATTGCATGTGTGTTCTTTTCATGAACCACAATTATAGTCATTGCATGTGTGTTCTTCTAAACAAATCACACGTGGATCCACCCAGTGTCATTGTATGTCTGTTCCTCTAAACAAACCACACATGGATACACTTAGTGTGATTGCATGTTTGTTCTTTTCACAAACTA
Source organism: Avena insularis (assembly GCA_023614405.1). NCBI lineage: Eukaryota > Viridiplantae > Streptophyta > Magnoliopsida > Poales > Poaceae > Avena > Avena insularis. The sequence continues at coordinate 176,949,216 of CM042686.1, forward strand.
CACACGGATCCACCAGTGTCATTGCATATGTGTTCTTCTGAACCACAACCAGTGTCATTGCATGTCTGTTCCTCTAAACAAACCACACATGGATCCACCTAGTGTGATTGCATCTCTGTTCTTTTCACAAACCACAGATGGATCCACCAGTGTCATTGCATGTGTGTTCTTTTCATGAACCACAATTATAGTCACTACATGTGTGTTCTTCTAAACAAATCACACATGGATCCACCAGTGTCATTGCATGTATGTTCCTCTAAACAAACCACACATGGATACACTTAGTGTGATTGCATGTTTGTTCTTTTCACAAACTACACACGGATCCACCAGTGTCATTGCATATGTGTTCTTCTCATGAACCACAACCAGTGTCATTGCATGTATGTTCTTCTCACAAATCACGCAAGGATCCACCAGTGTCATTGCATGTGTGTTCTTCTCATGAACCACAGCCAGTTTCTTTGCATGTCTATTCCTCTAAACAAACCACACATGGATCCACCTAGTGTGATGGGATGTCTATTCTTTTCACAAACGACACAAGGATCCACCAGTGTTATTGCATGTGTGTTCTTCTCATGAACCACAGCCAGTGTCATTGCATGTCTGTTCTTCTCACAAACTACATAAGTATCCACCAATGTGATTACATGTCTCTTATTTTCACAAACCACACATGGATCCACCAGTGTCATTGCATGTCTGTTATTCTCATGAACCACACATGGATCCACCAGTGTCATTGCATGTTTGTTCTTTTCATGAACCACAGCTAGAGTCATTGCATGTCCGTTCCTTCCACAAACAACATATTGATTCACTAGTGTCATTGCATGTCTGTTCTTTTCATCAACCACACCATGTGTCATTGCATGTGTGTTCCTCTAAACAAACCACACATGGATCCACCTAGTGTGATTGCATGTCTGTTCTTTTCACAAACCACACATGGATCCACCAGTGTCATTGCATGTGTGTTCTTTTCATGAGCACAAGTAGAGTCATTGCATGTGTGTTCTTCTAAACAAACTACACATGGATCCACCCACTGTCATTGCATGTATGTTCCTCTAAAGAAACCACACTTGGATCCACCTAGTGTGATTGCATGTTTGTTCTATTCACAAACCACAAATGGATCCACTAGTGTCATTGCATGTGTGTTCTTCTCATGAACCACAGCCAGTGTCATTACATGTATGTTCTTCTCACAAACCACACATGGATCCAACAATGTCATTGCATGTATGTTCTTCTCATGAACCACACACGGATCCACCAGTGTCATTGCATGTCTGTTCTTTTCATGAACCACAGCTAGAGTCATTGCATGTCTGTTCCTTCCACAAACCACATATGGATCCACCAGTGTCATTGCATGTCTATTCCTCTAAACAAACCACACATGGATCCACCAAGTATGATTCCATGTCTGTTCTTTTCACAAACCACACATGGATGCACCAGTGTCATTGCATGTGTGTTCTTCTCATGAACCACAGCCAGTGTCATTGCATGTATGTTCTTCTCACAAACCACACATGGATCCACCAGTGTCATTGCATGTGTGTTCTTCTCATGAACCACACATGGATCCACCAGTGTCATTCCATGTCTGTTCTTTGCATGAACCACAGCTAGAGTCATTGCATGTCTGTTCCTTACACAAACCACATATGGATCCACTAGTGTCATTGCATGTCTGTTCTTTTCATGAACCACATCCAGTGTCATTTTATGTCTGTTCCTCTAAACAAACCACACATGGATCCACCTAGTGTGATTGCATCTCTGTTCTTTCTGAAACCACACATGGATCCACCAGTGTCATTGCATGTGTGTTCTTCTCATGAACTAAAGACAGTGTCATTGCATGTATGTTCTTCTCACAAACCACACAAGAATCCACCAGTGTCATTGCATGTGTGTTCTTCACATGAACCACAGCCAGTGGCATTGCATGTCTGTTCTTCTCACAAACCATATAAGTATCCACGAGTGTCAGTGCATGTCCCTTCTTCTCACAAACCACACATGGATCCACTAGTGTCATTGGATGTGTGTTCTTCTCATGAACCACACATGGATCCACCGATGTCATTGCATGTCTGTTCTTTTCATGAACCACATCTAGAGTCATTGCATGTCTGTTCCTTCCACAAACCACATATGGATCCACCAGTGTCATTGCATGTCTGTTCTTTTCATGAACCACACCCAGTGTCATTGCATGTCTGTTCCTCTAAACAAACCACACATGGATCCACCTAGTGTGATTGCATCTCTGTTCTTTTCACAAACCACAGATGGATCCACCAGTGTCATTGCATGTGTGTTCTTTTCATGAACCACAATTATAGTCATTGCATGTGTGTTCTTCTAAACAAATCACACATGGATCCACCCAGTGCCATTGCATGTCTGTTCCTCTAAACAAACCACACATGGATCCACTTAGTCCGATTGCATGTTTGTTCTTTTCACAAACTACACACGGATCCACCAGTGTCATTGCATATGTGTTCTTCTCATGAACCACAACCAGTGTCATTGCATGTATGTTCTTCTCACAAATCACGCAAGGATCCACCAGTGTCATTGCATGTGTGTTCTTCTCATGAACCACAGCCAGTGTCTTTGCATGTCTGTTCCTCTAAACAAACCACACATGGATCCACCTAGTGTGATTGCATGTCTATTCTTTTCACAAACGACACAAGGATCCACCAGTGTTATTGCATGTGTGTTCTTCTCATGAACCACAGCCAGTGTCATTGCATGTCTGTTCTTCTCACAAACCACATAAGTATCCACCAATGTGATTACATGTCTCTTCTCTTCACAAACCACACATGGATCCACCAGTGTCATTGCATGTCTGTTATTCTCATGAACCACACATGGATCCACCAGTGTCATTGCATGTCTATTCTTTTCATGAACCACAGCTAGAGTCATTGCATGTCCGTTCCTTCCACAAACAACATATTGATCCACTAGTGTCATTGCATGTCTGTTCTTTTCATGAACCACACCCTGTGTCATTGCATGTGTGTTCCTCTAAACAAACCACACATGGATCCACCTAGTGTGATTGCATGTATGTTCTTTTCACAAACCACACATGGATCCACCAGTGTCATTGCATGTGTGTTCTTTTCATGAACCACAAGTAGAGTCATTGCATGTGTGTTATTCTAAACAAACTACACATGGATCCACCCACTGTCATTGCATGTATGTTCCTCTAAAGAAACCACACTTGGATCCACCTAGTGTGATTGCATGTTTGTTCTATTCACAAACCACAAATGGATCCACCAGTGTCATTGCATGTGTGTTCTTCTCATGAACCACAGCCAGTGTAATTACATGTATGTTCTTCTCACAAACCACACATGGATCCAGCAGTGTCATTGCTTGTATGTTCTTCTCATGAACCACACACGGATCCACCAGTGTCATTGCATGTCTGTTCTTTTCATCAACCACAGCTAGAGTCATTGCATGTCTATTCCTTCCACAAACCACATATGGATCCACCAGTGTCATTGCATGTCTGTTCCTCTAAAAAAACCACACATGGATCCACCAAGTATGATTCCATGCCTGTTCTTTTCACAAACCACACATGGATGCACCAGTGTCATTGCATGTGTGTTCTTCTCATGAACCACAGCCAGTGTCATTGCATGTATGTTCTTCTCACAAACCACACATGGATCCACCGGTGTCATTGCATGTGTGTTCTTCTCATGAACCACACATGGATCCACCAGTGTCATTCCATGTCTGTTCTTTTCATGAACCACAGCTAGAGTCATTGCATGTCTGTTCCTTACACAAACCACATATGGATCCACTAGTGTCATTGCATGTCTGTTCTTTTCATGAACCACATCCAGTGTCATTGTATGTCTGTTTCTCTAAACAAACCACACATGGATCCACCTAGTGTGATTGCATCTCTGTTCTTTCAGAAACCACACATGGATCCACCAGTGTCAGTGCATGTGTGTTCTTCTCATGAACCAAAGTCAGTGTCATTGCATGTATGTTCTTCTCACAAACCACACAAGAATCCACCAGTGTCATTGCATGTGTGTTCTTCACATGAACCACAGCCAGTGGCATTGCATGTCTGTTCTTCTCACAAACCATATAAGTATCCACCAGTGTCAGTGCATGTCCCTTCTTCTCACAAACCACACATGGATCCACTAGTGTCATTGGATGTGTGTTCTTCTCATGAACCACACATGGATCCACCGGTGTCATTGCATGTCTGTTCTTTTCATGAACCACAGCTAGAGTCATTGCATGTCTGTTCCTTCCACAAACCACATATGGATCCACCAGTGTCATTGCATGTCTGTTCTTTTCATGAACCACACCCAGTGTCATTGCATGTCTGTTCCTCTAAACAAACCACACATGGATCCACCTAGTGTGATTGCATCTCTGTTCTTTTCACAAACCACACATGGTTCCACCAGTGTCATTGCATGTGTGTTCTTTTCATGAACCACAATTATAGTCATTGCATGTGTGTTCTTCTAAACAAATCACACATGGATCCACCCAGTGTCATTGCATGTATGTTCCTCTAAACAAACCACACATGGATCCACTTAGTGTGATTGCATGTTTGTTCTTTTCACAAACTACACACGGATCCACCAGTGTCATTGCATATGTGTTCTTCTCATGAACCACAACCAGTGTCATTGCCTATATGTTTTCTCACAAATCACGCAAGGATCCACCAGTGTCATTGCATGTGTGTTCTTCTCATGAACCACAGCCAGTGTCTTTGCATGTCTATTCCTCTAAACAAACCACACATGGATCCACCTAGTGTGATTGCATGTCTATTCTTTTCACAAACGACACAAGGATCCATCAGTGTTATTGCATATGTGTCTTCTCATGAACCACAACCAGTGTCATTGCATGTCTGTTCTTCTCACAAACCACATAAGTATCCACCAATGTGATTACATGTCTCTTCTTTTCACAAACCACACATGGATCCACCAGTGTCATTGCATGTCTGTTATTCTCATGAACCACACATGGATCCACCAGTGTCATTGCATGTCTGTTCTTTTCATGAACCACAGCTAGAGTCATTGCATGTCCGCTCCTTCCACAAACAACATATTGATCCACTAGTGTCATTGCATGTCTGTTCTTTTCATGAACCACACCCTGTGTCATTGCATGTGTGTTCCTCTAAACAAACCACACATGGATCCACCTAGTGTGATTGCATGTCTGTTCTTTTCACAAACCAGACATGGATCCACCAGTGTCATTGCATGTGTGTTCTTTTCATGAACCACAAGTAGAGTCATTGCATGTGTGTTCTTCTAAACATACTACACATGGATCCACCCACTGTCATTGCATGTATGTTCCTCTAAAGAAACCACACTTGGATCCACCTAGTGTGATTGCATGTTTGTTATATTCACAAACCACAAATGGATCCACTAGTGTCATTGCATGTGTGTTCTTCTCATGAACCACAGCAGTGTCATTACATGTATGTTCTTCTCACAAACCACACATGGATCCAGCAGTGTCATTGCATGTATGTTCTTCTCATGAACCACACACGGATCCACCAGTGTCATTGCATGTTTGTTCTTTTCATGAACCACAGCTAGAGTCATTGCATGTATGTTCCTTCCACAAACCACATATGGATCCACCAGTGTCATTGCATGTCTGTTCCTCTAAACAAACCACACATGGATCCACCAAGTATGATTCCATGCCTGTTCTTTTCACAAACCACACATGGATCCACCAGTGTCATTGCATGTGTGTTCTTCTCATGAACCACAGCCAGTGTCATTGCATGTATGTTCTTCTCACAAACCACATACGGATCCACCAGTGTCATTGCATGTGTGTTCTTCTCATGAACCACACATAGATCCACCAGTGTCATTGCATGTCTGTTCTTTTCATGAACCACAGCTAGAGTCATTGCATGTCTGTTCCTTCCACAAAGCACATATGGATCCACCAGTGTCATTGAATGTCTGTTCTTTTCATGAACCACATCCAGTGTCATTGTATGTCTGTTCCTCTAAACAAACCACACATGGATCCACCTAGTGTGATTGCATGTCTGTTTGTTCCACAAACCACAGATGGATCCACCAGTGTCATTGTATGTGTGTTCTTTTCATGAACCACAACTAGAGTCATTTCATGTGTGTTCTTCTAAACAAAGCACACATGGATCCACCCAGTGTCATTGCATGTGTGTTCCCCTAAACAAACCACACATGGATCCACCTACTGTGATTGCATGTCTGTTCTTTTCACAAACCACACATGGATCCACCAGTGTCATTGCATGTGTATTCTTTTCATGAACCACAACTAGAGCCATTGGATGTCTGTTCTTCTAAACAAAAAACACTTGGATCCACCTAGTGTCATTGCATGTATGTTCCTCTAAACAAACCACACATGGATCCACCTAGTGTGATTGCATGTCTGTTCTTTTCACAAACCACACATGGATCCACCAGTGTCATTGCATGTGTGTTCTTTTCATGAACCACAGCTAGAGTCATTGCATATGTGTTCTTCTAAACAAACCACACATGGATCCACCTAGTGTGATTGCATCTCTGTTCTTTTCACAAACCACACATGGATCCACCTAGTGTGATTGCATGTCTGTTCTTTTCACAAACCACACATGGATCCACCAGTGTCATTGCATGTGTGTTATTTTCATGAACCACACATGGATACACTAGTGTTATTGCATGTGTGTTCTTTTCATGAACCACATCTAGAGTCATTGCATGTCCGTTCTTTCCACAAACCACACATGGATCCACCTAGTGTGATTGCATGTCTGTTCTTTCACAAACCACACATGGATCCACCAGTGTCATTGCATGTGTGTTCTTCTCATGAACCAAAGCCAGTGTCACTGCATGTATGTTCTTCTCACAAACCACACAAGGATACACCAGTGTCATTGCATGTGTGTTCTTCTCATGAACCACATCCAGTGTCATTGCATGTATGCTCTTCTCACAAACCACATAAGTATCCACTAGTGTCAGTGCATGTCTATTCTTCTCACAAACCACACATGGTTCCACTAGTGTCATTGGATGTGTGTCCTTCTCATGAACCACACATGGATCCACCAGTGTCATTGCATGTCTGTTCTTTTCATGAACCACAGCTAGAGTCATTGCATGTCTGTTCCTTCCACAAACCACATATGGATCCACCAGTGTCATTGCATGTCTGTTCTTTTCATGAACCACACCCAGTGTCATTGCATGTGTGTTCCTCTAAACAAACCACACATGGATCCACCTAGTGTGATTGCATGTCTGGTCTTTTCACAAACCACACATGGATCCACCAGTGTCATTGCATGTGTGTTCTTTTCATGAACCACAACTAGAGTCATTGCATGTGTGTTCTTCGAAATAAACCACACATGGTGATCCACCCAGTGTCATTGCATGTCTGTTCCTCTAAAGAAACCACACATGGATCCACCAAGTGTGATTGCATGTCTGTTCTTTTCACAAACCACACATGGATCCACCAGTGTCATTGCATGTCTGTTCTTTTCATGAGCCATAGCTAGAGTCATTGCATGTATGTTCCTTAATAAACCACATATGGATCCACCAGTGTCATTGCATGTGTGTTCGTTTCATGAACCACACCCAGTGTCATTGCATGTATGTTCCTCTAAACAAACCACACATGGATCCACCCAGTGTCATTGCATGTCTGTTCCTCTAAACAAACCACACATGGATCCACCTAGTGTGATTGCATGTCTCTTGTTTTCACAAACCACACATGGATCCACCAGTGTCATTGCATGTGTGTTCATTTCATGAACCACAACTAGAGTCATTGCATGTATGTTCTTCTAAACAAACCACACATGGATCCACCCAGTGTCATTGCATGTCTGTTCCTCTAAACTAACCAAACATGGATCCACCTAGTGTGATTGCATGTCTGTTCTTTTCACAAACCAGACATGGATCCACCAGTGTCATTGCATGTGTGTTCCTTTCATGAACCACAACCAGAGTCATTGCATGTGTGTTCTTCTAAACAAACCACACATGGATCCACCTAGTGTGATTGCATGTCTGTTCTTTTCAGAAACCACACATGGATCCACCTAGTGTAATTGCATGTGTGTTCGTTTCACAAACCACAGATGGATCCACCAGTGTCATCGCATGTGTGTTCTTTTCATGAACAACACATGGATACACAAGTGTCATTGCATGTGTGTTCTTTTCATGAACCACAGCTAGAGTCATTGCATGTCTGTTCTTTCCACAAACCACACATGGATCCACCTCGTGTGATTGCATGTATGTTCTTTCACAAACCACACATGGATCGACCAGTGTCATTGCATGTCTGTTCTTTTCATGAACCACAGTTAGAGTCATTGCAGGTTTGTTCCTTCCACAAACCACACATGGATCCACCTAGTGTGATTTCATGTTTGTTCTTTCCACAAACCACACATGGATTCACCAGTTTCATTATATGTGTGTTCTTTTCATGAACCACAACTAGACTTATTGCATGTGTGTTCTTCTAAACAAACCACACATGGATCCACCCAATGTCATTGCATATCTGTACCTGTAAACAAACCACACATGGATCCACCTAGTGTGATCGCATGTTTGTTCTTTTCACAAACCACACATGGATCCACCAGTGTCATTGCATGTGTATTCTTTTCATGAACCAGAACTAGAGTCATTGCATGTCTGTTCTTCTAAACAAAAAACACATGGATCCACCGAGTGTCATTGCATGTATGTTCCTCTAAACAAACCACACATGGATCCACCTAGTGTGATTGCATGTCTGTTCTTTTCACAAACCACACATGGATCCACCAGTGTCATTGCATGTGTGTTCTTTTCATGAACCACAACTAGAGTCATTGCAAGTGTGTTCTTCTAAACAAACCACACATGGATCCACCTAGTGTGATTGCATGTCTGTTCTTTTCACAAACCACACATGGATCCACCTAGTGTGATTGCATGTCTGTTCTTTTCACAAACCACACATGGATCCAACAGTATCATTGCATGTGTGTTATTTTCATGAACCACACATGGATACACCAGTGTCATTGCATGTGTGTTCTTTTCATGAACCACAGCTAGAGTCATTGCATGTCGGTTCTTTCCACAAACCACTCATGGATCCACCTAGTGTGATTGCATGTCTGTTCTTTCACAAACCACACATGGATCCACCAGTGTCATTGCATGTGTGTTCTTTTCATGAACCACACATGGATACACCAGTGTCACTACCTGTGTGTTCTTTTCATGAACCACAGCTAGAGTCATTGCATGTTTGTTCTTTTCACAAACCACACATGGATCCACCTAGTGTGATTGCATGTCTGTTCTTTCACAAACCACACATGGATCCACCAGTGTCATTGCATGTGTGTTCTTTTCATGAACCACAGCTAGAGTCATTGCATGTCTGTTCCTTCCACAAACCACATATGGATCCACCAGTGTCATTGCATGTTTGTTATTTTCATGAACCACACCCAGTGTCATTGCATGTCTGTTCCTCTAAACAAACCACACATGGATCCACCTAGTGTGATTGCATCTCTGTTCTTTTCACAAACCACACATAGATCCACCAGTGTCATTGCATGTGTGTTCTTTTCATGAACCACAATTATAGTCATTGCATGTGTGTTCTTCTAAACAAATCACACATGGATCCACCCAGTGTCATTGCATGTATGTTCCTCTAAACAAACCACACATGGATCCACTTAGTGTGATTGCATGTTTGTTCTTTTCACAAACTACACACGGATCCACCTGTGTCATTGCATATGTGTTCTTCTCATGAACCACAACCAGTGTCATTGCCTGTATGTTTTCTCACAAATCACGCAAGGATCCACCAGTGTCATTGCATGTGTGTTCTTCTCATGAACCACAGCCAGTGTCTTTGCCTGTCTGTTCCTCTAAACAAACCACACATGGATCCACCTAGTGTGATTGCATGTCTATTCTTTTCACAAACGACACAAGGATCCATCAGTGTTATTGCATATGTGTTCTTCTCATGAACCACAGCCAGTGTCATTGCATGTCTGTTCTTCTCACAAACCACATAAGTATCCACCAATGTGATTACATGTCTCTTCTTTTCACAAACCACACATGGATCCACCAGTGTCATTGCATGTATGTTATTCTCATGAACCACACATGGATCCACCAGTGTCATTGCATGTCTGTTCTTTTCATGAACCACAACTAGAGTCATTGCATGTCCGTTCCTTCCACAAACAACATATTGATCCACTAGTGTCATTGCATGTCTGTTCTTTTCATGAACCACACCCTGTGTCATTGCATGTGTGTTCCTTTAAACAAACCACACATGGATCCACCTAGTGTGATTGCATGTCTGTTCTTTTCACAAACCACACATGGATCCACCAGTGTCATTGCATGTGTGTTCTTTTCATGAACCACAAGTAGAGTCATTGCATGTGTGTTCTTCTAAACAAACTACACATGGATCCACCCACTGTCATTGCATGTATGTTCCTCTAAAGAAACCACACTTGGATCCACCTAGTGTGATTGCATGTTTGTTCTATTCACAAACCACAAATGGATCCACTAGTGTCATTGCATGTGTGTTCTTCTCATGAACCACAGCAGTGTCATTACATGTATGTTCTTCTCACAAACCACACATGGATCCAGCAGTGTCATTGCATGTATGTTCTTCTCATGAACCACACACGGATCCACCAATGTCATTGCATGTTTGTTCTTTTCATGAACCACAACTAGAGTCATTGCATGTATGTTCCTTCCACAAACCACATATGGATCCACCAGTGTCATTGCATGTTTGTTCCTCTAAACAAACCACACATGGATCCACCAAGTATGATTCCATGCCTGCTCTTTTCACAAACCACACATGGATCCACCAGTGTCATTGCATGTGTGTTCTTCTCATGAACCACAGCCAGTGTCATTGCATGTATGTTCTTCTCACAAACCACATATGGATCCACCAGTGTCATTGCATGTGTGTTCTTCTCATGAACCACACATAGATCCACCAGTGTCATTGCATGTCTGTTCTTTTCATGAACCACAGCTAGAGTCATTGCATGTCTGTTCCTTCCACAAAGCACATATGGATCCACCAGTGTCATTGAATGTCTGTTCTTTTCATGAACCACATCCAGTGTCATTGTATGTCTGTTCCTCTAAACAAACCACACATGGATCCACCTATTGTGATTGCATGTCTGTTTGTTCCAAAAACCACAGATGGATCCACCAGTGTCATTGTATGTGTGTTCTTTTCATGAACCACAACTAGAGTCATTTCATGTGTGTTCTTCTAAACAAAGCACACATGGATCCACCCAGTGTCATTGCATGTGTGTTCCCCTAAACAAACCACACATGGATCCACCTACTGTGATTGCATGTCTGTTCTTTTCACAAACCACACATGGATCCACCAGTGTCATTGCATGTGTATTCTTTTCATGAACCACAACTAGAGCCATTGCATGTCTGTTCTTCTAAACAAAAAACACTTGGATCCACCTAGTGTCATTGCATGTATGTTCCTCTAAACAAACCACACATGGATCCACCTAGTGTGATTGCATGTCTGTTCTTTTCACAAACCACACATGGATCCACCAGTGTCATTGCATGTGTTTTCTTTTCATGAACCACAGCTAGAGTCATTGCATATGTGTTCTTCTAAACAAACCACACATGGATCCACCTAGTGTGATTGCATCTCTGTTCTTTTCACAAACCACACATGGATCCACCTAGTGTGATTGCATGTCTGTTCTTTTCACAAACCACACATGGATCCACCAGTGTCATTGCATGTGTGTTATTTTCATGAACCACACATGGATACACTAGTTTTATTGCATGTGTGTTCTTTTCATGAACCACATCTAGAGTCATTGCATGTGTGTTCTTCTCATGAACCAAAGCCAGTGTCACTGCATGTATGTTCTTCTCACAAACCACACAAGGATACACCAATGTCATTGCATGTGTGTTCTTCTCATGAACCACAGCCAGTGACATTGCATGTATGTTCTTCTCACAAACCACATAAGTATCCACTAGTGTCAGTGCATGTCTATTCTTCTCACAAACCACACATGGTTCCACTAGTGTCATTGGATGTGTGTTCTTCTCATGAACCACACATGGATCCACCAGTGTCATTGCATGTCTGTTCTTTTCATGAACCACAGCTAGAGTCATTGCATGTCTGTTCCTTCCACAAACCACATATGGATCCACCAGTGTCATTGCATGTCTGTTCTTTTCATGAACCACACCCAGTGTCATTGCATGTGTGTTCCTCTAAACAAACCACACATGGATCCACCTAGTGTGATTGCATGTCTGGTCTTTTCACAAACCACACATGGATCCACCAGTGTCATTGCATGTGTGTTCTTTTCATGAACCACAACTAGAGTCATTGCATGTGTGTTCTTCGAAATAAACCACACATGGTGATCCACCCAGTGTCATTGCATGTCTGTTCCTCTAAAGAAACCACACATGGATCCACCAAGTGTGATTGCATGTCTGTTCTTTTCACAAACCACACATGGATCCACCAGTGTCATTGCATGTGTGTTCTTCTCATGAACCACAACCAGTGTCATTGCATGTATGTTCTTCTCACAAACCACACATGGATCCACCAGTGGTATTGCATATGTGTTCTTCTCATGAACCACACATGGATCCACCAGTGTCATTGCATGTCTGTTCTTTTCATGAACCACAGCTAGAGTCGTTGCATGTATGTTCCTTCATAAACCACATATGGATCCACCAGTGTCATTGCATATGTGTTCGTTTCATGAACCACACCCAGTGTCATTGCATGTCTGTTCCTCTAAACAAACCACACATGGATCCACCCAGTGTCATTGCATGTCTGTTCCTCTAAACAAACCACACATGGATCCACCTAGTGTGATTGCATGTCTCTTGTTTTCACAAACCACACATGGATCCACCAGTGTCATTGCATGTGTGTTCATTTCATGAACCACAACTAGAGTCATTGCATGTATGTTCTTCTGAACAAACCACACATGGATCCACCCAGTGTCATTGCATGTCTGTTCCTCTAAACTAACCAAACATGGATCCTCCTAGTGTGATTGCATGTCTGTTCTTTTCACAAACCAGACATGGATCCACCAGTGTCATTGCATGTGTGTTCCTTTCATGAACCACAACCAGAGTCATTGCATGTGTGTTCTTATAAACAAACCACACATGGATCCACCTAGTGTGATTGCATGTCTGTTCTTTTCAGAAACCACACATGGATCCACCTAGTGTAATTGCATGTGTGTTCGTTTCAGAAACCACAGATGGATCCACCAGTGTCATCGCATGTGTGTTCTTTTCATTAACAACACATGGATACACAAGTGTCATTGCATGTGTGTTCTTTTCATGAACCACAGCTAGAGTCATTGCATGTCTGTTCGTTCCACAAACCACACATGGATCCACCTCGTGTGATTGCATGTATGTTCTTTCACAAACCACACATGGATCGACCAGTGTCATTGCATGTTTGTTCTTTTCATGAACCACAGTTAGAGTCATTGCAGGTTTGTTCCTTCCACAAACCACACATGGATCCACCTAGTGTGATTGCATGTTTGTTCTTTGCACAAACCACACATGGATTCACCAGTTTCATTATATGTGTGTTCTTTTCATGAACCACAACTAGAGTTATTGCATGTGTGTTCTTCTAAACAAACCACACATGGATCCACCCAATGTCATTGCATGTCTGTACCTGTAAACAAACCACACATGGATCCACCTAGTGTGATCGCATGTTTGTTCTTTTCACAAACCACACATGGATCCACCAGTGTCATTGCATGTGTATTCTTTTCGTGAACCAGAACTAGAGTCATTGCATGTCTGTTCTTCTAAACAAAAAACACATGGATCCACCGAGTGTCATTGCATGTATGTTCCTCTAAACAAACCACACATGGATCCACCTAGTGTGATTGCAAGTCTGTTCTTTTCACAAACCACACATGGATCCACCAGTGTCATTGCATGTGTGTTCTTTTCATGAACCACAACTAGAGTCATTGCATGTGTGTTCTTCTAAACAAACCACACATGGATCCACCTAGTGTGATTGCATGTCTGTTCTTTTCACAAACCACACATGGATCCACCTAGTGTGATTGCATGTCTGTTCTTTTCACAAACCACACATGGATCCAACAGTATCATTGCATGTGTGTAATTTTCATGAACCACACATGGATACACCAGTGTCATTGCATGTGTGTTCTTTTCATGAACCACAGCTAGAGTCATTGCATGTCGGTTCTTTCCACAAACCACACATGGATCCACCTAGTATGATTGCATGTCTGTTCTTTCACAAACCACACATGGATCCACCAGTGTCATTGCATGTGTGTTCTTTTCATGAACCACACATGGATACACCAGTGTCACTACCTGTGTTCTTTTCATGAACCACAGCTAGAGTTATTGCATGTTTGTTCTTTTCACAAACCACACATGGATCCACCTATTGTGATTGTATGTCTGTTCTTTCACAAACCACACATGGATCCACCAGTGTCATTGCATGTGTGTTCTTCTCATGAACCAAAGCCAGTGTCATTGCATGTATGTTCTTCTCACAAACCACACAAGGATCCACCAGTGTCATTGCATGTGTGTTCTTCTCATGAACCACAGCCAGTGTCATTGCATGTCTGTTCTTCTCACAAACCACATAAGTATCCACCAGTGTTAGTGCATGTCTATTCTTCTCACAAACGACACATGGATCCACCAGTGTCATTGGATGTGTGTTCTTCTCATGAACCACACTTGGATCCACCAGTGTCATTGCATGTCTGTTCTTTTCATGAACCACATCTAGTCATTGCATGTCTGTTCCTTCCAGAAACCACACATGGATCCACCAGTGTCATTGCATGTCTGTTCTTTTCATGAACGTCACCTAGTGTCATTGCATGTATGTTCCTCTAAACAAACCACACATTGATCCACCTAGTGTGATTGCATGTGTGTTCTTTTCACAAACCACACATGGATCCACCAGTGTCATTGCATGTGTGTTCTTTTCATGAACCACAACAAGAGTCATTGCATGTGTGTTCTTCTAAATAAACCACACATGGATCCGCCCAGTGTCATTGCATGTCTGTTCCTCTAAAGAAACCACACATGGATCCAACTAGTGTGATTGCATGTTTGTTCTTTTCACAAACCACACATGGATCCACCAGTGTCATTAAATGTGTGTTCTTCTCATAAACCACAACCAGTGTCATTGCATGTATGTTCTTCTCACAAACACACATGGATCCACCAGTGTCATTGCATATGTGTTCTTCTCATGAACCACACATGGATCCACTAGTGACATTGCATGTCTTTTCTTTTCATGAACCACAGCTAGAGTCATTGCATGTATGTTCCTTCCACAAACCACATAAGGATCCACCAGTGTCATTGCATGTATGTTCTTTTCATGAACCACACCCAGTGTCATTGCATGTCTGTTCCTCTAAACAAACCACACATGGATCCACTCAGTGTCATTGCATGTCTGTTCCTCTAAACAAACCACACATGGATCCACCTAGTGTGATTGCATGTCTGTTCTTTTCACAAACACACATGGATCCACCATTGTCATTGCATGTGTGTTCTTTTCATGAACCACAACTAGAGTCATTGCATGTCTGTTCTTCTAAACAAACCACACATGGATCCACCAAGTGTCATTGCATGTCTGTTCCTCGAAACAAACCACACATGGATCCACCTAGTGTGCTTGCATGTCTGTTCTTTCCGCAAACCACACATGGATTCACCAGTGTCATTGTATGTGTGTTATTTTCATGAACCACAACTAGAGTTATTGCATTTGTGTTCTTCTAAACAAACCACACATGGATCCACCCAGTGTCATTGCATGCCTGTTCCTCTAAACAAACCACACATGGATCCACCTAGTGTGATTGCATGTCTGTTGTTTTCACAGACCACACATGGATCCACAAGTGTCATTGCATGTGTGTTCATTTCATGAACCACAACTAGAGTCATTGCATGTCTATTCTTCTAAACAAACCACACATGGATCCACCCAGTGTAATTGCATGTCTGTTCCTCTAAACAAACCACACATGGATCCACCTAGTGTGATTGCATGTCTGTTCTTTTCACAAACCACACATGGATCCACCAGTGTCATTGCATGTGTGTTCCTTTCATGAAACACAACCAGAGTCATTGCATGTGTGTTCTTCTAAACAAACCACACATGGATCCACCTAGTGTGATTGCATGTCTATTCTTTTCACAAACCACACATGGATCCACCTAGTGTGATTGCTTGTATGTTCTTTTCACAAACCACACATGGATCCACTAGTGTCATCGCATGTGTGTTCTTTTAATGACCAACACATGGATACACCGGTGTCATTGCATGTGTGTTCTTTTCATGAACCACAGCTAGAGTCATTGCATGTTTGTTCCTTCCACAAACCACACATGGATCCACCTAGTGTGATTGCATGTCTGTTCTTTAAACAAACCACACATGGATTCACCAGTGTCATTGTATGTGTGTTCTTTTCATGAACCACAACTAGAGTTATTGCATGTGTGTTCTTCTAAACAAACCACACATGGATCCACCTAGTGTCATTGCATGTCTATTCCTCTAAACAAACCACACATGGATCCACCTAGTGTGATTGCATGTCTTTTCTTTCGACAAACCACACATGGATCCACCAGTGTTATTGTATGTGTAAGATCCCTCCTTTGTAAAGGAAAGGATCCCTGTGATTGCAATGCTAGTCCCTGGATCAATAGCTAGCATCCACAGTTTAGATGTAATATCAAGAAACAAAGGTCATAATACAACTTTATAACCAGGAATAACATAATTTTATTACATCAATACATAGCTCATTAGGCTATTACATTACATTGCAGCGGAATAACTATAGTCATGGGGTCCTTCATCTTCAAAGTGCCACAGGCAGATGTTGGTTGTAGACTTTGTAATCCTAATCAATCAATCTTCACTAAATCAATCAAACCTGCAACATTACGAGTTACAGCCACAAGGGTCAATACATTTGAATTGTATTGGCAAGTGATACTATGGTAGTATAGTGGAGTCTATCATCTATATGCATTTGGCTAAGTGGAGTTGAGGCTTGCATTGCTCAAAATAGATTTTTCCTTATCATTTTGAAAATACTAGTTTTGTTTGGCAAAAACATTTCCCAAGGCATCTACCAATCAAAGACTGAAGATCCTTTCCAAGGCATCTACCAATCAAAGACTGAAGATTTGCTTGGCAAAAATTATTTTTTTCCTCAATCAATGATTTCAAGATCCTTGTACCAAGCCATCTCTCCATCAAAGATTGAAGAATTCAAACAACCCTTGTTCACCCACAAGTTTTAATTTAGAAAATTGGAATGATGAGATTTTTGATAGCTTCCATGTCTTGATGCTCAAATTGTCCTTTACCAGGGACATGGCTAAGTACTTAGATTTTTTTACACTCTGCAGAGCTGGTGCACTTTCCCCACAAGACTTGGTTTCCCAAGACAAGATCTTTCAGAAGCCTTCCCTTAGACCAACATGGACGCGCTCCAACCTATCAAACACTACCACCCACTGTCCATATGGCTAAGTTCTTGCAACCTATATGATCATGGCAGAGCCCATATTGCCAAGTGGTTGCACTTGAAGCTTCTCAACATTTGACATCTCAAATCTCTTTGTTCCTGGGTGGCCATCCACAAGTGAGATACACAAGCCAAGTCTATGGCCTTGTGAACCACTCAACACAAACCATTCCTTCCATTTCCACCCAGGTGATTCATTAACTTAGTTGTTTTATTAAACAAAAACATAAGTCCTCAGACATAGAATATTTTTCATAGTGTGAATATATATACCACCCATGTTTTCTATTAGCTAGGCTAAGCTTGGTAGTAATAGGATTCTTAACTTAGGAAAATCCTACTAAGGATTCATCCACTAGGTTTTCCTATAGCAAAGTCTATACTTAGCAAAACAAAAACCATGCAAGTTTTACTTAGCAAAAACACTAATGCATAGTGAAAATAATGGGACAAAAGATATGAAGCATCACTTGCCTTTTTGGTATAGGGTATAGGTTCAATCCTTGTCCTTGCAACAATCATACTCTTCAAGTCACTATAATTCAATCAAGCAAGGTACAACTCAATCCACCAATCAAGCAAAACAACACACATAAAATAACAAAGTCAAGAAATGCATGCAAGCATGCCAAGCTTTGTTTTGTTTGAAAAAGTGGTTCCTAGTGGGTCATAGGCATTTGGGTACATCTAATGGTCATTTTCTAAAGTGGCCAAGTCATTTGCAAAAGGTTTCACTTTAAAAACCATTTTCAAATCAAAGTATTATTTTATGGGGTGAAGAAATATTTTTACTAAGGCATTAACCTATAGGGTTCACCAAATGAGTTGCTATTGCAAAACTTGGTGTTTGGGTCAGTAGGTTTGGTCCAAAACATTTTCTCCAAAGTTTTCTTTCCAAAACAATTTCATAACCAAAATCTTTATTTTCCTTTGGCTAGAAATTGGCTAAGTCCAATAATCTAACCTAAATTTACCAAAATCAGTTTTAACACCAAGGGTTGGTTCCTAGGGTCAATAAGGTCACAAAAAACTATTTTGCAAAGGTTATAACCCTAAAATCATTTTTAAACAATTTTTCTACTCTAAACAAGCTCACAAAAGAATCTGCAAAGACAAGCAAACTAACAGTTACTATTTACTAAACTAAAGGCAGGGCTGGCTTGGTCTTGTTCTCCTGAATCCAACGACATAAAATTTGTAATTTTTGGACGTGTGGATCCAGAGATACAAAGGTTTGAAAATGGCACTTGAATCTGTTTTTCAAATTCTGTTTTAAAACAGATCTGGCCACGCGTCGCGTCGTGATTGGCCGATACCGGTTCGTCTGGATCGAGTGACACAGACCACAGGATTAAAAGGGGCAGGTGCAGCTCAGATCAACGCGTACCCTTTCGCTTAGTCAATCTATCGTGGCCACACGATTTAGATCCTACGGCTACGCTTGCCGAGGCGGCGGCGCTGGTATCTGCGGCGGCGAGCTGTCGACGACGGAGGCGACGCTACAGGAGGTGAGGGAGAGAGAGGAGTTGCTCACCGGGCTCAGGGGGTCACGGCGAAGCTCAAAGTACTCGTGGTTGGTCAAGGGGCGCTCGGGTACGACTGCGATTGCTCGCCAGAGTGGAGGACGGCGTCGGGTGCGTCGGGTGGTCGTCGCGGACGGTGCTGTGGTTCACCCTAAGGCAAGGCGAAGACACGGTTAGATGCGCAGAATCAGGGCGAGGCTGTGTGCGTGAAGGAGAGGGCTCGGGGTGGTCTGATTTACCAGAGAGGTTCCGCCGGAGAGGAAGCAGACGGTGGCGACGGTGGTTGTCGTCGTTGCTGAGCCTGCAGGGCACTCGCGGGCGAGTTTGATGCACTGGCAGATGCGCCTGAGAGTGGTGAAGCTGCCAGCGTACTCAGGGAGGCTCGGGGCGGTGAGGTTTCCGAATAAATCACCGGACCACGTCGGAGCAGAGGGCGGTGTGCGGCGCAATTCGTCCAGCCTGGGGGCAGAGAGAGGGAGTGGTCTGGGGGAAATGGAGGAGAAGGCGCTGGCGTTTAAGTAGGCGTCGTCGCAGGGGGAGTAAAGGCCGTGGTTAACGCGAATTTAATGCCGGAGTAAATCGGCAGAGCGCTGTTGAGGGGAGGAAACGGTCACGAGGTTAGGGATGACTAACAGGAGGAGTGGGGCATCCTTGTCAGTGGGAGAGGAAAGTTCCAGGTGGGCTCCAGTTGTCATCGACTGCGTGGGTTACATCTGATAAAAGAAAACGGTTCGCTCGGGTGTGGGGTCCAGTCGTTAGTGAGAAAAGAAACGAGGGGAAGGGTCCACTGGTCATTCACAGTGCGGGTTAACTAATTGGTGCGAAGAAAAACGGTTCAGGATAGGGTGAAGGGGACGATGATGTGGCATGGGGCCGTCTGTCAGCGAAAGAGAAGGAAAGGGAGTTGGGTCCTGGTTGTCTGTGACTGAGTGGGTCAGAAACTGGGTGAGAAAAGATTTCTTCGGGGAAGAGAGCAGGTGGGCTAGGTGGGCTGCTGCTGGGCCTTAGTGGGCTGGGTCTGTCCTTTGCACTATTTTTTTTTTCTGCCTAAACATTTTTCCTTTTCTATTTCTATTTTCCTGTTTTGAAAATACAAACAATTAATCAAGCAATCAAACCAATCAAACAATTTCAAACAAACACTCAACTTTGTACTTTGAATTTGGTTCTGTTTATCAACATAATCCAAATCCAAAATAAAATAATATTTTTATTTATTTTTGGATCCATTTATTAATTCAATAAAATGGATCTTTAGTTATTTAATAAAATAGGGTTTGATTTAATTAATAAAATTTCCATTTGAAATCAAAATATTTTCAAAACCAAAACAGTAGGTTTTATTTTGAGAAAACAAAATACTTGGAAAACTTATTTAAAATAAATAATTAAGTTTTAGTATTTGTTTAAAATGGGAAAAACCTTACTTAAATAAAATTGGATATTACATCCTTATTATTTTATTTAAATAAACCTTTACTCATTTTATCAAAACAAAACCTTTTGTTTCAAAGTCTTGGCCAAGGTTTAATTTGGCTTTAAATATTCTTTATTTAATATTTTTATCTTTGTCTTATAAAATCCATATATTTTTATTTATAGATCCAACTTGGTGATTCCAATTTGTGAAATCTTATTTATTATTTGTTTATCCTTTTGAATCCTTTTAGGGTCTATTGTTCACCACTTGGTATGGATTTTAGATGAGGGCTTTAATGGCTTTGGAAATTCAATTCCTTATTAAATCCATAAGATTTTTATTTATGGTTCCAAATTAAGTGAAACCAATCTCTGTGGTCTTACTTGATCCTTTGTGAATATTTGCTGATCAATTTTTCATATGGATCAAATCCATGGATTTGGAGATACTTTGGAAAATGATTTTTATCCATTAGGGTTTAGGGTTTTGGATTTATTTTCCAAATGATTGAATTTCCAGATACATTCATTGAGGAATGCATTTCACTTGATTTGGATTTGTTGAATTCAAACTTTAACCAAAGTTTGTTCAAGATGGGATTTTAAGTTTCCATTTAGAAACAAAAGTTTCTTTTCACCCTGATTTTCAACAAAATTTATTTTGTTTAATTTATTTTTCACATTACAAGATTTGGAAAATCTTGGGATGTGACAGTATGTGTGTTCTTTTTATGAACCACAACTAGAGTCATTGCATGTGTGTTCTTCTAAACAAACCACACATGGATCCACCTAGTGTGATTGCATGTCTGTTCTTTTCACAAACCACACATGGATCCACCAGTGTCATTGCATGTGTGTTCTTTTCATGAACCACAACCAGAGTCAGAGCATGTGTGTTCTTCTAAACAAACCACACATGGATCAACCTAGTGTGATTGCATTTCTGTTCTTTTCACAAACCACACATGGATCCACCTATGTGATTCCATGTCTGTTCTTTTCACAAACCACACATGGATCCACCAGTGTCATTGCATGTGTGTTCTTTTCATGAAACACCCATGGATACACCAGTGTCATTGCATGTCTATTCTTTTATGAACCACACCCAGTGTCATTGCATGTCTGTTCCTCTAAACAAACCACATATGGATCCACCTAGTGTGATTGCATGTCTGTTCTTTTCACAAACCACACATGGATCCACCAGTGTCATTGCATGTGTGTTCTTTTCATGAACCACAAGTAGAGTCATTGCATGTGTGTTCTTCTAAACAAACCCCACATGGATCCACCCACTGTCATTGCATGTATGTTCCTCTAAAAAAACCACACTTGGATCCACCTAGTGTGATTGCATGTTTATTCTTTTCACAAACCACACATGGATCCACCAGTGTCATTGCATGTGTGTTCTTCTCATGAACCACAGCCAGTGTCATTGCATGTATGTTCTTCTCACAAACCACACATGGATCCAGCAGTGTCATTGCATGTATGTTCTTCTCATGAACCACACATGGATCCACCAGTGTCATTGCATGTCTGTTCTTTTCATGAACCACAGCTAGAGTCATTGCATGTCTGTTCCTTCCACAAACCACATATAGATCCACCAATGTCATTGCATGTCTGTTCCTCTAAACAAACCACACATGGATCCACCAAGTATGATTCCATGCCTGTTCTTTTCACAAACCACACATGGATCCACCAGTGTCATTGCATGTGTGTTCTTCTCATGAACCACAGCCAGTGTCATTGCATGTATGTTCTTCTCACAAACCACACATGGATCCACCAGTGTCATTGCATGTGTGTTCTTCTCATGAACCACACATAGATCCACCAGTGTGATTGCATGTCTGTTATTTTCATGAACCACAGCTAGAGTCCTTGCATGTCTGTTCCTTACACAAACCACATATGGATCCACTAGTGTCATTGCATGTCTGTTCTTTTCATGAACCACATAAAGTGTCATTGCTTGTCTGTTCCTCTAAACAAACCACACATGGATCCACCTCGTGTGATTGCATGTCTGTTCTTTTCACAAACCACACATGGATCCACCAGTGTCATTAAATGTGTGTTATTTTCATTAACCACAACGAGAGTCATTGAATGTCTGTTCTTCTAAACAAACCACACATGGATCCACCCACTGTCATTGCATGTCGGTTCCTCTAAACAAACCACACATGGATCCTCCTAGTGTGATTGCATGTCTATTCTTTTCACAAACCACACATGGATCCACTAGTGTTATTGCATGTGTGTTCTTTTCATGAACAACAACTAGAGTCATTGCATGTGTGTTCTTCTAAACAAACCAAACATGGATCCACCTAGTGTGATTGCATTTCTGTTCTTTTCACAAACCACACATGGATCCACCTAGTGTGATTGCATGTGTGTTCTTTTCATAAACCACACATGGATCCACCAGTGTCGTCGCATGTGTATTCTTTTCATGAACAACACATGGATACACCAGTGTCATTGCATGTGTGTTCTTTTCATGAACCACAGCTAGAGTCATTGCATGTCTGTTCTTTCCACAAACCACACATGGATCCACCTAGTGTGATTGCATCTATGTTCTTTCACAAACCACACATGGATCCACCAGTGTCATTGCATGTATGTTCTTTTCATGAACCACAGCTAGAGTCATTGCAGGTTTGTTCCTTCCAGAAACCACACATGGATCCACCTAGTGAGATTGCATGTCTGTTCTTTCCACAAACCACACATGGATTCACCAGTGTCATTGTATGTGTGTTATTTTCATGAACCACAACTAGAGTTATTGCATGTGTGTTCTTCTAAACAAACCACACATGGATCCACCCAGTGTCATTACATGTCTGTTCCTGTAAACAAACCACACATGGATCCACCTAGTGTGATTACATGTCTGTTCTTTTCACAAACCACACATGGATGCACCAGTGTCATTGCATGTGTATTCTTTTCATGAACCACAACTAGAGTCATTGCATGTCTGTTCTTCTAAACAAAAAACACATGGATCCACCTAGTGTCATTGCATGTATGTTCCTCTAAACAAACCACACATGGATCCACCTAGTGTGATTGCATGTCTGTTCTTTTCACAAACCACACATGGATCCACCAGTGTCATTGCATGTGTGTTCTTTTCATGAACCACAACTAGAGTCATTGCATGTGTGTTCTTCTAAACAAACCACACATGGATCCACCTAGTGTGATTGCATGTCTGTTCTTTTCATGAACCACACATGGATCCACCTAGTGTCATTGCATGTCTGTTCTTTTCACAAACCACACATGGATCCAACAGTGTAATTGCATGCGTGTTATTTTCATGAACCACACATGGATACACCAGTGTCATTGCATGTGTGTTCTTTTCATGAACCACAGCTAGAGTCATTGCATATCGGTTCTTCCCACAAACCACACATGGATCCACCTAGTATGATTGCATGTCTGTTCTTTCACAAACCACACATGGATCCACCAGTGTCATTGCATGTGTGTTCTTTTCATGAACCACACATGGATACACCAGTGTCATTGCATGTGTGTTCTTTTCATGAACCACAGCTAGAGTCATTGCATGTCTGTTCTTTTCACAAACCACACATGGATCCACCTAGTGTGATTGCATGTCTGTTCTTTCACAAACCACACATGGATCCACTATTGTCATTGCATGTGTGTTCTTCTCATGAACCAAAGTCAGTGTCATTGCATGTATGTTCTTCTCACAAACCACACAAGGATCCACCAGTGTCATTGCATGTGTGTTCTTCTCATGAACCACAGCCAGTGTCATTGCATGTCTGTTCTTCTCACAAACCACGTAAGTATCCACCAGTGTCAGTGCATGTCTATTATTCTCACAAACCATACATGGATCCACCAGTGTCATTGGATGTGTGTTCTTCTCATGAACCACACATGGATCCACTAGTGTCATTGCATGTCTGTTCTTTTCATGAACCACAGCTAGAGTCATTGCATGTCTATTCCTTCCACAAACCACACATGGATCCACCAGTGTCATTGCATGTCTGTTATTTTCATGAACCACACCCAGTGTCATTGCATGTATGTTCCTCTAAACATACCACACATGGATCCACCTAGTGTGATTGCATGTGTGTTCTTTTCACAAACCACACATGGATCCACCAGTGTCATTGCATGTATGTTCTTTTCATGAACCACAACTAGAGTCATTGCATGTGTGTTCTTCTAAATAAAACACACATGGATCCACCAAGTGTCATTGCATGTCTGTTCCTCTAAAGAAACCACACATGGATCCACATAGTGTGATTGTATGTCTGTTCTTTTCACAAACCACACATGGATCCACCAGTGTCATTGCATGTGTGTTCTTCTCATGAACCACAACCAGTGTCATTGCATGTATGTTCTTCTCACAAACACACATGGATCCACCAGTGTCATTGCATATGTGTTCTTCTCATGAACCACACATGGATCCACCAGTGACATTGCATGTCTTTTCTTTTCATGAACGACAGCTAGAGTCATTACATGTATGTTCCTTCCACAAACCACATATGGATCCACCAGTGTCATTGCATGTCTGTTCTTTTCATGAACCACACCCAGTGTCATTGCATGTCTGTTCCTCTAAACAAACCACACATGGATCCACTCAGTGTCATTGCATGTCTGTTTATCTAAACAAACCACACATGGATCCACCTAGTGTGATTGCATGTCTGTTCTTTTCACAAACACACATGGATGCACCATTGTCTTTGCATGTGTGTTCTTTTCATGAACCACAACTAGAGTCATTGCATGTCTGTTCTTCTAAACAAACCACACATGGATCCGCCCAGTGTCATTGCATGTCTGTTCCTCTAAACAGACCACACATGGATCCACCTAGTGTGCTTGCATGTCTGTTCTTTCCACAAACCACACATGGATTCACCAGTGTCATTATATGTGTGTTCTTTTCATGAACCACAACTAGAGTTATTGCATTTGTTTTCTTATAAACAAACCACACATGGATCCACCCAGTGTCATTGCATGCATGTTCCTCTAAACAAACCACACATGGATCCACCTAGTGTGATTGCATGTCTGTTGTTTTCACAAACCACACATGGATCCACCAGTGTCATTGCATGTGTGTTCATTTCATGAACCACAACTAGAGTCATTGCATGTCTATTCTTCTAAACAAACCACACATGGATCCACCCAGTGTCATTGCATGTCTGTTCCTCTAAACAAACCACACATGGATCCACCTAGTGTGATTGCATGTCTGTTCTTTTCACAAACCACACATGGATCCACCAGTGTCGTTCCATGTGTTTTCCTTTCATGAACCACAACCAGTCATTGCATGTGTGTTCTTCTAAACAAACCACACATGGATCCACCTAGTGTGATTGCATGTCTGTTCTTTTCACAAACACACATGGATCCACCAGTGTCGTTGCATGTGTGTTCTTTTCATGAACCACAACTAGAGTTATTGCATGTGTGTTATTCTAAACAAACCACACATGGATCCACCTAGTGTCATTTCATGTCTATTCCTCTAAACAAACCACACATGGATCCACCTAGTGTGATTGCATGTCTTTTCTTTCCACAAACCACACATGGATCCACCAGTGTCATTGTATGTGTGTTCTTTTCATGAACCACAACTAGAGTTATTGCATGTGTGTTCTTCTAAACAAACCACACATGGATCCACCTAGTGTGATTGCATGTCTGTTCTTTTCACAAACCACACATGGATCCACCAGTGTCATTGCATGTGTGTTCTTTTCATGAACCACAACCAGAGTCAGAGCATGTGTGTTCTTCTAAACAAACCACACATGGATCCACCTAGTGTGATTGCATTTCTGTTCTTTTCACAAACCACACATGGATCCACCTAGTGTGATTGCATGTCTGTTCTTTTCACAAACCACTCATGGATCCACCAGTGTCATTGCATGTGTGTTCTTTTCATGAACCACCCATGGATACACCAGTGTCATTGCATGTGTGTTCTTTTCATGAACCACAGCTAGAGTCATTGCATGTCTGTTATTTCCACAAACCACACATGGATCCACCTAGTGTGATTGCATGTCTATTCTTTCAGAAACCACACATGGATCCACCAGTGTCATTGCATGTGTGTTATTTTCATGAACCACACATGGATACACCAGTGTCATTGCATGTGTGTTCTTTTCATGAACCACAGCTAGAGTCATTGCATATCGGTTCTTCCCACAAACCACACATGGATCCACCTAGTATGATTGCATGTCTGTTCTTTCACAAACCACACATGGATCCACCAGTGTCATTGCATGTGTGTTCTTTTCATGAACCACACATGGATACACCAGTGTCATTGCATGTGTGTTCTTTTCATGAACCACAGCTAGAGTCATTGCATGTCTGTTCTTTTCACAAACCACACATGGATCCACCTAGTGTGATTGCATGTCTGTTCTTTCACAAACCACACATGGATCAACTATTGTCATTGCATGTGTGTTCTTCTCATGAACCAAAGCCAGTGTCATTGCATGTATGTTCTTCTCACAAACCACACAAGGATCCACCAGTGTCATTGCATGTGTGTTCTTCTAAATAAAACACACATGGATCCACCCAGTGTCATTGCATGTCTGTTCCTCTAAAGAAACCACACATGGATCCACATAGTGTGATTGTATGTCTGTTCTTTTCACAAACCACACTTGGATCCACCAGTGTCATTGCATGTGTGTTCTTCTCATGAACCACAACCAGTGTCATTGCATGTATGTTCTTCTCACA
This sequence comes from Avena insularis, assembly GCA_023614405.1. NCBI lineage: Eukaryota > Viridiplantae > Streptophyta > Magnoliopsida > Poales > Poaceae > Avena > Avena insularis. Next base: position 176,976,870 of record CM042686.1, read on the forward strand.
AACACACATGGATCCACCAGTGTCATTGCATATGTGTTCTTCTCATGAACCACACATGGATCCACCAGTGACATTGCATGTCTTTTCTTTTCATGAACGACAACTAGAGTCATTGCATGTATGTTCCTTCCACAAACCACATATGGATCCACCAGTGTCATTGCATGTCTGTTCTTTTCATGAACCACACCCAGTGGCATTGCATGTCTGTTCCTCTAAACAAACCACACATGGATCCACTCAGTGTCATTGCATGTCTGTTCCTTTAAACAAACCACACATGGATCCACCTAGTGTGATTGCATGTCTGTTCTTTTCACAAACACACATGGATGCACCATTGTCTTTGCATGTGTGTTCTTTTCATGAACCACAACTAGAGTCATTGCATGTCTGTTCTTCTAAACAAACCACACATGGATCCACCCAGTGTCATTGCATGTCTGTTCCTCTAAACAAACCACACATGGATCCACCTAGTGTGCTTGCATGTCTGTTCTTTCCACAAACCACACATGGATTCACCAGTGTCATTATATGTGTGTTCTTTTCATGAACCACAACTAGAGTTATTGCATTTGTGTTCTTATAAACAAACCACACATGGATCCACCCAGTGTCATTGCATGCATGTTCCTCTAAACAAACCACACATGGATCCACCTAGTGTGATTGCATGTCTGTTGTTTTCACAAACCACACATGGATCCACCAGTGTCATTGCATGTGTGTTCATTTCATGAACCACAACTAGAGTCATTGCATGTCTATTCTTATAAACAAACCACACATGGATCCACCCAGTGTCATTGCATGTCCGTTCCTCTAAACAAACCACACATGGATCCACCTAGTGTGATTGCATGTCTGTTCTTTTCACAAACCACACATGGATCCACCAGTGTCATTGCATGTGTTTTCCTTTCATGAACCACAACGAGTCATTGCATGTGTGTTCTTCTAAACAAATCACACATGGATCCACCTAGTGTGATTGCATGTCTGTTCTTTTCACAAACACACATGGATCCACCAGTGTCATTGCATGTGTGTTCTTTTCATGAACCACAACTAGAGTTATTGCATGTGTGTTATTCTAAACAAACCACACATGGATCCACCTAGTGTCATTGCATGTCTATTCCTCTAAACAAACCACACATGGATCCACCTAGTGTGATTGCATGTCTTTTCTTTCCACAAACCACACATGGATCCACCAGTGTCATTGTATTTGTGTTCTTTTCATGAACCACAACTAGAGTCATTGCATGTGTGTTCTTCTAAACAAACCACACATGGATCCACCTAGTGTGATTGCATGTCTGTTCTTTTCACAAACCACACATGGATCCACCAGTGTCATTGCATGTGTGTTCTTTTCATGAACCACAACCAGAGTCAGAGCATGTGTGTTCTTCTAAACAAACCACACATGGATCCACCTAGTGTGATTGCATTTCTGTTCTTTTCAAAAACCACACATGGATCCACCTAGTGTGATTGCATGTCTGTTCTTTTCACAAACCACACATGGATCCACCAGTGTCATTGCATGTGTGTTCTTTTCATGAACCACCCATGGATACACCAGTGTCATTGCATGTCTGTTATTTCCACAAACCACACATGGATCCACCTAGTGTGATTGCATGTCTATTCTTTCAGAAACCACACATGGATCCACCAGTGTCATTGCATGCGTGTTCTTCTCATGAACCACAGCCAGTGTCATTGCATGTATGTTCTTCTCACAAACCACACAAGGATCCACCAGTGTCATTGCATGTGTGTTCTTCTCATGAACCACAACTAGTGTCATTGCATGTCTGTTCTTCTCACAAACCACATAAGTATCCACCAGTGTCATTGCATGTATGTTCTTCTCACAAACCACACATGGATCCACCAGTGTCATTGCATGTCTGTTCTTCTAATGAACCACACATGGATCCACCAGTGTCATTGCATGGTTGTTCCTTCCACAAACCACATATGGATCCACCAGTGTCATTGCATGTCTATTCTTTTCATGAACCACACCCAGTGTCATTGCATGTTTGTTCCTCTAAACAAACCACACATGGATCCACCTAGTGTGATTGCATGTCTGTTCTTTCCACAAACCACACATGGATCCACTAGTGTCATTGCATGTGTGTTCTTTTCACGAACCACAACTAGATTCAGTGCATGTGTGTTCTTCTAAACAAACCACACATGGATCTACCCAGTGTCATTGCTTGTCTGTTCCTCTAAACAAACCACACATGGATCCACCCCGTGTGATTGCATGTCTGTTCTTTTCACAAACCACACATGGATCCACTAGTGTCATTGCATGTGTGTTCTTTTCATTAACCACATCGAGAGTCATTGAATATCGGTTCTTCTAAACAAACCACACATGGATCCACCCATTGTCATTGCATGTCTGTTCCTCTAAACAAACCACACATGGATCCTCCTAGTGTGATTGCATTTCTGTTCTTTTCACAAACCACACATGGATCCACTAGTGTTATTGCATGTGTGTTCTTTTCATGATCCACAACTAGCGTCATTGCATGTGTGTTCTTCTAAACAAACCAAATATGGATCCACCTAGTGTGATTGCATGTCTGTTCTTTTCACAAACCACATATGGATCCACCTAGTGTGATTGCATGTCTGTTCTTTTCACAAACCAAACATGGATCCACCAGTGTCATTGCATGTGTGTTCTTTTCATGAACCACACATGGATACACCATTGTGATTGCATGTGTGTTCTTTTCATGAACCACAGCTAGAGTTATTGCATGTCTGCTCTTTCCACAAACCACACATGGATCCACCTGATGTGATTGCAGGTTTGTTCTTTCACAATCCACACATGGATCCACCAGTGTCATTGCATGTGTATTCTTCTCATGAACCACAACCAGTGTCATTGCATGTATGTTCTTCTCACAAACCACACATGGATCCACCAGTGTCGTTGGATGTGTGTTCTTCTCATGAACCACACATGGATCCACCAGTGTCATTGCATGTCTATTATTTTCATGAACCACAGCTAGAGTCATTGCATGTCTTTTCCTTCCACAAAGCACATATGGATCCACCAGTGTCATTGCATGTCTGTTATTTTCATGAACCACACCCAGTGTCATTGCATGTATGTTCCTCTAAACAAACCACACATGGATCCACCTAGTGTGATTGCATGTCTATTCTTTTCACAAACCACACATGGATCCACCAGTGTCATTGCATGTGTGTTCTTTTCATGAACCACAATGAGAGTCATTGCATGTATGTTCTTCTAAACAAACCACACATGGATCCACCCAGTGTTATTGCATGTCTGTTCCTCTAAACAAACCACACATGGATCCACCTAGTGTGATTGCATGTCTGTTCTTTTCATAAACCACACATGGATCCACTAGTGTCATTGCATGTGTGTTCTTTTCATGAACCACAACTAGAGTCATTGCATGTGTGTTATTCTAAACAAACCAAACATGGATCCACCTAGTGTGGTTGCATGTCTGTTATTTTCACAAACCACACATGGATCCACCTAGTGTTCTTGCATGTCTGTTCTTTTCACAAACAACACATGGATCCACCAGTGTCATTGCATGTGTGTTCTTTTCATGAACCACACATGGACACACCATTGTCATTGCATGTGTGTTCTTTTCATGAACCACAGCTAGAGTTATTGCATGTCTGCTCTTTCTACAAACCACACATGGATCCACCTGGTGTGATTGCAGGTTTGTTCTTTCACAAACCACACATGGATCCACCAGTGTCATTGCATGTGTGTCCTTGTCATGAACCACAACCAGTGTCATTGCATGTATGTTCTTCTCACAAACCACACAAGGATCCACCAGTGTCATTGCATGTGTGTTCTTCTCATGAACCACAACCAGTGTCATTCCATGTCTATTCTTCTCACAAACCACATTAGTATTCACCAGTGTCATTGCATGTCTGTTCTTCTCACAAACCACGCATGGATCCACCAGTGTCATTAGATGTGTGTTCTTCTCATGAACCACACATGGATCCACCAGTGTCATTGCATGTCTGTTCTTTTCATGAACCATAGCTAGAGTCATTGCATGACTTTTCCTTCCACAAACCACAGATGGATCCACCAGTGTCATTGCATGTATGTTCTTTTCATGAACCACACCCAGTGTCATTGCATGTCTGTTCCTCTAAACAAACCACACATGGATCCACCTAGTGTGATTGCATGTCTATTCTTTTCACAAACCACAGATGGATCGCTAGTGTCATTGCATGTGTATTCTTTTTATTAACCACAACTAGAGTCATTGCATGTGTGTTCTTCTAAAAAAACATACATGGATCCACCCAGTGTCATTGCATGTTGGTTCCTCTAAACAAACCACACATGGATCCACCTAGTGTGATTGCATGTCTCTTCTTTTCACAAACCACACATGGATCCACCAGTGGCATTGCATGTGTGTTCTTTTCATGAACCACACATGGATACAGTAGTGTCATTGCATGTGTGTTCTTTTCATGAACCACAGCTAGAGTCATTGCATGTCTGTTCTTTCCACAAACCACACATGGATCCACCTAGTGTGATTGCATGTCTATTCTTTTCACAAACCATACATGGATCCACCAATGTCATTGCATGTGTGTCCTTTTCATGAACCACAACGAGAGTCATTGCATGTCTGTTCTTCTAAACAAACCACACATGGATCCACCCAGTGTCATTGCATGTATGTTCCTCTAAACAAACCACACATGGATCCACCTAGTGTGATTGCATGTCTGTTCTTTTCACAAACCACACATGGATCCACTAGTGTCATTGCATGTGTGTTCTTTTCATGAACCACAACTAGAGTCATTGCATGTGTGTTCTTCTAAACAAACCAAACATGGATCCACCTAGTGTGGTTGCATGTCTGTTATTTTCACAAACCACACATGGATCCACCTAGTGTGCTTGCATGTCTGTTCTTTTCACAAACAACACATGGATCCACCAGTGTCATTGCATGTGTGTTCTTTTCATGAACCACACGTGGATACACCATTGTCATTGCATGTGTGTTCTTTTCATGAACCACAGCTAGAGTTATTGCATGTCTGCTCTTTCCACAAACCACACATGGATCCACCTGGTGTGATTGCAGGTTTGTTCTTTCACAAACCACACATGGATCCACCAGTGTCATTGCATGTGTGTTCTTCTCATGAACCAAAGCCAGTGTCATTGCATGTATGTTCTTCTCACAAACCACACAAGGATCCACCAGTGTCATTGCATGTGTGTTCTTCTCATGAACCACAGCCAGTGTCATTGCATGTCTCTTCTTCTCACAAACCACATAAGTATCCACCAGTGTCATTGCATGTCTATTCTTCTCACAAACCACGCATGGATCCACCAGTGTCATTAGATGTGTGTTCTTTTCATGAACCACACATGGATCCACCATTGTCATTGCATGTCTGTTCTTTTCATGAACCATAGCTAGAGTCATTGCATGTCTTTTCCTTCCACAAACCACATATGGATCCACCAGTGTCATTGCATGTATGTTCTTTTCATGAACCACACCCAGTGTCATTGCATGTCTGCTCCTCTAAACAAACCACACATGGATCCACCTAGTGTGATTGCATGTCTATTGTTTTCACAAACCACACATGGATCCACCAGTGTCATTGCATGTGTGTTCTTTTCATGAACCACAACTAGAGTCATTGCATGTGTGTTCTTCTAAAAAAAACCACACATGGATCCACCCAGTGTCATTGCATGTCTGTTCCTCTAAACAAACCACACATGGATCCACCTAGTGTGATTGCATGTCTCTTCTTTTCACAAACCACACATGGATCCACCAGTGGAATTGCATGTGTGTTCTTTTCATGAACCACACATGGATACACTAGTGTCATTGTATGTGTGTTCTTTTCATGAACCACAGCTAGAGTCATTGCATGTCTGTTCTTTCCACAAACCACACATGGATCCACCTAGTGTGATTGCATGTCTATTATTTTCACAAACCATACATGGATCCACCAGTGTCATTGCATGTGTGTTCTTTTCATGAACCACAACGAGAGTCATTGCATGTCTGTTCTTCTAAACAAACCACACATGGATCCAGCCAGTGTCATTGCATGTCTGTTCCTCTAAACAAACCACATAAGTATCCACCAGTTTCATTGCATGTCATTAGATGTGTGTTCTTCTCATGAACCACACATGGATCCACCAGTGTCATTGCATGTCTGTTCTTTTCATGAACCATAGCTAGAGTTATTGCATGTCTGCTCTTTCCACAAACCACACATGGATCCACCTGGTGTGATTGCAGGTTTGTTCTTTCACAAACCACACATGGATCCACCAGTGTCATTGCATGTGTGTTCTTCTCATGAACCACAGCCAGTGTCATTGCATGTATGTTCTTCTCAAAAACCACTCAAGGATCCACCAGTGTTATTGCATGTGTGTTCTTCTCATGAACCACAGCCAGTGTCATTGCATGTCTATTCTTCTCACAAACCACATAAGTATCCACCAGTTTCATTGCATGTCTGTTCTTCTCACAAACCAGGCATGGATCCACCAGTGTCATTAGATGTGTGTTCTTCTCATGAACCACACATGGATCCACCAGTGTCATTGCATGTCTATTCTTTTCATGAACCATAGCTAGATTCATTGCATGTCTATTCTTCTAAACAAACCACACATGGATCCTCCTAGAATCATTGTATGTTTGTTCCTCTAAAAAACCGCACATGGATCCACCTAGTGTGATTGCATGTATGTTGTTTTCACAAACCACACATGGATCCACTAGTGTCATTGCATGTGTGTTCTTTTCATGAACCACAACTAGATGCATTGCATGTGTGTTCTACTAAACAAACCAAACATGCATCCACCTAGTGTGATTGCCTGTCCGTTGTTTTCACAAACCACACATGGATCCACCTAGTGCGATTGCATGTCTGTTCTTTTCACAAACCACACATGGATCCACCAGTGTCATTGCATGTGTGTTCTTTTCATGAACCACACATGGATACACCGTTGTCATTGCATGTGTGTTCTTTTCATGAACCATAGCTAGACTTATTGCATGTCTGCTCTTTCCACAAACCACACATGGATCCACCCAGTGTGATTGTATGTCTCTTCTTTTCACAAACCACACATGGATCCACCAGTGTCATTGCATGTGTGTTCTTTTCATGAACCACAACGAGAGTCATTGCATGTCTGTTCCTCTAAACAAACCACACATGGATCCACCCAGTGTCATTGCATGTCTGTTCCTCTAAACAAACCACACATGGATCCACCTAGTGTGATTGCATGTGTGTTCTTTTCACAAACCACACATGGATCCACTAGTGTCATTTCATGTGTGTTCTTTTCATGAACCACAACTAGAGTCATTGCATGTGTGTTATTCTAAACAAACCAAACACGGATCCACCTAGTGTGATTGCATGTCTGTTCTTTTCACAAACCACACATGGATCCACCTAGTGTGATTGCATGTCTGTTCTTTTCACAAACCACACATGGATCCACCAGTGTCATTGCATGTGTGTTCTTTTCATGAACCACACATGGATACACCATTGTCATTCCATGTGTGTTCTTTTCATGAACCACAACTAGAGTTATTGCATGTCTGCTCTTTCCACAAACCACACATGGATCCACCTAGTGTGATTGCATGTTTGTTCTTTCACAAACCACACATGGATCCAGCAGTGTCATTGCATGTTTGTTCTTCTCATGAACCACAGCTAGTGTCATTGCATGTATGTTCTTCTCACAAACCACACAAGGATCCACCAGTGTCATTGCATGCGTGTTCTTCTCATGAACCACAACCAGCGTCATTGCATGTCTATTCTTCTCACAAACCACATAAGTATCCACCAGTGTCATTGCATGTCTGTTCTTCCCACAAACCACACATGGATCCACCAGTGTCGTTGGATGTGTGTTCTTCTCATGAACCACACATGGATCCACCAGTGTCATTGCATGTCTGTTCTTTTCATGAACCACAGCTAGAGTCATTGCATGTCTTTTCCTTCCACAAAGCACATATGGATCCACCAGTGGCATTGCATGTGTGTTCGTTTCATGAACCACACATGGATACACCAGTGTCATTGCATGCTTGTTCTTTCCACAAACCACACATGGATCCACCTAGTGTGATTGCATGTCTGTTCTTTCACAATCCACACATGGATCCACCAGTGTCTTTGCATGTGTGTTCTTCTCATGAACCACAATCAGTGTCATTGCATGTATGTTCTTCTCACAAACCACACAAGGATCCACTAGTGTCATTGCATGTGTGTTCTTCTGATGAACATAGCTAGTGTCATTGCATGTCCGTTCTTCTCCCAAACCACGTAAGTATCCACCAGTGTCATTGCATGTATGTTCTTCTCACAAACCACACATGGATCCACTAGTGTCATTGCATGTGTATTCTTCTCATGAACCACACATGGATCCACAAGTGTCATTGCATGTCTATTCTTTTCATGAACCACAGCTAGAGTCATTGCATGTCTGTTCCTTCCACAAACCACATATGGATCCACCAGTGTCATTGCATGTCTATTATTTTCATGAACCACACCCAGTGTCATTGCATGTTTGTTCCTCTAAACAACCACACATGGATCCGCCTAGTGTGATTGCATGTCTGTTCTTTCCACAAACCACACATGGATCCACTAGTTTCATTGCATGTGTGTTCTTTTCATGAACCACAACTAGAGTCATTGCATGTGTGTTCTTCTAAACAAACCACACATGGATCCACCCAGTGTCATTGCATGTCTGTTCCTCTAAACAAACCACACATGGATCCACCTAGTGTGATTGCATGTCTATTCTTTTCACAAACCACACATGGATCCACCAGTGTCATTGCATGTGTGTTCTTTTCATGAACCACAACGAGAGTCATTGCATGTCTGTTCTTCTAAACAAACAACACATGGATCCACCCAGTGTCATTGCATGTTTATTCCTCTAAACAAACCACACATGGATCCACCTAGTGTGATTGCATGTCTGTTCTTTTCACAAACCACACATGGATCCACTAGTGTCATTTCATGTGTGTTGTTTTCATGAACCACAACTAGTGTCATTGCATGTGTGTTCTTTTCATGAACCACAACTAGATTCATTGCATGTGTGTTCTTCTAAACAAACCAAACATGGATCCACCTAGTGTGCTTGCATGTCTGTTATTTTCACAAACCACACATGGATCCACCTAGTGTGCTTCCATGTCTGTTCTTTTCACAAACAACACATGGATCCACCAGTGTCATTGCATGTGTTCTTTTCATGAACCACACATGGATACACAATTGTCATTGCATGTGTGTTCTTTTCATGAACCACAGCTAGAGTTATTGCATGTCTGCTCTTTCCACAAACCACACATGGATCCACCTGGTGTGATTGCAGGTTTGTTCTTTCACAAACCGCACATGGATCCACCAGTGTCATTGCATGTGTGTTATTCTCATGAACCACAGCCAGTGTCATTGCATGTATGTTCTTCTCACAAACCGCACAAGGATCCACCAGTGTCATAGCATGTGTGTTCTTCTCATGAACCACAGCCAGTGTCATTGCATGTCTATTCTTCACACAAACCACATAAGTATCCACCAGTGTCATTGCATGTCTGTTTTTCTCACAAACCACGCATGGATCCACCAGTGTCATTAGATGTGTGTTCTTCTCATGAACCACACATGGATCGACCAGTGTCATTGCATGTCTGTTCTTTTCATGAACCATAGCTAGAGTCATTGCATGTATTTTCCTTCCACAAAGCACATATGGATCCACCAGTGTCATTGCATGTATGTTCTTTTCATTAACCACACCCTGTGTCATTGCATGTCTGTTCCTCTAAACAAACCACACATGGATCCACCTAGTGTGATTGCATGTCTATTCTTTTCACAAACCACACATGGATCCACCAGTGTCATTGCATGTGTGTTCTTTTCATGAACCACAACTAGAGTCATTGCATGTGTGTTCTTCTAAAAAAACCACACATGGATCCACCCAGTGTCATTGCATGTCTGTTCCTCTAAACAAACCACACATGGATCCACCTAGTGTGATTGCATGTCTCTTCTTTTCACAAACCACACATGGATCCACCAGTGGAATTGCATGTGTGTTCTTTTCATGAACCACACATGGATACACTAGTGTCATTACATGTGTGTTCTTTTCATGAACCACAGCTAGAGTCATTGCATGTCTGTTCTTTCCACAAACCACACATGGATCCACCTAGTGTGATTGCATGTCTATTCTTTCACAATCCACACATGGATCCACCAGTGTCATTGCATGTGTGTTCCTCTCATGAACCACAACCAGTGTCATTGCATGTATGTTCTTCTCACAAACCACACAAGGATCCACCAGTGTCATTGCATGTGTGTTCTTCTCATGAACCACAGCCAGTGTCATTGCATGTCTGTTCTTCTAACAAACCACATAAGTATCCACCAATGTCATTGAATGTCTATTCTTTTCATGAACCACACCCAGTGTAATTTCATGTTTGTTCCTCTAAACAAACCACACATTGATCCACCTAGTGTGATTGCATGTATGTTCTTTCCACAAACCACACATGGATCCACTAGTGTCATTGCATGTGTGTTCTTTTCACGAACAACAACTAGAGTCATTGCATGTGTGTTCTTCTAAACAAACCACACATGGATCCACCCAGTGTCATTACATGTTTGTTCCTCTAAACAAACCACACATGGATCCACCTGGTGTGATTGCATGTATGTTCTTTTCACAAACCACACATGGATCCACCAGTGTCATTGCATGTGTGTTCTTTTCATGAACCACAACGAGAGTCATTGCATGTCTGTTCTTCTAAACAAACCACACATGGATCCACCCAGTGTCATTGCATGTCTGTTCCTCCAAACAAACCACACATGGATCCACCTAGTGTGATTGCATGTGTGTTCTTTTCACAAACCACACATGGATCCACTAGTGTCATTGCATGTGTGTTCTTTTCATGAACCACAACTAGAGTCATTGCATGTGTGTTCTTCTAAACAAACCAAACATGGATCCATCTAGTGTGATTGCATGTCTTTTCTTTTCACAAACCACACATGGATCCACCTAGTGTGATTGCATGTCTGTTCTTTTCACAAACCACACATAGATCCACTAGTGTCATTGCATGTGTGTTCTTTTCATGAACCACACATGGGTACACCATTTTCAATCCATGTGTGTTCTTTTCATGAACCACAACTAGAGTTATTGCATGTCTGCTCTTTTCACAAACCACACATGAATCCACCTAGTGTGATTGCATGTTTGTTCTTTCACAAACCACACATGGATCCAGCAATGTCATTGCATGTTTGTTCTTCTCATGAACCACAACTAGTGTCATTGCATGTATGTTCTTCTCACAAACCACACATGGATCCACCAGTGTCATTGCATGTGTGTTCTTCTCATGAACCACAACCAGTGTCATTGCATGTCTATTCTTCTCACAAACCACATAAGTATCCACCAGTGTCATAGCATGTCTGTTCTTCCCACAAACCACACAAGGATCCACCAGTGTCGTTGGATGTGTGTTCTTCTCATGAACCACACATGGATCCACCAGCGTCATTGCAAGTCTGTTCTTTTCATGAACCACAGCTAGAGTCATTGCATGTCTTTTCCTTCCACAAAGCACATATGGATCCACCAGTGTCATTGCATGTCTGTTCTTTTCATGAACCACACCCAGTGCCATTGCATGTCTGTTCCTCTAAACAAACCACACATGGATCCACCTAGTGTGATTGCATGTCTATCCTTTTCACAAACCACACATGGATACACCAGTGTCATTGCATGTGTCTTCTTTTCATGAACCACAACTATAGTCATTGCATGTTTGTTCTTTCCACAAACCACACATGGATCCACCTAGTGTGATTGCATGTCTGTTCTTTTCACAAACCACACATGGATCCACCAGTGTCAATGCATGTGTGTTCTTTTCATGAACCACAACGAGAGTCATTGCATGTATGTTCTTATAAACAAACCACACATGGATCCACCCAGTGTCATTGCATGTCTGTTCCTCTAAACAAACCACACATGGATCCACCTAGTGTGATTGCATGTCTGTTCTTTTCACAAACCACACATGGATCCACAAGTGTCATTGCATGTGTGTTCTTTTCATGAACCACAACTAGAGTCATTGCATGTGTGTTCTTCTAAACAAACCAAACATGGATCCACCTAGTGTGGTTGCATGTCTGTTATTTTCACAAACCACACATGGATCCACCTAGTGTGCCTGCATGTCTGTTCTTTTCACAAACAACACATGGATCCACCAGTGTCATTGCATGTGTGTTCTTTTCGTGAACCACACATGGATACACCATTGTCATTGCATGTGTGTTATTTTTATGAACCACAACTAGAGTTATTGCATGTCTGCTCTTTCCACAAACCACACATGGATCCACCTAGTGTGATTGCAGGTTTGTTCTTTCACAAACCACACATGGATCTACCAGTGTCATTGCATGTGTGTTCTTCTCATGAACCACAGCCAGTGTCATTGCATGTATGTTCTTCTCACAAACCACACAAGGATCCACCAGTGTCATTGCATGTGTGTTCTTCTCATGAACCACAGCCAGTGTCATTGCATGTCTATTCTTCTCACAAACCACATAAGTATCCACCAGTGTCATTGCATGTCTGTTCTTCTCACAAACCACAGATGGATCCACCTAGTGTGATTGCATGTCTATTCTTTTCACAAACCACACATGGATCCACCATTGTCATTGCATGTGTGTTCTTTTCATGAACCACAACTAGAGTCATTGCATGTGTGTTCTTCTAAACAAACCACACATGGATCCACCTAGTGTCACTGCATGTCTGTTCCTCTAAACAAACCACACATGGATCCACCTAGTGTGATTGCATGTCTCTTCTTTTCACAAACCACACATGGATCCACCAGTGGCATTGCATGTGTGTTCTTTTCATGAACCACACATGGATACACCAGTATCATTGCATGTATGTTCTTTTCATGAACCACAGCTAGAGTCATTGCATGTCTGTTCTTTCCACAAACCACACATGGATCCACCTAGTGTGATTGCATGTCTGTTCTTTCACAATCCACACATGGATCCACCAGTGTCATTGCATGTGTGTTCTTCTCATGAACCACAACCAGTGTCATTGCATGTATGTTCTTCTCACAAACCACACAAGGATCCACCAGTGTCATTGCATGTGTGTTCTTCTCATGAACCACAGCCAGTCTCATTGAATGTCTGTTCTTCTTACAAACCACATAAGTATCCACCAGTGTCATTGCATGTCTATTCTTTTCATGAACCACACCTAGTGTCAATTTATTTTTGTTCCTCTAAACAAACCACACATGGATCCACCTAGTGTGATTGCATGTCTGTTCTTTCCACAAACCACACATGGATCCACTAGTGTCATTGCATGTGTGTTCTTTTCATGAACCACAACTAGAGTCATTGCATGTGTGTTCTTCTAAACAAACCACACATGGATCCACCCAGTGTCATTGCATGTTTGTTCCTCTAAACAAACCACACATGGATCCACCTAGTGTGATTGCATGTCTGTTCTTTTCACAAACCACACATGGATCCACCAGTGTCATTGCATGTGTGTTCTTTTCATGAACCACAACGAGAGTCATTGCATGTCTGTTCTTGTAAACAAACCACACATGGATCCTCCAAGTGTCATGGCATGTTTGTTCCTCTAAACAAACCACACATGGATCCACCTAGTGTGATTGCATGCCTGTTCTTTTCACAAACCACACATGGATCCACTAGTGTCATTGCATGTGTGTTCTTTTTATGAACCACAACTAGAGTCATTGCATGTGTGTTATTCTAAACAAACCAAGCATGAATCCACCTAGTGTGATTGCATGTCTGTTCTTTTCACAAACCACACATGGATCTAGCTAGTGCGATTGCATGTCTGTTCCTCTAAACAAACCACACATGGATCCACCTAGTGTGATTGCATGTCTGTTCTTTTCACAAACCACACATGGATCCACAAGTGTCATTGCATGTGTGTTCTTTTCATGAACCACACATGGATACACCATTGTCATTGCATGTGTGTTCTTTTCATGAACCACAGCTAGAGTTATTGCATGTCTGCTCTTTCCACAAACCACACATGGATCCACCTAGTGTGATTGCATCTCTCTTCTTTTCACAAACCACACATGGATAAACCAGTGTCATTGCATGTGTGTTCTTTTCATGAACCACAACGAGAGTCATTGCATGTCTGTTCTTCTAAACAAACCACACATGGATCCACCCAGTGTCATTGCATGTCTATTCCTCTAAACAAACCACACATGGATCCAGCTAGTGTGATTGCATGTGTGTTCTTTTCACAAACAACACATGGATCCACTAGTGTCATAGCATGTGTGTTCTTTTCATGAACCACAACTAGAGTCATTGCATGTGTGTTCTTCTAAACAAACCAAACATAGATCCACCTAGTGTGATTGCATGTCTGTTCTTTTCACAAACAACACATGGATCCACCTAGTGTGATTGCAAGTCTATTCTTTTCACAAACCACACATGGATCCACCAGTGTCATTGCATGTGTGTTCTTTTCATGAACCACACATGGATAGACCATTGTCATTCCATGTGTGTTCTTTTCATGAACCACAGCTAGAGTATATGCATGTCTGCTCTTTCCACAAACCACACATGGATCCACCTAGCGTGATTGCATGTTTGTTCTTTCACAAACCACACATGGATCCAGCAGTGTCATTGCATGTTTGTTCTTCTCATGAACCACAACTAGTGTCATTGCATGTATGTTCTTCTCACAAACCACACAAGGATCCACCAGTGTCATTGTATGTGTGTTCTTCTCATGAACCACAACCAGTGTCATTGCATGTCTATTCTTCTCACAAACCACATAAGTATCCACCAGTGTCATTGCATGTCTGTTCTTCTCACAAACCACACATGGATCCACCAGTGTCGTTGGATGTGTGTTCTTCTCATGAACCACACATGGATCCACCAGTGTCATTGCATGTCTGTTCTTTTCATGAACCACAGCTAGAGTCATTGCATGTCTTTTCTTTCCACAAAGCACATATGGATCCACCAGTGTCATTGCATGTTTGTTCTTTTCATGAACCACACCTAGTGCCATTGCATGTTTGTTCCTCTAAACAAACCACACATGGATCCACCTTGTGTGATTGCATGTCTCTTCTTTTCACAAACCACACATGGATCCACCAGTGGCATTGCATGTGTGTTCTTTTCATGAACCACACATGGATACACAAGTGTCATTGGATGTGTGTTCTTTTCATGAACCACAGCTAGAGTCATTGCATGTCTGTTCTTTCCACAAACCACACATGGATTCACCTAGTGTGATTGCATGTCTGTTCTTTCACAATCCACACATGGATCCACCAGTGTCATTGCATGTGTGTTCTTCTCATGAACCACATCCAGTGTCATTGCATGTATGTTCTTCTCACAAACCACATAAGTATCCACGAGTGTCATTGCCTGTATGTTCTTCTCACAAACCAAACATGGATCCACTAGTGTCATTAGATGTGTGTTCTTCTCATGAACCACACATGGATCCACAAGTGTCATTGCATGTCTGTTCTTTTCATGAACCACAGCTAGAGTCATTGCATGTTTGTTCCTTCCACAAACCACATATGGATCCACCAGTGTAATTGCATGTCTATTCTTTTCATGAACCACACCCAATGTCATTGCATCTTTGTTCCTCTAAACAAACCACACATGGATCCACCTAGTGTGATTGCATGTCTGTTCTTTCCACAAACCACACATGGATCCACTAGTGTTATTGCATGTGTGTTCTTTTCACGAACCACAACTAGAGTCATTGCATGTGTGTTCTTCTAAACAAACGACACATGGATCCACCCAGTGTCATTGCATGTCTGTTCCTCTAAACAAACCACACATGGATCCACCTAATGTGATTGCATGTCTGTTCTTTTCACAAACCACACATGGATCCACTAGTGTCATTGCATGTGTGTTCTTTTCATGAACCACAACTAGAGTCATTGCATGTCTGTTCAACTAAACAAACCACACATGTATCCTCCCAGTGTCATTGCATGTTTGTTCCTCTAAACAAGCCACACATGGATCCACCTAGTGTGATTGCATGTCTGTTCTTTTCACAAACCACACATGGATCCACTAGTGTCATTGCATGTGTGTTCTTTTCATGAAACACAACTAGAGTCATTGCATGTGTGTTCTTATAAACAAACCAAACATGGATCCACCTAGTGTGATTGCATGTCTGTTCTTTTCACAAACCACACATGGATCCACCTAGTGCGATTGCATGTCTGTTCTTCTTACAAACCACGCATGGATCCACCACTGTCATGGGATGTGTGTTCTTCTCATGAACCACACATGGATCCACCAGTGTCATTGCATGTCCGTTCTTTTCATGAACCATAGCTAGATTCATTGCATGTCTTTTCCTTCCACAAACCACATACGGATCCACCAGTGTCATTGCATGTATGTTCTTTTCATGAACCACACCCAGTGTCATTGCATGTCTGTTCCTCTAAACAAACCACACATGGATCCACCTAGTGTGATTGCATGTCTATTTTTTTCACAAACCACACATGGATCCACCAGTGTCATTGCATGTGTGTTCTTTTCATGAACCACAACTAGAGTCATTGCATGTGTGTTCTTCTAAACAAACCACACATGGATCCACCCTGTGTCATTGCATGTCTGTTCCTCTAAACAAACCACACATGGATCCACGTAGTGTGATTGCATGTCTCTTCTTTTCACAAACCACACATGGATCCACCAGTGGCATTGCATGTGTGATCTTTTCATGAACCACACATGGATCCACCAGTGGCATTGCCTTTGTGATCTTTTCATGAACCACACATGGATACCAGTGTCATTGCATGTGTGTTCTTTTCATGAACCACAACGAGAGTAATTGCATGTCTGTTCTACTAAACAAACCA
Organism: Avena insularis; assembly: GCA_023614405.1. Classification (NCBI taxonomy): domain Eukaryota; kingdom Viridiplantae; phylum Streptophyta; class Magnoliopsida; order Poales; family Poaceae; genus Avena; species Avena insularis. The sequence continues at coordinate 176,994,119 of CM042686.1, forward strand.
CACATGTATCCTCCTAGTATCATTGCATGTTTGTTCCTCTAAACAAACCAAACATGGATCCACCTAGTGTGATTGCATGTCTGTTCTTTTCACAAACCACACATGGATCCACCTAGTGCGATTGCATGTCTGTTCTTCTCACAAACCACGCATGGATCCACCACTGTCACTGGATGTGTGTTCTTCTCATGAACCACACATGGATCCACCTGTGTCATTGCATGTCCGTTCTTTTCATGAACCATAGCTAGATTCATTGCATGTCTTTTCCTTCCACAAACCACATACGGATCCACCAGTGTCATTGTATGTATGTTCTTTTCATGAACCACACCCAGTGTCATTGCATGTCTGTTCCTCTAAACAAACCACACATGGATCCACCTAGTGTGATTGCATGTCTATTCTTTTCACAAACCACACATGGATCCACCAGTGGCATTGCATGTGTGTTCTTTTCATGAACCACACATGGATACACTAGTGTCATTGCATGTATGTTCTTTTCATGAACCACACCCAGTGTCATTGCATGTATGTTCTTTTCATGAACCACACCCAGTGTCATTGCATGTCTGTTCCTCTAAACAAACCACACATGGATCCACCTAGTGTGATTGCATGTCTATTCTTTTCACAAACCACACATGGATCCACCAGTGTCATTGCATGTGTGTTCTTTTCATGAACCACAACTAGAGTCATTGCATGTGTGTTTTTCTAAACAAACCACACATGGATCCACCCTGTGTCATTGCATGTCTGTTCCTCTAAACAAACCACACATGGATCCACCTAGTGTGATTGCATGTCTCTTCTTTTCACAAACCACACATGGATCCACCAGTGGCATTGCATGTGTGATCTTTTTATGAACCACACATGGATACACCAGTGTGATTGCATGTGTGTTCTTTTCATGAACCACAGCTAGAGTCATTGCATGTCTGTTCTTTCCACAAACCACACATGGATCCACCTAGTGTGATTGCATGTCTGTTCTTTCACAATCCACAGATGGATCCACCAGTGTCATTGCATGTGTGTTCTTCTCATGAACCACAACAAGTGTCATTGCATGTATGTTCTTCTCACAAACCACACAAGGATCCACTAGTGTCATTGCATGTGTGTTCTTCTCATGAACCACAACCAGTGTCATTGCATGTCTGTTCTTCTTACAAACCACATAAGTATCCACCAGTGTCATTGCATGTCTATTCTTTTCATGAACCACACCCAGTGTCATTCCATGTTTGTTCCTCTAAACAAACCACACACGGATCCACCTAGTGTGATTGCATGTCTGTTCTTTCCACAAACCACACATGGATCCACTAGTGTCATTGCATGTGTGTTCTTTTCATGAACCACAACTAGAGTCATTGCATTTGTGTTCTTCTAAACAAACCACACATGGATCCACCTAGTGTCATTGCATGTCTGTTCCTCTAAACAAACCACACATGGATCCACCTAGGGTGATTGCATGTCTGTTCTTTTCACGAACCACACATGGATCCACCAGTGTCATTGCATGTCTGTTCTTTTCATGAACCACAGCTAGAGTCATTGCATGTCTTTTCCTTGCACAAACCACATATGGATCCACCTGTGTCATTGCATGTATGTTCTTTTCATGAACCACACCCAGTGTCATTGCATGTTTGTTCCTCTAAACAAACCACACATGGATCCACCTAGTGTGATTGCTTGTCTATTCTTTTCACAAACCACACATGGATCCACCAGTGTCATTGCATGTGTGTTCTTTTCATGAACCACAACTAGAGTCATTGCATGTGTGTTCTTCTAAACAAACCGCACATGGATCCATCCAGTGTCATTGCATGTATGTTCCTCTAAACAAACCACACATGGATCCACCTAGTGTGATTGCACGTCTCTTCTTTTCACAAACCACACATGGATCCACCAGTGGCATTGCATGTGTGTTCTTTTCATGAACCACACATGGATACACCAGTGTCATTGCATGTGTGTTCTTTTCATGAACCACATCTAGAGTCATTGCATGTCTGTTCTTTCCACAAACCACACATGGATCTACCTAGTGTGATTGCATGGCTGTTCATTCACAATCCACACATGGATCCACCAGTGTCATTGCATGTGTGTTCTTCTCATGAACCACAACAACTGTGATTGCATGTATGTTCTGTCACAAACCACACAAGAATCCACTAGTGTCATTGCATGTGTGTTCTTCTCATGAACCATAGCCAGTGTCATTGCATGTATGTTCTTCTTACAAACCACATAAATATCCACCAGTGTCATTGCATGTCTATTCTTTTCATGAACCACACCCAGAGTCATTGCATGTTTGTTCCTCTAAACAAACCACACATGGATCCACCTAGTGTGATTGCATGTCTGTTCTTTCCACAAACCACACATGGATCCACTAGTGTCATTGCATGTGTGTTCTTTTCACGAACCACAACTAGAGTCATTGCATCTGTGTTCTTCTAAACAAACCACACATGGATCCACCAAGTGTCATTGCATGTCTGTTCCTCTAAACAAACCACACATGGATCCACCTAGTGTGATTGCATGTCTGTTCTTTTCACAAACCACACATGGATCCACCAGTGTCATTGCATGTGTGTTCTTTTCATGAACCACAACTAGAGTCATTGCATGTCTGTTCTTCTAAAAAACCACACACGGATCCAACTAGTGTCATTGCATGTCTGTTCCTCTAAACAAACCACACATGGATCCACCTAGTGTGATTGCATGTCTGTTCTTTTCACAAACCACACATGGATCCATTAGTGTCATTGCATGTGTGTTCTTTTCATGAACCACAACTAGAGTCATTGCATGTGTGTTCTTCTAAACAAACCAAACATGGATCTACCTAGTGTGATTGCATGTCTGTTCTTTTCACAAACCATACATGGATCCACCTAGTTTGATTGCATGTCTGTTCTTTTCACAAACCACACATGGATCCACAAGTGTCATTGCATGTGTGTTCTTTTCATGAACCACACATGGATACACCAGTGTCATTGCATGTGTGTTCTTTTCATGAACCACAGCTAGAGTTATTGCATGTCTGCTCTTTCCACAAACCACACATGGATCCACCTAGTGTGATTGCATGTTTGTTCCTTCACAAACCACACATGGATCCACCAGTGTCATTGCATGTGTGTTCTTCTCATGAACCATAGCCAGTGTCATTGCTTTTATGTTCTTCTCACAAACCACACAAGGATCCACCAGTGTCATTGCATGTGTTCTTTTGATGAACCATAGCAGTGTCATTGCATGTCTGTTCTTCTCACAAACCACATAAGTATCCACCAGTGTCATTGCAAGTCCGTTCTTCTCACAAACCACACATGGATCCACCAGTGTCATTGGATGTGTGTTCTTCTCATGAACCACACATGGATACACCAGTGTCATTGCATGTCCTTCTTTTCATGAACCACAGCTAGAGTCATTGCATGTCTTTTCCTTCCACAAACCAAATATGGATCCACAAGTGTCATTGCATGTTTGTTCTTTTCATGAACCACACCCAGTGTCATTGCATGTCTGTTCCTCTAAACAAACCACACATGGTTCCACCTAGTGTGATTGCATGTCTATTCTTTTCACAACCCACACATGGATCCACCAGTTTTGTTGCATGTGTGTTCTTCTCATGAACGACAGCTAGTGTCATTGCGTGTATGTTCTTCTCAGAAACCACACAAGGATCCACCAGTGTCATTGCATGTGTGTTCTTCTCATGAACCACAGCCAGTGTCATTGCATGTCTGTTCTTCTCACAAACCACATTAGTATCCACCAGTGTCATTGCATGTCTGTTATTCTCACAAACCACACATGGATCCAACAGTGTCATTGAATGTGTGTTCTTCTCATGAACCACACATGGATCCACCAGTGTCATTGCATGTTTGTTCTTTTCATGAACCACAGCTAGAGTCATTGCATGTCTGTTCCTTCCACAAACCACATATGGACCCACCAGTGTCATTGCATGTCTGTTCTTTTCATGAACCACACCTAGTGTCATTGCATGTCTGTTCCTCTAAACATAACACACATTGATCCACCTAGTGTGATTGCATGTCTGTTCTTTTCACAAACCACACATGGATCCACCAGTGTCATTGCATGTGTGTTCTTCTCATGAACCACAATCAGTGTCATTGCATGTATGTTCTTCTCACAAACCACACATGGATCTACCAGTGTAATTCCATGTGTGTTCTTCTCATGAACCACACATGGATCCTACTGTGTCATTGCATGTCTGTTCTTTTCATGAACCACAGCTAGAGTCATTGCATGTCTGTTCCTTCCACAAACCACATACGGATCCACCAGTGTCATTGCATGTATATTATTTTCATGAACCACACCCAGTGTCATTGCATGTCTGTTCCTCTAAACAAAACACACATGGATCCACCTAGTGTGATTGCATGTATGTTCTTTCCACAAACCACAAATGGATCCACCAGTGTCATTGCATGTGTGTTCTTTTCATGAACCACAACTAGAGTCATTGCATGTGTGTTCTTCTAAACAAACCACACATGGATCCACCTAGTGTCAATGCATGTCTGTTCCTCTAAACAAACCACACGTGGATCCACCTAGTGTGATTGCATGTCTGTTCTTTTCACAAACCACACATGGATCCACTAGTGTAATTGCATGTGTGTTCTTTTCATGAACCACACATGGATACATCAGTGTCATTGCATGTGTGTTCTTTTCATGAACCACATCTAGAGTAATTGCATGTCTGCTCTTTCCACAAACCACACATGGATCCACCTAGTGTGATTGCATGTTTGTTCTTTCACAAACCACACATGGATCCACCAGTGTCATTGCATTGTGTTCTTCTCATGAACCACAGCCAATGTCATTGCATGTATGTTCTTCTCACAAACCACACAAGGATCAACCAGTGTCGTTGCATGTGTGTTCTTCTCATGAACCATAGCCAGTGTCATTGCATGCCTGTTCTTCTCACAAACCACATAAGTATCCACCAGTGTCATTGCATGTGTGTTATTCTCACAAACCACACCTGGATCCACCAGTGTCATTGAATGTGTGTTATTCTCATGAACCACACATTGATCCACCAGTGTCATTGCATGTTTGTTCTTTTCATTAACCACAGCTATAGTCATTGCATGTCTGTTCCTTCCACTAACCACTTATTGACCCACCAGTGTCATTGCATGTCTGTTCTTGGCATGAACAACACCTAGTGTCATTGCATGTCTGTTCCTCTAAACATACCACACATGGATGCACCTAGTGTGATTGCATGTCTGTTCTTTTCACAAACCACACATGGATCCACCAATGTCATTGCATGTGTGTTCTTCTCATGAACCACAACCAGTGTCATTGAATGTATGTTCTTCTCACAAACTACACTTGGATCTACCAGTGTAATTGCATGTGTGTTCTTCTCATGAACTACACATGGATCCAACTGTGTTATTGCATGTATGTTCTTTTCATGAACCACACCCAGTGTCATAGCATGTCTGTTCCTCTAAACAAACCACACATGGATCCACCTAGTGTGATTGCATGTATGTTCTTTCCACAAACAACACATGGATCCACCAGTGTCATTGCATGTGTGTTCTTTTCATGAACCACAACTAGAGTCATTGCATGTGTGTTTTTCTAAACAAACCACACATGGATCCACCCTGTGTCATTGCATGTCTGTTCCTCTAAACAAACCACACATGGATCCACCTAGTGTGATTGCATGTCTCTTCTTTTCACAAACCACACATGGATCCACCAGTGGCATTGCATGTGTGATCTTTTTATGAACCACACATGGATACACCAGTGTGATTGCATGTGTGTTCTTTTCATGAACCACAGCTAGAGTCATTGCATGTCTGTTCTTTCCACAAACCACACATGGATCCACCTAGTGTGATTGCATGTCTGTTCTTTCACAATCCACAGATGGATCCACCAGTGTCATTGCATGTGTGTTCTTCTCATGAACCACAAAAAGTGTCATTGCATGTATGTTCTTCTCACAAACCACACAAGGATCCACTAGTGTCATTGCATGTGTGTTCTTCTCATGAACCACAACCAGTGTCATTGCATGTCTGTTCTTCTTACAAACCACATAAGTATCCACCAGTGTCATTGCATGTCTATTCTTTTCATGAACCACACCCAGTGTCATTCCATGTTTGTTCCTCTAAACAAACCACACACGGATCCACCTAGTGTGATTGCATGTCTGTTCTTTCCACAAACCACACATGGATCCACTAGTGTCATTGCATGTGTGTTCTTTTCATGAACCACAACTAGAGTCATTGCATTTGTGTTCTTCTAAACAAACCACACATGGATCCACCTAATGTCATTGCATGTCTGTTCCTCTAAACAAACCACACATGGATCCACCTAGTGTGATTGCATGTCTGTTCTTTTCACGAACCACACATGGATCCACCAGTGTCATTGCATGTCTGTTCTTTTCATGAACCACAGCTAGAGTCATTGCATGTCTTTTCCTTGCACAAACCACATATGGATCCACCTGTGTCATTGCATGTATGTTCTTTTCATGAACCACACCCAGTGTCATTGCATGTTTGTTCCTCTAAACAAACCACACATGGATCCACCTAGTGTGATTGCTTGTCTATTCTTTTCACAAACCACACATGGATCCACCAGTGTCATTGCATGTGTGTTCTTTTCATGAACCACAACTAGAGTCATTGCATGTGTGTTCTTCTAAACAAACCGCACATGGATCCATCCAGTGTCATTGCATGTATGTTCCTCTAAACAAACCACACATGGATCCACCTAGTGTGATTGCACGTCTCTTCTTTTCACAAACCACACATGGATCCACCAGTGGCATTGCATGTGTGTTCTTTTCATGAACCACACATGGATACACCAGTGTCATTGCATGTGTGTTCTTTTCATGAACCACATCTAGAGTCATTGCATGTCTGTTCTTTCCACAAACCACACATGGATCTACCTAGTGTGATTGCATGGCTGTTCATTCACAATCCACACATGGATCCACCAGTGTCATTGCATGTGTGTTCTTCTCATGAACCACAAACAGTGTCATTGCATGTATGTTTTCTCACAAACCACACAAGAATCCACTAGTGTCATTGCATGTGTGTTCTTCTCATGAACCATAGCCAGTGTCATTGCATGTATGTTCTTCTTACAAACCACATAAATATCCACCAGTGTCATTGCATGTCTATTCTTTTCATGAACCACACCCAGAGTCATTGCATGTTTGTTCCTCTAAACAAACCACACATGGATCCACCTAGTGTGATTGCATGTCTGTTCTTTCCACAAACCACACATGGATCCACTAGTGTCATTGCATGTGTGTTCTTTTCACGAACCACAACTAGAGTCATTGCATCTGTGTTCTTCTAAACAAACCACACATGGATCCACCCAGTGTCATTGCATGTCTGTTCCTCTAAACAAACCACACATGGATCCACCTAGTGTGATTGCATGTCTGTTCTTTTCACAAACCACACATGGATCCACCAGTGTCATTGCATGTGTGTTCTTTTCATGAACCACAACTAGAGTCATTGCATGTCTGTTCTTCTAAAAAACCACACACGGATCCAACTAGTGTCATTGCATGTCTGTTCCTCTAAACAAACCACACATGGATCCACCTAGTGTGATTGCATGTCTGTTCTTTTCACAAACCACACATGGATCCATTAGTGTCATTGCATGTGTGTTCTTTTCATGAACCACAACTAGAGTCATTGCATGTGTGTTCTTCTAAACAAACCAAACATGGATCTACCTAGTGTGATTGCATGTCTGTTCTTTTCACAAACCATACATGGATCCACCTAGTTTGATTGCATGTCTGTTCTTTTCACAAACCACACATGGATCCACAAGTGTCATTGCATGTGTGTTCTTTTCATGAACCACACATGGATACACCAGTGTCATTGCATGTGTGTTCTTTTCATGAACCACAGCTAGAGTTATTGCATGTCTGCTCTTTCCACAAACCACACATGGATCCACCTAGTGTGATTGCATGTTTGTTCCTTCACAAACCACACATGGATCCACCAGTGTCATTGCATGTGTGTTCTTCTCATGAACCATAGCCAGTGTCATTGCATGTATGTTCTTCTCACAAACCACACAAGGATCCACCAGTGTCATTGCATGTGTGTTCTTCTCATGAACCATAGCCAGTGTCATTGCATGTCTGTTCTTCTCACAAACCACATAAGTATCCACCAGTGTCATTGCAAGTCCGTTCTTCTCACAAACCACACATGGATCCACCAGTGTCATTGGATGTGTGTTCTTCTCATGAACCACACATGGATCCACCAGTGTCATTGCATGTCTGTTCTTTTCATGAACCACAGCTAGAGTCATTGCATGTCTTTTCCTTCCACAAACCAAATATGGATCCACAAGTGTCATTGCATGTTTGTTCTTTTCATGAACCACACCCAGTGTCATTGCATGTCTGTTCCTCTAAACAAACCACACATGGTTCCACCTAGTGTGATTGCATGTCTATTCTTTTCACAACCCACACATGGATCCACCAGTTTTGTTGCATGTGTGTTCTTCTCATGAACGACAGCTAGTGTCATTGCGTGTATGTTCTTCTCAGAAACCACACAAGGATCCACTAGTGTCATTGCATGTGTGTTCTTCTCATGAACCACAGCCAGTGTCATTGCATGTCTGTTCTTCTCACAAACCACATTAGTATCCACCAGTGTCATTGCATGTCTGTTATTCTCACAAACCACACATGGATCCAACAGTGTCATTGAATGTGTGTTCTTCTCATGAACCACACATGGATCCACCAGTGTCATTGCATGTTTGTTCTTTTCATGAACCACAGCTAGAGTCATTGCATGTCTGTTCCTTCCACAAACCACATATGGACCCACCAGTGTCATTGCATGTCTGTTCTTTTCATGAACCACACCTAGTGTCATTGCATGTCTGTTCCTCTAAACATAACACACATTGATCCACCTAGTGTGATTGCATGTCTGTTCTTTTCACAAACCACACATGGATCCACCAGTGTCATTGCATGTGTGTTCTTCTCATGAACCACAATCAGTGTCATTGCATGTATGTTCTTCTCACAAACCACACATGGATCTACCAGTGTAATTCCATGTGTGTTCTTCTCATGAACCACACATGGATCCTACTGTGTCATTGCATGTCTGTTCTTTTCATGAACCACAGCTAGAGTCATTGCATGTCTGTTCCTTCCACAAACCACATACGGATCCACCAGTGTCATTGCATGTATATTATTTTCATGAACCACACCCAGTGTCATTGCATGTCTGTTCCTCTAAACAAAACACACATGGATCCACCTAGTGTGATTGCATGTATGTTCTTTCCACAAACCACAAATGGATCCACCAGTGTCATTGCATGTGTGTTCTTTTCATGAACCACAACTAGAGTCATTGCATGTGTGTTCTTCTAAACAAACCACACATGGATCCACCTAGTGTCAATGCATGTCTGTTCCTCTAAACAAACCACACATGGATCCACCTAGTGTGATTGCATGTCTGTTCTTTTCACAAACCACACATGGATCCACTAGTGTAATTGCATGTGTGTTCTTTTCATGAACCACACATGGATACATCAGTGTCATTGCATGTGTGTTCTTTTCATGAACCACATCTAGAGTAATTGCATGTCTGCTCTTTCCACAAACCACACATGGATCCACCTAGTGTGATTGCATGTTTGTTCTTTCACAAACCACACATGGATCCACCAGTGTCATTGCATTGTGTTCTTCTCATGAACCACAGCCAATGTCATTGCATGTATGTTCTTCTCACAAACCACACAAGGATCAACCAGTGTCGTTGCATGTGTGTTCTTCTCATGAACCATAGCCAGTGTCATTGCATGCCTGTTCTTCTCACAAACCACATAAGTATCCACCAGTGTCATTGCATGTGTGTTATTCTCACAAACCACACCTGGATCCACCAGTGTCATTGAATGTGTGTTATTCTCATGAACCACACATTGATCCACCAGTGTCATTGCATGTTTGTTCTTTTCATTAACCACAGCTATAGTCATTGCATGTCTGTTCCTTCCACTAACCACTTATGGACCCACCAGTGTCATTGCATGTCTGTTCTTGGCATGAACCACACCTAGTGTCATTGCATGTCTGTTCCTCTAAACATACCACACATGGATGCACCTAGTGTGATTGCATGTCTGTTCTTTTCACAAACCACACATGGATCCACCAATGTCATTGCATGTGTGTTCTTCTCATGAACCACAACCAGTGTCATTGAATGTATGTTCTTCTCACAAACTACACTTGGATCTACCAGTGTAATTGCATGTGTGTTCTTCTCATGAACTACACATGGATCCAACTGTGTTATTGCATGTATGTTCTTTTCATGAACCACACCCAGTGTCATAGCATGTCTGTTCCTCTAAACAAACCACACATGGATCCACCTAGTGTGATTGCATGTATGTTCTTTCCACAAACAACACATGGATCCACCAGTGTCATTGCATGTGTGTTCTTTTCATGAACCACAACTAGAGTCATTGCATGTGTGTTCTTCTAAACAAACCACACATGGATCCACCCAATGTCAATGCATGTCTGTTCCTCTAAACAAACCACACATGGATCCATCTAGTGTGATTGCATGTCTGTTCTTTTCACAAACCACACATGGATCCACTAGTGTCATTGCATGTGTGTTCTTTTCATGAACCACACATGGATACACAAGTGTCATTGCATGTGTGTTCTTTTCATGAACCACATCTAGAGTAATTGCATGTCTGCACTTTCCACAAACCACACATGGATCCACCTAGTGTGATTGCATGTTTGTTCTTTCACAAACCACACATGGATCCACCAATGTCATTGCATGTGTGTTCTTCTCATGAACCACAGCCAGTGTCATTGCATGTATGTTCTTCTCGCAAACCACACAAGGATCCACCAGTGTCATTGCATGTGTGTTCTTCTCATGAACCATAGCCAGTGTCATTGCATGTCTGTTCTTCTCACAAACCACATAAGTATCCACCAGTTTCATGCCATGTCTGTTCTTCTCACAAACCACACATGGATCCACTAGTGTCATTGGATGTGTGTTCTTCTCATGAACCACACATGGATCCACCAGTGTCATTGCATGTCTTTTCATTCCACAAACCACATATGGATCCACCAGTGTCATTGCATGTCTGTTATTTTCATGAACCACACCTAGTGTCATTGCATGTATGTTCCTCTAAACAAACCACACATGGATCCACCTAGTGTCATTGCAAGTCTGTTCTTTCACAAACCACACATGGATCCACCAGTGTCATTGCATGTGTGTTCTTCTCATGAACCACAGCTAGTGTCATTGCATGTATGTTCTTCTCACAAACCACACAAGGATCTACCAGTGTTATTGCATGTATGTTCTTCTCATGAACTACAGCTAGTGTCATTGCATGAAAGTTCTTCTCACAAACCAGATAAGTATCCACCAGTGTCATTGCATGTCTGTTCTTCGCACAAACCACACATGGATCCACCAGTGTCATTGGATGTGTGTTGTTCTCATGAACCACACATGGATCCACCAGTATCATTGCATGTATGTTCTTTTCATGAACCATAGCTAGAGTTATTGCATTGCATGTATGTTCCTTCCACAAACCACATATGGATCCACCAGTGTCATTACATGTCTGTTCTTTTCATGAACCACACCCAGTGTCATTGCATGTCTGTTCCTCTAAACAAACCACACATGGATCCACCTAGTGTGATTGCATGTCTGTTCTTTTCATAAACCACACATGGATCCACTAGTGTCATTGTATCTGTGTTCTTTTCATGAACCACAACTAGAGTCATTGCATGTGTGTTCTTCTAAACAAACCACACATGGATCCAGCCAGTGTCATTGCATGTCTGTTCCTCTAAACAAACCACACATGGATCCACCTAGTGTGATTGCATGTCTTTTCTTTTCACAAACCACACATGGATCCACCAGTGTCATTGCATGTGTGTTCTTTTCATGAACCACAACTAGAGTCATTGCATGTGTGTTCTTCTAAACAAACCACACATGGATCCACCCAGTGTCAATGCTTGTCTGTTCCTCTAAACAAACCACACATGGATCCACCTAGTGTGATTGCATGTGTGTTCTTTTCACAAACCACACATGGATCCACTAGTGTCATTGCATGTGTGTTCTTTTAATGAACCACACATGGATACACCAGTGTCGTTGCATGTGTGTTCTTTTCATGAACCACATCTAGAGTAATTGCATGTCTGCTCTTTCCACCAATCACACATGGATCCACCTAGTGTGATTGCATGTCTGTTCTTTCACAAACCACACATGGATCCACCAGTGTCATTGCATGTGTGTTCTTCTCATGAACAACAGCCAATGTCATTGCATGTATGTTACTCTCACAAACCACAAAAGGATCCACCAGTGTCATTGCATGTGTGTTCTTCTCATGAACCACAGCCAGTGTCATTGCATGCTGTTCTTCTCACGAACCACATAAGTATCCACCAGTGTCATTCCATGTCTGTTCTTCTCACAAACTACACTTGGATCTACCAGTGTAATTGCATGTGTGTTCTTCTCATGAACCACACATGGATCCAACTGTGTTATTGCATGTCTGTTCTTTTCATGAACCATAGCTAGAGTCATTGCATGTCTGTTCCTTCCACAAACCACATATGGATCCACCAGTGTCATTGCATGTATGTTCTTTTCATGAACCACACCTAGTGTCATAGCATGACTGTTCCTCTAAACAAACCACACATGGATCCACCTAGTGTGATTGCATGTATGTTCTTTCCACAAACAACACATGGATCCACCAGTGTCATTGAATGTGTGTTCTTTTCATGAACCACAACTAGAGTCATTGCATGTGTGTTCTTCTAAACAAACCACACATGGATCCACCCAATGTCAATGCATGTCTGTTCCTCTAAACAAACCACACATGGATCCATCTAGTGTGATTGCATGTCTGTTGTTTTCACAAACCACACATGGATCCACTAGTGTCATTGCATGTGTGTTCTTTTCATGAACCACACATGGATACACAAGTGTCATTGCATGTGTGTTCTTTTCATGAACCACATCTAGAGTAATTGCATGTCTGCTCTTTCCACAAACCACTCATGGATCCACCTAGTGTGATTGCATGTTTGTTCTTTCACAAACCACACATGGATCCACCAATGTCATTGCATGTGTGTTCTTCTCATGAACCACAGCCAGTGTCATTGCATGTATGTTCTTCTCACAAACCACACAAGGATCCACCAGTGTCATTGCATGTGTGTTCTTCTCATGAACCATAGCCAGTGTCATTGCATGTCTGTTCTTCTCACAAACCACATAAGTATCCACCAGTTTCATGCCATGTCTGTTCTTCTCACAAACCACACATGGATCCACTAGTGTCATTGGATGTGTGTTCTTCTCATGAACCACACATGGATCCACCAGTGTCATTGCATGTCTTTTCATTCCACAAACCACATATGGATCCACCAGTGTCATTGCATGTCTGTTCTTTTCATGAACCACACCTAGTGTCATTGCATGTATGTTCCTCTAAACAAACCACACATGGATCCACCTAGTGTCATTGCAAGTCTGTTCTTTCACAAACCACACATGGATCCACCAGTGTCATTGCATGTGTGTTCTTCTCATGAACCACAGCTAGTGTCATTGCATGTATGTTCTTCTCACAAACCACACAAGGATCTACCAGTGTTATTGCATGTATGTTCTTCTCATGAACTACAGCTAGTGTCATTGCATGAAAGTTCTTCTCACAAACCAGATAAGTATCCACCAATGTCATTGCATGTCTGTTCTTCTCACAAACCACACATGGATCCACCAGTGTCATTGGATGTGTGTTGTTCTCATGAACCACACATGGATCCACCAGTATCATTGCATGTATGTTCTTTTCATGAACCATAGCTAGAGTTATTGCATTGCATGTATGTTCCTTCCACAAACCACATATGGATCCACCAGTGTCATTACATGTCTGTTCTTTTCATGAACCACACCCAGTGTCATTGCATGTCTGTTCCTCTAAACAAACCACACATGGATCCACCTAGTGTGATTGCATGTCTGTTCTTTTCATAAACCACACATGGATCCACTAGTGTCATTGTATCTGTGTTCTTTTCATGAACCACAACTAGAGTCATTGCATGTGTGTTCTTCTAAACAAACCACACATGGATCCAGCCAGTGTCATTGCATGTCTGTTCCTCTAAACAAACCACACATGGATCCACATAGTGTGATTGCATGTCTTTTCTTTTCACAAACCACACATGGATCCACCAGTGTCATTGCATGTGTGTTCTTTTCATGAACCACAACTAGAGTCATTGCATGTGTGTTCTTCTAAACAAACCACACATGGATCCACCCAGTGTCAATGCTTGTCTGTTCCTCTAAACAAACCACACATGGATCCACCTAGTGTGATTGCATGTGTGTTCTTTTCACAAACCACACATGGATCCACTAGTGTCATTGCATGTGTGTTCTTTTCATGAACCACACATGGATACACCAGTGTCGTTGCATGTGTGTTCTTTTCATGAACCACATCTAGAGTAATTGCATGTCTGCTCTTTCCACCAACCACACATGGATCCACCTAGTGTGATTGCATGTCTGTTCTTTCACAAACCACACATGGATCCACCAGTGTCATTGCATGTGTGTTCTTCTCATGAACCACAGCCAATGTCATTGCATGTATGTTACTCTCACAAACCACAAAAGGATCCACTAGTGTCATTGCATGTGTGTTCTTCTCATGAACCACAGCCAGTGTCATTGCATGCTGTTCATCTCACGAACCACATAAGTATCCACCAGTGTCATTCCATGTCTGTTCTTCTCACAAACCACACATGGATCCACCATTGTCATTGGATGTGTGTTCTTCTCATGAACCATGCATGGATCCACCAGTGTCATTGCATGCCTGTTCTTTTCATGATCCACAGCTAGAGTCATTGCAAGTCTTTTCATTCCACAAACCACATATGGATCCAGCAGTGTTATTGCATGTCTGTTCTTTTCATGAACCACACCTAGTGTCATTGCATGTATGTTCCTCTAAACAAACCACACATGGATCCACCTAGTGTCATTGCATGTCTGTTCTTTCACAAACCACACATGGATCCACTAGTGTCATTGCATGCGTCTTCTTCGCATGAACCACAGCTAGTGTCATTGCATGTATGTTCTTCTCACAAACCACACAAGGATCCACCAGTGTCATTGCATGTGTGTTCTTCTCATGAACTACAACCAGTGTCATTGCATGTCTGTTCTTTTCACAAACCACATAAGTATCCACCAGTGTCATTGCATGTCTGTTCTTCTCACAAACCACACATGGATCCACCAGTGTCATTGGATGTGTGTTCTTCTCATGAACCACACATGGATCCACCAGTGTCATTGTATGTATGTTCTTTTCATGAACCATAGCTAGAATTATTACATTGCATGTATGTTCCTTCCACAAACCACATATGGATCCACCAGTGTCATTGCATGTCTGTTCTTTTCATGGACCACACCCAGTGTCATTGCATGTCTGTTCCTCTAAACAAACCACACATGGATCCACCTAGTGTGATTAAATGTCTGTTCTTTTCACAAACCACACATGGATCCACTAGTGTCATTGCATGTGTGTTCTTTTCATGAACCACAACTAGAGTCATTGCATGTGTGTTCTTCTAAACAAACCACACATGGATCCACCAATGTCATTGCATGTGTGTTCTTCTCATGAACCACAGCCAGTGTCATTGCATGTATGTTCTTCTCACAAACCACACAAGGATCCACCAGTGTCATTGCATGTGTGTTCTTCTCATGAACCATAGCCAGTGTCATTGCATGTCTGTTCTTCTCACAAACCACATAAGTATCCACCAGTTTCATGCCATGTCTGTTCTTCTCACAAACCACACATGGATCAACCAGTGTCATTGGATGTGTGTTCTTCTCATGAAACACATGGATCCACTAGTGTCATTGCATGTCTGTTCTTTTCACGAACCACAACTAGAGTCATTGCATGTCTTTTCATTCCACAAACGACATATGGATCCACCAGTGTCATTGCATGTCTGTTCTTTTCATGAACCACACCTAGTGTCATTGCATGTATGTTCCTCTAAACAAACCACACATGGATCCACCTAGTGTCATTGCAAGTCTGTTCTTTCACAAACAACACATGGATCCACCAGTGTCATTGCATGTGTGTTCTTCTCATGAACCACAGCTAGTGTCATTGCATGTATGTTCTTCTCACAAACCACACAATGATCTACCAGTGTCATTGCATGTATGTTCTTCTCATGAACTACAGCCAGTGTCATTGCATGAAAGTTCTTCTCACAAACCAGATAAGTATCCACCAGTGTCATTGCATGTCTGTTCTTTTCATGAACCATAGCTAGAGTTATTGCATTGCATGTATGTCCCTTCCACAAACCACATATGGATCCAGCAGTGTTATTGCATGTCTGTTCTTTTCATGAACCACACCGAGTGTCATTGCATGTATGTTCTTCTAAACAAACCACACATGGATACACCTAGTGTCATTGCAAGTCTGTTCTTTCACAAACCACACATGGATCCCCTAGTGTCATTGCATGTGTGTTCTTCTCATGAACTACAACCAGTGTCATTGCATGTATGTTCTTCTCATAAACCACACAAGGATCCACCAGTGTCATTGAATGTGTGTTCTTCTCATGAACTACAACCAGTGTCATTGCATGTCTGTTCTTCTCACAAACCACATAAGTATCCACCACGTCATTGCATGTCTGTTCTTCTCACAAACCACACATGGATCCACCGGTGTCATTGGATGTGTGTTCTTCTCATGAACCATACATGGATCCACCAGTGTCATTGTATGTCTGTTCTTTTCATGAACCATAGCTAGAATTATTGCATTGCATGTATGTTCCTTCCACAAACCACATATGGATCCACCAGTGTCATTGCATGTCTGTTCTTTTCATGGACCACACCCAGTGTCATTGCATGTCTGTTCCTCTAAACAAACCACACATGGATCCACCTAGTGTGATTAAATGTCTGTTCTTTTCACAAACCACACATGGATCCACTAGTGTCATTGCATGTGTGTTCTTTTCATGAACCACAACTAGAGTCATTGCATGTGTGTTCTTCTAAACAAACCACACATGGATCAACCAATGTCATTGCATGTGTGTTCTTCTCATGAACCACAGCCAGTGTCATTGCATGTATGTTCTTCTCACAAACCACACAAGGATCCACCAGTGTCATTGCATGTGTGTTCTTCTCATGAACCATAGCCAGTGTCATTGCATGTCTGTTCTTCTCACAAACCACATAAGTATCCACCAGTTTCATGCCATGTCTGTTCTTCTCACAAACCACACATGGATCAACCAGTGTCATTGGATGTGTGTTCTTCTCATGAAATACATGGATCCACTAGTGTCATTGCATGTCTGTTCTTTTCACGAACCACAACTAGAGTCATTGCATGTCTTTTCATTCCACAAACGACATATGGATCCACCAGTGTCATTGCATGTCTGTTCTTTTCATGAACCACACCTAGTGTCATTGCATGTATGTTCCTCTAAACAAACCACACATGGATCCACCTAGTGTCATTGCAAGTCTGTTCTTTCACAAACAACACATGGATCCACCAGTGTCATTGCATGTGTGTTCTTCTCATGAACCACAGCTAGTGTCATTGCATGTATGTTCTTCTCACAAACCACACAATGATCTACCAGTGTCATTGCATGTATGTTCTTCTCATGAACTACAGCCAGTGTCATTGCATGAAAGTTCTTCTCACAAACCAGATAAGTATCCACCAGTGTCATTGCATGTCTGTTCTTTTCATGAACCATAGCTAGAGTTATTGCATTGCATGTATGTCCCTTCCACAAACCACATATGGATCCAGCAGTGTTATTGCATGTCTGTTCTTTTCATGAACCACACCGAGTGTCATTGCATGTATGTTCTTCTAAACAAACCACACATGGATACACCTAGTGTCATTGCAAGTCTGTTCTTTCACAAACCACACATGGATCCCCTAGTGTCATTGCATGTGTGTTCTTCTCATGAACTACAACCAGTGTCATTGCATGTATGTTCTTCTCATAAACCACACAAGGATCCACCAGTGTCATTGAATGTGTGTTCTTCTCATGAACTACAACCAGTGTCATTGCATGTCTGTTCTTCTCACAAACCACATAAGTATCCACCACGTCATTGCATGTCTGTTCTTCTCACAAACCACACATGGATCCACCGGTGTCATTGGATGTGTGTTCTTCTCATGAACCATACATGGATCCACCAGTGTCATTGCATGTCTGTTCTTTTCATGAACCATAGCTAGAGTCATTGCATGTCTTTTCCTTCCACAAACCACATATGGATCCACCAGTGTCATTGCATGTATGTTCTTTTCATGAACCACACCCAGTGTCATTACATGTCTGTTCCTCTAAACAAACCACACATGGATCCACCTAGTGTGATTGCATGTCTATTCTTTTCACAAACCACACATGGATCCACTAGTGTCATTGCATGTGTGTTCTTTTCATGAACCACAACTAGAGTCATTGCATGTCTGTTCTTTCCATAAACCACACATGGATTCACCTAGTTTGATTGCATGTCTGTTCTTTCACAAACCACACATGGATCCACCAGTTTCATTGCATGTGTGTTCTTCTTATGCACCACAACCAGTGTCATTGCATGTATGTTCTTCTCACAAACCACACAAGGATCCACCAGTGTCATTGCGTGTGTGTTCTTCTCATGAACCACAGCCTGTGTCATTGCATGTCTGTTCTTCTTACAAACCACATAAGTATCCACAAGTGTCATTGCATGCCTGTTCTTCTCACAAACCACACATGGATCCACCAGTGTCATTGGATGTGTGTTCTTCTCATGAACCGCACATGGATCCACCAGTGTCATTGTATGTCTGTTCTTTTCATGAACCATAGCTAGAGTCATTGCATGTTTGTTCCTTCCACAAACCACATATGGATCCACCAGTGTCATTGCATGTCTGTTCTTTTCATGAAACACACCCAGTGTCATTGCATGTATGTTCCTCTAAACAAACCACACATGGATCCACCTAGTGTGATTGCATGTTTGTTCTTTTCACAAACCACACATGGATCCACCAGTGTCATTGCATGTGTGTTCTTCTCATGAACCACAGCCAGTGTAATTGCATGTATGTTCTTCTCACGAACCACACATGGATCCACCAGTGTCATTGCATGTGTGTTCTTCGCATGAACCACACATGGATCCACCAGTGTCATTGCATGTCTGTTCTTCTTTTGAACCACAACTAGAGTCATTGCATGTCCATTCTTTCCACAAACCACATATGGATCTGCCAGTGACATTGCATGTCTGTTCTTTTCATGAACCACATCTAGTGTCATTGGATGTGTGTTCTTTTCAAGAACCACACCCAGTGCCATTGGATGTTTGTTCTTTTCATGAACCACACCCAGTGTCATTGGATGTGTGCTCTTCTCACAAACCACACATGGATCCACCAGTGTCATTGCATGTATGTTCTTCTCATGAACCACACATGGATCTACCCACTGTAATTGCATGCTTGTTCTTTTCGCAAACCACATATGGATCCACCAGTGTCATTGCATGTATGATCTTTTCACAAACCACATATGGATCCTAATTAACCTTAGGAGAGCCCTAACCTTAGCCCCCCAATGGGTGGCCGTTAGACCGAGTCTTCTAGAAGGCACACCCTAAAACAGTTGTTTTGCTTGACGATTGTTACATACCGTTCGATCGGGGTGCTTGGACGATTGGGATGGTCTTCGTGAGAGCGATCCGAGAGTAGGCTGTTCTGCGGCATGATTGGCCACGCTTGCTCTGGACAAACTGGCAACACCGGGCGCTCCCTTGTTGCGAGTGTCACGACTCACGAGTTCAGCGGGCCACATCCTAGTGTCTCCTCCCCATTACTTATC
Source organism: Avena insularis (assembly GCA_023614405.1). Lineage (NCBI taxonomy): Eukaryota > Viridiplantae > Streptophyta > Magnoliopsida > Poales > Poaceae > Avena > Avena insularis. The sequence goes on from CM042686.1 coordinate 177,014,421, forward strand.
TTCCTCCCCGTACTTCTCTTCCTTCCCCTCGAAGCCACTTTCACCACTTCACTCCCATCCTACCATAGCCGCAAGCTGACGATGCCTCCATCCCAATCCCCTCTCTGGCAGCCAACCCCCTCCCCTCTCGCCATGGGTTCAAGGGGAGACAACGAGCAAACGCGTCTTGACGACAGGGACGATGATTTCGATGTGAGTCGTCTCATCTCTATCTCTATCATCTGTGGCCAGTTATCTATTTTTTGAGCTAGATCTACTCTATTTACTCATGCGCATATGATGTGTTAGGCCAACCAGACGATGTATGACTCCGACTATCACGGTTTAGTGGATGAAGACAGTCCTCTGCTATGTAAACATAGACATGTGCCTGCTAAATTTCTAGCGTTCGAAGGACGAAACGCAGGAAGGAGGTTTCTATGGTGTCAAATACATCGTGCAATCATGCAAGGCGGAAGTTGCGGTGTTGTCAAATGGGTAGACCCAGAGTGGCCCAAATCGATGCAGAAAACGCTGGACAAACCATGGGATATGACTGTTGAGTTGAAAGAATCCGTAGTCAGCTCACTTCTTGATAGTGTTGAGATGAAGCTATGGGACCCAGTTGACATGACCAAGCTTAAACGAGATCTCAGGAGGGTGCATGACAAGGTTAGCAAAGTCGAGAAGGAGAGGGACGTGGCGTTGGCCCCGAAGGCTAAAGCAGAGCAAGAACTGACTCAAGCAAGGAATGATCTTCACCGGGCCAAAGTCCTGCAGTTCACAACTACGAGTATTGACAAGTGCATGAGGAAAAATACAGAGAAACAATTGAAGCTGTGCAAGGAAGATGCTAAAAGGAAGGAGAAGACGAATCGATCCTTGCTCTCGCAGGAAGATGTGCATCAGGCTAAGATTAGGAAGATCAAGGAGATGTGTGATAACTAGTTCTATTTAGCTTGAGATCCATGCATTTTTAAGTTGTAATAGTAGTACTTGTTGACCTAGCGGTCTGAACTAGTGGTCCCGGAGTCCTGGGAGGAAAAAATTGCTCTCCCATTAGTTTGTCTTAACCTTGCATCACTTCCCTTTGTCTGATCATGGTGGTATACTGAAATTGGTGGTTTGTTTAAACGTAATCTACGTGGATTGTGCCACATGCAAATGGGATAGCCACAATTTATAAAGTGGAAGCACGTACACCCGGTTAATAGAGACCCGGGATCTTCGCTAGACGCAGGGGATGCAGGAGGAGGGAGGCGGTGAGATAGATGGGCTCAAGCGTCTAGGCATTATCGGTTGCCATTGCTGTTTATGTTTCCACGTTATTGTGCAGCATCTGAAATAAGTTGCTGCTTCGTGCAGTGTGGCAGCTTAAATAATTTATTTGTGTGCCACTTACATTCAGTCGTATTTGGAGACCTCCTGCCCCTCAGCAATCATGGAACCGGTGCTGTGTGTTTTCAGATAGCAGTGGCACAATCACAATTTCGGATTCAACTAATGACTCGCGTGTTTCCAAACCCTAAGTCGCGGTACATTTTACTCAGAGAACGTGGGTAGATTGTTTCGCCCAGCAACGTGCCACACATAGAGCTCCAGAATTTAACAGAATTACATATATAGGTTCAAGTTCAACACATTACTATGCATCTTCATTGCCAGCAGCCTTCTTCCGCAGCCTGGGTGCCAAGCCTTCACGTCCACTGGCTTCTTCATTTCCTGCCTTCTTCCTCTTCCTCGGTGCCAATTTTCTTAGCTTCATGTACTCTGCATCGCTGGGACAATGGGCACCAGAATCGTGTCCAGCATCATCTTTCCACTCGTTTTTAATTTCTTCGGGCAGCAAAATGACTAACCCGGTAGTCATGTTTCTAACCTTGCGGTGCTTCTTGTCAAAGAAACAAGACTGTTGCATAATTGCCCACTATCTACAGAGTAAATAAAACAAAAATTACAATTCAGCAAAATATGCGAACCCCAAGAGACCTTTGCTTACCAGGAGCTAATTGGGTTCGAGAAACCACCCTGTCCAAGAATAGAAGGGTGACTCCTAGTTGCAGCAGCTTCCACATCCAGTACATCACATTTCAGCTCAAACATGCAAGCCGAATCATACCTTTTCATCAACCCAATTAGCTGACTGTCACACGTTAGAGGAACCATGATGCCACGTTCATCCATGAAGCTAAAGTTTGTAGTCTGCTTCGGACATAATTCATCATGATTACACAGAGAAGCAACCATACCAGATATAGTGCAGATCTGCGCAGGCGCTTCTTCCATCGTGATACAATGGTGTCCATACCACTTGCCCTTAGAGTCGTACCTAGAGACGACTACCACAACCAGGTAATGGGGGTCCGCGGAGATTTCACTTGACAAAAACCTATGGACAAAATATGTTTGTTAGCATTGGGCTAACAAACAATTTGAGGTTCAGTAGCCAGCTAGCAGTTATAGTTAGTGCGAATAGCAAAGAGAAGGCTAGCTCGCCCGCTTGTAGCCAGAACTTCTTCTTCCTTGGTAGTAGGATCTGCCATCCTCCAAGCTGCTCGGCTCGTCGGTAGCGGAGGCAGGCTAGATCCTCGCAACGGCGGCTATGGCATGCGCCATTGGAGCTCGGGATCAGCGACTGGGCGCAGCAACTAGGTGCAGCAACTTGGCGCTAGAAGTCAAATGTCTGAAGGGATCGTCCTTCCTGGAGGGTGGATTCCGATGCCGCTGGTGCTAGGGGAAAGGTGGGAATGGATTTGTGAAATTGGTCAACGCATCCATTCCACTTAGCTACTCGATTTGCCTAAGAGGTTGCCACGTTGGTGCTCGCGTCACGGACAAATGATGGACATGAGGGTCCCGATCGTCTACTTCATGGGGACAGTTTAAAGAAATGTTTGAATTTGGCAGGGGTGAGATGAGTTTGCCTCGAAATGGCCCCTCTCAGTAGTTGGTGGCCCAACATTTCGAAACGCGGCAATTTCAGCCAACTTAGGTACCGCCATACGCTGGCCTGCGAACTTTGGTACCGCAGATGAACAGGCCCTCGCCGCGGTGGCTCCTGACGCTGAAGCCCCCGTTGCGGTGGCCCCTGACGTCATGGCCCTCGTCGCCTTCAGTCGTTTTCGCTCCGTAGAGTACTTCACGAGTGTCTCTATGAGCCACGACCCATATTTATGACAGCTAGCAGCAAAGGGAGCAAAAACTACCTCCTAGCCCTCTGTGATCGTCGGCATCCTCGAAGTTATCCAGCTGCATTCAGATCGGCACCACATGCCTGCACCATCGGCAATCCCAAGGATGCATTGGCTCCCTTCTATGCGTTCTTGAAGTCCGCTGGCACGTCACCCGTGAAGGTCTCGACTAGGCCATCAAGGTCTTCAACTAGTTTGGCCTTTGGGACCTTCACTTCACGAAGGAGTCCCATGATGGTTTTGGCTTTCTTGAGGGCATCTTGAGCGGAGGCACCGCGATCTTTGACCATGGTCATGGCATCAATCAAGGCGTCCCCATGGGACAGAGCCTGGCAGTTAAAACCAACACCGACAACATCTGGAATTGCATTCGACCAAGTTATAAAGCATGACCAAAAATGAGCATAACGAAAAAAGACCAAATATGCACGTACCCGAGAGCGCTTGTGCGATAGAGAAAAGTTGTTCTGCGAACGCCTTCTATGTCGGCTGTGGCGGCCATCAGGTCATTTTTGCGCTTCTTCGACTCTTGTTTGAGGTGCTCGAGGGCTTCGAGTGCCTCATCTCGTTTGGTCTCCACCGCACGCAAACCCTTCTCAAGGGAAGTCACCTGACAAAGAAGGTCATTGTTGTCCTCTGAAGAACAATGGAAGCTTGTCAAAATCCAAACAAAACAAAGATTCAGTGGTACAACACACATCGACCGGCTTACTTTGCAGCTGTTGGTTGTTAGTATGTAGTTGCGCATGCTGCCGGACTAGGGTCACGATCTGTTCACCTATGCGAACAGCCTCCTACGGGATGGGCTGTAGAGGATAACATATATCATTTTCAAAGTTTTGACTCCGAACAAAAGCTTCAAATGCAACAGCTCATAAATACTTAAATGATCACCCGAAGACTCTAAAAGTATTTTCTTTGTGGGAGTCCACACAAGAACCCTATGTTACCCTGATGGCTCAAAATAAATCAAGCTCGTTGAGGAACCCCAAGAGGAAGGTATGATGAGCACAACAACAAGTTTTCCCTCAGTTATGAAACCAAGGTTATCGAACTAGTAGGAGCAACGAAACACCTCCAAGGTGTTGTTTCCAACTTGGAATCATGTACAACACAACCATAGAACTTTTCCCCCAACTTACAGTGAGGTTGTCAATCTCACTGGTTTTTCTGAAAACAAAGGATTAAATGTATTGTGTGGAAGATAGTAATTGTTTGCAGAAAGTAAACAGTAATAGTAGATGGTAGATTGATGGTAAAAGAATGGACCAGGATCCATAGTTCACTAGAGGTGATTCTCCTTAAGATAGATGACATGTTGGGTGAACAAATTACAGCGGGGCAATTGACAGACATCGAGAAAGCATACATGCATATACTAATCATCTTGACTCCTACGAGATTTGATTGGGCATTACAACATTATACATAGACCGTAATCCAACTCCATCTATGACTAATAATCCACCTTCAGGTTATCATACGAACCCCCTCCACTATTAAGTTGCAAGCAACAGATAATTGCATTAAGCAAAGTGTGTAAAGTAAACAATACGATTGCCCCGTGGACAAAGGATTGTTGTTTTCTCCCTAGTAGCAACAGCACATCTAGTACCTTAGAGATTTCTGTCACTTCCCCAGATTACTAGAGGCATGAACCCACTATCGAGCATAAATACTCCCTCTTGGAGTTGCTAGCATCTACTTGGCCAAGACAGCTACTAACAACAGAAAGCATGCAAGATCACAAATAACATAGACATGGTAGAATCAATAATCAATCTGAAATAGCATCTCAATATCCATCGGATACCCACAAACACAACATATAAGATTACAAATAGATGATCTTGATCATGAACGGAGCTCACAAGATCTAAACATGGTAACACAAAGGTGGAGAACCAACCATCTAGCTACTACACGGACCTGCAGTCCAGGGACGAACTACTCATGCATCACACCAGAGGCAGTCATGGTGATGAAGAAGGCCTCCAGGGTGGTCTCTCCCCTCTGGCAGGGTGCCGAGAAGAGCTTCAAATCCCTCCCGATCTAGGGATGGAGATGGCGACGGCTACAGACTCTTTCGTGGAATTTTGATCGGGTCCTTAGGGTTTTCATCCTAGGAGGATTTTATAGGCGAAGGGGCAAGGTCGGTGGAGCACCAGGGGCCCACACCCGCTGGTGGCTCCCCCCAGGCCGCGCCTCCACTAGGTGTGGCCGCCCTGGTGCGCCACTTCGTCTCCCCTTCGGACTCCATGTTGCTTCGGGTAAAATATTGACTTTGGCTTTTGTCCATTCTAATTCTGAGAATATTTCCTTACTACCTTTTATGAAACCAAAAACAACAGAAAACAGGCGACTGGCACTATGGCATCTTGTTAATAGGTTAGTTCCAGAAATTGTGTAAAAATACTTCAAAGTGTGGACAAAACATAAGAAAGTAGATATAAAACAAGCATGGAACATCAAAAATTATAGATACGTTTACAATGTATCAACATCCCCAAGCTTAACTCCTGTCATCCTCGAGTAGGTAAGTGATAAAAAAGAATAATTTTTGAGGTGACATGCACCATCATAATCTTGATCAAGGTATTTGGAGAACATTGATAGGCGGGATCATAGTACTTTAACATAGCATGAAAGATATAGTTCTACATATAAGACATAGCAACTATGTTGTAACATGAAAGGTACAAACAAAATATTCATGAATAACAATGCTTTGAAAGAAATTTGTTTGTTTCACATATAGAAAACATAAATAGAATGGTATTTAGCTTGTCCCTCATAGTGTAGCAAAACATAAATGCATAGGAGACCTTCAAAGTTCATAAGGGTGACTAGATATAAATAATTTAAGAACAAGCAATATCAAAGTTATGAATCAATCAACAAGTTTTAGGACAATGCACATTAAACTAAGAATGGCCACTATGCTCTCTCAATAGGTGCATAAAGATAGAAGATGGAGACTCAACATAAAAGTAAAAGAAAGGCCCTTCATGGAAGGAAGCAGGGATTCAAGTCTCATAAAGAGCTTCCAAAAATTATGGTACTTATTAGGTTTCAGCTCTCATTGCCCCTATCATAAGCATCTTTAGGTGATTAAGGTTAAAGCGAACAAATATGAGATATGCTTGACAAGTTATAAGTTGAAAATCTCATGCCCCTTGCTTACGAGTACTGAACCTCATGCTACTCAACTTTAGTCACGAGTAAGTTCTTGTCATTGTAAGTACATGTGTATTATAGAGAACCGCCAACGGGGTACCCCTTACCCGATGATACGGAAGCATTCCCATATCAAAATGACAAGGCAAGCAGACAATGAGCATCTCAGTGATCTTTTTATTTGCTATTTGCATAGGTTTTTATTGAGGATGCTTCACAGATTTCTCACTATGGTTATGCTAAAAGTTTCCACCATGATTAGGAATGGCTTAGGCTAGCCACCCAGGCGTTTCTCTAACACACATACAAACTCCATGAGCTTACAAGCTCCCCTTTTATTTCATACCGCCGGGATCCATAAGCAAAAGAATCATGATATCAACTAAATAATGTGCAATGTTGAAAGCGTTCCCCATGGTAACATGGTTCTGCTAATTCACAACTTATAAAGCGTAAGCATATACGCAACATAGATGGGAACAATGGTTCAAATTTATTAAGTGCAAGAAAATTAAAGGGTGCCATCAAGTTTGTGAGAGCTTTAATCACTAATTTTCACATAACAAGATTAATTCGGAAGGTAGATAAAAACATGAATGTACTTGGAATAGCAAATGCTAATAGGTAGGTATGGTGGACTCTTTGGAATAACTTGGTTTTATTTGGAGTTGGATGCATGTAACACCCTCGAATCGGCCCTATGCAAGTTTCAGCGATTCCTGCCAAACCCGCATAGAAACGATTCAAGGACGCCCACCAGGCACTTTCGTGCGGGTGGAAATCGAAGTAATACCATTACACAATAGTCCATGATGGAACCCACATAAACAGATATCTATACAACAACGACTCCGTGAGTCCAAAATATAGATATACAATACAAAGATCCAAATCACCTTGAAAACGATACAACATCCGAGTATGGATAAGATGCAAATGGGGCTAAGAGCCCTAAAGAATAACCAATGGCGTCCATAACCCTGCCCAGGCCAAGCCGGAAGGGTAACCTTGCTAACGACATCGAACTTATACCTGCTAAACAAAAGGGGTGCCGACAAAGGGCATAGGAAAAAGGGAGCTGTCAGTACTGAGGCCAGTACACGGCGAGGCTAGAATTCGGCGGCTCTCGCCTACATAGGTATGGTGGACTGAAGCGGCAGCGCAGTGGCACTAAACAACCTATAGAGACTCAGTAAAACTGGCGGCTATCAAAGAGGGATAAGAAATACTTATTCGGATCCAACCTGATACTAACACCAAACATACCCATCCTAGCATTTCCCCCTCGAGACCAAACGAGGAAGTCAAACCGAGGAACTCACATAGTTGGCAGTTTTATTCATTCCATTATAGTTGAAGCACTTACTAGTCAGATATAGATAGCATGAGTCATCCTAATAGCAGAAGTAGTGGGCAGTTTTAGTTAACCATTCAGTTGTAGTTGCAGTACTTACTAGTCAAATACAATTAACATGTGGCATCCCAAACCCAGCAGTTGTTGGCACTTTTATTTCATTCCATTGGAGTTGCGGTACTTACTAGGCAGGTATAACATGACACGATACACCCCAGTTCCACCAGTTGTTGGCACTTTTATTATCCATTCCATTATAGTGAAGCTGATTACTAGTCACATATTAAGTCAAATTTATAGCACTACTTTAGTTATGCTTGTCTATGATCGAGATACTGTGCTCCAAGTCGTCCATAACCGCGGACACGGCTTTCAGAAAGATTTACCCCGCAGGGATGCACAAATAGCAACACACACTCGATCAACCTCGGAAAAACCAAATCAAAACCCAATGAGGCTTTCACGACAAAGCAATCACAGGATTCATAAAATATTTCAGGGGGCCACCCCACTAAGCTACCCGTAACGAAGTTGGCCGGCTCCGGAATGGACCCATGGTTTGGAAGAACGGCTGTAAACGACTGGGAATCCGAAAGTGTGACTAGGCTTGTCGATACTGCGAAATCGTGCCGCGATCCAAAACAGTACAGGTGCTCCACGCACAATCGTAAATAAAGCAGTAAAGCATGGCATAAGTACAAGATAGTAAAAAAAACCCAAACTAGTTTGTGGCCCCAAGAAATAAGAAATGGATCAAGCTCTGGCTAAGGGGGATCCATAGGGTCTCCCTGATGTGGATAGTGCGAATAATCAAGGAGCAGGTATCAAGTACTCGGGGCCTACGAGACACAAGTGGACATGAAAAACCAAATAGCATATATTGCCCACCGGTGCCTCTTTCATTAGTTATCCCAGCAATTTAATAGTTGTATTTAAAGTCATGATCCTCTCCACCGTAAAGCATATGACAACATTCCAACAACTATGTGGTACTTCACAACACGGGATCGCACCTGAGCAAGAGACTATGACTCGCAAGACCATCTATCTACCAAACAATAGGTAATAGGAGGTGTCCAAAGCAATATAAAGGCTGCACGGAATATATCTGGTACGGAACACTAAAGCATCACAAAACGGATAGCAATAGATCAATAGAAGGAAATAAATACTATAAATGCAAAATAGGTAAAAAGGGGGAGATTGCTCGCCTAGGAAACATAGCCGAAGATTCACCGGAGATCTGGTCGACACTCGCATCCACTCATAGGCCTAATCCGTGAAGAAGCTAAGCACTAGAAGAAACACCGGATGCACTATTTAATACTACGGCATAAGACCAGGCATGATGCATGTATGATATGTGGCATGGCAAAGATGCGATGCAACTAGGCAACATTAAGCGGAACTGGGGTCCCAACAATTAATTAGGTGGTTCATGTTGTTTAGCTACCCCGCAATTATATGTTGACTTAACAAGGAAAAACATGGCATCGGTTCGCTACGGAAATTTAAATGGAGGCAGTATAATACAAGTATAGCCCGCATATCATCTCCATATTTAATTATGAGGTGAATCGACTAAATGCCCCAACCCACAATATGTATGCAAGTACGATAATTTAATATGCAACAAATTGTATAGATGGCATTTATAAAATAGGGGTCTAGGTTAGGGGTCACACTTCTCGGATCGAAGATCTTGGTGTTCACCGGGGGTTCGGGGTTTGGTCTTCGGATCCAGGATCGGGGTCCTTGAATACGGGAAGGAGAACTTGACGCGTCGGGGGTTCAGCTCAGCGAGATCGGTCTTTGGATCCATGGGATCGAAGCTTCAGCGTCGGCCATCGAATCCGTGACGGAGGACTCGGTGTACCGCAAAGGGGCTCTTCAGGGTCTGACTACAAGCATCGGTCTCGGTCGCTCACGTGGTATGGAGATCTTGGTTTCCTTCTCGGTACATCTTCACGTGTAGATCTTGGTTCTCCGAACAACATTATGACTGTTGGTGGTCGCGAAGAACTTGACGAGAGGAACTTCAGGAACACATGGTCGTATTAGACTTGGCCTCACAAAGAACACAAGCGTTATTATGAGTCGGCCATGCAGTCCCTTTCTTCGAAGTGGCACCACCGGTCTGGATCTGCAAGAGGCAGTGAAAAAACGTGGAGGCACCTCAGGATGGAGAAAACCGAGCCCAGGGACCTGACATCGATGGCCAGCGGCAGTATAGAGGTACCAGGGCAAGGTGGAAGAGGCGTGCTGGGGGACTCCACACGACAGCAGAGGACTTGGAAGGTCGATGACGGGGTTCACGGAGACGCGCAACGCGGGGCTGCCGGAGCTCGGGTTCGGGGAGAGCAGCGGCAGGCGTGGGGTCGCGACAGGGGAAACGGTGACGAGGTCCAGGGCTCCGACGGGTCGCAGGGACGAGCGAGCGCGGCGGCAGACGGTGGCCGGTGACCGGTTGAGGCCGGGCAGGGTAGCGGCTCATGGAGGCCCTCTGTTGTGACACTGGTGGTGCTGGCGAGGTCCAGGCGGCGCGTGACTGCGGCTAGAACAGGGGCAGTGTGTGGCGGCGAGGAGACGGCGAAGCGAGGCGAGGGGATCGCGTCGCTGGGTCCTCGAGGCGGTGTGGATCGAATAGGAGATGAGGGCGTAGGTGGTGGCGGGTGCGGTAGGTGAGATGAGGGAGACCGAGCGGGGCAGAGGGCGAGGGAATCGAGAGGTGGGCGAGCGATGCGAGAAAGGTGGGAGCGGGGGATCGCGACCACGTCCGAGTCGGGGTGGGGCCACGGGAGAGAGCGACGCATTTACGCTCGCGACTAGGGCGGTCGGGGTGGGACCAGGTCGCGTGTACGAGGGGTGGGCGGGGTCGTGTCGATGGCTGTAGCGGAGTAGGGTAACGGGGGCTCGATCGGGGCACGTGGGTGGGGCTGCGCGGTTGACCACGTACATGGTAGGTGAGGCGCGACTGCACGAGGGGACGTGGCATGCGGCAGGGTGCGACGCGGGACGTTGTGGCATGCATCGCGGTACACCAGGGCAGGTCGGATGCGAAGCGTGCGGCTAGGCGCGCGTGTTACCAGGGGAGTGGCGGTGGCAGGTCTGGGTGGTGGTAGGATAGGTGGGGTGTGTGGCTAGGGATTAGGGTATGGCTAGGGTTTGGTCAAACGGGTTGGGGCAGCCGAAGTGGTAGGTGGCCTGGCCTAAGGGCTGGGCTGCCTCCCCCGGTACAAAACATTTTGTTATATGTTTTATTTTTAAAATATTTTGTAAATACTTTTTTGGCAAATAAAAGATCCGGACAAATCGGGGTTGAATTTGAAACGAAGGAGGGGGAATAATTAGAAAACAAAATAGGGCTTTTGGACAATAGTTTTAGACAAACATATGCATGATGATGATGCTCAAATGCAATGTGGCATGATGACATGAGCATGCTATCATGATGATGCGCAAAACAAAACAACTAGCGATTTTCTAGTAGTGGTTTTACCGGGGTGCTACAATTCGACACCACTAACAATGGATCTCGCCCTCGAGATCTGCCTCATGGTATGAGGAAGAAGGCCGACGATCTGAATCTGCTCGCTTGGTGTAGATCCTCGCGACACCACTAACAAGGATTCTTACTCCATCTTCAAATTTTCGACATCACCAACAAGGGGTCGTTGCTCCCGTTCGTCGAGAGAACACTCCGGAAACAAAGGACAAAGGTAAAGGTATCAACAAATAAAGCAAACTCTAACTTCAATAGAAGGAGAGAAAAGATGCATTCTAACCCACTTCAATGTACAAGAGCGAATAGAATGATTAGTCGTAATGGGGTCCAATCCATCATGCACCCAAACTATTACCCCGCACATGCAGTAGAAAGCTTGCAACCCATTCTCGGAATTTAGACTGAAGATCTCAGCAAGCAAGGTTCAGAAACAAAGGAGTGATGCAGGCTCTTCATCGGATCTGACGCAGAAGACATCGTCACATTAGGAAAACACCATAAGATACAAAAGAAAGATTTCAGTGGATTTTGGTCCACCGAATGGTACAACAGATGAAGGGTTACTCAGATAACACGAAGACCGGATGTGGAAACACCATTGCAAGAGGAAGGAACCTAAACCCTGAAGGTACGACGAAAACCCAACCACGAGAAATCCTGGACTTGAAGAAAGGTAAGAGAGAAGATTCAAAACACCCAAAGGTAAGAGCAGAATAACATTAGGGTAAGGAGTAAAAACAGACCTAATCAGATATATCCAACCGATTTTGCAAAATAGTTTTGACACTCTACATCGGCCGTTAGCTAGGTTATCCTACAGGCTGGACCAGTGGGGTATCGTAACTGCTGGGCTCTGATACCACTTTGTAACATCCTCGAATCGACCCTATGCAAGTTTCAGCGATTCCCGCCAAACCCGCATATAAAGGATTCAAGGACGCCCACTAGGCAATTTCGTGCAGGTGGAAAACGAAGTAATACCATTGCAGAATAGTCCATGATGGAACCCACAGAAACAAATATATATACAACAACGACTCCGTGAGTCCAAAATACAGATATACAATACAAAGATCCATATCACCTTGAAAACGATACAACATCCGAGTATGGATAAGATTCAAATGGGGCTAAGAGCCCTGAAGAATAACCAATGGCGTCCATAACCCTGCCCAGGCCAAGCCGGAAGGGTAACCCTGCTTGACGTCGAACTTATACCTGCTAAACAAAAGGGGTGCCGACAAAGGGCAAAGGAAAAAGGGAGCTATCAGTACTAACGCCAGTCCACGGCGAGGCTAGAATTCGGCGACTCTCGCCTACATAGGTATGGTGGACTGAAGCGGCAGCGCAGCGGCACTAAACAACCTATAGAGACTCAGTAAAACTGGCGGCTATCAGAGAGGGATAAGAAAGACTTATTCGGATCCAACCTGATACTAACACCAAACATACCCATCCTGGCATTTCCCCCTCGAGACCAAACGAGGAAGTCAAACCGATGAACTCACACAGTTGGCAGTTTTATTCATTCCATTATAGTTGAAGCACTTACTAGTCAGATATAGATAGCATGAGTCATCCTGATAGCATAAGTAGTGGGAAATTTTAAACCATTTAGTTGTAGTTGTAGTACTTACTAGTCAGATACAATTAGCATGTGGCATCCCAAACCCAACAGTTGTTGGCACTTTTATTTCATTCCATTGGATTTGCGACACTTACTAGGCAGGTATAACATGACATGATACACCCCAGTTCCACCAGTTGTTGGCACTTTTATTATCCATTCCATTATAGTGAAGCTGATTACTATTCACATATTAAGTCAAATTTATAGCACTACTTTATTTATGCTTGTCTATGATCGAGATACTGTGCTCCAAGTCGTCCATAACCGCGGACACGGCTTTCAGAAAGATTTACCCTGCAGGGGTGCACAAATAGCAACACACACTTGATCAACCTCGGAAAAACCAAATCAAAACCCAGCGAGGCTTTCACGACAAAGCAATCACAGGATTCATAAAATATTTCAGGGGGCCACCCCACTAAGCTACCCGCAACGAAGTTGTCCAGCTCCGGAACGGACCCAGGGTTTGTGAGAACGGTTGTAAACGACTGGGAACCCGAAAGTGTGACTGGGCTTGTTGATACCGTGAAATCGTGTCGCGATCCAAAGCAGTACAGGTGCTCCATGCACAATCGTAAATAAAGCAGTAAAGCATGGCATAAGTACATGTTAGTAATAAAACCCCAAACTAGTTTGTGGCCCCAAGAAATAAGAAATGGATCAACCTCTGGCTAAGGGGGATCCATAGGGTCTCCCAGATGTCGATAGTGCGAATAATCAAGGAACATGTATCAAGTACTCGAGGCCTACGGGACACAAGTGGACATGAAAAACCAAATAGCATATATTGCCCACTGGTGCCTCTTTCATTAGTTATCCCAGCAATTTAATAGTTGTATTTAAAGTCATGATCCTCTCCACCGTAAAGCATATGACAACATTCCAACAACTGTGTGGTACTTCACGACACGGGATCGCACCTGAGAAAGCGACTACGACTCGCAAGACCATCTATCTACCAAACAATAGGTAATAGGAGGTGTCCAAAGCAATATAAAGGCTGCACGGAATATATTTGGTACGGAACACTAAAGCATCGCGACACGGATATCAATAGATCAATAGGAGGAAATAAAGACTATAAATGCGAAATAGGTAAAAAAGGGGGAGATTGCTTGCCTGGGAAACATAGCTGAAGATTCACCGAAGATCGGGTCGACACTCGCATCCACTCATCGGCCTAATCCGTGAAGAAGTAAAGCACTAGAAGAAACACCAGATGCACTATTTAATACTACGGTAGAAGATCAGGCATGATGCATGTATGATGTATGGCATGGCAAAGATGCGATGCAACTAGGCAACATTAAGCGGAACCGGGGTCCCAACAATTAATTAGGTGGTTCATGTTGTTTAGCTACCCCGCAATTTAAATGTTGACTTAACAAGGCAAAACATGGCATCGGTTCGCTACACAAATTTAAATGGAGGCGGTATAATACAAGTATAGCCCGCATGTGATCTCCATATTTAATTATGAGGTGAATCGACCAAATGCCCCCAACCCACAATATGTATGCAAGTATGATAATTTAATATGCAACAAATTGTATAGATGGCATTTATAAAATAGGGGTCTTGGTTAGGGGTCACACTTCTTCGATCAAAGATCTTGGTGTTCACCGGGGGTTCGGGGTTTGGTCTTCGGATCCGGGATCGGGATCCTTGAATCCGGGAAGGAGAACTTGACGCATCGGGGGTTTGGTTCGGCGAGATCGGTCTTTGGATCCACGGGATCGAAGCTTCAGCGTTGGCCATCGAATCCGTGACGGAGAACTCGGTGTACCACAAAGGGGCTCTTCGTGGTCCGACTACAAGCATCGGTCTCGGTCGCTCACGTGGTATGGAGATCTTGGTTGCCTTCTAGGTATATCTTCACGTGTAGATCTTGGTTCTCCGAACAACATTACGACTGTTGGTGGCCGCAAAGAACTTGACGAGAGGAACTTCGGGAACACACGGCGGCCGTATTAGACTTGGCCTCACCAAGAACACAAGCGTTATTACGAGCCGGCCTTGCAGTCCCTGTCTTCGAAGTGGCACCACCGGTCGGGATCTGCAAGAGGCAGTGAAAAAAATGTGGAGGCGCCTCAGGATGGAGAAACGCGAGCCCACAAACCTGACATCGATGGCCAGCGGTAGTGTAGAGGTACCAGGGCGAGGTGGAAGAGGCGTGCTGGGGGGCTTGACACGACAGCAGAGGACGGGGAAGGTTGACGTCGAGATTCACAGAGACGTGCAATGCGGGGCTACCGGAGCTCGGGTTCGGGGAGAGCAGCGGCAGGCATGGGGTCGCGACGGGGGAAACAGCGAGAAGGTCCTGGGCTCCGGCGGGTCGCAGGGATGGGTGAGCGCGGCAGCGGACGGTGGCCAGTGACCGGTTGAGGCCGGGCAGGGTAGCAGCTGATGGAGGCCCTCTATCGCAACATCGCGGTGCCGAGGTCCAGCGGCGCGATCGCCGCAGAGCAGGGCAGCGTGTGGCGGCGAGGAGACGGCGAAGCGAGGCGAGGGGATCGCGTCGCTGGGTCCTCGAGGCGGTGTGGATCGAAGAGGAGATGAGGGCGTAGGTGGCGGCGGGTGCGGTAGGTGAGATGAGGGAGACCGAGCGGGGCAGAGGGCGAGGGAATCGAGAGATGGGCGAGCGATGCGAGAAAGGTGGGGAGCGGGGGATCGCAACCACGTCCGAGTCAGGGTGGGGCCAAGGGACAGAGCGACGCATTTACGCTCGCGACTGGGGCAGTCGGGGTTGGACTAGGTCGCGTGTACGAGGGGTGGGCGGGGTCGTGTCGATGGCTGTAGTGGAGTGGGGTCACAGGGGCTCGATCGGGGCACGTGGGTGGGGCCGCGCGGTTGACCACATACGGGGTAGGTGAGGCGCGACTGCGCGAGGGTACGTGGCGTGCGGCAGGGTGCAACGCGGGATGCTGTGGCATGCATCACGGTACACCGAGGCGGGTCGGAGGCGAAGCGTGCGGCTAGGCGCGCGCGTTACTAGGGAAGTGGAGGTGGCAGGTGTGGGTGGTGGTAGGATAGGTGGGGTGTGTGGCTGGGGATTAGGGTACGGCTAGGGCTTGGTCAAACAGGCTGGGGTAGTCGGGGTGGTAGGTGGTCTGGCCTAAGGGCGAGGCTGCCTCCTCCGGTACAAAACATTTTGTTATATGGTTTATTTTTAAAATATTTTGTAAATACTTTTTAGGCAAATAAAAGATCCGGACATATCGGGGTTGAATTTGAAACGAAGGAGGGGGAATAATTAGAAAACAAAATAGGGCTTTTGGAAAATAGTTTTAGACAAACAGATGCATGATGATGATGCTCAAATGCAATGTGGCATGATGACATGAGCATGCTATCATGATGATGCACAAAACAAAACAACACGCGATTTTCTAGTAGTGGTTTTACCGGGGTGCTACATTGCATGAGTGGAACTCATACTTGGTATAGTGGCTAGCAAAAGACTGGGAGCGACCAACTAAGAGAGCAATAATGGTCATAATCATGCAAAGCGACAAAACATTATTAATTAAAGCATAAAGTGATATTACAAGTCGAAACCTAAATGATTATAGAGGCTATTGTGACTTGGTGTAGTCTTAACATGGTGTGAGCATGCGCCAAATCAACCCAAATAAAGCATCAAAAGAGAATACCACAATATTATGCTTTTATATGCTAAAATGACGCATGATTCTTTCAAGGCACATTAAGCAATCTCAATTGTTTGTAACAAGTCACGCTACATAAATAATCACTAAGCATAAAGGAAAAACAATATCAAGCATGACATGATAAAGTCTAAGTCACAGTCAAAAACAAGCTCCTTTTATACAACTTAAGCATGAACTTTCCTACTCTTTTCTAATCCAATTCAACTTATTTGAAACTATGTATGAATGCGGGGGTCCAACCAATTTATTTAATAAAACTAAGCAAGCGAAAACTAAAAACAAAAACAAAGACGCTCCAAGAACAACACAATTGTGCATGAAACAATAAAAATAAAGTGTTTGGAAGAAACCTGAAATTTTTATTGATGAAGAAGGGGATGCCTTGGGCATATCCAAGCTTTGACGCTTGTACTTCCTGGATATTTCTTGGGGTGACACGGGTGGAATCCCCAAGCTTGAGCTTTTGTCCATTCTTCATCTTATCATATTACTCTTTCCTACACTTAAAATTTCCTTCATACAAAACTTCACACAATCTTCATTAGCAACATTAGTGTACTCAAGATAATAAATCATTTGGTTCAGTTTGAACACAAGTAAAACTTCCATTAAAACACAAGCTACTGTAGCACTTCCTTTAAAAAGTTTAAGTGTTCAAAGAGAACTCAAAGAGAAAGAGATTAAGAGGCAAATGCAAATAATGGCAGAAATCTGTCAAAATAGACCAGCAGGTAAAAACCAATTTTTTCAAAGACCTTATGTTGCTCAAATCGAAAAGTGTTGAACTAACGAAAGTTAGATAACAACCTGGGGCAGAAGCACAAACAATTACAGCTCATTCTGATATACAGAGATTTTTCAAGAATTTTTACAGCGAAGCACAAAAATCTGTTTCGGGACAGCAACTTTCCCAATCAGTATTTCTCTCTTATTAGAGGTTACTCTTGGCACAAAAAACACACAAAAAGCATAAGGAGAGGTTATTACTGAAGCAATAACTTGCAAGACTCAACAAAATATTCCTAAAGAAATTTGGGTTATCTCCAATAAGTGCTTTTCTTTAACGCCTTTGAGCTAGGCATAAGAACCAGGAATCAAGCAAAAAAATTCTCTTAATGCTTCTTTCATATCAATAATGGCACCAACAGTTCTAAGAAAAGGTATTCCCAATATAATAGGACAAGAAGCATTGCATTCAACATCCAAAACATAGAAATCAACAGGGACATGGGCATTGTTAACCATAATAAGAACATCATTAATACTCCCCATGAGTTTCTTTTTAGCATTATCATCAAGTTGGACATTTAAATAACAATCTTCCAATGGTGGTAAATCAAGCATTTCATAAATCCTTCTAGGCATAATAGAAACACTACTATCAAGATCACATAAAGCTTTCAGATCAAAATCATTCACTTTCATATTAATGATGGGTCCCCAACCATCTTCTAATTTCATACGGATAGAAGCTTTATGTTTCATCTTTTTTTCTTTAATTTTTATGAGAGCATCAATAATGTGTTTTGTAAAGGCCATATTGATAGCACTAGCATTAGGACTTTTAGCAAGATTTTGCAGGAACATGATTACTTTAGAGATATTGCAACCATCAAGATCAAAATCATAATTACCATCCAAGGTAGTAGAGCTATTGTTTCCCATATTTCGAAGAATTTCAGCATTTTTATTAGAAAAGGTTCCATTGGTTTTAGGAATTGTTGCCAAAGGAATGGGGACTCCATGTGGTTTGCTAGCATCAACATTAGTTTTGGTGATAGTACAACTACTACTATTTCTAGCAATTTGATCTTATCTTTCCCACTTAGCATGCAATTCAGCTAACAGTCTAACAATTTCATCAATTCTAACTTGTATGGCATTAGTAGCACCAAAGGGATTTTCAATAGTTTCAGGTTTAGCAGCCATTTTATTCAAAAAAGATTGTGCTTTAGATAATGATGCTATATTTCTTTCAGCATTAGAGAGTTTTTCCTCAATAGTTTTATTGAAGGCAGTTTGTTTACTAATAAAATATTTAAGCATGACTTCAAGTTCAGAGGGTGCACTTCTATTACTGTTGTAGGAATTTCCATAAGAATTACCATTATTGGGAGGATATGGCCTATAATTTATTACCAAAATTATTCCTGTAGGCATTGTTGTTACAATTATTATTTCTAATAAAGTTCACATCAACTTGCTCTTCTTGAGCAACCAAAGAATCTAAGGGAACATGATTTGGATCAATATGAGCTTTCCCGTTAACAAGGATAGACATAATAACATCAATTTTATCACTCAAGGAGGAGGTTTCTTCAACAAAATTTACCTTCTTACCTTGTGGAGCCCTCTCAGTGTGCCATTCAGAATAGTTAACCATCATATTATCCAGAAGCTTTGTTGCAGCACCCGAAGTAATGGTCATAAAGGTACCTCCAGCAGCAGAATCCAGCAGATTTCTTGAAGAATAATTCAGTCCTACATAAAAGGTTTGGATGATCATCCAAGCAGTCAGTCCATGAGTGGGACAATTCTTTACCAAAGATTTCATTCTTTCCCAAGCTTGAGCAACATGTTCATTATTAGATTGTTTAAATTTCATTAATTCACTTCTCATAGATATAATCTTAGAAGGAGGATAGTATTTTCCAATGAAAGCATCTTTGCATTTAGTCCAAGAATCAATACTATTTCTAGTTAGGGATAGCAACCATTCTTTAGCTTTTCCTCTCAAAGAGAAAGGAAACAATTTAAGCTTAATAATATCTCCATCTATATCCCTATGTTTTTGCATCTCACAAAGTTCAACAAAATTATTAAGATGAGCAGCAGCATCTTCAGTACCAACACTAGAAAATTGTTCTTTCATAACAAGATTGAGCAAAGCAGGTCTAATTTCCAAGAAAGTAGCTTCAGGAACAGGTGGAGCAATAGGTGTGCACATGAAATCATTGTTGTTGGTGCTAGTGAAGTCACACAACTTAGTGTTTTCAAGAGTAGTCATTTTTTTGTGTGTTTTAATATAAAGAAGCAAACTAGTACAACTAATTTTTTGTGTTTTTGATAAATAAACAAGCAAACAAAGCAGAAATAAACGAAGCAAAACAAAAAACAAAGTAAAGAGATTGGTTATGAGGGACTCCCCGGCAACAGCACCAGAAAAAAGGCTTGATGGCTCAAAATATATCGAGCTTGTTGGGGAACCCCAAGAGGAAGGTATGATGAGCACAACAACAAGTTTTCCCTTAGTTATGAAACCAAGGTTATCGAACCAGTAGCAGCAAGGAAACACCTCCAAGGTGTTGTTTCCAACTTGGAATCCTGCACAACACAACCACAGAACTTTGCCCCAACTTACAGTGAGGTTGTTAATCTCACTGGTTTTGCTGAAAACAAAGGATTGAACGTATTGTGTGGAAGATAGTAATTGTTTGCAGAAAGCAAACAGTAAACAGTAATAGTAGATGGTAGATTGATGGTAAAAGAAAGGATCGAGGTCCATAGTTCACTAGAGGTGATTCTCCTTAAGATAGATGACATGTTGGGTGAACAAATTACAATGGGGAAATTGACAGACATCGAGAAAGCATACATGCATATATTAATCATCTTGAGTCCTACGAGATTTTATTGGGCATTACAACATTATACATAGACCGTAATCCAACTGCATCTATGACTAATAATCCACGTTCAGGTTATCATCTGAACCCCCTCCGGTATTAAGTTGCAAGCAACAGATAATTTCATTAAGCAAAGTGTGTAAAGTAAACAATACAATTGCCCCATGGACAAAGGATTGATGTTTTCTCCCTAGTAGCAAAAAACATCTAGTACCTTAGAGATTTCGTTCACTTTCCCAGATTACTAGAGGGATGAACCCACTATCAATCATAAATACTCCCTCTTGGAGTTGCTAGCATCTACTTGGCCAAGATAGCTACTAACAACAGAAAGCATGCAAGATCACAAATAACATAGACATGGTAGAATCAATAATCAATCTAAAATAGCATCTCAATATCCATCGGATCCCCACAAACAAAACATGTAAGATTACTAATAGATGATCTTGATCATGAACGGAGCTCACAAGATCTAAACATGGTAGCACAAATGAGGAGAACCAACTATCTAGCTACTACATGGACCCGTAGTCCAGGATGACCTACTCATGCATCACACCGAAGGCAGTCATGGTGATGAAGAAGGCCTCCAGGGTGGTCTCTTCCCTCCGGCAGGGTGCTGGGAAGAGCTTTAGATACCTCCCGATCTAGGGATGGAGATGGCGGTGACTACAGACTCTTTCGTGGAATTTTGACCGGGTCCTTAGGGTTTTCGTCCTAGGAGGATTTTATAGGCGAAGGGGCAAGGTTGGTGGAGCACAAGGGGGCCCACACCCCTGGTGACTTGCCCCCAGGCTGCGCCGCCACCAGGTGTGGCCGCCCTTGTGCGCCACTTCGTCTCCCCCTCCAGACTCCGTGTTGCTTCGGGTAAAATATTGACTTTGGCTTTTGTCTAGTCCAATTCCAAGAATATTTCCTTACTAGCTTTTCTGATACCAAAAATAGCAGAAAACAGGCAACTGGCACTGTGGCATCTTGTTAATAGGTTAGTTCCAGAAAATGTGTAAAAATACTCCAAAGTGTGGACAAAACATAAGAAAGTAGATATAAAACAAGCATGGAACATCAAAAGTTATAGATACGTTTAAAACGTATCATGCCCCTAGTGGGGCAAGCTTGAGGAACTCTTGCCGGATTTGACCGCTATCTTCGGGAAGGTGTTGATCCCTCCACATCCGCATTTTTGGAGTCCATGACTCTGGTATCCCCTAGGAATTAGCAGTCATCCGATGATGACGATGATGCGGTAACACTACAGTGAAGCATCAGAAGAACATTACATAAGAAGCCCACAAGGCATGAAATTTAAGACATCAACGAAGTAGGAGACTTACCCGTCGAACCTCTCGAGGTCGAAGTCCTCATCCGATTCTAGCGGCTCTTTCAACTTCTTCGGCTTCTTCAGTGGTGGCGGGGCCACGCAGCAGACAGGAACCACTGGAATTGGGCCAATGGTGCCTACCTCGGGTGAAGTATCCTTAGGCGCCTCTAGCATAGACGCGTCGAATTATTCGCTCTGGGAACGCTTGTGAGTACCTCCCTCGCTGGAACCAATGATTTCCTTTGCAGGCATAGTCAACCCTGATTCGTCATCCTCTTCAGCCTCAGTGGGCAGAACTTCCTCCGGCTGAGGTGGTATCGAAGCCACCACCTTCCATTCCTAATATGAGCAGAAAATTACAATCAAGGCAAGCCTTATGGGCAAAATGACAAGAAGACAAAAGACAATGCTAAAAGTTATCTCAGGAGGAGAGTTATTAGCACGGAAAGGAAGGACGACCGAGTCGCCAGGAAGTATATCCTTAGCAATATAATTGGTCAGTGACCTGGCCCTCTTGTCAAGCTCGACTGAAGACATGTCCTCCTTGGAAACGCGAGTGATGTTGTCGCCACCGGCTAGAGGTACATCGGGTGTGCTATAGCCTATAGAGGCTGCACCCTACGCTGCAAGAACGTGCGAATGAGGTCAATGCCGTCAAATTCTTAGCCTAGGATAAGCTGGAGACCGCAGAGGCGCTTATACAAGACTTCTTCTTCAGCTTAGTGCTGGGGTCGAAAGGAGCAAGTGCATATCGTTCTCCATTAATGTGTTGATCATGAATGTAGAACGACTTCTCCCTCCACCCCTGGACTAAGTCGGAAATGTTGAGGCTGAAGTATTGGACATTGTGGTCCACGTGGATCCCGCAGCTGCCAACATCATAAACAACAGAGCCAGAACCTGACTGCCACTTCAACTTGAATAGCTTCTTGAAGAGGCCGAAGTGTGGCTCGATACCGAGCCAGCACTCGCAGAGGGTAATGTAGCACACAATGTGAAGAATGGAGTTTGGGGCCAGCTGATGCAGCCGGAGCCCATAGAAACACAACAACCCTCGCACAAATTTGTGGAGGGGAGTGAAAGACCGTGAAGAATGAAGGCCAAAAACATCACCCGAAATCCAAAAGTAGGATTGGGGATTACCTCTGGCCCTAGCCTCCTGCAATCTGCTGCATCGGCAAGCAGCAGACTATCGTGGCGATGACTATGGAGCTCATGCTCCTTCAACGAGGTGCACCACCGTGACCTGTTGGTCACCCGGGTCCCCGGACCTTTCTTCTTGGCAGCAGTGGTGGTGTCGGGCCCGGTGGCACCTGTGCCCTTCTTCCTCGTCGCAGCAGCAGATTCAGCGGCTGTGCCTCCCTTCTTCTTCCTCATACTACGGCGGCGGAGAGATCAGAGAAAGTAACTGGGAATTGCCTTGAGTATGTCTAGCGTAGCAAGAGGAATGGGCGCAAGATATCAAAGGGGAATGGCAATGGCAATAGTGCGCATAGGAGGAAGAAGAACAAGTGCGAAAATTACCACACCCAAAAACCCTACTTAAGCATAGGGAGATATCATCCAACGACTCGTAGAGTTTTACCTCTACGCGTGGCGCAGATCAACGAAGACACGTGGAGATGGTAATATTGAACCGTCGCCGCACGTTCCCCACTACGCGCAGGAATCAAGGAGACGCAGTTAAAACAAAGATTATGTGTGAGTGGTCAAATCATGGTCACACCTTGGGGCCCACCCCCATCATGTCCCATCAGCACCACTTATGCGGGTAACCGACCTCATCCGATAGTCAGCACTGACATCATCAAAAGACCCACTCCAACGGAGATTATCTTCGACTGATTTAGTCCTTGCTTGACTCTGCGAGTCGACCAAGCACTCAGAGGCTATTACTAACATGAGCGCTAGCCATTCCCGAACATTACAAAAAGGGCATACACTGCCATAACAATGTACAACATTTATATTTCACCCCTCTCTCAAATTCACGATTTGATTGCGGACTTGGGGATTCTCCCATAGGGAGCGCTGAAAGCACAATCGGCAAAGATAAAACTAATGACAGTAGTTAACAACTACACAAAGTCCCCACTCGAGTCTATGACTCGAGTAGGCACTCGGGGGCTACTCCCATAGGGAGCGCTGGTCGTGCACCTTATGAAACAAAAAATAATTATACATGGCAAAGCGTTGACCATAGCCGCACCATAAACATTCAAAGCATTCGACGACTTTGCCTCACAATCGCTGAACAAACCCTGCAAAGAGACAACATCTCCTGGGTCACCCGAATCACCTTAGTGGTGAACAAACATTCAGATGTCGCGTTAACAACATGAAGGTAAGACCTGCAAAAGGCTTGGAAATGCACCTGATACTCTCTACTAGAAATAATCCGTGCCTACAGGAACGATGAAAAGCCTTGACGGATGCGTCGAGTGCTCACACCCAAACACTGGAATTCGACTCTATAAGACCTCCGCGGCAGGAGTCGAATTACACTAGCATTACTCCGAATTCGAGTCCGGGGACTCGAGTTTGAGTAGATAGCGTTGTTTTGCCCTAAGTTAACTGATCCCGATGCATCAGATGAATCAGGCACGCATATCAACAATCCCTATGACACAAACTGCGGCACCCGAAAGAACTTTGATGAGCCCATATCCCATGCACTCGAAAAACTTATAGTCTCCACCCGAATCTACGATTTGGCTAGACACTCGGGGCCTACTAACATGGGTATACCTTACAGGTACTAGAGATTAGCCTATATGGTCCAGCCCAAGAAGGAGTCCACGGTGCGAAGGTAGCCCATCAAGGATCTGGGTGGCCCATAGGAGTTCGACTTCTTGAAGGACACGACAAAGTGTAGATAGAAAATTAAAGGGAAAAACCAAATCTGTAACCGACTCAACCTGCTATCCCGAGACCTAGCCTTCCTATAAAAAGGCTAGGAGGGGGCAGCAAGGAGGACAATCCACACACCCCCGCATACACCTCGCCAGATTGCATCTGCGCACCCTTGTAACTTTTGACTCCCTCGTAATTAAGAGCAAACAAGAAGGAGTAGGATCCTCTACGAGGCCTGAACCTAGGTAAAACTTCGTGTCACCTGTGTGCTTGTTTGCTAGCTGATCGATCCCTCCAGCGCTCCCTACTTCCTCGAACCTAAGGGCATGTACAATGGTTGATATGACAATCTTATCTTATACATGACACGTAATATTTATATGATGATAAAATATTATGTACAATAGGTTATTTTTTAGTCTTATCTCCAGTGGCAGATATCCCTAAAAATATGGGGAGACATATCGTGCTAAGAGATCATGTCTTGGCTAAGATAAGACATAGGTATTTTTTTGTTTCTCTCTCCTCCAACTCAGCAATTATCATATATGGTATTGCTAAGATAAGACCATTGTACGTGCCCTAAGTCCATCAACAATGGGTATTGATGAGTTAACCCCTCATCACAAAGATTCTTGCTCCTTTTAATGCATATTTCAGCTTTAGAAATATATATCCTTTTATTAGTAATTCACATATCGACAAAATACTCAGAGTCGTACCACGTATAAATATTTTATTTTTGACATTTTTTCCATATCAAGATATGCAAGTGTCACTAATAATATTCATACATATTTCTACATTCAACTATTTGAACTTCATAGATTTTTCTCAAACTTTTGATTTTATGTCAGATGAAAACATTTTCATCCTTTATATATACAATAAATTGATTTGACTTCCCATCTTTTGAATGCACTTCGAAATTTCAAAATTTGGGTTATATATGGATTCAATTGGATAACATGAATGTAAGTCATTTATAGGAGTTATAAGCTCATATCATTATTTTGTAATGTACAGATTCATTATCCAAGATAATTACTTTCTGTATTCTTCAGAACCAACCCTTCAAATAACAATTATTTCTTGGTTATTATGTTCTCCCACTTGATCTAGTTAAAAATATTTCTCTAAGCGATAAACTCTTATCTCGGGAGTAGGAGAAAACATTCAAAGTTAAATGTTCTACAAAATAAATTCATCTGGTATTTTATTTGACCTTGTATGCTATTAACTCTTTTACACAAGAATCAATTCCAAATATTCATAAATAACAACTCATTGAATTTAAAAAATGTCAAAACTTGTATGAATTTGTTTCTACATACTTAGATATCTCTTAACTTCTTGAAAGTGTAGGAAAATAGATCATGTTTAAAACAGCAACAACAACAACATCTACTTACTTCATAGAAATCATCATGTCTCTACATGATTCAGTTACATACATTGGATATTCATAACTCTTATGATATTCCAATGATGCATAATTATAAAAAACACATTACATAATTACTATGATCTTTTGCCAAATTCCTTATTAATTCATAGTAACCCAATTTCATATATTTAATAACTCTGTTATGATTATTACTACATAGTTCACGAATTCATTTGAACACTTTCAAATTATTCTAGATTTTCACTTCATAAATATAAATATACATATCCATTTAATCATTAGTGAAAATCCCTAAGTAATTATTTGCCACTTGCATGTAAGTTCTTTGAATCATATATCAATATGTATTTCTCAACTTCAATAATATTACTTGCCTAAATTCACAAACTTAATTATGAAAAATGTCTTAGTCATTCAACTCATCGGACAATTTAATATGCACAAAATGAATTTGAATCTCATAATTCTATTTCAATAGAACTTGTGCACACAATTCCCACGTGAATATGACATAGACATCTAGCACCATACTATATTGTAAAATGCTCATAATATTTAAACTTCAGCAACTCAATTGGAGACATACTACAACAATCAAGATAAAATGAATACTGCCTTCGAGAAGATCACTTATTCATAACATAACTACTTAAAAATCCAAAACAACTATTATTCTTGATCTTTAAGAATTATCCATTACTATAATGATGGAATGAACAACTATTATTTAACTCCAACGTGAATCTCGATAATTGTCCTAGAGTGCTTTAGCATTTATAATGAGGACACAATTCCTGTCAAGCTTCGGCAACTCATTTCATTTCATTCTCTTTTTTTTCAAAATTCCTTCATTGGATAAGTTGAGAAACCAAATTCGAGATCCAATACCATCAACTTGAAACAGCCTATGAGCGGAAGAATCTCAATAAATATATTACTCTGGAATTTCTAGATCGATTTTTCTTTTGTTGTCATTATCTCATGATGTTTTGCCCATTTTATAATGCCTATTCCATATACACCAACATGGTGAATAATTCACCCAACTTCTTGTTCATCCAAGTCTTGAGACAATCCAAGACAACACTGTGGCCAGGAAAGATGAAGTGAAATCGTAGCACCATGATAACCAGCATCACAACCTTTATGAGATATGTGTGTCCAAATATCTTGGTCACATGATCAATAATTTGGAACCCTATTGCCATATTATGAAAGCATTAGGATTTATCTCAGTTTATCCACCAATTCTCTAACGGTGAAGTCTTTCGGTTTATCCTTTGTTGGTGTGTACAAAAGTGGTATATCTAGAACATATTATTTCTTAATCTTCTAAGGGCCACCCTTAGATCATGAATCCAATTCACATAGTTATGTCCGTAGTAAAATATCTTATGGTCAAGCATCAAGTTCAAAAATAAAACTATCAAAGTAATCGATATTCTCTAAACACCATGATACATATTGGATCACATTTTATTGAGGGTTTTACATCGGTTTCTATCCATTTATGTTGGTTTTCTCCTTACAACTAACGCTAATATCGTGAGAACATAGGAATCTTGTTGTTCATGATGACTTTCAGGTACTGTGCACTTTTGGAAGGATATAAAGCCATTAATGAGCTTAAATAGGAAAATCAAGTAAGTTATTAATTGGGAAGATTTTCATATGGGACAACAGACATTTTGATGACCATTGGTACAACCGGGACCCGCCCACATGGTATGTCAATGCCTTCGCCTTGTCAAATAGATCAACTTCCGTCAAAGGGGTATACACATAAAGAGAACACATCAGCCCCATCTAATCTAGAAGAGAGGAAGAAGAGATCCAGAGAGAGAAGAGTCCCCCCCTTCGATCTGCTCCAAGATCTTCAACCTCTAGGTCATTCATTAATCCAGTACACACCTTGTACGAGAGAGAGAGATCATCACACTTGTGAAATTAGGGTTTGCAACTCTCTTCATACTTTAGATTGTATTTGATTTAATCTTCCTTTTTATTATGGCTTGCTATGGTAATATTGAGATGAACTCTATTTATATTATGATTATACCATTATGTTCTTCCTCTCTCATGTTCGAGTAAATCCCCCTAGACGTGGGAGATGTATGGGATTGGTGAGATATGATGTGCCTATCTTATATTCCATCTATTTGTGATTGTGGTTATAATTTTTTTCACAAGAATGATGGTCTATATTATGTGTAATGCTTGTTATCTAATATAAGGGCCCATGTAATATGATCCAGAGAACTACATAGACAAGAAGTTGTTTGCTCGAGCCACGGCCACACGTTGTCGTGTTTTCCCATGAGATGAACATGCCGGTGGACTGCCCGAACTTGAACAACATTTGGGTACGGTAGTCATATACTATGATCTGATTACACACATCAGCAAAGGAGGTGGTGGGGTTGGCGTTGATGGAGGTGACGAGGGTGTTGTACTCCCCATCCAAGGCAGTGAGGATATACTCCTTAAGCTCGGAGATGACCCGCCTCGCTATAGCAAGGTCCGAGGCGAATGCCTTCATCTTGGAGATGTACATAGTGGTGGTAAGGCCTCTCTTCTACGTGTTGATGAGGGCGTCACATAGCATCCTGATTCGGGCCTGGGATTGGGCGGAGAAGACATCCTCGATGGTCTTCCAAATTTCGGCTGCATGCTCCAAACCAAGAACGTCGGCAAGCACATCAAGGGATAAGGTTTTCAACAAATAACCTATGACCCACTAATCCCTCAAGATCCATGTGCCATAGGATGTATTGGGGACGGTAATATTTATTTTCCTAATCTTCAACCTCCATGGTTTTGGAGGATGCTGGATTAGAGCCGTCGAGTATCCCCATGACCTGCGCTCCTCATAGGGCGGGCATCGCTTGCGCTTTCCATAAGAGATGATTCTGTCGGGTTAGTTAGTAGGACGTCGGAGCTCTGAGAGGCACTACCAAGGATGATGAAGTGGGAGGGAGGGAGAAAACATTCAGGGGATCACTAGTCCTTTTGTTTTGTCGATGGAGTTTAGATGGATGCCGAAAGAAGAGAACGGTTTGATACCATGTTAATGTTTGGAGGAAACAATGACCTCTTCCTGGTCTCGATTACATGTTAAATACTAGATGTAAAAGCCCCATCTATAGCATATACAAGGAGAAGGATTAAAAAGATTACATAACACAAGGAAGAGAAAGGAAATAACCAATCACTATATGTGGCCGTTGGGGCTCAATTTCATTGGTGTACTACACCATAGGGTTTGCCCAGAGCCCATGCGTGTTGGGTACAAACTTTGTCTAACAGGTACATCCAGTATAACTCATGAGATAAATCAAACAAGAATAAATTGTAAACCTTTACCTCGAGGCTAGTAATATTTACCTCAGGAATGAGCCGCCGCCAACCGTGGGATAGTATCCTCTGGCATCGGCAAGGTGATGGTGGCGACCGTGGTGCAAATCTATAATCTGGATTATTAATATAATGAACCACCATCCTAGTTTTAGGTTCTAGCTCTGTTTGGCAGCCTTTTTTGTATAACAGAGTATTCAAATAACATAACTTTTTTAAATAAACTTGCTGCGACTTTATTCAGTCAAACCCATGTCCAACATAATCCGAAGCTTAATACAGTCAGGTGGCACACTCAGGCACACCTTACACCAACTTATTGTCATAACCCTCTTTCGCCATGATGTGAGCAACATTGTTAGCCAAACGTCGCACCGATCGCATCGAAGTTTCTTCCAAACCATCAAGGAGAACCTTTAACTCACTAGTTAGAGGCCCATAAACAGACCGGTCCTTCTCCTTCCTCCTGAGTTTGGCCGTAAGCTTGATACTGTTTCTCTCCAGGATGAGCCTCGTAACCCGCACCTCCTTCGCCACTAGAAGACCACATGGACATGCCATGAGCTCGACACCCTCAACATTAGCGACATGGGGAAAAAATGACAAGCTCCTGCCAAGAAGCTCCCATGATGATCGCGTATGATCACGTCACTGCCACCCCTTGCCTCCAAAGACCGAAAAGCACCATCCAGGTTCACCTTACACCAACCAGGAGTTGGGGGAAGCTAGTTCTCCACCACTTTTGGCTGAGCTGGTTTAGGTCAGCGGATATTGAGCCATTCCTCTACACCAACTATGGTTCTTCTGACAAGCTGCCTTAGGTCTGCAATGCTCGATGATTCCCTTGCCTCATTCTGCTCAAGCCAGAGATAGTACACCACCGACACCATCCAGATGACAACTTTGTCATCAGCTCTCCCAATCCAATCAAGAAGCTAGCCCTTAAGCTCTAAGTTATCTGGAGGCTTGTCCAGCATGCAACTCGTCTCCTCCGAGAGAATTTTCCATGTCATAGCTGAATGCGAACATCCCAAAAGAGGTGACCTAAACTCTCCTCTTTGCCACACACTAGACAGTTAACCCTATCTTTGATTCTTATGTGTTTGAGTTCTGAACCCACCGCGAGACCATTCCCAATCAATCTCTAGAAATGGACATTAGCTTTAACCGGAACATTGGCCACCCATAGAGCCAGCCCGCCTTTGTGTTGGTCGCAAGAGCTTGATGAACCAATCATACCCTTCTCGGCTCTCTTTTGCTGTACCGCGAAGTGATAAGTTGACTTCACCAAGAACACACCATTCTTAGTAAAATTCCAAGCAATGAAATCTTTGGAGCATGGATTTCCCACTCTTGTGCATAGGATGTATTCTACATCTTGATCAAAAAAGAAATGGCTCAAAATCTGCTCATCCCATGTGCCCCACCCAGCAATAGCAGCTCGCTGACCAGGGTCGGTCGCATCTCTTGCTTGCACCCTAGTGGGTTTTGCGCCGTCGACCTCGGAATCCAATTATCTGCCATAGCTTTGACATGAGAACCGTCACCAATATGCCATATTATCCCTACTCGGAGATGATATCTACCATGAATAATACTGCGCCAAGTAAAAGACGCTCTCTTCAGGTATCCCGCATGGAGAAAATCTTGTTATTTATAGTACCTTTCCTTAAGAACCTATGCGCATAAGGACTGAGAATTGGTGATGAACCTCCACCCTTGCTTAGCTAAGAAAGCCTGGTTAAAACTCTCTAAATCCCGGAAACCGAGGCCCCCTCTACTAGTACTATGACATGTTCTCTCCTAGGCTACCTAGTGGACTTTCTTCTGCTCCTCCATGTCACTCCACCAGAAATTACATAAGACGGAGCTGAGCTTCTTATATTTCTTTTTTGTAAAATGGAAACAACTCATTGGAAAGTAGGTATGGTCTGAAGGATAGATTTGATCAATACTCCTTGGCCACCTTAGACATACCTTAACCTTGAAACCCCTTGACTTTGCCCCACGATCGATCAACGATGTACTGAAAGCATCCCTCCTTATATCGTCCCACTATCATAGGAAGACCCAGGTACCTTTCCGATAAAGCCTCGCTTGCAATACCAATGTCAGACTTGAGCCCCTCTTTTAGATTTTCTGCACAGCCAGGACCAAAGAAAATCGAAGACTTTTGGAGGTTCACCTTCTGACCTAAACTCACCTCGTAGTCATGGAGAATCTTTTTTAGTGCTTGTAGGATACCAGGTGTAGCTTCAAGGGACACGATACTATCATCATCAAACAGCAAGTGAGTGACATGGGGCCTAGTGGCACAAAACTGAACTCCTTTAAGCAAATTGTTGTGTTGTGCTTCCTTCTACAAAACCGAGAATCCCTCCACGCAAAATTAGAATAGGTATGGTGAAATGGGATCACCCTGACACAACCCTCGAGAAGGGAGGAAGGGTTTAGAGAAACCACCATTTAACTTGATAGTCAAACATGTCGATTTAACACATCTCGTCACCATGTTGACCCAAGCATCAGAAAAACCCATCTGAAGCATCACCTTCTCCAGGAATATCCACTCCATGGGGTCATAAGCTTTCTGAAGGAAATATGCCCTGAGAGGCAATAATAAAGTTGTTATTATGTATTCCTTGTATATGATAGATGTTTATTTTGCATGCTATAATTGTATTGATAGGAAACGTCAATACATGTGTGTTTAATAAACAAAAAGGGTTCCTAGTTATGCCTCTCTTATAGACTAGCTTGATGATTAACAAGATGATCAAAGTTTCCTGATCATGGACATTGGATGTTGTTAATAACAAGGTCACAGCATTTGTGAAATGATGTGATGAACATTCATCCGAAGTATAACATTACGATCAATTCATTATTTTTATATTGCTATAACATCATACGAAGTAGTCTTAGTCCTTAGACCATGAGATCATGTTAATTGCTAACACCGGAAGAGTATCTTGATAACATCAAACGTCACACCGTAACAGGGTGACTATAAAGGTGGGTTCAGTGCTATGAAGGTGTTATGTTGAGGCTCATGGATCAAGAGTGGAATTTGTCAATCCCGATGACGGATAGATATACTCTGGGCCCTCTCGGTGATATCACATTAAGATAGCTTGCAAGCAAGTGATGTGATCACTAGAATGTTATATCACGGGAACGAGAAAAGAGTGCATGTAGGTAACAAGATCAAACTAGGTATTTGGATACCGATGATCGAATCTCAGACATTTATTATATCATGAGACAAAGGGATTAAACTACTATCGTTAAAGGTTCTCACGATCACAGAAGTCATCGTTGAATGTGCATGAGTCAGTATGGATCTCCAGGTCCCGCTTCTGATTATTGATCTGAGAGGAGTCTCAATCATGTCTGCATTATTCGCGAACCTTAGGGTGACACACTTAAGGGTTGCCATACACCATTTAGGAGAACATATGTTTTAGACAAAAGGTTTGCAAAGCGCAGGAAATGTTTCGATAGAAACAGGAATTGTTTCGATAGAAACCGAAATTGTTTTGGGTGAAATTGCAGAAAGTGGTTCTACATGTGATATTGAAATGTTGCAAGGGGTTTTATGTGAATGTTTGTTAATTAAATTAATTAACAAAATTCTGAATAAAATAAATAAAAGAGTTTTACTAAATTGAGAGTTCTATTTAATTTGGTGAAAATTAAATACATGTGAGTGGGATTTTGGGTGGAGGCCATGTTTATGTGAGTGGAGGTTCACCACATGAATGCAGGAGGGGAGGAGTGCCCCCCCTCATGCGCCGGCTATGGGAGGGGAGGGGTCTCCCTCCCTCCTATATAAATCCCCCCTCTCCCCTCTCACAAACTACACCTCCTCGTGAAGGATCTCTCTCCCCCTCTAGATATCCCCCCATGGTCTCGGATTAGCGAGATACATGTTCCCGGTGGCCTTGCGTCTGGAAAGAGTTGCTGCTTCCGCTGATTCACTGGAGCGAGGAGGTGGAGGTTGTCCGGTAGCTTGAACATGTGTGCGAGGATGGATGCGCTGCTGATTTGCGGCGCTCGGACTTCCACACGATCTTGAGATCGGCAAGCGTACGACTACATCAACCACGAGTTCCTACTCGTTAATAAAACTCGTTGTCTTCGAGGGTAAGTTCTCCATGGATGTATGTCCACCCGTTGCTCTGTATCTAGTAGATAGATCTTGGCGTATAGTTCTCATCGTAGGAATTTTTTTGTTTTCTATGCTGCGGACCCAACAGTGATATGAGAGCCTGATCTATGCGTAGGTGCTTTGCACGGGTAGTACACATATGTTTATATGTGGGCGATGATGATCATGTTATTGCATCTTCTATATATTTTGGATATTGGTGGCATAGTGGGATGAAGCGGCCCGGACCAACCTTACATGTCATCGTACATGAGACCGGTTCCACGACTAACATGCAACTAGTTTTGCATAAGTTGCTAGCGGGTGTATGTCTCTCCTACTATAGTCAATATCTGATTTGCAACGAGTTGCTAATAACTTGGTTATCCTCATTGTGGTTCATGTTCGTAGGTAAGACCGGTTCTATCTCCGAAAACCCTAAGCCACGTAAAACTGGCAATTGATAAATTAGAGGCGTCTAGTTTAGATCGTTGCTGGGCTAGTGTCTTGATATGGTATTGTTGTAAGTAGATGTATGATAGATACTCTTACAACTCACTTAACATGTAAGTTCCATAGACCTTGGCCTTACACACAAAGGAATGATAGAGATCATACCACGATGCAAATGATAGAGATCAAATGCATGGACCATATCATCTCACTTCACACATTAGATGTTAGCATCTTATATTGCTAGTTTGGCGCTTTTGGGAGCATTATAAGATGATCCCTCATTTAGATATCAAGAAAAAATGTGTTCTTCCTTAAGTATGCACCGTTTTGTGGATCGTGTTTTGAGGCATCACGTGATGATCGGGTGTTCTTGACTCTACGCTTTCATACAATGGGTGTAAGACAGTTTTACACACGCGAATACTAAGGTTCTTACTTGGCGAGCCTAGCATGTACATACATGGCCTCGGAACACAGACCGAAAGGTTAAGCATGAGTCATATAGTTGATATGATGCCCATATAGATGCTCGCCTTTGAAGCTACACCGACTCATGTGATGATCGGACTTGGTGTAGTGGATTTGGTTCATGTAATCACCAAAAAGACACGAGGGGTGTCGTTTTTGAGTGGGAGTTCATTAGTAATTTGGATTAGTTGAAATTAATCTATCATAAAATTAGTCTAAATATACTTTACAAATTCTGTTGTAGATGGCACCACCTGCTTTTAATTTCAATGTATTCATGGAGAAAGAGAAGCTTGCTGCAAATGGTAGCAACTTCACCAACTGGGCTATGAATTTGAGGATTCTCCTCACTGCTGCACAAAAGCAATATGTGCTAGAGGCGCCGCTAGGCCCCCCACCAGCTCCTGATGCCCCTGACGAGGAAAAGAATGTCTATGTAACTCGTCAGGAGGACCACAACTTAGTTCATTGTGGCATACTGTATGGGCTAGAGCCAGAACTTCGAAAGCGTTTCGAAAATGGCAATGCCTTTGATACCATGGGAGAATTTAAAATGATTTTCGATACCCATGCTGCCGTAGAGAGTTATAATGCTTCTGAAAAGTTCTTTAGCTGCATGATGGAGGAGAACAGCTCCGTTAGTGAGCACGTACTCAAAATGTCTGGGTACGCCGATAAGCTTGTGTCCTTGGGAATAACGATTCCCATTGACTTAGGAATACATCGTGTTCTCCAATCCCTGCCACCTAGCTACAAGAGCTTCGTGATGAACTATAATATGAAGGGCATGAAGAAGTCTCTTCCCGAGATTCTGTCAATGCTTAAGACTGCAGAAGTGGAGATTAGGAAAGAACATCAAGTGTTGATGATCAATAAGACCACCGGTTTCAAGAAGGCCAAGAAAGGAAAGTAGAAGGGAAAGAAGGGCGGCAAATCTGTTGCCACGCCTGAAAAGAAACCCCGAGCTGGCCCTAAGTCTCACACTGAGTGTTATTATTGCAAGGGGACTGGCCATTGGAAGCGCAACTACCCCAAGTATTTGGCGGGCAAGAAGGCCGGCAAGGCAAACAAAGGTATATGTGATATACATGTTATTGATGTGTACTTGACTAGTACTGATAGAGCAGGGTATTTGATACGGGGTCGGTTGCTAATATATGTAACTTGATTCAGGGGCTGCGGAACAAGCGATAGCTAGCAAGGGATGAGGTCACGATGCGGGTCAGCAATGGATCAAGAGTTGATGTGATCGCCGCCGGAACGCTGCCTCTCCATATGCCGTCGGGATTAGTTATAAACCTAAATAATTGTTATTTGGTGCCTACACTGAGCATGAACATTGTATCCGGATCGTGTTTGATGCAAAGTGGTTATTCGTTTAAGTCTGAAAACAATGGTTGTTCAATTTATATGAATAATATCTTTTATGGTCATGCACCTGTGTTGAATGGTTTATTTCTGTTGGATCTCGATAGTAGTATTACGCATATTCATAATGTTGATGCTAAAAGGATTAAACTTGATAATGATATATCTGCATATATGTGGCACTGCCGTCTAGGTCATATTGGCGTTAAACGCATGAAGAAACTCCATTCTGATGGACTTTTGGAACCACTTGATTTTGAATCATTTGATACATGTGAGCCATGCCTTATGGGCAAGATGACTAGAACGCCGTTTTCCGGTTCAATGGAATAGGCGACAGATTTATTGGAAATCATACATACTGATGTGTGTGGACCAATGAGTGTGTCGGCGCGAGGTGGATATCATTATTTTGTTACTTTCACGGATGATTTGAGTAGATACGGGTATATCTATTTGATGAAACATAAGTCTGAAACCTCTGAAAAGTTCAAAGAATTTCAGAATGAAGTGGAAAATCATCATAATAGAAAGATCAAATTTCTGCGGTCTGACCGTGGAGGAGAGTATCTTAGTTACGAGTTTAGCACACATATGAAAGACTGTGGAATAGTTTCACAACTTACGCCTGCCGGAACACCACAATGTAATGGTGTGTCAGAACGTTGTAATCGTACTTTATTGGATATGGTTCGATATATGATGTCCCTGACTGACTTGCCACTGTCATTTTGGGGTTATGCACTAGAAACTGCTACATTCACTTTAAATAGGGCACCATCTAAATCCGTTGAAAAGACACCGTATGAATTATGGTTTGGAAACAAACCTAAGCTGTCATTTCTTAAAGTTTGGGGATGTGATGTTTATGTGAAGAAACTTCAACCGGATAAACTCGAACCCAAAGCGGAAAAATGCGTCTTCATAGGATACCCTAAGGAAACTATTGGGTATACCTTCTATCACAGATCCGAGGGCAAGGTTTTGTTAAGAATGGATCCTTTCTTGAGAAGGAGTTTCTCGCGAAAGGTGTGAGTAGTCGGAAGGTAGAACTCGAAGAGGTTATTGAACCTTCTCTTCATGAAATGGCGAGTAGCGCAGCACCGGAACTTGTTTCGGAGTTGACTTCACCTAATGAGG
Source organism: Avena insularis (assembly GCA_023614405.1). Classification (NCBI taxonomy): domain Eukaryota; kingdom Viridiplantae; phylum Streptophyta; class Magnoliopsida; order Poales; family Poaceae; genus Avena; species Avena insularis. The sequence goes on from CM042686.1 coordinate 177,051,075, forward strand.
AGAGAGCTAATGATATTGATCATGAAACTCCGAAAGAGGACACTACCGAACCTCGCAGGTCAAGCAGGACACGTGCAGCTCCTGAACTGTACGGCAATCCTGTTATGAATTTCATGATTGATGAAATAGATGACCCTGCGACGTATGAAGAAGCGATGATGAGCCCTGATTCCAACAAATGGCTAGAAGCCATGAAATCCGAGATGGAATCCATGTACGAAAACCAGGTTTGGACTTTGGTAGACTTACCTCATGATCGAAAGGCCGTTGAGAATAAATGGATTTTCAAAAGAAAAACTGATGCTGATGGTAATGTGACCATCTATAAGGCTCGACTTGTCGCAAAGGGGTTTCGACAAATTCAAGGAGTTGACTACGATGATACATTCTCTCCCGTAGCGATGCTTAAGTCAGTTAGGATTATGTTAGCAATTGCTGCATATTTCGATTATGAAATATGGCAGATGGATGTCAAAACTGCGTTCCTCAATGGTAATATTGAAGAAGAGTTGTATATGATACAACCTAAGGGTTTTGTCGATCCTAAGGATGGTGATAAGGTATGCAAGCTTCAGCAATCCATCTATGGACTGAAGCAAGCATCCTGGAGTTGGAATCTCCGCTTTGATGAGGTGATCAAAGAGTTTGGATTTGTCCAAACTTATGGACAGGCTTGTATTTACAAGAAAGTGAGTGGGAGCAATGTGGCATTTCTAATATTATATGTGGATGACATATTACTGATTGGAAATGATATAGATCTTTTAAATTGTGTTAAAAGTTATCTAAACAGCAAATTTTCGATGAAACACCTTAGTGAAGCTTCATATATATTAGGCATTAAAATCTATAGAGATGGATCAAGACGCCTAATTGGGCTATCGCAGGGTACATACCTTGATAAGATATTAAAGAAGTTTAATATGGACGGAAGTAAGAAGGGGTTCTTACCTATGTTGCAAGGCAAGACATTGAGTAAGACTCAAAGTCCGACTACGGCGGAAGAAAGAGAGATAATGGATAAGATCCCCTATGCCTCAGCCATAGGCTCTATAATGTATGCCATGCTATGTACAAGACCGGATGTGGCACATGCTATTAGTTTGACTAGTAGGTACCAATCTGATCTAGGTTCGGAACACTGGATAGCGGTCAAGAATATCCTTAAGTACTTGAGAAGAACTAGGGATATGTTTCTTATATACGGAGGTGAAGAGATAGTCGCTAAGTGTTATGTCGATGCTAGCTTTGACACTGATCCGGATGACTCTAAGTCTCAATCCGGATACGTATTTCTCTTGAACGGAGCAGCAGTTAGTTGGAGGAGTTCCAAACAACCTGTGGTGGCTGGATCAACGATGGAGGCGGAATATGTTGCTGCTTCAAGAGCGGCGCAGGAAGCGGTTTGGATGAAGGCGTTCATAGCGGAACTATGTGTGGTTCCTAGTGCGTTGGACCCAATGGTGATCTATTGTGACAACAATGGAGCCATAGCCAATGCCAAGGAACCAAGGTCTCACAAGAATTCCAAGCATATTAAGTGCCAGTTTCACTCCATCCGCGAGCATGTCAAGGCTGGAGATATAAAGATTTGTAAAGTGCACACGGACCTGAATGTAGCAGATCCGTTGACTAAAGTACTCCCTAGGGCAAAACATGATCAACACCAGAACTCCATGGGTGTTAGATTTATCACTATGTAAACTAGATTATTGTCTCTAGTGCAAGTGGGAGACTGAAGGAAATATGCCCTGAGAGGCAATAATAAAGTTGTTATTATGTATTCCTTGTATATGATAGATGTTTATTTTGCATGCTATAATTGTATTGATAGGAAACGTCAATACATGTGTGTTTAATAAACAAAAAGGGTTCATAGTTATGCCTCTCGTATAGACTAGCTTGTTGATTAACAAGATGATCAAGGTTTCCTGATCATGGACATTGGATGTTGTTAATAACAAGGTCACAGAATTTGTGAAATGATGTGATGAACATTCATCCTAAGTATAGCATTACGATGAAGTCATTATGTTTATATTGCTATAACATCATACGAAGTAGTCTTAGTCCTTAGACCATGAGATCATGTTAATTGCTAACACCGAAAGAGTATCTTGATAACATCAAACGTCACACCGTAACAGGGTGACTATAAAGGTGGGTTCAGTGCTATGAAGGTGTTATGTTGAGGCTCATGGATCAAGAGTGGAATTTTTCAATCCCGATGACGGATAGATATACTCTGGGCCCTCTCGGTGATATCACACTTAAGATAGCTTGCAAGCAAGTGATGTGATCACTAGAATGTTATATCACGGGAACGAGAAAAGAGTGCATGTAGGTAACGAGATCAAACTAGGTATTTGGATACCGATGATCGAATCTCAGACATGTATTATATCATGAGACAAAGGGATTAAACTACTATCGTTAAAGGTTCTCGCGATCACATAAGTCATCGTTGAATGTGCAGGAGTCAGTATGGATCTCCAGGTCTCGCTTCTGATTATTGATCTGAGAGGAGTCTCAATCATGTCTGCATTATTCGTGAACCTTAGGGTGACACACTTAAGGGTTGCCATACACCATTTAGGAGAACATATGTTTCAGACAAAAGGTTTGCAAGCGCAGAAAATGTTTCGATAGAAACAGGAATTGTTTCGATAGAAACCAAAATTGTTTCGGGTGAAATTGCAGAAAGTGGTTCTGCATGTGATATTGAAAGGTTGCAAGGGGTTTATGTGAATGTTTGTTAATTAAAGTAATTAACAAAATTCTGAATAAAATAAATAAAATAGTTTTATTAAATTGAGAGTTGCATTTAATTTGGTGGAAATTAAATACATGTGAGTGGGATTTTGGGTGGAGGCCATGTTTATGTGAGTGGAGGTTCACCACATGAATGAAGGAGGGGAGGAGTCCCCCCCCCTCATGCGCCGGCTATGGGAGGGGAGGGGTCTCCCTCCCTCCTATATAAAGCCCCCATCTCCCCTCTCACAAACTACACCTCCTCGTGAAGGATCTCTCTCCCCTCTAGATATTCCCCCATGGTCTCGGATTAGCGAGATACATGTTCCCGGTGGCCTTGCGTCTGGAAAGAGTTGCTGCTTCGGCTGATTCGTTGGAGCGAGGAGGTGGAGGTTGTCAGGTAGCTTGAACGTGTGTGCGAGGACGGATGCGCTGCTGATTTGCGGTGCTCGGACTTCCACACGATCTTGAGATCGGCAAGCGTACGACTACATCCACCACGAGTTCCTACTCGTTAACAAAACTCGTTATCTTCGAGGGTAAGTTCTCCATGGATGTATGTCCACCTGTTGCTCTGTATCTAGTAGATAGATCTTGGCGTATAGTTCTCATCGTAGGATTTTTTTTGTTTTCTATGCTGCGGACCCAACACTTTCATCATGTCAAGTTTCACTGCGCACAATGGCTTCTTCCGCTTCTTCATCCTGATAGCGTGAGTGCACTCGTGGGCAACAAGAACATTATCTGTAATGAGTATGCCGGGAACCAACACGCTATGTTCCTCAGAGATAAGGATAGGGAGAATAAGCTTCAATCTATTTGCTATCACCTTCGACGCTAATTTATACAGGACATTGCATAGACTGATAGGCCGAAACTGTTGAGGCTTTTAGGTGAGTTCACTTTAGGGATAAGGACCAAGATAGTGTCATTAAAATGGGGGAGGGGTCCCTTCCCGACAAGAAATCCCTCACAGCAGCACATACATCGTCCTTAACCATCGCCCAATGGCATTGAAAAAATAAGGCTGGCAGGCCATCCGGCCTAGGAGATTTAGTTGGGCCCATCGAAAAAAGCATCATCGCAATTTCCTCATTAGGTCTACTGTACCCAGAGCCTCATTCATCTCCTCAGGAACAAAAACGCCCAGTTGGCCGAGGATGCGGTCCATCTGATGTGCACCCTCCGAGGTGATAAGATCACCATAGAAACTTTGAGCCTAGGCTCACATGTCCTCATCGGTAGTACATCAGGTGCCGTCATCATGGACCAAAAATCTGATAGTATTCTTCCTTTTGCGGTGAGTAGCGCGGGTTTGAAAGAATTTTGTATTACTATCACCCGCCTTCAGCCACTCTTGCTTGAAGTGTTGCCTATACATCACCTCCTCCCGCTCATAAACTTCATGTAATTTTCCCTCAATATCACCAACCAACAAGGAGCACCCAGACACCAACAGTGCCACCTTGGCCTCCTCCAAAGCAGAGTGTAGTTTCTTGATCTGGATGCGAACATAGCCAAAAGTGTCAAAACTCCATATTTTCATGTATGAGGATACCATCTTTAATGTGTCCCAAAGGCATGTCAAACTTCTTGCATTACCATTCACCTCCCATGTGGCCTGGACCATCTCATCATAATTTTCATGTTTTAGTAACATCTCCTCATACTGAAAACCCTATGGTTTTGTAGAGAGAAAGACTAGATATTTGGCCACCTTAATCAACAACGCCATGTGATCCGTCTCCTCAGTAGCAATATGCTCCACTCTCGTGGCTGGGAAAAGATGCAAGAATTGATTGGTGCACGTAGCCCTGTCCAGCCGAGCATGCACATTAGCATCCCCTACTCTCCTATCACTACAAGATAAGTTTGCTTTTACAATGGACAATTTTCGTGCTTGAAAGCCCATTTTTCGTGGCTAAAAAGTCTTCCACGGTGGATGGCCTTCGTGGTAAAAGCCTAGTCACAAATGAATGAACCATAGTTTTTTTTCCGACCATGGCAGATCGCACCCTTAGGCCACAAAAACTTGTTCCATCGTAAATCTGTTCGCCAGTCGCACTGACTGCTGACGTCACGCAAACTACCACATGGTAGCCACCATTAACGTCCGGTTACCGCTGTTAACGGTCACAAAAACTATGGTAGAAGCCAGGCCTAGCCAAGGCCTACTAATAATTAAATGGGCCGACCCATGTGGAGAGCCCAATAGGAATACGACCCTTTACTATTTTGTCCTGCACTATTTGGAATCGGCCCAGCACTACAGCCAGCAGCAGCCCATACACTTTCAGGCCTGACACTATTTCGGACTATTTAAGGCCCAAGTTATCTCAACACTGTGTTTCCACTTGAGGCCTACACCAAGACGACCCAGTACTATTCAAGCCTGTTGCTAATCTAGTCTTTTACTGTTTAGTCCTGTTACAGTTCTAGCCTTTTAGGAATTTTGCCCCATTATTGTTTAGGCCCTTGAGAGTTTGGGCTTTTGCCTATTCAAGTCGGTACTGTGCGGCCTATTACTGTAGTGGCCTGGCACCGTAGTGGCCTTTTACTATTCTAGACATTTATTATTCCGGCCATTTACTATTGAAACCATTCATGGTTCTGGTCTTCCACTGTTCAGGACTTTCGTTGTTCTAAACTTTCTACTATTTAGGCCTTTCACAGTTCTGACCTTTCTCTCCTATGGTCATCTACTATTCTAGCCTTTTACTGTTCTGGCCTTTTACTGCTCTAGCTTTTTACTGTTCTGGCCTTTTACTGTTCTGGCCTTCTACCATTCTGGCCTTTTACCCTTCTGGACTTTTACTGTTCTGGTCGTTTTGGGCCATCCATGCGCATGTTGTTTCAACGTTCGACATGTTACTACTCCGGCTTGTTACTGTTTTGGCCTTTTTTGCTAGCAGCTACTTTTTGGCAAAACAGAGGAATATCAAGACATCAATTAATAGACACGCACAAATTAAAACTACTTATTACACAACAATATAAAAGTTTATTACTACAGGTTATACAATAAAATAAAAATTCTAAAAGATTACAAAGTGTCAGTATCATCAATAAGAGATTGGTACATGACGATTCGCTTCAATGTATCATTTGTCCTCTTCTTCAACATTTCAGCTATAGATCTAAGAGCAGCTACACCCTTTCTTTCTGCATGCAATACAACCTTTATATATTTATCACCTACAGGAGTTGTTCTAGGTGGACTGTTAACTAAGTTGTTTGCTTCGGAAATGCAATGGGAGGATGAATGGGAAGAGGGATCACAACTTTCAGTCCTACCTTCCAAGGACTCCTGCTTGGTTTTAACTCCATCCTGCAAAAATATGGTGAAAGAGGTTACAACAAAGAACAAGGGAAACAAGTAGTATTATATAAAGTAGAGATCTTTTAAAGTAAGTATGAACTTACATTAGCACGTTCAGGTTGACAATAGCTCCTTCTTGAGAGGGTGTGACTCCTGGTCAATTTGCTAAAAGAATCTGAGCCGAGCAGTTGGAACTCTGGTCCTAGTACTCCATTGTCATTTCTCTGCATTAAGGTGTGACATTTAAAACCAAGTTAGCTTGTTTAGAAGGATGAAAACTCTTGAAAAACACTAAAAACATAGCATTAAAAATTACCAGATGTATGATTCAAACTAGATAGCTGGTTTGAAAGGATGAAAGTAGGTGAAAACACCAAAATATAGCATTAAAATGACCAGATATATGATTCAAACTAGATGGATATTTTCTGAATTAAGCATTCGTAGATAGAAACAAAGTAGAACATGAATGCAAATGTAATGGCAAGGTCTTAGTTAGAATGCCTTATTAACTTATTAGGCAGGCATGTTATACAACTTATTAACATGACAAGAAACTTCGCTAAGTAATACAAGGAAACCTCACACTTCAGCCTTGCTGGGCGTTAGATTGTCAGTGTTGGATCCTCTATGACCTGTTTGCATGACCCGTGCGAGCGCTCGGAAAGAATATCATCTATGAGTTGGTGTTGGAGGATTAAACCGAAAGCGTGAGAATGTAAGAAAGGGAATAAAAGTGAGAAGCTAATGATGTGGATAGGACCTACCAGATGTGGGATGCAAATGAAATGGAAATAACATGCAGGATATTGAGCAACATTCAAACGATTTATAGCTTACGAGTACCAAAAATATAGCAAACAGGCAAGAGAAATTACTGCTGCGTGGCAAGGACGGGTGGGATGGGCAAGAGGGCGGTAGGGGCAGCGGCTCGGCATTTTGGGGTCAGTGACGAGTGATTCAGTGAAGCGGCCCCCAAAATGTAGACGACATTGTTGGTGAAGCAGATCCGGTGTGGCGAGGGAGTCGGTGAAATTTTTCTAGTGAAGAGCACCGGTAGTGGAGTAACTCTGGTGTGGAAGAGAGGGCCGACGGTGAAGCAGTTGGAGGAAGGTCGAGGTTGGAGGGGTGTGGGCGGCGAAGAGGCAATGGGGGATATAGGTAGGTGACGCACATTTACCACTTGTACCCCTCTAGTATTGCAGTACTCCCACGGTCCTTGTTTCCAGAGCAGGGATAGAAGAGGAATTTTGGATTTGCAAAAAGCGGGGCGGGGTATTTGAATGGATGCGTGGGATGTTTTGGCGCCTTGCAGAAATTTTGAGGTTTAAGCTTCCGACGTACGCTACTCCGACGTGGCAGCTCTCACGTGTTGACCCCGTCTAGACCCACACGCCAGCGACAGTATGCTTACCAACATATAAATGAGTTTCCACACATTTGCCAAAATTGATATCATTATATTTTGAAGGCTGTCATAAAGGATGACCAAGGTTACGGCCATATCTCTGCTATAGTTTATAATAGCGTGGCCATATCTAGTAGATCACTACATCTTGGCATTTCAAAAGAAGATTCTAGATTTGATGTATAATTCCTAACTTTCATGAATTTCCAAACTTCCTAGATAAATCTATGCAATAAAATGACATTTTGGCAATCTGAAGTAATTATGTCTAATCGTGAACTACAAAGTGTGTGATATACCTTGCTCTTGACTTTTTAAAAATAATTCAAAGATACCAAGTTGTCAAATATTGGAGAACCACCGAGAGTTTTGCAAAATTCAACTTTTTGATATGAATGGCAATGACACCAAATTTCGGCCATTTTTAAAAAATACAAAGAAACAAAATATAAAACGAAATACAACCATTCTTTTCTATCTTCGTGTCTCACTATGTGCACTAGCGAGTTTCCATGGAAAAATATAATCTTAAAATTTGATAACTTTTGAAAATAAAATTGTATGACAATATATGGAGTACCATGTAAGAATATGCATGGCTTTCAAACCAGATGACCAAGGTCATGGCCATATCTTTTCTATAGATTATAATAACCTGTCCATATTTGATAGTTCGTGCGCATTGGCATTTAAATTATTATTTACAAAGGAAGCTTCCAAATTCGAAGTTATTTCAATTTTCTAAGGCACAACAATGGCTTTTGTCATGAAGCAACTACAAAATATGGCTCAAAATCCCACTGCCCCAGTTTTCACACAAAGTATATATATAGCCTAGGGTTAAGTTTAGGGTTCGGGGTTTATTTTGGGTTGAGGGTTTAGGGGTTCATGGTTTATGATTTAGGATTTTAGGGTTTAGGCTTTTAGGGTTTAGGAGTTTAGGGTTCATGATTTAGGGTTTAGGGTTGTGCAAGGTTTTAGGGTTTATGATTTTTTAGGTTTTAGGGTTTAGGAAATTTTCAATAATAATGTTCAAGCTTTATATATATGGTTATATTCATGGAATAAAATGACGTTATCACAATTTAATGAAAGTATCTCAAATTTTGATCTATAAGTGCATTATATACATTCTTGGTAAGGATTTAGGGTTATTGGGTTAGGAGGTTAGTGTTCTAGGGTTAGGAGGTTAGGGTTTAGGGTTAAGGTTTTTTGATTTTCAATAATGTTCAACTTTATGCTTATATTCATGGAATAGAATGGCGTTACCGCAATTTAATGAAAGTGTCTGAAATTTTGATCTATAAGTGCACAACACCTATTTGGTTTAGGGTTTATGGTCGAGGATTTAGGGTTTTATAGTTTTATGGTTTATGTTTTATGGGTTGTTTAGGGTTTAGAGATTAGCGATTTTTCAATAATGCTCAAAGATTTATGATTATATTCGTCGAATAGAATGGCGTTACCTAATTTAATGAAAGTATCTCAAATTTTGATCTATAAGTGCATGATACCTGCTTGGTTAGGGTTTATGGGTCGAGGGTTTTGGGTTTTAGGGTTTTATAGTTTAGGTTTTATGGTTGTATAGGGTTTAGGGTTTAGCGGATTTAGAATAATGCTCAAGCTTTATGCTTATATTCGTTGAATAGAATGGCGTTACCTAATTAATTGAAAGTATCTCAAATTTTGATCTATAAGTGCATGATACCTGCTTGGTTAGTGTTTATGGGTTGAGGGTTTGGGGTTTTAGGGTTTAGGTTTTAGGGGTTGTTTAGGGTTTACACAATAAGAAAAGTTTCCTTCCGCAACGACTTGGCCCGGCGATCGTCGTAGAAGGCGTGTCTTCCGCGACGAATTTCTCGGCTCAGCCGTGGCTGATGGAAAACTTTTTTTCCTCTTTCGTGGCCCTCTACTACGATGGAACCGCTAAAAACATGGAGGAAGCTCGGCTGGCGCGTGACAGAAGCAAGATTTCCAGTTCCTCGCGCGATGTTGACTCGCCGAACTCTTCTGCAGCGTGTGGGTCCCAGATGTTAGTGTCTCTACTAGACCATACTTTTCGGTCGCGCCTCCCTGATTTGAACTCGATAACGTTGCTCGAGGTGTCTGCCGTTTAGTTACACTGCTGGGTCCCACATGTCAGCCTCTCATTAGAAGAACCATGTGTATGATGGAATTTTTCCTTCGCTCGGGCTACCATTTTCCGAAGTTGATAGCGTTACGTGATGCATCTACCATTTAATCAGGCTGCTGGGACCCACATGGCATCCTCTCATTAGAATAAATGTATGTATGATGGAATTTTTTCCTTTGCTCGCACTACCCTGTTCCGGAGTTGATAGTGCTACTTGATGCATCTATCGTTTAATCAACCTCCTGGGCCCCACATGTCATCCACTCATTAGAATAAACGTGTGTATGATGGATTTTTTGCCCTCGTTCACGCCTTCGTGTTTCGAACTAGATAGCGTTGCTGCTACTTCAGCCGTTTATATAGGCTGGTGGGCCCCACATGTCAGCCTCCTCTGTGCAGGAAACGTCTGCATGCTAGACTTTTTTTTCTTCTCTCGCGCCTCCCCGTTTGGAACTTGGCAACATTGCTCTATACAACACCAGTATAATGTCTCCCTGCTGGGTCCACATGGCAGCCGCCTACGTAGAGGAAACATGTGTATGTTGGAATTTTTTTTGCTCACGTCACCTTGGTAACGTTGTTCGATGCGGCAGTCGTGTATGGTCTTGCTACTGGGGCCCACGTGTCAGCCTCTCTGGACAAGAAATGTGTCAATCTTGGTCTTCTTTTTTCTAGTCGTGACTGTTGTACACGTACTTTTCAAACACGATCATTAAACTTGATGTCTTATATGGTAAGGTTGATGGACGCTAGCTGCAGATAGGTGGGTTGGCCATGTCAGCCTCTCAGTACAAAAATATTGCTACAGATAAACTGGATGCCTTGCCACTACACAAGAAAATTGTTATGCTTTTATAAAACGTAAAAAAATGTATACTAACATCGTATATAACTTATTTATTTTTCTTCTTAAAAATTGCTTGTCCATCTACTACGCGTGATTGCTAGCAGCTCAACTAAAAAATGTTTAGTATAAATAATATAGTAGGTAGTACTTAAAAACATGGATATGCGGAGTTTTTTTAGGGGTGTGTGGACAGCGTCCAAAAAAGGCCGAATTGAAGAAAAATGGGACAATCTAACTGGGCTATTTGCGTGGCCGAATGTCCCAAAACATGGCCGAGTTAGAAGGTCTTTGGCTATAATGAGGCCGGATGGGCTATTTTCTTGGGCTCGATAGTTAAAATCCCAAGGTACGTGCTGGGGCTCGGCCAGATTCGAAACAAAGACGTCAACAAGGGAAAAAAGGTATAAAATATGAGCACCTAGATTCCAGGCGCCTGAGAACTTGTTATGTTAAGGTGCTGACGTCACCCTACTAATTGTGCTAATTCTCAGTTGTAACTAGTAGTTGCAACTCATTAAATTCCCAATTATGAGTTAGTTGCAACAAATGTGTAACGCTCTCGTTGCACAAATCGCGAGGTAAATCCAATGGCGAGAGAGGTGATTCTTAAAAACTGGCAAATCCGATAAAATATTCACAGATATTTCTGTGAAATTTGTGGACAAACACCCCGCGCCCGCCAAAACTTTCCGCTAAGACCCCAAACTTTCCTATGCGGACCCTCAATCGAGCGACCAACCCCTGTCTCTTCAAATGTTGCGTCGTTCTTATGGGAGATGCACCAGATTAGAACCAGGCCGCAAACTTCTCCACGCCTTAAAAAACTTCTCGACGCCTTTCTATCAACAGTGTCGGCCTACCACCATTGGCCGTGCCGTTCTTCACGAGACGCACCGGCCGGCGGTCAGCTGGGCGATCCCCACGCTTTGCCTGCTAGATTTAGGCACTAGACATTCTTCTTGGCTTTAGTTTGTTCTCCACCTCTCCTAGAAATAGTTAAAGCTTGTGACCATCTAGATTTACAAGGTGCTTGCAGATTTAGGTAGGTATGTTCTTTACGTAAATCTATAGTAAAGCTCTGGACAGAAGAGTTGGAAAACATCTTAAAAAGGACTTAGCAGAGATCCTATGCAAGATTTTGACCAATATATTCCCCATCCTTCTTTGATATGATGGAACGTTTGGCTTTTGATGTACCTGACGAGGAAATACTTAGTGGTACAGTACAGTATAGATGGATGTACCCTATAGAACGTCGACTTCGCATTTCCAAGGAGCAGGAAGATATCCGTAGTCAGTTTGATAAGTGGCTATTATGCAAAGATATCTTCACATATAATATAGACTAGAGAAAAGTTAGATATATTCAGTTGTTTGACTTGGCTATGTTTTTAGGTTCTTCCTAGAAATAAAAGTACCAGCAAATTTCGTTCCACCAATAAAAAGACCGGATGGACTAAGATCTAAGGATCATGTTAGACGCTCAAATTGCACTGTGAATTGTCTATGAATTATCCAGATGGGGTAACCTCTTATCTATTTTGTAACGCTAGATTTTGGAGCTTTAATTTCTGGCCCTTATCTGTGGTCCTGATAGGAGTATAACAACAGCTTCATCTTGCATATCTAACGGTGTCTGCCGTAGCGCTGGGCCTGTTCGTCTGTGGTACCAAAGTTCGCAGGCCAACGCATGGCGGTACCTAAGTTGCCTGAAATTGCCGCATTTCGAAAAGTTGGGCCGCCAACTACTGAGAGGGGCAATTTTGAGGCAAACTCATCTCACCTCTGCCAAATTCAAACATTCTATTAAACTGCCCCATGAAGTAGACGGTTGGGACCCTCATGTCGGTCATTTGTCCGTGACGCGAGCGCCAACGCGGCAAGCTCTTAGGCAAATCGAGTAGCTAAGTGGATTGGATGCGTTGACCAATTTCACAAATCCATTCCTACCTTTCCCCTAGCACTGGCAGCGTCGGAATCCACCCTCCAGGCAGGATGATCCCTTCGTACATTTGACTTCTGGCGCCAAGTTGCTGCGCCCAGTTGCTGCACCCAGTCGCTGATCCCGAGCTCCAATGGCGCATGCCGTAGCTGCTGTTGCGAGGCTCTAGCCTGCCTCCGCCGCCGACGAGCCGAGTAGCTCGGAGGATGACAGATCCTATTACCAAGGGTGAGCGACCCTTCTCTTTGCTATTCGCACTAATTATAACTGCTAGCTGGCTACTGAACCTAAAATTGTTTATTAGCCCAATGCTGACAAACATATTTTGTCCATAGTTTTCTGTCAAGTGGGATCTCCGTGGACCACCCTTACCTGGTTACGGTAGTCCTCTTCAGGTACAACTCTAAGGGAAAGTGGTATGGACACCATTGTATCACGATGGAAGAAGCGCATGTGCAGATCTGCACTATATCTGGTATGGTTGCTGCTCTACATAATCATGATGAATTATGGCAGAAGCAGACTGCAAAGTTCAGCTTCATGGATGAACGGGGCATCATGGTTCCTCTAACGTGTGACAGTCAGCTAATTGGGTTGATGAAAAGGTATGCTTCGGCTTGTATGTTTGAGCTGAAATGTGATGTACTGGATGTGGAAGCTGCTGCAACTGGGAGTCGCCCTTCTATTCTTGGACAGGGTGGTTGCTCGAACCCAATTAGCTCCTGGTAAGCAAAGTCTCTTGGGGTTCGCATGTTTGTGCTGAATTGTACTTTTTGTTTTATTTACTCTGTAGATATTGGGAAGTTATGCAACAGTCCTGTTTCTTTGACAGGAAGCGCCGCAAGGTTAGAAGCATGACTGTCGGGTCAGTCATTTTGCTGCCCAAAGAAGGTAAAAACGAGTGGAAAGATGATGTTGGACACGATTCTGGTGCCCATTGTCCTGGCGATGCAGAGTACGTGAAGCTAAGAAAATTGGCACCGAGGAAGAGGAAGAAGGCAGGAAATGAAGAAGCCAGTGGATGTGAAGGCTTGGCACCCAGGCTACGAAAGAAGGCTGCTGGTAATGAAGATGCATAGTAATGTGTTGAACTTGAACCTATATATGTAATTCTGTTAAATTCTGGAGCTCTGTGTGTGGCATGTTGCTGGGCGAAACAATCTACCCATGTTCTCTGAGTAAAATGTACCGCGACTTAGGGTTTGGAAACGCCTGAGTCAGTAGTTGAATCCAAAATTGTGATTGTGCCACTGCTATCTGAAAACACACATCACCGGTTCCACGATTGCTGAGGGGCAGGAGGTCTCCAAATACGACTGAATGTAAGTGGCACAGAAATAAATTATTTAAGCTGCCACACTGCACGAAGCAACAACTTATTTTAGATGCTGCACAATGACGTGGCAACATAAACAACAATGGCAACCGACAATGCCTAGATGCTTGAGCCCGTCTATCTCACCGCCTCCCTGCTCCTCCATCCCCTGCATCTGGCGAAGCTCCCAGATCTCCATTAGCCGGGTGTACGTGCTTCCACTTTATAAATTGTGGCTGTGCCATTTGCATGCGGCACAATCCATGTAGATTACGTTTAAACAAACCACCAATTTCAGAATACCACCATGATCAGACAAAAGGAAGTGATGCAGGGTTAAGACAGACTAACGGGAGAGTAATTTTTTTCCTCCCAGGACTCCGGGACCACTATTTTAGACCGCTAGGTCAACAAGTACTACTATTACAACTTAAAAATGCACGGAGCCCAAGCTAAATAGAACTAGTTATCACACATCTCCTTGATCTTCCTAATCTTAGCCCGATGTGCATCTTCCTGCGAGAGCAAGGATCGATTCGTCTGCTCCTTCCTTTTAGCATCTTCCTTGCATAGCTTCAATTGTATCTCTGTATTTTTCCTCATGCACTTGTCAATACTCGTAGTTGTGAAATGCAGGACTTTGGCCTGGTGAAGATCATTCCTTGCTTGAGTCAGTTCTTGCTCTACTTTAGCCTTCAGGGCCAACGCCACGTCCCTCTCCTTCTCGACTTTGCTAACCTTGTCTTGCACCCTCCTGAGATCTCGGTTAAGCTTGGTCGTGTCAACTGGGTCCCATAGCTTCATCTCAACACTGTAAAGAAGTGAGCTAACTACGAATTCTTTCAACTCAACAGTCAAATTCCATAGTTTGTCCAGCGTTTTCTACATCGATTTGGGCCACTCTGGGTCTACCCATTTGACAACACCGCAACTTCCGCCTTGCATCATTGCACGATGTCCTTGACACCATAGAAGCCTCCTGCCTGCGTTTCATCCTTCGAACGCTACAAATTTAGCGGGCACATGTCCATGTTTACATAGCAGAGGACTGTCTTCATCCACTAAACCGTGATAGTCGGAGTCATACATCGTCTGGTTGGCCTAACACATCATACACGTATGAGTAAACAGAGTAGATCTAGCTCAAAAAATAGATAACTAGCCATAGATGATAGAGATAGAGATGAGACAACTCACATCGAAATCACCATCCCTGTCATCACGACGCGTTTCCTCGCCGTCTCCCCTTGAACCCATGGCGAGAGGGGAGGGGGTGGCTGCCGGAGAGGGGATTGGGATGGAGGCACCGTCGGCTTGTGGCTACGGCAAGATGGGAGTGAAGTGGGGAAACTGGCTTCGAGGGGAAGGAAGAGAAGTACGGGGAGGAAGAGAATTAATGGGATGTGACACTGGGATGTGGCCCACTGAACTCATGAGTCGTGACACTCGCAACAGGGGAGCGCCCGGTGTTGCCAGTTTGTCCAGAGCAAGCGTGGCCAATCATGCCGCAGAACAGCCTACTCATGGATCACTCTCACGAAGACCATCCCAATCGTCCAAGCGCCCCGATCGGACGGTATGTAACAATCATCAAGCAGAACAACTGTGTTAGGGCGTGCCTTCTAGAAGACTCAGTCTAACGGCCACCCATTGGGGGGTTAAGATTAGGGCTCTCCTAAGTTTAATTAGGATCCATATGTGGTTTGTGAAAAGAGAAAACATACAATGACACTGCTGGATCCATATGAGGTTTGTGAAAAGAACAAACATGCAATCACACTTCGTGGATCCATGTGTGGTTCATGAGAAGTACACACTTGCAATGACACTGGTGGATCCATGTGTGGTTTGTGATAAGAACACACATCCACTGACACTGGGTGTGGTTCATGAAAAGAACACACGTCCAATGGAACTGGGTGTGGTTCATGAAAAGAACACACATCCAATGACACAAGATGTGGTTCATGAAAAGAATAGACATGCAATGACACCGGTGGATCCATATGTGGTTTGTGGAAAGAACGGACATGCAATGACTCTAGCTATGGTTCATGAAAAGAACAGACATGCAATGACACTGGTGGATCCATGTGTGGTTCATAAGAAGAACACACATGCAACGACACTAGTGGATCCATGTGTGGTTTGTGAGAAGAACAGACATGCAATGACACTGGTGGATACTTATGTGGTTTGTGAGAAGAACAGACATGCAATGACACTGGCTGTGGTTCATGATAAGAACACACATGCAATGACACTTGTGGATCCTTCTGCGGTTTGTGAGAAGAACTAACATGCAATGACACTAGGTGGATCCATGTGTGGTTTGTTTAGAGGAACAAACATGCAATGACACTGGGTGTGGTTCATGAAAAGAACAGACATGCAATGACACTGGAGGATCCATATGTGGTTTGTGGAAGGAACAGACATGGAATAACACTGGTGGATCCATGTCTGGTTCATGAGAAGAACACACATCCAATGACACTGGTGGATCCTTATGTGGTTCATGAAAAGAATAGACATGCAATGACACTGGTGGATCCTTATGTGGTTTGTTTAGAAGATCACACATGCAATGACACTGGGTGTGGTTCATGAAAAGAACAGACATGCAATGACACTGGTGGATCCTTATGTGGTCTATTTACAAGAACACATATGCAATGACATTGGGCGTGGTTCATGAAAAGAACAGACATGCAATGACACTGGTGGATCCTTATGTGGTTTGTTTAGAAGAACACACATTCAATGACACTGGGTGTGGTTCATGAAAAGAACAGACATGCAATGACAATGGTGGATCCTTATGTGGGTTTGTTTAGAAGAACACACATGCAATGACAATGGTGGATCCATGTGTGGTTTGGGAGAAGAACATACATGCAATTACACTGGTTGTCGTTCATGAGAAGAACCCACATGCAATGACACTGGTGGATCCATGTGTGGTTTGTGAAAAGAACAGACATGCAATCACACTAGGTGGATCCATGTGTGGTTTGTTTAGAGGAATAGACATGCAATGACACTAGGTGTGGTTCATGAAAAGAACAGACATGCAATGACACTGGTGGATCCATGTGTGGTTCATGAGAAGAACACACATGCAATGACACTGGTGGATCCATGTGTGGTTTGTGAGAAGAACATACATGCAAGACACTTGGTCTGGTTCATGAGAAAATTACG
This sequence comes from Avena insularis, assembly GCA_023614405.1. Classification (NCBI taxonomy): domain Eukaryota; kingdom Viridiplantae; phylum Streptophyta; class Magnoliopsida; order Poales; family Poaceae; genus Avena; species Avena insularis. The sequence continues at coordinate 177,067,995 of CM042686.1, forward strand.
CATGCAATGACACTGGTGGATCCATGTGTGGTTTGTGAAAAGAACAGACATGGAATCACACTAGGTGGATCCATGTGTGGTGTGTGAAAAGAACAGACATGCAATGACACTGGGTATGGTTCATGAAAAGAATAGACATGCAATGACACTGGTAGATCCATATGAGGATTGTGGAAGGAACAGACATGCAATGACTCTAGCTGTGGTTCATGAAAAGAACAGACATGCAATGACACTGGTGGATCCATGTGTGGTTCATGAGAATAACACACATCCAATGACATTGGTGGATCCATGTGTGGTTCATGAGAAGAACACACATCCAATGACACTGGTGGATCCATGTGTGGTTTGTGAGAAGAACAGAGATGCAATGACACTGGTGGATACTGATGTGGTTTGTGAGAATAACAGACATGCAATGACACTGGTTGTGGTTCATGACAAGAACACACATGCAATGACACTGGTGGATCCTTGTGTGGTTTGTGAGAAGAACATACGTGCAATGACACTAGCCGTGGTTCATGAGAAGAGCACACATGCAGTAACACTGGTAGATCCATGTGTGGTTTGTGAGAAGAACTGACATGCAATGACACTAGGTGGATCCATGTGTGGTTTGTGAGAAGAATAGACATGCAATGACACTTGTGGATCCTTATGTGGTTTGTTTAGAAGAACACACATGCAATAACACTGCTGGATCCTTATGTGGTTTTTGAGAAGAACATACATGCAATGACACTGGTTGTGGTTCATGAGAAGAACACACATGCAATGACACTAGTGGATCCATGTGTGGTTTGTGAAAATAATAGACATGCAATCACACTAGGTGGATGCATGTGTGTTTTGTGCAAGGAACAGACATGCAATGACTCTAGCTATGGTTCATGAAAGGAACAAAGATGCAATGACACTGGTGGATCCATGTGTTATTCATGAGAAGAACACACATGCAATGACACTAGTGGATCCATGTGTGGTTTGTGAGAAGAACATACATGCAATGACACTAGCCGTGGTTCATGAGAAGAACACACAAGCAATGACACTGGTGGATCCATGTGTGGTTTGTGAAAAGAACAGACATGCAATCACACGAGGTGGACCCATGTGTGGTTTGTTTAGAGGAATAGACATGCAATGACACTGGGTGTGGTTCATGAAAAGAACAGACATGCAATGACACTGGTGGATCCATGTGTGGTTCATGAGAAGAACACACATGCAATGACACTAGTGGATCCATTTGTGGTTTGTGAGAAGAACATGCATGCAATGAAACTTGGTGTGGTTCATGAGAAAAATACGCATGCAATGACACTGGTGGATCTATGTGTGGTTTGTGAAAAGAACAGACATGCAATCACACTAGGTGGATCCATGTGTGGTTTGTGAAAAGAACAGACATGCGATGACACTAGGTGTGGTTCATGAAAAGAACATACATGCAATGACACTGGTGGATCCTTATGTGGTTTTTTTAGAAGAACACACATTCAATGACACTAGGTGTGGTTCATGAAAAGAATAGACATACAATGACAATGGTGGATCCTTATGTGGTTTGTTTAGAAGAACACACATGCAATGAAAATGGTGGATCCATGTGTGGTTTGTGAGAAGAACATACATGCAATGACACTGGTTGTGGTTCATGAGAAGAACCCACATGCAATGACACTGGTGGATCCATGTGTGGTTTGTGAAAACAACAGACATTCAATCACACTAGGTGGATCCATGTGTGGTTTGTGAAAAGAACAGACATGCAATGACACTGGTGGATCCATGTGTGGTTCATGAGAAGAACACACATGCAATGTCACTGGTGGTTCCATGTGTGGTTTGCGAGAAGAACATACATGCAATGACACTTGGTGTGGTTCATGAGAAAAATACGCATGCAATGACACTGGTGGATCCATGTGTGGTTTGTGAAAAGAACAGACATGCAATCACACTAGGTTGATCCATGTGTGGTTTGTTAAAAGAACAGACATGCAATAACACTGGGTGTGGTTCATGAAAAGAACATACATGCAATGACATTGGTGGATCCATATGAGGTTTGTGGAAGGAACAGACATGCAATGAGTCTAGCTGTGGTTCATGAAAAGAACAGACATGCAATGACACTGGTGGATCCATGTGTGGTTCATGAGAAGAACACACATCCAATGACACTGGTGGATCCATGTGTTTGTTCATGAGAAGAACACACATCCAATGACACTGGTGGATCCATGTGTGGTTTGTGAGAAGAACAGACATGCAATGACACTGGTGGATACTGATGTGGTTTGTGAGAATAACAGACATGCAATGACACTGGCTGTGGTTCATGACAAGAACACACATGCAATGACACTGGTGGATCCTTGTGTGGTTTGTGAGAACAACATACATGAAATGACACTACCTGTGGTTCATGAGAAGAACACACATGCAATAACACTGGTAGATCCATGTGTGGTTTGTGACAAGAACTTACATGCAATGACACTAGGTGGATCCATGTGTGGTTTGTGAGAAGAATAAACATGCAATGACACTGGTGGATCCTTATGTGGTTTGTTTAGAAGAACACACATTCAATGACACTGCTGGATCCTTATGTGATTTGTGAGAAGAACATACATGCAATGACACTGGTTGTGGTTCATGAGAAGAACACACATGCAATGACACTAGTGGATCCATGTGTGGTTTGTGAAAAGAATAGACATGCAATCACACTAGGTGGATGCATCTGTGGTTTGTGCAAGGAAAAGACATGCAATGACTCTAGCTATGGTTCATGAAAGGAACAAACATGCAATGACACTGGTGGATCCATGTGTGGTTCATGAGAAGAACACACATGCAATGACACTAGTGGATCCATGTGTGGTTTGTGAGAAGAACATACATGCAATGACACTAGCTATGGTTCATGACAAGAACACACAAGCAATGGCACTAGTGGATCCATGTGTGGTTTGTGAAAAGAATAGACATGCAATCACACTAGGTGGACCCATGTGTGGTTTGTTTAGAGGAACATACATGTAATGACTCTAGCTGTGGTTCATGAAAAGAACAGACATGCAATGACACTGGTGGATCCATGTGTGGTTCATGATAAGAACATGCATGAAATGACACTGGTGGATCCTTGTGTGGTTTGGGAGAAGAACATACATGCAATGACACTGGTTGTGGTTCATGAGAAGAACACACATGCAATGACACTGGTGGATCCATGTGTGGTTTATGAAAAGAATAGACATGGAATCACACTAGGTGGATCCATGTGTCGTTTGTTTAGTGAAACAGACATGCAATCACACTGGGTGTGGTTCATGAAAAGAACATACATGCAATACCACGAGTGGATCCATATGTGGTTTGTGGAAGGAACAGACATGCAATGACTCTAGCTGTGGTTCATGAAAAGAATAGAGATGCAATGACACTGGTGGATCCTTATGTGGTTTGTTTGGAAGAACACACATTCAATGACACTGGGTGTGGTTCATGAAAAGAACGGACATGCAATGACACTGGTGGATCCTTATGTGGTTTGTTTAGAAGAACACACATGCAATGACACTGGTGGATCCATGTGTGGTTTGTGACAAGAACATACATGCAATGACACTCGCTGTGGTTCATGAGAAGAACAGACATTCAATGACACTGGTGGATCCATGTGTGGTTTGCGAAAAGAACAGACATGCAATCACACTAGGTGGATCCATGTGTGGTTTATTTAGAGGAATAGACATGCAATGACACTGGGTGTGGTTCATGAAAAGAACAGACATGCAATGACACTGGTGGATCCATGTGTGGTTCAGGAGAAGAACACACACGCAATGACACTGGTGGATCCATGTGTGGTTTGTGAGAAGAACATACATGCAATGACACTTGGTGTGGTTCATGAGAAAAATACGCATGCAATGACACTGGTGGATCCATGTGTGGTTTGTGAAAAGAACATACATCCAATCACACTAGGTGGATCCATGTGTGGTTTGTGAAAAGAACAGACATGCAATGACACTGGGTGTGGTTCATGAAAAGAACAGACATGCAATGACACTGGTGGATCCATATGTGGTTTGTGGAAGGAACAGACATGCAATGACTCTAGCTGTGGTTCATGAAAAGAACAGACATGCAATGACACTGGTGGATCCATGTGTGGTTCATGAGAAGAACACACATCAAATGACACTGGTGGATCCATGTGTGGTTCATGAGAAAAACACACATCCAATGACACTAGTGGATCCATGTGTGGTTTGTGAGAAGAACAGACATGCACTGACACTCATGGATACTTATGTGGTTTGTGAGAAGAACAGACATGCAATGACACTGGCTGTGGTTCATGAGAAGAACACACATGCAATGACACTTGTGGATCCTTGTGCGGTTTGTGAGAAGAACTAACATGCAATCACACTAAGTGGATCCATGTGTGGTTGATTTAGAGGAACAAACATGCAATGACACTAGGTGGATCCATGTGTGATTTGTTTAGAAGACCACACATGCAATGACTCTAGTTGTGGTTCATGAAAAGAACACACATGCAATGACACTGGTGGATCCATGTGTGGTTTGTGAAAAGAACAGACATGCAATCACACTAGGTGGATCCATGTGTGGTTTGTGAAAAGAACAGACATGCAATGACACTGGGTGTGGTTCATGAAAAGAACATACATGCAATGACACTGGTAGATCCTTATGTGGTTTGTTTAGAAGAACACACATTCAATGACCCTGGGTGTGGTTCATGAAAAGAACGTACATGCAATGACACTGGTGGATCCTTTTGTGGTTTGTTTAGAAGAACACACATGCAATGACACTGGTGGATCCATGTGTGGTTTGTGAGAAGAACATACATGCAATGACACTGGTTGTGGTTCATGAGAAGAACCCACATGCAATGACACTGGTGGATCCATGTGTGGTTTGTGAAAACAACAGACATGCAATCACACTAGGTGGATCCATGTGTGGTTTGTGAAAAGAATGACATGCAATGACACTGGTGGATCCATGTGTGTTCATGAGAAGAACACACATGTCAATGGAGGTTCCATGTGTGGTTTGAGAAGAACATACATGCAATGACACTTGGTGTGGTTCATGAGAAAAATACGCATGCAATGACACGGTGGATCCATGTTTGGTTTGTGAAAAGAATGACATGCAATCACACTAGGTGGATCCATGTGTGGTTTGTGAAAAGAAGAGAGACATGACAATGACACTGCGGTTCATGAAAAGAATGTACATGCAATGACATTGGTGGATCCATATGAGGTTTGTGGAAGAACAGACATGCAATGAGTCTAGCTGTGTTTCATGAAAAGAACATACATGCAATGACACTGGTGGATCCATGTGTGGTTCATGAGAAGAACACACATCCAATGACACTGGTGGATCCATGTGTGGTCCATGAGAAGAACACACATGCAATGACAGAGGTGGATCCTTGTGAGGTTTGTGAAGAAACGGACATGCAACACTTGGTGGATCTTGATGATGTGGTTGAGAATAATAGACATGCAATGACACTGGCTGTGGTTCATGACAAGAACACACATGCAATGACACTGGTGGATCCTTGTGTGGTTTGTGAGAAGAACATACATGAAATGACACTACCCGTGGTTCATGAGAAGAACACACATGCAATAACACTGGTAGATCCATGTGTGGTTTGTGACAAGAACTTACATGCAATGACACTAGGTGGATCCATGTGTGGTTTGTGAGAAGAATAAACATGCAATGACACTGGTGGATCCTTATGTGGTTTGTTTAGAAGAACACACATTCAATGACACTGCTGGATCCTTATGTGATTTGTGAGAAGAACATACATGCAATGACACTGGTTGTGGTTCATGAGAAGAACACACATGCAATGACACTAGTGGATCCATGTGTGGTTTGTGAAAAGAACAGACATGCAATCACACTACGTGGATGCATCTATGGTTTGTGCAAGGAAAAGACATGCAATGACTCTAGCTATGGTTCATGATAGGAACAAACATGCAATGACACTGGTGGATCCATGTGTGGTTCATGATAAGAACACACATGCAATGACACTAGTGGATCCATGTGTGGTTTGTGAGAAGAACATACATGCAATGACACTAGCTATGGTTCATGACAAGAACACACAAGCAATGGCACTAGTGGATCCATGTGTGGTTTGTGAAAAGAACAGACATGCAATCACACTAGGTGGACCCATGTGTGGTTTGTTTAGAGGAACATACGTGCAATGACTCTAGTTGTGGTTCATGAAAAGAACAGACATGCAATGACACTGGTGGATCCATGTGTGGTTCATGATAAGAACACGCATGAAATGACACTGGTGGATCCTTGTGTGGTTTGGGAGAAGAACATACATGCAATGACACTGGTTGTGGTTCATGAGAAGAACACACATGCAATGACACTGGTGGATCCATGTGTGGTTTATGAAAAGAATAGACATGGAATCACACTAGGTGGATCCATGTGTCGTTTGTTTAGTGAAACAGACATGCAATCACACTGGGTGTGGTTCATGAAAAGAACATACATGCAATGACACGAGTGGATCCATATGTGGTTTGTGGAAGGAACAGACATGCAATGACTCTAGCTGTGGTTCATGAAAAGAATAGAGATGCAATGACACTGGTGGATCCTTATGTGGTTTGTTTGGAAGAACACACATTCAATGACACTGGGTGTGGTTCATGAAAAGAACGGACATGCAATGACACTGGTGGATCCTTATGTGGTTTGTTTAGAAGAACACACATGCAATGACACTGGTGGATCCATGTGTGGTTTGTGACAAGAACATACATGCAATGACACTGGTTGTGGTTCATGAGAAGAACACAGATGCAATGACACTGGTGGATCCATGTGTGGTTTGTGAAAAGAACAGACATGCAATCACACTAGGTGGATCCATGTGTGGTTTATTTAGAGGAATAGACATGCAATGACACTAGGTGTGGTTCATGAAAAGAACAGACATGCAATGACACTGCTGGATCCATGTGTGGTTCATGAGAAGAACACACATGCAATGACACTGGTGGATCCATGTGTGGTTTGTGAGAAGAACATACATGCAATGACACTTGGTGTGGTTCATGAGAAAAATACGCATGCAATGACACTGGTGGATCCATGTGTGGTTTGTGAAAAGAACATACATCCAATCACACTAGGTGGATCCATGTGTGGTTTGTGAAAAGAACAGACATGCAATGACACTGGGTCTGGTTCATGAAAAGAACAGACATGCAATGACACTGGTGGATCCATATGTGGTTTGTGGAAGGAAACAGACATGCAATGACTCTAGCTGTGGTTCATGAAAAGAACAGACATGCAATGACACTGGTGGATCCATGTGTGGTTCATGAGAAGAACACACATCAAATGACACTGGTGGATCCATGTGTGGTTCATGAGAAGAACACACATCCAATGACACTGGTGGATCCATGTGTGGTTTGTGAGAAGAACAGACATGCAATCACACTGGTGGATACTGATGTGGTTTGTGAGAAGAACACACACGCAATGACACTGGTGGATCCATGTGTGGTTTGTGAGAAGAACATACATGCAATGACACTTGGTGTGGTTCATGAGAAAAATACGCATGCAATGACACTGGTGGATCCATGTGTGGTTTGTGAAAAGAACATACATCCAATCACACTAGGTGGATCCATGTGTGGTTTGTGAAAAGAACAGACATGCAATGACACTGGGTGTGGTTCATGAAAATAACAGACATGCAATGACACTGGTGGATCCATATGTGGTTTGTGGAAGGAACAGACATGCAATGACTCTAGCTGTGGTTCATGAAAAGAACAGACATGCAATGACACTGGTGGATCCATGTGTGGTTCATGAGAAGAACACACATCAAATGACACTGGTGGATCCATGTGTGGTTCATGAGAAAAACACACATCCAATGACACTAGTGGATCCATGTGTGGTTTGTGAGAAGAATGTACATGCACCGACACTGTGGATACTTATGTGGTTTGTGAGAAGAACAGACATGCAATGACACTGGCTGTGGTTCATGAGAAGAACACACATGCAATGACACTTGTGGATCCTTGTGCGGTTTGTGAGAAGAACTAACATGCAATCACACTAAGTGGATCCTTGTGTGGTTGATTTAGAGGAACAAACATGCAATGACACTAGGTGGATCCATGTGTGATTTGTTTAGAAGACCACACATGCAATGACTCTAGTTGTGGTTCATGAAAAGAACACACATGCAATGACACTGGTGGATCCATGTGTGGTTTGTGAAAAGAACAGACATGCAATCACACTAGGTGGATCCATGTGTGGTTTGTGAAAAGAACAGACATGCAATGACACTCGGTGTGGTTCATGAAAAGAACATACATGCAATGACACTGGTAGATCCTTATGTGGTTTGTTTAGAAGAACACACATTCAATGACACTAGGTGTGGTTCATGAAAAGAACAGACATACAATGACAATGGTGGATCCTTATGTGGTTTGTTTAGAAGAACACACATGCAATGACACTGGTGGATCCATGTGTGGTTTGTGAGAAGAACATACATGCAATGACACTGGTTGTGGTTCATGAGAAGAACCCACATGCAATGACACTGGTGGATCCATGTGTGGTTTGTGAAAACAACAGACATGCAATCACACTAGGTGGATCCATGTGTGGTTTGTGAAAAGAACAGACATGCAATGACACTGGTGGATCCATGTGTGGTTCATGAGAAGAACACACATGCAATGTCACTGGTGGTTCCATGTGTGGTTTGCGAGAAGAACATACATGCAATGACACTTGGTGTGGTTCATGAGAAAAATACGCATGCAATGACACTGGTGGATCCATGTTTGGTTTGTGAAAAGAACAGACATGCAATCACACTAGGTGGATCATTGTGTGGTTTGTGAAAAGAAGAGACATGCAATGACACTGGGTGCGGTTCATGAAAAGAACAGACATGCAATGACTTTGGTGGATCCATATGAGGTTTGTGGAAGGTACAGACATGCAATGAGTCTAGATGTGTTTCATGAAAAGAACATACATGCAATGACACTGGTGGATCCATGTGTGGTTCATGAGAAGAACACACATCCAATGACACTGGTGGATCCATGTGTGGTTCATGAGAAGAACACACATCCAATGACATTGGTGGATCCATGTGTGGTTTGTGAGAAGAACAGACATGCAATGACACTGGTGGATACTGATGTGGTTTGTGAGAATAATAGACATGCAATGACACTGGCTGTGGTTCATGACAAGAACACACATGCAATGACACTGGTGGATCCTTGTGTGGTTTGTGAGAAGAACATACATGAAATGACACTACCCGTGGTTCATGAGAAGAACACACATGCAATAACACTGGTAGATCCATGTGTGGTTTGTGACAAGAACTTACATGCAATGACACTAGGTGGATCCATGTGTGGTTTGTGAGAAGAATAAACATGCAATGACACTGGTGGATCCTTATGTGGTTTGTTTAGAAGAACACACATTCAATGACACTGCTGGATCCTTATGTGATTTGTGAGAAGAACATACATGCAATGACACTGGTTGTGGTTCATGAGAAGAACACACATGCAATTACACTAGTGGATCCATGTGTGGTTTGTGTAAAGAACAGACATGCAATCACACTACGTGGATGCATCTATGGTTTGTGCAAGGAAAAGACATGCAATGACTCTAGCTATGGTTCATGAAAGGAACAAACATGCAATGACACTGGTGGATCCATGTGTTGTTCATGAGAAGAACACACATGCAATGACACTAGTGGATCCATGTGTGGTTTGTGAGAAGAACATACATGCAATGACACTAGCTATGGTTCATGACAAGAACACATAAGCAATGGCACTAGTGGATCCATGTGTGGTTTGTGAAAAGAATAGACATGCAATCACACTAGGTGGACCCATGTGTGGTTTGTTTAGAGGAACATACATGCAATGACTCTAGCTGTGGTTCATGAAAAGAACAGACATGCAAAGACACTGGTGGATCCATGTGTGGTTCATGATAAGAACACGCATGAAATGACACTGGTGGATCCTTGTGTGGTTTGGGAGAAGAACATACATGCAATGACACTGGTTGTGGTTCATGAGAAGAACACACATGCAATGACACTGGTGGATCCATGTGTGGTTTATGAAAAGAATAGACATGGAATCACACTAGGTGGATCCATGTGTCGTTTGTTTAGTGAAACAGACATGCAATCACACTGGGTGTGGTTCATGAAAAGAACATACATGCAATGACACGAGTGGATCCATATGTGGTTTGTGGAAGGAACAGACATGCAATGACTCTAGCTGTGGTTCATGAAAAGAATAGACATGCAATGACACTGGTGGATCCTTATGTGGTTTGTTTGGAAGAACACACATTCAATGACACTGGGTGTGGTTCATGAAAAGAACGGACATGCAATGACACTGGTGGATCCTTATGTGGTTTGTTTAGAAGAACACACATGCAATGACACTGGTGGATCCATGTGTGGTTTGTGACAAGAACATACATGCAATGACACTGGTTGTGGTTCATGAGAAGAACACAGATGCAATGACACTGGTGGATCCATGTGTGGTTTGTGAAAAGAACAGACATGCAATCACACTAGGTGGATCCATGTGTGGTTTATTTAGAGGAATAGACATGCAATGACACTGGGTGTGGTTCATGAAAAGAACAGACATGCAATGACACTGGTGGATCCATGTGTGGTTCAGGAGAAGAACACACACGCAATGACACTGGTGGATCCATGTGTGGTTTGTGAGAAGAACATACATGCAATGACACTTGGTGTGGTTCATGAGAAAAATACGCATGCAATGACACTGGTGGATCCATGTGTGGTTTGTGAAAAGAACATACATCCAATCACACTAGGTGGATCCATGTGTGGTTTGTGAAAAGAACAGACATGCAATGACACTGGGTGTGGTTCATGAAAAGAACAGACATGCAATGACACTGGTGGATCCATATGTGGTTTGTGGAAGGAACAGACATGCAATGACTCTAGCTGTGGTTCATGAAAAGAACAGACATGCAATGACACTGGTGGATCCATGTGTGGTTCATGAGAAGAACACACATCAAATGACACTGGTGGATCCATGTGTGGTTCATGAGAAAAACACACATCCAATGACACTAGTGGATCCATGTGTGGTTTGTGAGAAGAACAGACATGCACTGACACTCGTGGATACTTATGTGGTTTGTGAGAAGAACAGACATGCAATGACACTGGCTGTGGTTCATGAGAAGAACACACATGCAATGACACTTGTGGATCCTTGTGCGGTTTGTGAGAAGAACTAACATGCAATCACACTAAGTGGATCCATGTGTGGTTGATTTAGAGGAACAAACATGCAATGACACTAGGTGGATCCATGTGTGATTTGTTTAGAAGACCACACATGCAATGACTCTAGTTGTGGTTCATGAAAAGAACACACATGCAATGACACTGGTGGATCCATGTGTGGTTTGTGAAAAGAACAGACATGCAATCACACTAGGTGGATCCATGTGTGGTTTGTGAAAAGAACAGACATGCAATGACACTGGGTGTGGTTCATGAAAAGAACATACATGCAATGACACTGGTAGATCCTTATGTGGTTTGTTTAGAAGAACACACATTCAATGACACTAGGTGTGGTTCATGAAAAGAACAGACATACAATGACAATGGTGGATCCTTATGTGGTTTGTTTAGAAGAACACACATGCAATGACACTGGTGGATCCATGTGTGGTTTGTGAGAAGAACATACATGCAATGACACTGGTTGTGGTTCATGAGAAGAACCCACATTCAATGACACTGCTGGATCCATGTGTGGTTTGTGAAAACAACAGACATGCAATCACACTAGGTGGATCCATGTGTGGTTTGTGAAAAGAACAGACATGCAATGACACTGGTGGATCCATGTGTGGTTCATGAGAAGAACACACATGCAATGTCACTGGTGGTTCCATGTGTGGTTTGCGAGAAGAACATACATGCAATGACACTTGGTGTGGTTCATGAGAAAAATACGCATGCAATGACACTGGTGGATCCATGTTTGGTTTGTGAAAAGAACAGACATGCAATCACACTAGGTGGATCCATGTGTGGTTTGTGAAAAGAAGAGACATGCAATGACACTGGGTGCGGTTCATGAAAAGAACAGACATGCAATGACTTTGGTGGATCCATATGAGGTTTGTGGAAGGTACAGACATGCAATGAGTCTAGATGTGTTTCATGAAAAGAACATACATGCAATGACACTGGTGGATCCATGTGTGGTTCATGAGAAGAACACACATCCAATGACACTGGTGGATCCATGTGTGGTTCATGAGAAGAACACACATCCAATGACATTGGTGGATCCATGTGTGGTTTGTGAGAAGAACAGACATGCAATGACACTGGTGGATACTGATGTGGTTTGTGAGAATAATAGACATGCAATGACACTGGCTGTGGTTCATGACAAGAACACACATGCAATGACACTGGTGGATCCTTGTGTGGTTTGTGAGAAGAACATACATGAAATGACACTACCCGTGGTTCATGAGAAGAACACACATGCAATAACACTGGTAGATCCATGTGTGGTTTGTGACAAGAACTTACATGCAATGACACTAGGTGGATCCATGTGTGGTTTGTGAGAAGAATAAACATGCAATGACACTGGTGGATCCTTATGTGGTTTGTTTAGAAGAACACACATTCAATGACACTGCTGGATCCTTATGTGATTTGTGAGAAGAACATACATGCAATGACACTGGTTGTGGTTCATGAGAAGAACACACATGCAATGACACTAGTGGATCCATGTGTGGTTTGTGAAAAGAACAGACATGCAATCACACTACGTGGATGCATCTATGGTTTGTGCAAGGAAAAGACATGCAATGACTCTAGCTATGGTTCATGAAAGGAAGAAACATGCAATGACACTGGTGGATCCATGTGTGGTTCATGAGAAGAACACACATGCAATGACACTAGTGGATCCATGTGTGGTTTGTGAGAAGAACATACATGCAATGACACTAGCTATGGTTCATGACAAGAACACACAAGCAATGGCACTAGTGGATCCATGTGTGGTTTGTGAAAAGAACAGACATGCAATCACACTAGGTGGACCCATGTGTGGTTTGTTTAGAGGAACATACATGCAATGACTCTAGCTGTGGTTCATGAAAAGAACAGACATGCAATGACACTGGTGGATCCATGTGTGGTTCATGATAAGAACACGCATGAAATGACACTGGTGGATCCTTGTGTGGTTTGGGAGAACAACATACATGCAATGACACTGGTTGTGGTTCATGAGAAGAACACACATGCAATGACACTGGTGGATCCATGTGTGGTTTATGAAAAGAATAGACATGGAATCACACTAGGTGGATCCATGTGTGGTTTGTTTAGTGAAACAGACATGCAATCACACTGGGTGTGGTTCATGAAAAGAACATGCATGCAATGACACGAGTGGATCCATATGTGGTTTGTGGAAGGAACAGACATGCAATGACTCTAGCTGTGGTTCATGAAAAGAATAGAGATGCAATGACACTGGTGGATCCTTATGTGGTTTGTTTGGAAGAACACACATTTTCAATGACACTGGGTGTGGTTCATGAAAAGAACGGACATGCAATGACACTGGTGGATCCTTATGTGGTTTGTTTAGAAGAACACACATGCAATGACACTGGTGGATCCATGTGTGGTTTGTGACAAGAACATACATGCAATGACACTGGTTGTGGTTCATGAGAAGAACACAGATGCAATGACACTGGTGGATCCATGTGTGGTTTGTGAAAAGAACAGACATGCAATCACACTAGGTGGATCCATGTGTGGTTTATTTAGAGGAATAGACATGCAATGACACTAGGTGTGGTTCATGAAAAGAACAGACATGCAATGACACTGGTGGATCCATGTGTGGTTCATGAGAAGAACACACATGCAATGACACTGGTGGATCCATGTGTGGTTTGTGAGAAGAACATACATGCAATGACACTTGGTGTGGTTCATGAGAAAAATACGCATGCAATGACACTGGTGGATCCATGTGTGGTTTGTGAAAAGAACATACATCCAATCACACTAGGTGGATCCATGTGTGGTTTGTGAAAAGAACAGACATGCAATGACACTGGGTCTGGTTCATGAAAAGAACAGACATGCAATGACACTGGTGGATCCATATGTGGTTTGTGGAAGGAAACAGACATGCAATGACTCTAGCTGTGGTTCATGAAAAGAACAGACATGCAATGACACTGGTGGATCCATGTGTGGTTCATGAGAAGAACACACATCAAATGACACTGGTGGATCCTTATGTGGTTTGTTTAGAAGAACACACATGCAATGACACTGGTGGATCCATGTGTGGTTTGTGAGAAGAACATACATGCAATGACACTGGTTGTGGTTCATGAGAAGAACCCACATGCAATGACACTGGTGGATCCATGTGTGGTTTGTGAAAACAACAGACATGCAATCACACTGGGTGGATCCATGTGTGGTTTGTGAAAAGAACAGACATGCAATGACACTGGTGGATCCATGTGTGGTTCATGAGAAGAACACACATGCAATGTCACTGGTGGTTCCATGTGTGGTTTGCGAGAAGAACATACATGCAATGACACTTGGTGTGGTTCATGAGAAAAATACGCATGCAATGACACTGGTGGATCCATGTTTGGTTTGTGAAAAGAACAGACATGCAATCACACTAGGTGGATCCATGTGTGGTTTGTGAAAAGAAGAGACATGCAATGACACTGGGTGCGGTTCATGAAAAGAACAGACATGGAATGACATTGGTGGATCCATATGAGGTTTGTGGAAGGTACAGACATGCAATGAGTCTAGCTGTGTTTCATGAAAAGAACATACATGCAATGACACTGGTGGATCCATGTGCGGTTCATGAGAAGAACACACATGCAATGTCACTGGTGGTTCCATGTGTGGTTTGCGAGAAGAACTAACATGCAATCACACTAAGTGGATCCATGTGTGGTTGATTTAGAGGAACAAACATGCAATGACACTAGGTGGATCCATGTGTGATTTGTTTAGAAGACCACACATGCAATGACTCTAGTTGTGGTTCATGAAAAGAACACACATGCAATGACACTGGTGGATCCATGTGTGGTTTGTGAAAAGAACAGACATGCAATCACACTAGGTGGATCCATGTGTGGTTTGTGAAAAGAACAGACATGCAATGACACTGGGTGTGGTTCATGAAAAGAACATACATGCAATGACACTGGTAGATCCTTATGTGGTTTGTTTAGAAGAACACACATTCAATGACACTAGGTGTGGTTCATGAAAAGAACAGACATACAATGACAATGGTGGATCCTTATGTGGTTTGTTTGGAAGAACACACATTTTCAATGACACTGGGTGTGGTTCATGAAAAGAACGGACATGCAATGACACTGGTGGATCCTTATGTGGTTTGTTTAGAAGAACACACATGCAATGACACTGGTGGATCCATGTGTGGTTTGTGACAAGAACATACATGCAATGACACTGGTTGTGGTTCATGAGAAGAACACAGATGCAATGACACTGGTGGATCCATGTGTGGTTCATGAGAAAAACACACATCCAATGACACTAGTGGATCCATGTGTGGTTTGTGAGAAGAACAGACATGCACTGACACTCGTGGATACTTATGTGGTTTGTGAGAAGAACAGACATGCAATGACACTGGCTGTGGTTCATGAGAAGAACACACATGCAATGACACTTGTGGATCCTTGTGCGGTTTGTGAGAAGAACTAACATGCAATCACACTAAGTGGATCCATGTGTGGTTGATTTAGAGGAACAAACATGCAATGACACTAGGTGGATCCATGTGTGATTTGTTTAGAAGACCACACATGCAATGACTCTAGTTGTGGTTCATGAAAAGAACACACATGCAATGACACTGGTGGATCCATGTGTGGTTTGTGAAAAGAACAGACATGCAATCACACTAGGTGGATCCATGTGTGGTTTGTGAAAAGAACAGACATGCAATGACACTGGGTGTGGTTCATGAAAAGAACATACATGCAATGACACTGGTAGATCCTTATGTGGTTTGTTTAGAAGAACACACATTCAATGACACTAGGTGTGGTTCATGAAAAGAACAGACATACAATGACAATGGTGGATCCTTATGTGGTTTGTTTGGAAGAACACACATTTTCAATGACACTGGGTGTGGTTCATGAAAAGAACGGACATGCAATGACACTGGTGGATCCTTATGTGGTTTGTTTAGAAGAACACACATGCAATGACACTGGTGGATCCATGTGTGGTTTGTGACAAGAACATACATGCAATGACACTGGTTGTGGTTCATGAGAAGAACACAGATGCAATGACACTGGTGGATCCATGTGTGGTTTTTGAAAAGAACAGACATGCAATCACACTAGGTGGATCCATGTGTGGTTTATTTAGAGGAATAGACATGCAATGACACTAGGTGGATCCATGTGTGATTTGTTTAGAAGACCACACATGCAATGACTCTAGTTGTGGTTCATGAAAAGAACACACATGCAATGACACTGGTGGATCCATGTGTGGTTTGTGAAAAGAACAGACATGCAATCACACTAGGTGGATCCATGTGTGGTTTGTGAAAAGAACAGACATGCAATGACACTGGGTGTGGTTCATGAAAAGAACATACATGCAATGACACTGGTAGATCCTTATGTGGTTTGTTTAGAAGAACACACATTCAATGACACTAGGTGTGGTTCATGAAAAGAACAGACATACAATGACACTGGTGGATGCTTATGTGGTTTGTTTGGAAGAACACACATTTTCAATGACACTGGGTGTGGTTCATGAAAAGAACGGACATGCAATGACACTGGTGGATCCTTATGTGGTTTGTTTAGAAGAACACACATGCAATGACACTGGTGGATCCATGTGTGGTTTGTGACAAGAACATACATGCAATGACACTGGTTGTGGTTCATGAGAAGAACACAGATGCAATGACACTGGTGGATCCATGTGTGGTTTTTGAAAAGAACAGACATGCAATCACACTAGGTGGATCCATGTGTGGTTTATTTAGAGGAATAGACATGCAATGACACTAGGTGTGGTTCATGAAAAGAACAGACATGCAATGACACTGGTGGATCCATGTGTGGTTCATGAGAAGAACACACATGCAATGACACTGGTGGATCCATGTGTGGTTTGTGAGAAGAACATACATGCAATGACACTTGGTGTGGTTCATGAGAAAAATACGCATGCAATGACACTGGTGGATCCATGTGTGGTTTGTGAAAAGAACATACATCCAATCACACTAGGTGGATCCATGTGTGGTTTGTGAAAAGAACAGACATGCAATGACACTGGGTCTGGTTCATGAAAAGAACAGACATGCAATGACACTGGTGGATCCATATGTGGTTTGTGGAAGGAAACAGACATGCAATGACTCTAGCTGTGGTTCATGAAAAGAACAGACATGCAATGACACTGGTGGATCCATGTGTGGTTCATGAGAAGAACACACATCAAATGACACTGGTGGATCCATGTGTGGTTCATGAGAAGAACACACATCCAATGACACTGGTGGATCCATGTGTGGTTTGTGAGAAGAACAGACATGCAATCACACTGGTGGATACTGATGTGGTTTGTGAGAAGAACAGACATGCAATGACACTGGCTGTGGTCCATGACAAGAACATACATGCAATGACACTGGTGGATCCTTGTGTAGTTTGTGAGAACAACATACATACAATGACACTAGCCATGGTTCATGAGAAGAACACACATGCAATGACACTCGTAGATCCATGTGTGGTTTGTGAGAAGAACTGACATGCAATGACACTAGGTGGATCCATGTGTGGTTTGTGAGAAGAATAGACATGCAATGACACTGCTAGATCCTTATGTGGTTTGTGAGAAGAACATAGATGCAATGACACTGACTGTGGTTCATGAGAAGAACACACATGCAATGACACTAGTGGATCCATGTGTGGTTTGTGAAAAGAACAAACATGCAATCACACTAGGTGGATCCATGTGTGGTTTGTGCAAGGAACAGACATGCAATGACTCTAGCTATGGTTCATGAAAGGAACAAACATGCAATGACACTGGTGGATCCATGTGTGGTTTATGAGAAGAACACACATGCAATGGCACTAGTGGATCCATGTGTGGTTTGTGAGAAGAACATACATGCAATGACACTAGCTGTGGTTCATGAGAATAACACACAAGCAATGCCACTAGTGGATCCATGTGTGGTTTGTGAAAAGAACAGACATGCAATCACACTAGGTGGACCCATGTGTGGTTTGTTTAGAGGAACAGACATGCAATGACTCTAGCTGTGGTTCATGAAAAGAACAAACATGCAATGACACTGGTGGATCCATGTGTGGTTCATGAGAAGAACACACATGCAATCACACTGGTGGATCCATGTGTGGTTTGTGAGAAGAACATCCATGCAATGACACTGGTTGTGGTTCATGAGAAGAACACACATGCAATGACACTGGTGGATCCATGTGTGGTTTATGAAAAGAACAGACATGCAATCACACCAGGTGGATCCATGTGTGGTTTGTTTAGTGAAACAGACATGGAATGACACTGAGTGTGGTTCATGAAAAAGAACAGACATACAATGACACGAGTGGATCCATATGTGGTTTGTGGAAGGAACAGACATGCAATGACTCTAGCTGTGGTTCATGAAAAGAACAGACATGCAATGACACTGGTGGATCCATGTGTGGTTCATGAGAAGAACACACATCCAATGACACTGGTGGATCCATGTGTGGTTTGTGAGAAGAACAGACATGCAATGACACTGGTGGATACTTATGTGGTTTGTGAGAAGAACACACATGCAATGACACTGGCTGTGGTTCATGAGAAGAACACACATGCAATGACACTTGTGGATCCTTGTGTGGTTTGTGAGAACAACATACATGCAATGACACTAGGTGGATCCATGTGTGGTTTGTTTAGAGAAACAGACATGCAATGACACTTGGTGTGGTTCATGAAAAGAACAGACATGCAATGACACTGGTGGATCCATATGTGGTTTGTGCAAGGAACAGACATGCAATGACACTGGTGGATCCATGTGTGGTTCATGAGAAGAACACACATCAAATGACATTGGTGGATCCTTATGTGGTTCATGAAAAGAACAGACATGCAATGACACTGGTGGATCTTTATGTGGTTTGTTTAGAAGAACACACATGCAATGACATTGGGTGTGGTTCATGAAAAGAACAGACATGCAATGACATTGGTGGATCCTTATGTGTTTTGTTCAGAAGAACACACATGCAATGACACTAGGTGTGGTTCATGAAAAGAACAGACATGCAATCACACTAGGTGGATCCATGTGTGGGTTGTGAAAAGAACAGATATGCAATGAACCTGGGTGTGGTTCATGAAAAGAACGGACATGCAATGACACTGGTGGATCCATATGTGGTTTGTGGAAGGAATAGACATGCAATGAATCTAGTTGTGGTTCATGAAAAGAACAGACATGCAATGACACTAGTGGATCCATGTGTGGTTCATGAGAAGAACACACATCCAATGGCACTGGTAGATCCATGTGTGGTTCATGAGAAGAACACACATCCAATGACAATGGTGGATCCATGTGTGGTTTGTGAGAAGAACAGACATGCAATAACACTGGTGGATACTTATGTGGTTTGTGAGAAGAACAGAGATGCTATGACACTGGCTGTGGTTCATGACAAGAACATACATGCAATGACTCTAGTGGATCCTTGTGCGGTTTGTGAGAATAACATACATGCAATGACACTAGCCGTGGTTCATGAGAAGAACACACATGCAATAACACTGGTAGATACATGTGTGGGTTATGAGAAGAACTAACATGCAATGACACTAGGTGGATCCATGTGTGGTTTGTGAGAAGAATAGACATGCTGTGACACTGGTGGATCCTTATGTGGTTTGTTTAGAAGAACACACATGCATTGACACTGCTGGATCCTTATGTGGTGTGTGAGAAGAACATACATGCAATGACACTGGCCGTGGTTCATGAGAAGAACACACATGCAATGACACTAGTGGATCCATGTGTGGTTTTTGAAAAGAACAGACATGCAATCACACTAGGTGGATCCATGTGTGGTTTGTGCAAGGAACATACATGCAATGACTCTAGCTATGGTTCATGAAAGGAACAATCATGTGATGACACTAGTGGATCCATGTGTAGTTCATGAGAAGAACACACATGCAATGACACTAGTGGATCCATGTGTCGTTTGTGAGAAGAACATACATGCAATGACACTTGCTGTGGTTCATGAGAAGAACACACAAGTAATGACACTGGTGGATTCATGTGTGGTTTGTGAAAAGAACAAACATGCAATCAGACTAGGTGGACCCATGTGTGGTTTGTTTAGAGGAACAGACATGCAATGACTCTAGCTGTGGTTCATGAAAAGAACAAACATGCAATGACACTGGTGGATCCATGTGTGGTTCATGAGAAGAACACACATGCAATGACACTGGTGGATCCATGTGTGGTTTGTGAGAAGAACATACATGCAATGACACTGGTTTTGGTTCATGAGAAGAACACACATGCAATGACACTGGTGGATCCATGTGTGGTTTATGAAAAGAATAGACATGCAATCACAGTAGGTGGATCCATGTGTGGTTTGTTTAGTGAAACAGACATGCAATCTCACGAGTGGATCCATATGTGGTTTATGGAAGGAACAGACATGCAATGACTCTAGCTGTGGTTCATGAAAAGAATAGACATGCAATGACACTGGTGGATCCATGTGTGGTTCATGAGAAGAACACACATCCAATGACACTGGTGGATCCATGTGTGGTTTGTGAGAAAAACACACATCCAATGACACTGGGTGTGGTTCATGAAAAGACCACACATGGAATGGCACTGGTGGATCCATGCGTGGTTTGTGAAAAGAACAGACATGCAATCACACTAGGTGGATCCATGTGTGGTTTGTTTAGAGGAACAGACATGCAATGATACTGGGTGTGGTTCATGAGAAGAACACACACGCAATGACACTGGTGGATCCATATGTGGTTTGTGGAAAGCAGAGACATGCAATGACTCTAGCTGTGGTTCATGAAAAGAACAGACATGCAATGACACTAGTGGATCCAGGTGTGGTTCATGAGAAGAACACACATCCAATGAAACTGGTGGATCCATGTGTGGTTTGTTTAGAAGAACAGACATGCAATGACACTGGTTGTGGTTCATGAGAAGAACACACAAGCAATGACAATGGTGTATCCATGTGTGGTTTGTGAAAAGAACAGATATGCAATCACACTAGGTGGATCCATGTGTGGTTTGTTTAGAGGCACTAACAAGCAATGACACTGGGTGTGGTTCATGAAAAGAACAGACATGCAATCACATCTGGTTGATCCATATGTGGTTTGTGGAAGGAACATACATGCAATGACTCTAGCCGTGGTTCACAAAAAGAACATACATGCAATGACACTGATGGATCCATGTGTGGTTCATGAGAAGAACACACATCCAATGACACTGCTGGATCCTTATGTGGTTCAAGAAAAGAACAGACATGCAATAACACTAGTGGATCCTTATGTGGTTTGTTTAGAAGAACACACATGCAATGATACTGGGTGTGGTCCATGAGAAGAACATACATGCAATGACACTGGTGGATCCTTATGTGGTTTGTTTAGAAGAACACACATGCAATGACACTGGTGGATCCATGTGTGGTTTGTGAGAAGAACATACATGCAATGACACTGGCTGTGGTTCATGAGAGGAACAGACATGCAATTGCACTGGTGTGGTTCATAAAAAGAATAGACATGCAATCACACTAGGTGGATCCATCTGTGGTTTGTTTAGAGGAACAGACATGCAATGACACTGGTTGTGGTTCATGAGAAGAACACACATGCAATGACACTGGTGGATCCATATGTGGTTTGTGGAAAGCACAAACATGCAATGACTCTAGCTGTGGTTCATGAAAAGAACATACATGCAATGACATTAGTGGATCCATGTGTGGTCCATGAGAAGAACACACATGCAATGACACTAGTGGATCCATGTGTGGTTTGTTTAGAATAACAAACATGCAATAACACTGGTGGATACTTATGTGGTTTGTGAGAAGAACAGACATGCAATGACACTGCCTATGGTTCATGAGAAGAACACACATGCAATGACACTGGTGGATCCTTCTGTGGTTTGTGAGAAGAACATACATGCAATGACACTAGTTGTGGTTCATGAGAAGAACACGCATGCAATGACAGTGGTGGATCTATGTGTGGTTTGTGAAAGAACAGACATGCAATCACACTAGGTGGATCCATGTGTGGTTTGTGGAAAGAACAGACATGCAATGACTCTAGCTGTGGTTCATGAAAATAACACACATGCAACGACACTGGTGTATCCATGTGTGGTTCATGGAAAGAACACACATGCAATGACAATGGTGGATCCATGTGTGGTTTGTGAAAAGAACAGACATGCAATCACACTAGGTGGATCCATGTGTCGTTTGTGAAAAGAACAGACATGCAATCACACTAGGTGGATCCATGTGTGGTTTGTTTAGAAGAACACACATGCAATGACTATAGTTGTGGTTCATGAAAAGAACACACACGCAATGAAACTTGTGGATCCATGTGTGGTTTGTGAAAAGAACAGACATGCAATCACACTAGGTGGATCCATGTGTGGTTTGTTTAGAGGAACAGACAATGACACTAGGTGTAGTTCATGAAAAGAACAGACTTGCAATGACACTAGTGGATCAATATGTGGTTTGTGGAAAGCACACACATGCAATGACACTAGGTTATCCATGTGTGGTTTGTGAAAAGAACAGACATGCAATCACACTAGGTGGATCCATGTGTGGTTTGTGAAAAGAACATACATGCAATCACACTAGGTGGATCCATGTCGGGTTTGTTTAGAAGAACACACATGCAATGACTCTAGTTGTGGTTCATGAAAAGAACACACATGCAATAACACTGGTGGATCGATATGTGGTTTGTGAAAAGAACAAACATGCAATCACACTAGGTGGATCCATGTGTGGTTTGTTTAGAGGAACAGACATGCAATGACACTGGGTGTGGTTCCTGAAAAGAACAAACAAGCAATGGCACTGGGTGGATCCATGTGTGGTTTGTGGAAAGCACAGACATGCAATGACTCTAGCTGTGGTTCATGAAACGAACAGACATGCAATGACACTGGGTGGATGCATGTGTGGTTCATGAGAAGAACACACATGCAATGACACTAGTGGATCCATGTGTGGTTTGTGAAAAGAACAGACATGCAGTCACACTAGGTGGATCCATGTGTGGTTTGTTAGATGAACAGACATTCAATGACACTAGGTGTGGTTCATGAAAAGGACAGACATGCAATGACACTGGTGCATCCATATGTGGTTTATGGAAAGCACATACATGCAATGACTCTAGCCGTGGTTCATGAAAAGAAAACATGTAATGACACTACGTGGATCCATGTGTGGTCCATGAGAAGAACACACATCAAATGACACTGGTGGATCCTTATGTGGTTTGTTTAGAAGAACACACATGCAATGACACTGGTGGATCCATGTGTGGTTTGTGAGAAGAACATACATGCAATGACACTGGCTGTGGTTCATGAGAGGAACAGACATGCAATTGCACTGGTGTGGTTCATAAAAAGAATAGACATGCAATCACACTAGGTGGATCCATCTGTGGTTTGTTTAGAGGAACAGACATGCAATGACACTGGTTGTGGTTCATGAGAAGAACACACATGCAATGACACTGGTGGATCCATATGTGGTTTGTGGAAAGCACAAACATGCAATGACTCTAGCTGTGGTTCATGAAAAGAACATACATGCAATGACATTAGTGGATCCATGTGTGGTCCATGAGAAGAACACACATGCAATGACACTAGTGGATCCATGTGTGGTTTGTTTAGAATAACAGACATGCAATAACACTGGTGGACACTTATGTGGTTTGTGAGAAGAATAGACATGCAATGACACTGCCTGTGGTTCATGAGAAGAACACACATGCAATGACACTGGTGGATCCTTCTGTGGTTTGTGAGAAGAACATACATGCAATGACACTGGTTGTGGTTCATGAGAAGAACACGCATGCAATGACAGTGGTGGATCTATGTGTGGTTTGTGAAAGAACAGACATGCAATCACACTAGGTGGATCCATGTGTGGTTTGTGGAAAGAACAGACATGCAATGACTCTAGCTGTGGTTCATGAAAATAACACACATGCAACGACACTGGTGTATCCATGTGTGGTTCTTGGAAAGAACACACATGCAATGACACTGGTGGATCCATGTGTGGTTTGTGAAAAGAAAAGACATGCAATCACACTAGGTGGATCCATGTGTGGTTTGTGAAAAGAATAGACATGCAATCACACTAGGTGGATCCATGTGTGGTTTGTTTAGAAGAACACACATGCAATGACTCTAGTTGTGGTTCATGAAAAGAACACACATGCAATGAAACTTGTGGATCCATGTGTGGTTTGTGAAAAGAACAGACATGCAATCACACTAGGTGGATCCATTTGTGGTTTGCTTAGAGGAACAGACAATGACACTAGGTGTAGTTCATGAAAAGAACAGACTTGCAATGACACTGGTGGATCCATATGTGGTTTGTGGAAAGCACACACATGCAATGACACTAGGTTATCCATGTGTGGTTTGTGAAAAGAACAGACATGCAATCACACTAGGTGGATCCATGTGTGGTTTGTGAAAAGAACATACATGCAATCACACTAGGTGGATCCATGTCCGGTTTGTTTAGAAGAACACACATGCAATGACTCTAGTTGTGGTTCATGAAAAGAACACACATGCAATAACACTCGTGGATCGATGTGTGGTTTGTGAAAAGAACAAACATGCAATCACACTAGGTGGATCCATGTGTGGTTTGTTTAGAGGAACAGACATGCAATGACACTGGGTGTGGTTCCTGAAAAGAATAAACATGCAATGACACTGGGTGGATCCATGTGTGGTTTGTGGAAAGCACAGGCATGCAATGACTCTAGCTGTGGTTCATGAAAAGAACAGACATGCAATGACACTGGGTGGATGCATGTGTGGTTCATGAGAAGAACACACATGCAATGACACTGGTGGATCCATGTGTGGTTTGTGAAAAGAAAAGACATGAAGTCACACTAGGTGTATCCATGTGTGGTTTGTTAGATGAACAGACATGCAATGACACTAGGTGTGGTTCATGAAAAGAACAGACATGCAATGACACTAGTGCATCCATATGTGGTTTATGGAAAGCACATACATGCAATGACTCTAGCCGTGGTTCATGAAAAGAACAAACATGTAATGACACTGGGTGGATCCATGTGTGGTTCATGAGAAGAACACACACAATGACACTGGTGGATCCTTATGTGGTTTGTGAGAAGAACATACATCCAATGACACTGGCCATGGTTCATGAGAAGAACACACATGCAATGACACTGGTGGATCCATGTGTGTTTTGTGAAAAGAACAGACAAGCAATCCCACTAGCTGGATCCAACTGTGGTTTGTTTAGAGGAACCGACATGCAATGACCCTGTGTGTGGTTCATGAAAACAACAGACATGCAATCACACTAGGTGGATCCATGTGTGGTTTGTGGAAAGAGCAGACATGCAATGACTCTAGATGTGGTTCATGAAAAGAACAGACATTCAATGACACTGGGTGGATCCATGTGTGGTTCATGAGAAGAACACACATGCAATGACACTGGTGGATACTTATGTGGTTTGTGAGAAGAACATACATGCAATGACACTAGTTGTGGTTCATGAGAAGAACGCACATGCAATGACACTGGTGGATCCTTGTGTGGTTTGTGATAAGAACATACATGCAATGACACTAGCTGTGGTTCATGAGAAGAACACACATGCAATGACACTGGTGGATCCATGTGTGGTTTATGAAAGAACAGACATGCAATCACACTAGGTGGATCCATGTGTGGTTTGTGGAAAGAACAGACATGCAATGACTCTAGCTGTGGTTCATGAAAAGAACACACATGCAATGAAACTGGTGTATCCATGTGTGGTTCATGAAAAGAACAGACATGCAATCACACTAGGTGGATCCATGTGTGGTTTGTTTAGAGGAACAGACATTCAATGACACTTGGTGTGGTTCATGAAAAGAACAGACATGCAATCACACTAGGTGGATCCATGTGTGGTTTGTGGAAACAATAGACATGCAATGACTCTAGCTGTGGTTCATGAAAAGAACAGACATGCAATCACACTAGGTGGATACATGTGTGGTTTGTTTAGAGGAACACACATGCAATGACACTGGGGGTCGTGCTTGAAAAGAACATACATCCAATGACACTGGTGTATCCATATGTGGTTTATGGAAAGCATAGACATGCAATCACACTGGATGTGGTTCATGGAAAGAACACACATGCAATGACACTGGTGTATGCTTATGTGGTTTGTGAGAAGAACTGCCATGCAATGCCATTGGTTGATCCATGTATTTCATTGTACACGACACTAACTTTCTAGTTTTATACTACTCAGTTTTGCCCCCTGTCTCTAGCTTTCGTAGAAGCCAAAACCTGTGATCACTCTGTCTGCTACTCCTTGATTGGTTTTCACAGTTGTCACGCGGATCATGTGCACCAACCATTGATTCTGTGCGATCTAACAATGATCGTTGCACATGTCGTGCCCTTCACAGTACAGTGTGAGACATCACGGGCGTTTCCCTCAACGAGACTTCTACAAGAAGGAACATGAAGCCGTCCATTGAAAAAGTCGTCGAGCGGTCATGTCATGTTTAATCAAGTCTGAAAAGCCTACTGCTGCTAATACTATGCCACAACACATGCGTCATCGAGTGGATGGTCGTCGATGGACAGCTGCAATTTATTGCCACTTGATTTTAATAAGACATATCCCATTTTTTACGCAGCGGCTCTCAATCTCACTTCCAACTGGGCCCACCATAAGAAACTTGCACGTGCTAGCCAGAGGCCAAAGAGCTGAGATCGACGAGACCTAACGTCTACACCTTCATCGAGTCCCTCACAGCCATCAACACATCCCTCTACCCGATCTAACACAACCCCACAAATCTCTCCATACAGCCACCTACCTTCCCCTCTACATTTCCACTTTTAACTACCGCCAATTTTAGGGCCGTGCCAAACTTCGTACATAGTAATTGTGTATACGCCCTTTGCATGTTGCTCAATACAGGACTGCCATGCATGGCCTGGGAAAAAAACGTGATGTATCGTGTGCGTGTCGCGGTGCACGGTGGAGTAGACTGCGTGGCGCGGTGCACGGTGCAGTAGACTGCACGACGCGTTGCACGGTGGTGCAAAGAAACGTGCCTTGCTTACATCCACCTTAACTATAGAGCCTCTCTCCGCACACTCACTCTCACTCTCGCTAACTCTCCCCACGCCACCCGATCCACTGTCCCACCAGCACCCGCAAACTCCCGAGAATACCCCGTCCGCGCCGGCGATGGCGGAGGAGGATAAGGTGGCCATCGTCGCCTCCGAGGCCGCCAGCGAGGAGGCTCCTGTCTCCTGGCCAGTCCCTCTCGATGCGTTGAAAGCAGCCGCCCTCCCTGTCCAGGCCCTAGTCGAGCCATCGATGGGAGCCGTCGTTCCCGTCCAGGCCCCCGTCCCCGCTACCGATGGGGCCGCCGAAGAGGAGCCCCCACCGGCGAGGAGGCCCCCGCCGGTCACAAGCATATCAAGCACTTCTTGGGCACCTACGATCCAGATAAGTACATTGCTCTGCTGAACCCCTACGACACCGGCATCAACGACCCATGGTCGGAGGTAACTAGGGTTTGCTCCCCTCCCCTGGTTCTGCTACCGTTCCCATTGTTGGATGCTAGATCTTGGTTTATTAGGATTCGCTTGTTCGCATTTCGATTGCTCGGTCTTCTTACATAATCTACTCCCCCATTTTCCTTTTCTTCTAACAGGTTTCCGGTAGCGACGTCTGCAGCGATGACGAGTCCATCCACACCAAGACTCGTCAGGTGCTGAGGAGGCTACGGGCCAGCCAGTACGACGCCTTCTTCAGGGGCGGCTCCCAGCGCTTCCCCTTCTGCAAGGGGATCGCCTTCGGCTGGGTGAGTCTCCCCGACACAGACTTCAACTCCTTACTGAAGCATGCAGAGGCCCCGGGCCCCGGCATCCATGAATGCGGCGAGCGCGAGACCGTGAACATCAATGCCTACATCACTGAAAACCGGGCTCTCGCCATTCACCTCCAAAACCTCCAGCGGGTGGCCATCAAAGAGGGTTGCATGCCTCCAATCAGGCCCAAGGCCCCCAAGATCAAGGGACTGGGCAACAAGAAGTGGAGGAAGCGCCGGAGGGAGGAGCCAGAGGCGCGGGCGCATGAAGGACGGGTTGGATGTGTCCTTGAATGTATCTGCATTTGCGACGGCTGCTGCTGCTAAGCAGCTTCTTTTGATTTTCTATATTTTGCTTGCATCCTATTTTCTGGCTGAATGCATCGAACCTCGTTAAGCAACCTACTTTCTATCGCTATATCCTATTTAGCTGCGCACGACTATATCTACATTTGTTTTGTTTTCTGAATGAATGTATTCTGCCTGGTGTGATTTGCTGCTCTAGATTTGCTACCTGATCGGAGGCAAAAAGAGGTCCAAAAGGGAACAAATTATCAAAGTGAGAATCTTCTCTAGATTTGCTACCAATTTGGGGAAAATGAAACATATCTGTTTAGCAAGAGAGGAAAAGGGCACTCTTTCAAACTACCAGTTAACGAGCTACCATCTTGACAAGCTACAAGACACATACATAAACATAACACAAAGTGGGTTAAATTTATTTTACTACTATCACTTGAGGTGCTAGACATCTTGACAAGCTAATTGAGTTCCACAAAACAGAAACATAACACTAAGAAGTAAAATTTAATTCACTTCTCATCAGACCACTTGAGGCGCTTGCCATCATTCCTAGGCAACCAACCGCGACCATTCCAGGTACTCCACAGCTCACCAAATGCTTCATCCCACCTGGGATCTGACTTGGCTTCCTTATCTTCAGCATCCCGCGGCACAATTAGCGGTGCATCACATGCCTGATTGTTGCCGCTAGAAGATGCAGCCTCTCTGTTTGCTTCTTCAGCTGCAGCCTCTCTATCAACTGCTTCTGCTTCAGCTGCAAGCTCTCTTTCATTTATCGCAACCTCTCATCATTACTTTAGATGCAGCCATTTCCTTTGCATATGCAGCTTCAAACTCAGCTATTCTGTATTTTCTACAAAGGGCTCCCCTAAGCTCGTCTTCCCTCTTGCAAATAGGGAAAAACACGAGGTAACATAGAAAAAATGGATCTTCTTGTACAGCTGGTAGGTCACGTAAGTATCTATGGCTGCATACTTCAGGTTTATATCAGACAACGGCCATTCCTCCCAGAAATCGTGCCTATCCGTAGGAAAATCTTCCTTCATTTTGTCGTACGACTCATTGAGGGTTCTAGTTGTGAGTGATGCCATTCCATCCTTCCTCGAGCCCCCTAGGATCTTGACAAGACTCTGAATATCGATCCAGTTGTGCGCAGGAATTATAATTCCCTCTTGATAAAATTTCGAAAAATCAGTTGTTTTGTCGACAGTGCAGAAAACAATTCCCTTTTCTACAAGGAACTGGCACAGCGCTGGACAATTCCTGTCAGTCCTAAAATTATGTAGTTTGTCATCACCAAAATTTGCAACTACAAATATTTTGTCAATGCAAGATCATCATCTAAATATAGTTTTGAAAAGTTTAGTAAATGCAAGATCAAGACTCTCAACGTTGTCTTGTCATAATTTATTTGGTGCTAAATAAAATCCATTAGTTGCAAGATGAGCAAGTGGATAAAGAACAAGAGGAGAAAACCCTAAAAGTGGTTAGCTATAGAGAGCAGATCTACAAATCGGGAGAGGTGGTAGACGAGGACGTGTTTCCGCATGGCCAGTTGAACGATGACAACTTCACTCCCTTCATATGGGTGCACCGGGGTGTACTCGAGGTCCAATCCCACAAACTTGTCCTCGTCTATCCCAAGCCAACCCTCGTACATCCTCAGGACACGCACCACTGTCTCCTCCTCGTTGGTGTAGACAACATCTATCTTCTTATTGTCATGGGTAGTGAAGCTTGTCTCTAGAGTGCGACGACCTTCCATGGCGGCAAGGAGAAGACGGGAAGAAGACAGATGATAGGAAGAATAAGAGTGGTTTCTGCGAGGCAGGGGAATGGTGGAACCATCAATGCGCTTTTAAGGTAGTGGTTAACGACGGGGATGGAAGTCCAAGGAGAGACGCGTGGTGGTGGCCGTTCCAGCTTCTGAGTAAACAAAAAATAACTATAACGCCGATACATGTGCCTTGTTTTGTCACGTCAATACACTGGGCAAGAGGTGTTGTCCTATCCACTGTGCCAATGCTGGAAGCCTACGTGATAGCCACCCCGCCTAAGCAACGGGAGCGACATAACAGAGAGAACTGACAGGAGGGGCCCAACTTGACGGCCGTTAGCCTGATTTTTTGTATTGAAACGTAAAGTTGAATTCGTGCTAAAAAAGACCCTCTGAGTATTTGGCACACCAACTGCAGTCATCCTGGCTGATTTCAGGGAACTTGGGTACCGCGTTGCCTGGACACCCCAACTTTCGGGCTGCAAAATGATATTCTCCGTAGCGCTAATGTACCTTCTGTGGAGAATGGTGCAGCTGGAGGTTGTCCTGATGAACCTGCACTGAATTGCATTTAGACTTGAAATCCTGCACTTGACATTGTCGTCCCAAGGAAAAGAAGGTTGTTGATCTAGTAATAACGCCTTCTGTAGAACAAGATGCTGGAGGTGATGATTTCCTATGGCAATCCCTACCATTCTATGACTTGTACGAGTAGTTATCATAATATAATTGATTTGCATGTCCCTCTCTATCAATAAAAATGGCATATCTTTTGCCTTGTTTCAAAACTAAATAAAAATTAGCATGTCTCCTTGTGTTAGTCGATGCAAAGAAGATATTGTTTTCTATTCAAGTCATGTGAACAAATATGTTTGTATGTAGAGACATAAATGCGGATTGGGTGACAAAATCAGCACTAGAAGTAGTTCCAGTTCCACACTAGGAGTAGTTCCAGTTCCACACTACAGTTCAATAGGCAAAAGTGTAAGAAATGCGTAAGGTAGCTCCATAACACAGGTTCCAAATAAAAGTATACAAATCATAAGAAAGAAAGGTCTGCATCACAGTTCACCACCTTCAGATGCAATAGTCACTATAGATTGTAAACCCAAATCACCATGTCCTTCACGTGTCACGGTGGTTTCGGGATCAGGATCCACAACACTGATACATTGCAAATGTATCTATAATTTTTGATGTTCCATGCTTGGTTTTATCCACTTTCTTGTGTTTTATTCCAACTTTGGAGTACTTTTCATATGATTTCTTGGACTAACCTATTAACAAGAGCCACAGTGCCAGCTGCCTATTTTCTGCTGTTTTTTGGTTCGGGAAAGTCGAAAATGAATATTCTCGAATTGACGGGACAAAAGCCAAAGTGCCTATTTTTAGGAAGTCATCATATGCGAGCACGAGACGGAGAGGGGCCAGGGGCCACCACACCACTGGCCACGTGCTTGGCCCGTGCCGGTGGTGGTGGCTAGCCACAGCACCCCTCGGCCTTCCCTTCCACCTATAAGATGCCCTCGGGACGTAAACCCTAAGTACCCGATCAAAAATCCACGAAAGAGTCTGTAGCCGCCGTCATCTCCATCCCTAGATCGGGAGGGATCTGAAGCTCTTCCCGGCACCCTGCCAGAGAGGGGAATTCACCCTGGAGGCCTTCTTCATCACCATACAAGCCTCCGGTGTGATGCGTGAGTAGTTCATCCTTGGACTACGGATCCATGTAGTAGCTAGATGGCTGGTTCTCCTCCTTTGTGCTTTCATGTTTAGATCTTGTGAGCTCCGTTCATGATCAAGATCATCTATTCGTAATTCTGCATGTTGTGTTTGCGGGGATCCGATGGATATTGAGATGCTATTTCAGATTGATTATTGATTCTATCATGTCTTTGTTATTTGTGATCTTGCATGCTTTCCGTTGTTAGTAGCTATCTTGGCCAAGTAGATGCTAGCAACTCCAAGAGTTAGTATTTATGCTCGATAGTGGGTTCATGCCTCTGGTAATCTGGGGAAGTGACAAAATCTCTAAGGTACTAGATGTGTTGTTGCTACTAGGGAGAAAACAACAATCCTTTGTTCATAGAACAATCGTATTGTTTACTTTACACGATTCAGAAAGCAATAATCTGTTGCTTGCAACTTAATACTAGAGGGGGTTCAGATGATAACCTGAAGGTGGATTATTAGTCATAGATGAAGTTGGATGGCGGTCTATGTATAATGTTGTAATGCCCAATCACGTCTCAAAGGAGTCAAGATGATTAGTATATGCATGTATTGCTTTCTCGGTGTTTGTCAATTGCCCCACTGTAATTTGTTCACCCAGCATGTTATCTATCTTAAGGAGAGCCACCTCTAGTGAACTACGGATCCCGGTCCTTTTCTTTACATACAATCTATAAACTTTTACTGCTTTGTGTTTACTTTCTACAAACTTTTACTTCTTTCCATTCGATACGTTTAATCCTTTGTTTTCCGCAAAACACGGTGAGATTGACAACCTCATCGCAAGTTGGGGACAAAGTTTTGTGGTTGTGTTGTGCAGGTCTCCACGTTGCTACTAGCACTGGTAGTGCGCCCTGCCAAAGCTCAGCTAGTAACACCTTTGGGGTGTTTCCTTGCTCCTACTGGTTCGATTAAACCTTGGTTTCATACTGAGGGAAACTTGCTGCTGGTCTCATCATACCTTCCTCTTGGGGTTCCCAACGAGCTCTACATCAATACCGCACCAGCACTTTTCTAGGCGCCATACACAGAGCCATCAAGCATTTTTCTGGTGCCGTTTCCAGGGAGTCAAGGACATCTTCACAAGGGGAGTCCCTCATAACCAATCTCTTTAATTTGTTATTTTTTGTTTTGCTTAGTTTCTTTTTGCTTTGTTTGCTTGTTTCTTTATCAAAAACACACAAAAATTAGTTTTACAAATTTTCTTTCTTATTTGAAAACCCAAAAAAATGACTACTCTTGAGAACACTAAGTTGTGTGAGTTCACTAGCACCAATAACAATGATTTTATGAGCACACTTATTGATCCATCTGTGCCTAGAGATACTTTCTTTGAGATAAAACCTGCTTTGCTCAATCTTGTTATGAGAGAACAATTTTCTGGTATTGGTAATGAAGATGATGCTGCCCATCTAAATAACTTTGTTGAACTTTGTGAGATGCAAAAGCATAGGGATTTAGATGGTGATATTATTAAGCTGAAATTGTTTCCTTTCTCTTTGAGAAGAAAAGCTAAAGAATGGTTGCATTCCTTAACTAGGAATAGTATTGATTCTTGGACTAAATGCAAAGATGCTTTCATTAGAAAGTACTATCCTCCTACTAAGATTATATTTATGAGATGTGAAATAATGAAGTTTAAACAACTTGATAATGTACATGTTGCTCAAGCTTGGGAAAGAACGAAATCTTTGGTAAAGAATTGTCCCACTCATGGACTGACTGCTTGGATGATCATCCAAACCTTTTATGCAGGATTGAACTATTCTTCAAGGAACCTATTGGATTCTGCTGCTGGAGATACCTTTATGACCATCACTTTGGGTGCTGCAACAAAACTTCTGGACAATATGATGGTTAATTATTCTGAATGGCATACTGAGAGAGCTCCACAAGGTAAGAAGGTAAATTCTGTTGAGGAAACCTCCTCCTTGAGTGATAAGATTAATATTATTATGTCTATGCTTGTTAATGGGAAAGCCCATATTGATCCAAATAATGTTCCTTTGGCTTCTTTGGTTGCTCAAGAAGAGCAAGTTGATGCGAACTTCATAAGAAATAACAATTTTGGCAATAATGCTTATAGGAACAATTTTGGTAACAACAATTATAATCCATATCCTCCCAACAATGGTAATGCTTATGGAAATTCTTACAACAATAATAGGATTTCTCCCTCTGAACTTGAAGTTATGCTTAAAGAGTTTATTAGTAAACAAACTTCTTTCAATAAAACTATTGAGGAAAAACTCTCTAATGCTGAAAGAAATATAGCTTCTTTAGGTGAAGCTCAATCTACTTTGAATAAAATGGCTGCTAAACCTGAATCTAATGATAATCCCTTTGCAGCTACTAATGCTATACAAGTAAGAATTGATGAAAATGTTAGGCTATTAGCTAAATTACATGCTAAGTGGGAAAGAGAAGATGAAATTGCTAGAAACATTACTGTTTCTACTATCACCACCACTAGTGTTGAGGCTAGTAATATTTCTACTACTCTAAATAATAAGTATGGTTTTGATCTTGATGGTTGCAATATCTCTAAAGTTATTAAGTTCCTACAAAATCTTGCTAAAAGTCCTAATGCTAGTGCTATGAACATGGCCTTTACAAAACACATTACTGATGCTCTCATAAAGATTAAAGAAGAAAAGATGAAACATAAAGCTTCTATTCCTATAAAACAAGAAGATGGATGGGAACCCATCATTAATATGAAATTGAGTGACTTTGATTGCAAAGCTTTATGTGATCTTGATAGTAGTGTTTCTATTATGCCTAGAAGGATTTATGATATGCTTGATTTGCCTCCACTTGAAGATTGTTATTTGAATGTCCCACTTGATGATAATGCTAAAAAGAAACTCATGGGGAGTCTTAATGATGTTCTTATTATGGTTAACATTGCCTATGTCCCCGTTGATTTCTATGTTTTGGATGTTGAATGCAATGCTTCTTGTCCTATTACTTTGGGAAGACCTTTTCTTAGAACTGTTGGTGCCATTATTGATATGAAAGAAGGAACCATTAAATATCAACTCCCACTCAAGAAAGGTATAGAATACTTCCCTAAAAAGAGATAAAAGATTCCTTTTGCTTCTCCTATGAAAACAAAATTTGGTCTTAATGCTTCTTCATTTGAGAACACTTGATTCTTTCTTGCGTCTTATGCCTAACTTAAAGGCGTTAAAGAAAAGTACTTATTGGGAGATAAACCAAAAGTTTTAGATGAGTCTTGGAAGTTATTACATAAGTAATAACCTCTCCTTATCCTTTTTATTTTCTTTTTGTGCCAAGAGTAACCTCTAATGAGAGAGAAGTAATGATTGGGAAAGTTGCTGTCCCGAAACAGATTTCTGTGCTTCACCGTAAAAATTCGTGTAAAATCTCTGAACGTATTTTTGAAGCGTGAATTTTTGTTCTTCTGACCCAGGTTGTTATCTAACTTTAGTTAGTTTAACACTTTTTGATTTGAGCAATAAAAGGTCTTCAAAAAAATTCGTCTTTACCTGCTGGTCTGTTTTGACAGATTTCTGCCCTTTTTTGCATTTGCTTCTTGTTGGTTCCTTTTTGAGTTCTTTTGGGGAATTGAGCTTTTTGAGGGAATTGCTACAGTATATAGTGTTCTAATGGAAGTTTATTTGGTGTTAGAACTGAACCTTAAGACTTATTTATCTTGAGTGCACTAATGTTGCTAATAAAGATTGTGTGAAGTTTTGTATGAAGGAAAATTTTCAGGTGTATGGACGGAATGAGTAATGAGATGAAGGATGGACTAAAGCTCAATCTTGGGGATGCCACACTTGTGACCCCAAGAAATATCCAAGAAGTACAAGCGTCAAAGCTTGGGGATGCCCAAGGCATCCCCTTCTTCATCAATAAAAATTCCAGGTTTCTTCCAAACGCTTCATTTTTATTGTTTCATGCACAGTTGTGTTTTTCTTGGAGTGTCTTCTTTTTAGGTTTTGTTTTGGTTTTTCAATTGCTTGGTTTGCTTAGTTTTCTGAATAAATTGGTTGGACCCCCTTTTTCATACATTGGTTTGCAAATAGTTTGGTTTGGTTTGGAAAAGAGTAGGAAAGTTCATGCTTTTGTGGTAAAAAGAGCTCGTTTTTGACTGTGGCCTATGCTTTGTCATGCCATGCTTGATATTGTTTTGGCTTTATGCTTAGTATTCTTTGTTGTAGCATGACTTGTTATAAACAATTGAGATTGCTTAATGTGCCTTGGATGAATCATGCGTTGTTTTAGCATATTAAAGCATAGTATAGTGGTATTCTCCTTTGATGCTTTATTTGGGTTGACTTGGCGCATCCTCACACCATGTTATGACTATCCCAAGTCACCATAGCCTTTATGATCCTTTAGTTTTCAACTTGTAGTATCACTTTATGCTTTGATCAATGATGTTTTGTCGCCCTACATGATTATGGCCATTATTGCTCTCTGAGTTTGTCGCTTCCAGTCTTTTGCTAGCCTCCACAACCAAGTATGAGTTCCACTCACGCATCCAACTCCCTAAACCAAGTTATTCCAAAGAGTCCACCATATCTACCTACTAGCTTATGCTATTCCAAGTATATTCATGCTTTTGTTTACCTTCCAAATTAAACTTGTTATGAGAAAAGTAGTGATTAAAGCTCTCATGAACTTGATGGCACACTTTACTTTTCTTGCCCTTAATAAACTTGAACCATTGTGTCGTCTATGTTGTATATGATTGCACTTATTTGTTTGGAATTAGCAGAACCATGTTGTCATGGGGAACGCTTTCAACATTGCACTTGGTACTTGTACCTAGTTGATATCATGCTCTTTTGTATATGGATGTCATCGGTGTGAAATGAAAGGGGAGCTTGTAAGTCCAAGGAGTTATGTATATGTGTTAGAGAAATGCCTGGGCCGCTGGTCTAATCCATGCTAACATGGTGGAAACCAGCAGCGTAACCATAATGAGCTGTATATGAAGTATTCTTCTTATAAAAAAGAGTCCTATGTTGAGAAAAAGAGAAAAAGAGAAAAAAAGATACTATGAAAAGAGGAAAGAGAGAAAAAAAGCACCATATTCCCATGGTAAATAAGAAGATTGCTGAGATGCTCGTTGTCTGCATGCCTTGTCATTTTGATATGGGGATTCTTCCGTATCATCGGGCAAGGGGTACCCCGTTGGCAGTTCTCTATGATACACATGTACTTACAATGACAAGAACTTACCGTTGACTAAACTTGAATAGCATGAGGAGCGACCCTCGTATACAAGGGACATGAGATTTCTAACTTATACTTCGTCAAGCATGTACACCATAGTTTGTTGACTTTAACCTTAATCACTTCAAGATGCTTATGATAGGGGCAATGAGAGCTGAAAGATATAAGTACCATAATTTTTGGAAGCTCTTTATGAGACTTGAATCCCTACTTCCTTCTATGAAGGCCTTTCTTCCACCATTATATTGAGTCTTCACCTTCTATCTTTATGCACTTAGTTTGAGAGCATAGTGGCCATTCTTAGTTCTATGTGCATTGTCCCAAGACTAGTTGATTGATGCATAACTTGATATTGCTTGTTTTAAACTATTGTATCTAGTCACTCTTTTGAACTTTGAAGGTGTCCTATGCATTTATATTTGCTACTCTATGAGGGACAAGCTGAATACTATTATGCTATGTTTTATTTATGTGAAACAAACAAACGTCTTGCAAAGCATTGTTATTCATGAATCTTTTGTTTGTGCCTTTTCATGTTGCATCATAGTTTCTTTGTCTTATTGCTAGAACTTTGTCTTTCATGTTATGATTGAGGTACTATGATCCCAGCTTTGAATGTTTTGCAAATACTTTGATCAAGTCTTTGATGGTGCATGTCACCTCAAAAATATTCTTTCTTTTTATCACTTACCTACTCGAGGACGAGCAGGAGTTAAGCTTGGGGATGTTGATACATTGCAAATGTATCTATAATTTTTGATGTTCCATGCTTGGTTTTATCCACTTTCTTGTGTTTTGTTCCAACTTTGGAGTACTTTTCATATGATTTCTTGGACTAACCTATTAACAAGAGCCACAGTGCCAATTTTGCTTTTCTGCTTTTTGGTTCCAGGAAAGTCGGAAAATGAATATTCTCGAATTGGATGGGACAAAGCCAAAGTGCCTATTTTTCCGAAGTCATCATATGCCGTGAAGACGAGAGAGAGGGCCAGGGGCCACACACCACCTGGCCTTGCAGCCCTAGCCCGCACTGTGGGGTGGTGAGGTCAGCCCTGGCACCCCCTCGGCCTCCCCTTTCGACTATAAGATGCCCTCGGGACGTAAACCCTCGATGCCAATCAAAATCCACGAAAGAGTCTCAGCGCCGTCATCTCCATCCCTAGATCGGGAGGATCTGAAGCTCTTCGGCACCCGGAGAGGGGAATTCACCCTGGAGGCCTTCTTCATCACCATGCAAGCCTCTGATGTGATGCGTGAGTAGTTCATCCTTGGACTACGGATCCATGTAGTAGCTAGATGGCTGTTTCTCCTCCTTTGTGCTTTCATGTTTAGATCTTGTGAGCTCCGTTCATGATCAAGATCATCTATTTGTAATTCTACATGTTGTGTTTGCGGGGATCCGATGGATATTGAGATGCTATTTCAGATTGATTATTGATTCTATCATGTCTTTGTTATTTGTGATCTTGCATGCTTTCCGTTGTTAGTAGCTATCTTGGCCAAGTAGATGCTAGCAACTCCAAGAGTTAGTATTTATGCTCGATAGTGGGTTCATGCCTCCGGTAATCTGGGGAAGTGACAGAAATCTCTAAGGTACTAGATATGTTGTTGCTACTAGGGAGAAAACAACAATCCTTTGTTCATATAACAATCGTATTGTTTACTTTACACGCAGTTCGTAAAGCAATAATCTGTTGCTTGCAACTTAATACTAGAGGGGGTTCAGATGATAACCTGAAGGTGGATTATTAGTCATAGATGAAGTTGGATGGCGGTCTATGTATAATGTTGTAATGCCCAATCAGGTCTCAAAGGAGTCAAGATGCTTAGTATATGCATGTATTGCTTTCTCGGTGTTTGTCAATTGCCCCGCTGTAAGTTTTTCACCCAGCATGTTATCTATCTTAAGGAGAGCGACCTCTAGTGAACTATGGATCCCGGTCCTTTTCTTTACATACAATCTATAAACTTTTACTGCTTTGTGTTTACTTTATGCAAACTTTTACTTCTTTCCATTCAATATGTTTAATACTTTGTTTTCCGCAAAACACGGTGAGATTGACAACCTCATCGCAAGTTGGGGACAAAGTTCTGTGGTTGTGTTGTGCAGGTCTCCACGTTGCTACTAGCACCGGTAGTGCGCCCGGCC
Source organism: Avena insularis (assembly GCA_023614405.1). Taxonomy (NCBI): domain Eukaryota; kingdom Viridiplantae; phylum Streptophyta; class Magnoliopsida; order Poales; family Poaceae; genus Avena; species Avena insularis. The sequence goes on from CM042686.1 coordinate 177,107,755, forward strand.
AAAGCTCAGCTAGTAACACCTTTGGGGTGTTTCCTTGCTCCTACTGGTTCGATTAAACCTTGGTGGCACTTAGGCTAGAGATTATAAATACTTGTTATGAGTTATATTTGGAGTTGGATGTCATTATGAAATTGTGGTGTTTGTTGGAACCATCTAGTGCTCAAGGTGACAGTGTGGGGTTATCTAGATGGGAAAAGCGAACTTTCAGGAGTGCTGTTATAGCCTTACCATGGATTAGAGTGTCCAACCAGAGAGTAGTTCAGAGTAGTATCATGAAGATAATATATTTATATGAGAGTGTTCACTAGTGAAAGTATGATCCCTAGGCCTTGTTTCTAAGCATTGAAACACCGTTTGCAACTAGATCTGTTACATGTTTGCTTGCTTCCATCTTTATTTTAGTTTGCCTTTAGTCTCTTCCATGCCATCAAGCTATTTTCTGGCACCATTGTCTTGTATCCATACCACTTGTATTTCACTATCTCTTCGCCAAACTAGTGCACCTATACACCTGACAAGTGTATTGGGTGTGTTGGGGACACAAGAGACTTCTTGTATCTTGATTATGGGTTGCTTAAGAGGATACCTTTGACCACTTCCTCCCTGAGTTCGATAAACCTTGGTAATCCACTTAAGGGAAACTTGCTGCTGTTCTACAAACCTCTGCACTTGGAGGCCCAACAACTGTCTACAAGAATAGAAGTGCGTAGACATCAAGCTATTTTCTGGCGCCGTTGCCGGGGAGGTAAGGTAAAAGGTACTCACATCCTCCGGTGTGAGTGCTCGAAGTTATTTCCTTTAGATTCTGCAATTTTGTCTTTTTGTTTCTTGTTTTCACTAGTTAGGCTTAATGGAAAACAACAACAAAATTAGAGAGCTTTATAGTATTTATCTTGAGTTAGGACATGGAGTGTTTGAAGAGAAAATTAGAAAACCTATGGAACTTTATTTGCATGCTAACAACAATGTTGTTAGTATGAATTCTTTGGACACCATTATTTCTAATTCTATGGAAAAGTCTAAGCTTGGGGAAGCTAGTTTTTATGAAAATGATCTTTTCAGTTCCCCAGCTTTGGAAGATAGCTATTCTATTGCTTATGACGATACCAAACCTCCAATATATGATAATTACAATGAGGAATATGATATTTTCAGTCCACCTACTATTGAGGAGAAAATTAATGATTACAATATGCCTCCTATATTTGATGATTATGGCGACGAGAATAATAATGATAGCTATTTTGTTCAATTTGCTCCCACTACAATTAATAAGAATGACTATGTTTATGTGGGGAGTATTAATTCTTTTATGCATGTGGCTCATGATAAGAATGTTTCTTGTGATAGTTATATTGTTAATTTTATTCATGATGCTACTGAAAGTTATTATGAGAGAGGGAAACATGGTTTTATGTATCTCAACAATATTAAGTTTCCCCTCTTTATGTTGAAAGTTATTTTATTCATGCTTTTATGGTAAAAAGAGCTCGTTTTTGACTGTGGCCTATGCTTTGTCATGCCATGCTTGATATTGTTTTGGCTTTATGCTTAGTATTCTTTGCTGTTGCATGACTTGTTATAAACAATTGAGATTGCTTAATGTGCCTTGGATGAATCATGCGTTGTTTTAGCATATTAAAGCATAGTATAGTGGTATTCTCCTTTGATGCTTTATTTGGGTTGACTTGGCGCATCCTCACACCATGTTATGACTATCCCAAGTCACCATAGCCTTTATGATCCTTTATTTTCCAACTTGTAGTCTCACTTTATGCTTTGATCAATGATGTTTTGTCACCCTGCATGATTATGGCCATTATTTCTCTCTGAGTTTGTCGCTCCCAGTCTGTTACTAGCCTCCACAACCAAGTATGAGTTCCACTCATGCATCCAACTCCCTAAACCAAGTTATTCCAAAGAGTCCACCATACCTACCTATTAGCATTTTCTATTCCAAGTATATTCATGTTTTTATCTACCTTCCGAATTAAACTTGTTATGAGAAAACTAGTGATTAAAGCTCTCACGAACTTGATGGAACACTTTACTTTTCTTGCCCCTAATAAACTTGAATCATTGTGTCATCTATGTTGTATATGCTTGCACTTATACGTTGGGGATTAGCAGAACCATGCTGTCATGGGGAACGCTTTCAACATTGCACTTGTACATTGTACCTAGTTGATATCATGTTCTTTTGTCTATGGATGCCGTCGGTGTGAAATTAAAGGGGAGCTTGTAAGTCCATGGAGTTATGTATGTGTGTTAGAGAAACGCCTGGGCCGCTGGTCTAATCCATGCTGTCATGGTGGAAACCTGCGGCGTAACCATAATGAGCTGTCTATGAAGCATTCTTCTTATAAAAAAAGAGTCGAATGTTGAGAAAAAAGAGAAAAGGAAAAAAAGAGATATGAGAAAAGAGGAAAGAGAGAAAAAAGCTCCATATTCCCATGGTAAATAAGAAGATTGCTGAGATGCTCATTGTCTGCTTGCCTTGTCATTTTGATATGGGGATTCTTCCATATCATCGGGCAAGGGGTACCCCGTTGGCGGTTCTCTATGATACACATGTACTTACGATGACAAGAACTTACCGTTGACTAAACTTGAGTAGCATGAGGAGCGGCCCTCGTATTCAAGGGACATGAGATTTCCAACTTATACTTTGTCAAGCATATACTTCATAGTTTGTTCACTTTAACCTTAATCACTCCAAGATGCTTATGATAGGGGCAATGAGAGCTGAAAGCTAATAAGTACCATAATTTTTGGAACCTCTTTATGAAACTTGAATCCCTACTTCCTTGTATGAAGGCCCTTCTTTTACTTTTATGTTGAGTCTCCACCTTCTATCTTTATGCACCTACTTTGAGAGCATAGTGGCCATTCTTAGTTCTATGTGCATTGTCCCAAGACTTGTTGATTGATGCATAACTTGATATTGCTTGTTCTTAAACTATTTGTATCTAGTCACTCTGATGAACTTTCAAGGTGTTCTATGCATTTATATTTGCTATTATATGAGGGACAAGCTGAATGCCACAATGCTATGTTTTCTTTATGTGAAACAAACAAACGTCTTGCAAAGCATTGTTATTCATGAATCTTTTGTTTGTGCCTTTTCATGTTACAACATAGTTGCTATGTCTTATTGTTAGAACTTTATCCTTCATGCTATGTTGAAGTACTATGATCCTAGCTATCCATGTTTTACAAACACTTTGATCAAGTTTATGATGGTGCATGTCAACTCAAAAATTATTCTTTCTTTTTATCACTTACCTACTCGAGGATGAGCAGGAGTTAAGCTTGGGGATGTTGATATGTTGCTAACGTATCCATAATTTTTGATGTTCCATGCTTGGTTTTTATCTACTTTCTTATGTTTTTCCACACTTTGGAGTACTTTTTATATACTTTCTTGGACTAACCTATTGACAAGATGCCATAGTGCTAGTTGCCTGTTTTCTGCTGTTTTTGGTTCCAAGAAAGTCAGAAAATGAATATTCTCGGAATTGGACCAGACAAAAGCCAAAGTCGATATTTTACTGAAAGACTCATGGAGCTAGAAGACGAGACGGAGAGGGGCCACAGGACGGCCACACCATGTGGTGGCGCGGGTCCACCCTGGCCGCGCCACCTGGTGGTGTGGGCCCCCTGGCCGGCCACTTACCTTGCCCCTTCGCCTATAAAATCCTCCCGATGCAAAAACCCTAAATCGTCCAGCCTCCAGCCACAAAAAGTTCCATGAACCGCGCCACGAAGGGAAGATTCGAGGATAGAAAGTCTGTTCGGCACCTGGCTGGGGCGGAAGTGCCGGAGCCATCTCCATCGATCTCCACCACCATCTCCATCGCCGTTGCTGATTCCCATGATGAGGAGGGAGTAGTTCTCTCTCGAGGCTAAGGGTTCTACCGGTAGCTATGTGTTCATCTATCTCTCTCTATGCGTGATCTTATGAGATCATGAGCTTTGTAATCTATAGATATACCTTGCTACTCAAGTGCTTTAATAGATCTCTGCTCTCCCCATGTGTGTGAACGTGATAGCGTGCACACCATGGTGGCACTTAGGCTAGAGATTACAAATACTTGTTATGAGTTATATTAGGAGTTGGATGTCTTTATGAAATTGTGGTGTTTTTTGGAACCATCTAGTGCTCAAGGTGACAGTGTGAGGTTATCTAGATGGGAAAAGCAAACTTTGAGGAGTGCTGTTATAGCCCTACCATGGATTAGAGTGTCCAACCGGAAAGTAGTTCAGAGTAGTATCATGAAGATAATATATTTATATGAGAGTGTTCACTAGTGAAAGTATGATCCCTAGGCCTTGTTTCTAAGCATTGAAACACTATTTGCTAGCACGCCATCAAGCTATTTTCTAGCACCGTTGTCTTATATCCATACCACTTGTATTTCACTATCTCTTTGCCGAACTAGTGCATCTATACACCTGACAAGCGTATTGGGTGTGTTGGGGACACAAGAGACTTCCTGTATCTTGATTGCAGGGTTGCTTGAGAGGGATACCTTTGACCACTTCCTCCCTAAGTTCGATAAACCTTGGGTAATCCACTTAAGGGAAACTTGCTGCTGTTCTACAAACCTCTGCACTTGGAGGCCCAACAATTGTCTACAACAATAGAAGTGCGTAGACATCAAGTCTCCACAATAGTGAACTATCGAGCAGCACAATGTCCTCGGAAGGCTCTTCACTACCAGCTCCAACCGCACAAGTCTCTGCCGATGGTAAAACTAGTCCACCACCTCCATCATCTGGCACGATGCTGGTAGGTACAGGCTCATCAGTACCAGCTGCAGCTGCAGTTGCATCAGTCTCCATAGAAGGTAAACAAGGTGGCATCTTAGGTGTAGCAATCTGACATCCATTTTCTACTCCGTCATTAGGAAACTGAGAGTATTCTTCAACTTTGTGCTTCTGTAGTTACAAGATAAACAAAGATTATAGCGAAAGCATCTATGCGGGACGACAAGAACATATGTCATTCTATTGATTTACCTTGTCATCTAGGATAGCAGAAGTCACAGGATTGGAACCTATTTCATCGAGAATCCTATTTTTTGCTCCTTCCCCTATCTCCTTTTGCAGTAAGTCGTAATATTGATTACATGATGTTGATTGTCAAATATATGGAAATGTTCAAATGTTTGCGCTATCGAACTACCAACTTTGAACGGATCCCTACTGTTCTTAGTTGTGGGATCTAGCCCATAAAACAAGCTTCTATGCAATCCTAGTCTACAAAAAACAATGCATACCCGAGATAAGAACTACTCTACACATGACAATGCTGCACAATCGACAATAAAATTAACCGCATCATCAGTTCTATCATGTAAGTTTGGAGTGAATCTAGATACACTCGTTTCACATAAGCTAAAACATCTTATATTATGAAACGGAGGGAATAGGTACGAGTGTTCTAGTATTTCACAAACCGCCATTACTGTCGCGGGATAGAGATGACGGATGCTCCACCGCCCTACAGAAGGTTGCCGCGCCGATCTCTCCGCCACCTATAGAGGACGGAGCCGAGGAGCTGGTTGGCAATAATATGGAGCGAGAGGACGGGGGCGGTAGTGGATGGGAAGAAGGGACTGAGGAAAAGAGGTTGTGTGTGCGTGGGAGGCGGCCGGTGAGGGAGTTAAATCTATCTTGGCTCGGAAGGAACACGCTGCCACGTGTACCGGCGTGTGCAAAACTCCCTCCCTCTCTCTTCTGCGGCAGCTACTGACAATAGTACTCCATCTAGCTTCATCGACTTCTTTGGTACTCCTACTAGCAGACCTTTACTACTACTACTAGGTAGATAAGTATTACTTGTTCAGAAGAAGAACAAAACTAGATTAGCACACCGTCATACAGTATTGCCTTGTCAAAACACTGGCGATGCCATGATGAGCGACATTTTTTACTGGTCAACCTGGAAACATTGCGTTCCTTCCACCGCATGCAATTTCTGAGTGAAGTACTTACCAACACATCCAACTTAGGCTTACAGGACCCAAACTACAGTGAAAAAGAAACAAAACTATAGACCTGCAAGGAGTAATACTAATAGTCCTACTATTATACAGCATTCTGGAAGAAATTATGTAATAGTAGTAGAGTACAACGGTACTCCTAATAAGGTTCTTTTACAAGCTTGGTGAAATATACATACTGGAGAAACTAACAAGTGTACAAAAAGGGTTTGGTCATACGGAGTATTTTACAAGCCAGACCGGGTGCAAAACTAAATGCTTAGTACTGATACATCAACTAAAAACCAGCCAAAAGAAAGAGTTCAACAGAAGGCCGAGACCAAATGAGCTATCCTTGAACATGCTCGTTCCAATCCAAGGCATTTGAGAAGCTTGGGATGAACCAAAATGGAGTCTCCGACCATATCTAGAGAGTGTTGGTGTGGAAACCAACAGTTGCGTCACCATTTAGACTGAAGCGGCAAATTTCAGGATGCGGCTTATACTCATAGCCAATTTCTTGGTGTGATGTGTAAACACAGTTCCTTCACGTCACATGTCCTGGTGGATCATTTGCATCGCCTACTACAATGTTAATTGGATAGTTCATGCCAAGGAAAAGAGAATATGATCCAAGGTCAGTAACCCTTTTCCATTGGTTAGCTGTAGTTAACTGGCTTGTGTCCATCGAGAACACCATGCACTCAAACCCAGAAGGATAGGTGTGAACGGTGCGACCATAGTGAACAACACTAGTATCATCAGCGATTGCATTGCCTGAGAGACCATATGTATAGACTAGAAGAAGTCTTGAACCACCGACAGATCTTTCTAACTACCACCTACCAAGATCCTCCTCCTCATCGTCCTCAGCAAACCCATGTGTCAAGTAAAGCACATTGCGTGGCGACAGGATAAGGATAGGACCTTTAAAGATGAAAGGAAATGTAACATGAAAATAATACTGATATTGATCTGACATTGTAGAAGATGATATACAGTACTATTTTCATAAATCTTGATTATACTTAAGATGTTTGATTGCGTAAAAAATGCCAACCTAGGGAGATGCTATGGAAATTCTAATTCTTTTCAAAATGGGGATATGCTATGGAAATTCTCCTACAGACACGGTTTGATTCATAGGATCAAATGAAATAGGAAATAATCCTATAGGATCTTGCAATGTAAAGTTCATAGGGAAAAAGAGCAAGGTTGGATCCTACAAGATTTTGGTGTCTTATATACCAAAGGAAAACCAACAAGGATTATTTCTAGGAGGTTTAATATCTTATATTATCTTATCTTACCACTATATAGTGTATGAATAACTTTGAATATTGACTGTTGGATTAGGACTTGTGAATCCCAACATTGCCAGCCGTTGGATCTTCTTTTCCATTCTAGCATCTACTTGAAGATTCTATTGATAGTCTTTAGCACAATGAACGCTATGCACAATTCTCAAAAAACCTCCATCATTCTAGAATCTTCTCCTTCATTTCTCAAGACCATGTTAACAAAATTTACAGGTACTAGTACCTAACAAACATTGACTTCTACATGATACAAAATACAAGAACTAAATATGCACCCATACTTTATAGATGTCGATCAAATTTCTAAATTTTTGAGCTTTACCTAGTATTATAATTCTATATAGTGATGATATGTCATATGTCTAGTATCTATGTCTCACGTAAGTACTACTAGTAGATACCATATTTTCCATGGATGTACTAGTACTAGGAGACAAGGCAATACTATCAGCAGAACTCAATCCTATGAATCAAATTACTTTATATGTAAGAAAACTTAGTAAGGATTGCAGTCCTCTAAAATTCCTAGGGAATTCGTATGAACAAAAGAGGCTAAAATTCCTACGAAATTCCTACTAACCAATGAAAGTTCGGAAAAAATAGCTTACAACAATTCAGGAATAATATCTAAGTCTCACATAAGTACTTACTACTAGTAGATACCATATTTTCCATGGGATGTACTAGGACATGAAGCAATACTATCAGCAGAACTCAATCATATGAAACAAACTACTTATATGTAAGAAAACTTCCTAAAGATTGCATTCCTCTGAAATTCCTAGGGAATTCCTTCGAATCAAAGAAACTAAATTTTTTATGGAATTCCTACTAACCAATTAAAGTTCAGAAAAATTAGCTTGCATCAATTCAGGAATAAAGCTAATAAAATATGTAGGGAGGAGAATTTACCAAGTTCTAGAGACTTCCATACATAAACACAGCCGCTGTCGGTCACGACGAACACTCGATAGTGTTCGAAATATCTGAAGTAGCCCTGGAACTCGTTCACACAAACTGATCATCCATGACTATCATTCCCGTTAAGGACAACAATCTTGAATTCGAAAATGGCTACAAGAGAGAAATCTTTGTATCCCCCAGCAGCTGTCGGAACTTGGAAAATGACTATCTTCTCCAGTTTAGTATGTCGACCTTCATCAGCATCATCCTGAAATGTAAGTGTCGAACCTTCGGTCGGTTCAAACCCCGACACTTGCGGAATAACAATCTTGCAAGGAGTGTAAACATTGACAAGGTCCCACGTGAAATCGGGCCCAACTATGACGATCCAATCTCCATGGTTGCCTGCTCGCTGCTCATCAAAACCATTTGGAATCATATCATCGGAGGAGAACCTCTCTAGTGGCGTCAGCTTGCACGGGCTTCCCGCCACTTTGAAGCAGTCTTTGGATTCCCACGTTCTCACCATCGGGTGAGAATGAAGAACACATGGGTGGCTAAACGGATGAGAAGAAGGCGTAGTTCCGCCCTCTTTTGTTGATTGAAGATTATGTTTGGACGAACCGATGAGGCTTACGGTGGTGGTGGCGTCGCAATGGTTTATGAGTACATGAAGGGGGCCTTCGGTGAACACCTTCTAAAACTTCTCAGGATCTTTACTGAGATGGTGTTTTGGGGATTTTTTTGGGGTGGGGTGGGGTGGGGGAGGGAAGATTGTTTCCGGAGATGGCAACAGGGGTGATATGGAGAAAACAAAGGCTGATGGTGCGTAGTAGTACTACTAGTACTGCAGAAGGTGGGCGAGTGGGGGTGGGGCTCCAATTGAGGCTAGGATTATTTCCGAAGGGACAAAATCCTTCACAAATCCTTTGAATTTTATTGGAATCAAAGAAGGAATAAAAAAGGTTTCCTCTTAGAAAAAGGAACTCCACCTCTTGGAGAAAAAAAAAGGAACTCCACCTCTTGGAGAAAAATAAAGGAACTCCACCTCTTGGACAATTCAGTGTGACCAGAGTATCTACTAGAGTCTATGTCTAGTACTAGTTGTAGGGCCCAATCGTAGCATGTTATTACTAGTACTAGTACGTATCAGTCTTTGCAGGTGCCTTGAAGGAAACAAAATAAAGCTCTACAGGTAATAAATGGCCATGGAAATTTCCAAGATACACAATCGTTTGCTTGTTTATTTTGATCTGGGCGACAGCCGAAGGATAGAGGAGTACTAGCTGCTTCGTGTCTTGAGCCATCGAGCTATAGTAGAAATTTGGATATCTAAAAACCTGAATTGTCCTGTCAAACCAATGCTCGTTGCATGCAGCTTGACCAAACAAACTTACTGCACTACTTTATTGCGTGTCCGAAAAACTATGGAGTATAGTACTACTACTACTACTACCATTTAGTACGTACTACAAGAAGTACTAGTACAGTAATGTTACATAGAGAGTTCCACATTCATCTTGTAGCGCCAAAACTAGAAGTTGTGCTAATATAGTACTGTAGTAGTCACGTCCAGGTTGCCTTACAGGGAAAAAATAGTATGATGAGCAACAAGCTCTATCTATTTATGTACTCCTATTTGCGTATACTAGTAGTACTACCCAGGAACGACACGAGTGTGTGCTCCACTATTGCGCCGCCGCACGTAGGGTAATCCAGTACTACTAGTCTCTGCTACTATAATGCAGGAGTTTTGAGTTGGATCCATAGCACCAATCCTGACTGTTGGGCTGTTAAATCCAATGGTTCAGAGTAGCTGGATTCGTGTTGAATAATACCTAGAGAAAACTCCACCATGTTTTAGAACCATCATGTCACCACCCCCAAAATTTCATAGCACAGTAGGTTGTATTCTCAATATGCGTAGATAGTTATTATTAATAGACTTAATTTATGAACTTTGGGGGTGGTTACATGATGGTTCTAGAACATGGTGGAGTTTGCTCTAGGTACATACTATTCAGCACGAATAAAGCTGCTCTGAACCATTGGATCTAATACCTCAACGGTCAGGATTGGTGTTATGGATCCAATTCAAAACTGCTCCATTTATAGTAGTAGAGAGAATACAGCCTACTCTGCTATAAAATTTTAGGGGTGGTGACATGATGGTTCTAGAACATGTATGGTGGAGTTTGCTCTAGATAATATTCAACACGAATCCATCTTCTCTGAACCATTAGATCTAAAAGCCTAATGGTCAGGATTGCTGCTATGGATCCAATTCAAAACTACTCCATTATAGTAGTAGAGATATAACCACTATATAGTGTATGAATAACTTTGAATGCTGACCATTGGATCAAGACTCGTGAATCCTAATATTTCCAAATGTTAGATCTTCTTTTCCATTCTAGCATCTAAAAGATTCTATAGATAGTCTTCAGCATAATGAATGCTATACACAAACCTCAAAACACACTTCTCTATCCTACTAGAATCTTCTCCCTTGTAGCTAATAATTGTTGACTTCTACATGATCTTATCTTATCTTACCACTATATAGTGTACGAATAACTTTGAATATTGACCGTTGGATCAAGACTCGTGAATCCTAGCATTTCTAGCTGTTGGATCTTCTTTTCCATTCTAGCATCTAGAAGATTTAGTCTTCGGCATAATGAATCAAATGCACAAACCTCAAAACCCACTTATCAATCATACTAGAATCTTCTCCCTTGTTTCTCTAGACCATGTTATCAAAAAATTCATGTGTTAGGTAGCTAATAAACTTTGACTTCTACATGATGATACAAAGTACAAGGACCAAATATACACCCATACTTTATAGATGTGATAAAATTTATAATTTTTTGTGCTTTACCAATTATAATTTATATAGTGATGATATGTCATACGTCTACTATCCGAGTCTCACATGCAATGCACGTGCAACTTACTAGTACGGAGTAGATGGTCACTGCATGGTCGCATGATTATTATGCATTGGTCCATGCCCTAGTCGTGGGCACGTGCGGTAGCAGTAAAAAAATTGTGAAAAATCGAATACTCATAAATAATTACTCCCTCCATCCTAAAATAGTAGTAACTTACTTGGCTTTATCTAGATACACATGTATTTCAATACATTTTAGTACTCTCTCCGACCCATATTAGTTGACTTGGATTTATCTAGATTCGGATGTATCTAGAACTAAAACATGTCTAGATAGATCCGAATCTAGAAAAATTCAAGTCAATTAATATGGGTCGGAGGGAATACTTAGATGCTCCCTCATTTACAAATTAGAAAGCATACTAGGTTTTGTCAAAGTCAACATTTATAAAGTTTGACCAACTACATGTACAAACATACTAACTTACATAATGTCAAACACATATAATATGAAAACATGGTTCATGATGATTCTGATAGCATTGAGTTGATGTTGTAGATGTCCATATTATTTTCTAGATATTTAGTCAAACTTATTATGTTTGACTTTGAAAAAACTAATGCGCGTCCTAATTTGGGATGGAGGAAGTACATGTGAAGTCGGTTAATTTGGGATGGATGGAGTACTACTCAATACTAGTAGTAGTGGAAGTAACATAGTATGGAGTAGTAAGCAGTAGAACTAATTCTATGCCAAATACAACCTTCCTAATCCCAAAGAGACCTTGGCTCCGACTACTAGTAATCAATACATCATTCGATTCACGTTAGGACCATTAGATGAGAAAGATCAATTCTTCTTGTCAATGAAAACAAATAAGAGTTTTACTCTCGTGTCCACCAGTTCTCCCAAACTTAGAAAACTGAAAACATAAGAACGGCTAGGATTTTCCGATAACCCTTGATGTCCCCCAAGCCGAAGAGGCATTGGTTAATCCTAACCCTCCTTGTGTTTTCAATTTCTTAGATTTTAGAAAAGGGTTTTTTATTTTTTTGCCACTTGAGGCTTCTATGTACTCAGTTTTGCCACTAGAGCCAAATCGTCCTCTGTTTTACCACTGCCTCGGGTGCATCTGCTCTAGCGAGGCCAAACGGCCAGTTTGGGCCCGATTCTGTCTCGTGCCGTTAGTGGTCGGGTGGGTCTAGATATTACAGGTGGGACCGTGCAATGGTGCTCCTGCCCTTTTCTCACCCCCTGATCTTACAGGTGGGACCACAAGCACCATCGCCCTATTCTCGCTCTCGAACCACCCCTGCTCCCGCCACCACCAGCGCCGCCACCTGCGCTGCCGCGGCCATTCGGCGTGTCCACCAGCTCCACCGCCCGCTCCTCTGACGCTACCTGCTCCACCGCCACTTGCTTCATCGCCACCTTCTCCACCGCCGCCGTCTTGAGACGCCACCGATAGGGTGCTCGTTTCGCCAGTGCGCCCACCACCTGCTTGACGAAATGGTGAGCAACGACGATGACCTTGACGAGGCAGGGGTCGGGCCAGAGAACCTCCGCGTCCACGGCTGGGTTCCCTAGGGGTAAGTATTGTTACCGTTGAGCTTTTTTGTGCATTGCAACAGTCGATTCCACATGGTTTAATTAGTTTTGTGGTTGATTTTGGTATTGGTTTGCTACTTGTCTCTCTGTTTTTCATGGGTTAGGATGAAGTTGCGGTTTGCTTTCTTGGTGAACATTAGAAGGGACTAGTACATCGTGGATGCAAATGATAACAAGAAATTCCAAGGAGGGTTCGATTATCCGTTGCCAATGGATTTTAATTGGAGTTTTAGACAGTTTGGGGAGGTAATTTGCAGTCCATATCCTTGGGGTTTGCATGATGAAGTGGAATCCAGATACTATCATGGAGAAATTGAATGGGTGGAAGTTATCAATGACAAAGAGCTCGCTACCATGTTTGCTAAGCATAAGGAGAAAGGGAAATTTCAGGTGAGGCTGCAAAATGACATGGTTGTGCCAGCACTTGGACCTTCTCGGAAAGAATCATGTCGTCGTAATGGCACCTCTAGCCAGAACAATTCAGTTAGGGGACCTTCAGTTAGTGCACAACGATGTGGTGGCTCGACAAGCGTGGACACCAACTAGCATTAGGGTCCCCCAAGAACTGGAGCCTGACTACGTAGATGATGAAGAGAGGCTATATTCTGATGTTGTTCAGAATTTACGACGGGCATGTCGTGCTGAAAACCAAGATGAGGCTGACAATGATGCTTCTGTAATTGATGACGAGGAGGGTGAGCAGGAAAACCTTCCACCTGTTCAATGGGACCCTGAGAACCCTCAGATGGAAGAAGGTTCCATTTTTTATCCATGAGTGAGTGTAGAAATGCACTTGTGACGTACTTCATCAAAGCAGAACATACATTCGTAGTTGACCATAGCGACATTGTTCATTATAGAGTGCACTGTCTGACTGATGATTGTCCATGGAGGATGCACGCATCTAAAATGCTAAATAACACGAATATTCAGGTCAAAGTGAACCCTTTTAGGCACACATGCCTATAATCAACCCTTAGAAAGGAAACAATCAGTAGAGCCAAGTCAAGATGGGTGGCTGATGAAGTAAAGCGGTGGGTGACAGAAAACCATCAAGTGGGTACAAACGAGTTGCAGAAGAACCTCAAAGAAAAGTTCAGGATAGATATACCATACATGAGGGTGTTCAATTGTAAACAACATGCTATGGAATCTATTTATTGTAATTGGCAGGAAAGTTTTAAAATGCTGTATTCATTCAAAGGTGAAGTGGAGAGGACCAGCCCAGGTAGTATTGTAGATATTGACCACCACTTCGTGGAGTACACATTGAGGGGAGTGACAATGACCAAGGAATGCTTCAGGAGGGTTTTTGTCTGCTTTGAGGCTTGTCGCTGGGTTTTTTTGAAAGGCTGTAGGCCTTATTTAGCTATTGATGCAACTTTCCTCACAGGGTGGTTTAAAGGACCATTAGTAGCAGCTTGTGCAGTTGATGGACACAATTTTTTATTTCCAGTTGTGTACGGTGTGTTGGAGATAGAGTCTGAGGAGAGCTGGACTAGGTTTTTGCAGAATCTGAGCTAGGCTATTGCACATCCCAATGGGTTGGTAATTCATACAGATGCCTGCAAGGGTTTAGAAGTGGTCGTGGACAATGTGTTCCCTTGAGTAGAGCATAGGGAATGCATGCATCACCTTGCTGCAAATTTTGGGAAGAAATTCAAAGGAAAGGTGTATGCCAACAATTTGTGGCCAGCATCTTTGACTTGTAGTGTGAAGAAGCACAACGACCACATGAGGTAGCTATACAAGAATGACAAAGTGAAAGAATACTTGGAAACACACCACTCCAAGTTATGGGCCAGATGCCTATTCAGTGAACTGAGCAAAGTTGACTATGTGCACAATAATCTTGTAGAGTCTTTCAACGCAATGATCTAGAAACTAAAGGGTCTTTATTTGGTGGATTTGCTTGACAAGATAAGGATAGAATACATTAAGAAGTTTCATGTTCGTGCAGGAATAGCCGCGGCAATATTCATGGGCCACATTATCATTCCTTCCATGATGACTGAATTGAAGCACAAAACAAGAGGCTTGGAAATGGACATGACTCTTTGCTCAGCCACCACAGCAGAGGTGTCATTTTTGTATAAAGAGAAGAGGTAATGGAGATATCCATTGGATTTAGAAGCTAGAACTTGCAGTTGCAGGCAATGGCAGATAACTGGGTTGCCATCCATTCATGCCTTGTTTTTCGTCACAACTCTCTCTTGTCAAGCAGGGAACATACATCAGTATGTGCATGAATACTACTCTATTACAAGGTTCAAAGCTACATATGCACATGCCTTACCTACTCTGGAGGGAAAACAACAATGGGACATAGTGGACCCTGGTTTCAAACTTTGTGCTCCAGTTTTGAAGAGAGTAGTATGTAGACCGAGGAAGAGTCGAATAAGACCTCGCAGCGAAGGAGCTGGACTTGGAGCAAGGAAGTGTAAGTGCACAAGGTGTGGTGGGTCTGGTCATTTCGCAAAGTATTGTGATAACATAGTAGCTCTAGCGTTCAGAGAGTGCTTTAATGATGAAAATGATGGTTAGCAGACGGTTGTAGACGATGATAAAAATGAGGCTCCAGATGGTGATCAAAATGAGGATTCAGATGATGATCAAAGTGATGATCAAATTGAGGCTCCAAATGATGGTCAAATTGAGGATCCAAATGACGATCAAAATGATGATCAAATTGAGGCTCCAAATGATGAGCAAAATAATGCTCCAACTGAGGCTCCAAATGATGGTGACCAACCTTCTGTGGTTGTGAGTTCTGCTTGGTATGTAAATCTTGCCAATACTATTTTACATTTATTACTTGACATGATCTCACAACCATTTATGTTTGGGTTGTACAACTCTGTGGTAGGTTCGAACAAAGTGGTGGCAGTAAGCTCTGAGGTACTTGAGGTACCTCCAATAAAGAGGAGAAGAGTAGAATAGAAGAACACAAGCAGGACAAGGAGGAAAGTGGTGGCAAGAAACACAAGGAGCAAAGTGGTGGCAAGAACCATGTATAATGTTTGAAACATTATGAATGTTGTTGTATTTGTGTTGAATAATGTTGGACCTATGTTATTTGGATGTTGCAATGCTTATTTGGACCAATGTTTTTGTATTTTTGTTTCCAAGTATGTAGACTTTGTTTATATGACATAAGAAGACTATTTGGTTAAACCTAACTTTGTTTATATGACCAAGGTTTTTCATTTTTAAGCTCATTTGACTATTTGGTCAAACCTAACTTTGAAAAAAAATTAAACAAGTTTTTCAAAAGAAAATGAAAAACTAAGCCTCGATCCTTCTTAGTCACTCCAAAATGAAGCTTTGGTGTGGTTTTTGAAACTTAAAACTGTTCCAAACATAAACTCCTTCTCTTCACCCTTGATTTCGTTCAACAGAGTTCGAGATATCGCATATTGTACATGAACCTTCTGTTTGAAACTATGTAGACCTTGTTTATTGACATGAATTCTTAGTATATGACCTAAGAAGACTATGTGCGTAGGTTTTCCTTTTTTTGAATTTTTTATGCTCATTTGACTATTTGGTCAAACCTAACTTTGACCAACATTTAAACAAGTTTTTCAAAGAAAATGAAAAACTAAGACTGGATCCTTCTTATCACTCCAAAATGAAGCTTTGGTGTGGTTTTTGAAACTTTTCATGATCCAAACCTAAACCCCTTCTCTTCACCCTTGACTTCGTACAATAGAGCTCGAGATATCACATATTGTACATGAACCTTCTGTTTGAAACTATGTAGACCTTGTTTATCGACTTGAATCCTTAGTAAATGACATAAGAAGACTATGTGCGCAGGTTTTTCATTTTTTTGATTTTTTTGAATTTTTTATGCTCATTTGACTATTTGGTCAAACCTACCTTTGACCAACATTTGAACAAGTTTTTCAAAAGAAAATGAAAAACTAAGCCTAGATCCTTTTTAGTCACTCCAAAATGAAGCTTTGGTGTGGTTTTTGAAATTTTTCATGATCCAAACCTAAACCCCTTCTGTTCATCCTTGACTTCGTACAATAGAGTTCGAGATATCGCATATTGTACATGAACCTTCTGTTTGAAACTATGTAGACCTTGTTTATTGACTTGAATCCTTAGTATATGACATAAGAAGACTATGTGCACATGTTTTTCATTTTTTTGATTTTCCTTGAATTTTTTATGCTCATTTGACTATTTGGTCAAACCTAACTTTGACCAACATTTAAACAAGTTTTTCAAAAGAAAATGAAAAACTAAGCCTAGATCCTTCTTAGTCACTCAAAAATGAAGCTTTGGTGTAGTTTTTGAAACTTAAAACTATTTCAAACTCATTTGAGTATTTGGTCAAACCCTAATCAAGCTCGCTTCCAAACCCTGAACAATCTAACCCTAGCGCTGAACAATGGCCATTGATGTAACCCAAAGGCTGAACTGGAGCCGTCCGATCATCCTTCTAGAAGGAATCTGTGGGAAAGCTTGGGCGATCCACGAGAAGCTCATCCTGCTATTTGATTGGCTAGATACTTTTTTTTCTCAACACAGATGGGCGTCCTGAGCGGGCACGCTAGATGGACTGTTGGTCCATGTCATGGTTCGTGCTCGTATCCGTTGTGCAATGCGCAGGCATGCTAGGTCTTAGCCTTTCCAGGCATGCGCGGGAAGTGACGACGTGGCCATGCATGCGCAGGAAGCGAGGACATCGCCATTTATGCGTGCCTCGCTGCAGCGATTTGTTGCACCAGAGCCATTAAGTCGATTCAGATGTGTTGTCCGCATGCATACGCGCCTCGCCGCAGTGACTCAGCCACCTCCTCGATACAGATTCACGCGTCGCCGCCTGCTCGATTCAGTTCCACGTGCCATCGCCTCCTTGATTCAAACGCACGGATACACACACGTTTATACGTCCATCGTTTCATTGCCTAACCCTAACCCACCATTTCTATCCTATTTATACAACCCTTATCCTCTCCCACACACCACCCAAGCCAGAGAAGAAATCTCCACTCCAAATACCAAGCAAGACCTCCATCCTCTCGCCCCAAGCACCACCGAAGATGCAGTACTACGGACCAACCTTTCGCTGGCCGCCTACCATGCCAGAGCTGCGCTACCGGGTGGGTGTCCTCATGGAGAGCATTCTCCGTGTGCGAGCATAGTCACGGTGGAGGGGCCCCGTCGAGCTTGCCCGCGGATGCCTCACCGCCGGCTTTGCCCACCTCCCATAGGGCTCACCGGGGCTGTATCGCCTCAACGAAGTTTATGACAGCGTCTCCCTCAAGTTGCTCATGGTCACCTTCACCAACCCGTTTGACGCGTACACGCTTCTCGGCCAAGTCTTTTGGTGTGGCTACGAATCAATCTTCTTCATGACGTGCAACATCTTCACCAATATTGACTGCATCTTCCCGACCCCAAACCACATGCACTGCCTCCCCTACGAGGAGGAGGAGTGAATTTGAAGATGGCGGTGGTGAAGGTGTCCAAGGTGGAAGAGAAAGTGCAAGATGATGATGTTCGTGAAGCTACCCTCGAGTTTTTAGTTTCATCGTGTTTATTGTGTTTTTCTAGGTCATGTGTTGTATCGTGTCCATGGACTTATCTATGTAATGGTGGTCGCATTTGCATCTTATTTATCTTGTGTAACCATTTGTGTGTTCAAAAGTGTTCGTGTTCGTGCCCAAAGATCTCATCATTATGTGTTGAAAATTTTCACATGGCTACCAAACTAGTCTATAAATTGGGTAACAACTAACAAGTAGTGGATGTGTTAGGACGTTTATTACCAAGTTAGTCTAAAAATAAACACTACCTTTATTACCAAGCTAGTCTACAAATAAACACTACCTTTATTACCAAGATAGTCTCATCATCAAGTTATTCAAATGAATGGTGTGTTAAATTGCCCAAAGATAAATAAGTGGTGTGTTGAAAAATTTTTGTGCCCAAATGATCTTTATGTGTGTTGAAAAGTGGCCAAAAATCATTTATCTATGTATAAAAATACAACATGCTCGTGAAAGTCACAAACACGACATGTGTTTTTAAACCCTAAACCCAAGCACGATCTATAGGTAGCGTTCTTCCCTTTGCTTCTTAGCATCTTCCTATCTATCCCACTGGTTACCAGCGCAACCCTTCACACTACCAAACCACGTGGTCGTGTGTTCGAATCCTAGCCACACCCCACCTTTTTTGTTTATTTTCCAACCCTTCTCATTTTCCTACTCCAAATGGGCCTAATTCGATGGAGTTGGCCCATTAGTCAAGCCGATACTGGCCTCTCGGCTCTAGGATACTTTTTTTACAGGAAGTTTTTTCCATTTCTTTTCCCTTACAAATGATAACAAGCCATTTCTCATAAAATTTCAAGCTTAGAAATTCCTCCCAAATTCATGCTTTTCATACAGTTTCAACATTACACCAAGTGCAATTACCATACCACCTACAAATGCCCAAATGTAATTGCAAACTTGTGATTGCTGTTCGAGCTCCCTAATCTTCTGGTTCATCCTAATTTGCTCAATAACTACCTCCCTATCAATGAGTTCTCCGCCCTTTATCTCCTCTGATGGAGCTCGCGTTGCGGCTGCTATCGTCTGTAGCAGGATTGGCAACCATTCTTCATGCTCTTCGACAAGCTCATTCATCAACTTCTGCACCAGAACATCGACCCAAAGGAAGAAGCATTTCATCTGCAAGCATGCTAAACAGATCAACCCCCGTATTTCTCAAGGATACCGATCACAAAAATTGCGAAAATGTGCTTCAGTCTCTTACCCCATTCACGCTGCACACGTAGAACATATGATTGGTGTTCTTGGATGTGCGCTAAAGCCTCTGATCAATGCCCGCCTGGCACCATGGACAGAGGAAGATTGACATCTCCTTACGGATTGAATTCTCGATCTGCGAGGTGGCACGGGAGCTTGAGGAAGACATGGAGATCAATTCCTACTCACCAGTGCGAGCTCCTACCCCATCACCCACCTCCAACCCTGTCCACCGCCTCCAATTCCTGCTCAACGATGCGATCTCCGCCGACCCGTTCCGCCGGTTTTAACACGTGCGGCCAACGGTTCTCTACACGGTCCCACAGGAGGCAACGATCGTATTTTTGAAATGTGTCTCTGCCCGGCCCATGCGTGTGGTCCCACAGGCGGCAACGACTGAGTCAAGAACATTGACCTCACGGAAACAGCAGCATCGACGGAATGAGTTTGGGCGCCCGAATAAGTGGTAAAGCTGAGGACGATTTGGCTCTAGTGGAAAAACTGAGTACATAGACACCTCAAGTGACAAACGAATAAATAACACTTGAGAAAATGGGGAGGAATAGAAGCAAGCCTCAACACTAAAAAACACCTCTTCGTCATCTCGAACGTTCCAACAGCAGTGGTATTGTACCGCACGCACCACGAGGAACGTGAGATCTTAGAGCGCGAACTTACCCCAGGATGCGTTGCTCGTAGGCACGATTAGCACATATGGGTGTTCGTCAAGAAGTCAATCGGCGTACCGCAACACTCAGAAGTTATACCAATTTGCTTTACGGGACAAAAACTATGAGCAAAATCATCAATGTATTTATGGCACGTACTCACGAAAGACATGAGCTTGTGCTAGATGATCACATGAAACACACAATATTCTCCACCATTATGTATCCTCACGTAGATTGCAACCATGCATGGTCATTTGATTATGCATGGTACATGGAGTTAAGAACACAAATAATCCTTGTACTTGTGTGTGGGGGCTCGATTTAGCCCTCCAACTCGTGATTTGCTAAAGTTTATGCAAACTTGTCAACATGAATAAATTTAGTTGTAAGAGAGGTTTATAGTCAAAATTGTGTTAGCCTGGATGACACGTGGATGTTGGTCATGCATGCAGGAGAGCATCTGCCCTATAACATTGCACCTAGCACCTCTCGTATAATAACTAGTTAGGGTGAGCTAATCTCCTGCACGATTGATTTTGTGAAACTGACATGTCAGATAATTATAAGATATGTTATGTTCCAAATATCGCACATGCCTAACCCTAGTTTAATTGTTTTCCCTTGGCTTGTGCCTGATCTTCCTGCATGAACGCATCTCATGGTTGGAGCTCGAGTATGGCGAGTGGCGGTTGTAGTGGTTCGAGCTCGAGTCTGAAGGAGTATTGTTTTCCCAACACAGAGCTGCTCATCGTTAAGTGTGACCAATGCAAGCATCATTTCTTGAAGAAGTACATCGCCCAGACCAATGTCCATAGGAATTTGAACGGTATTTCTTCAAGTGTGTCCTTGTCATAGGGTTAGTGAGGTGGGCTGCTTTGGATTGCCTCCAGTTTTCTCACGTGTTTGAGCTGAATTTCCTTCTTAATATGGATGTTGAGCTAAAAAAAATTTGGTAATGTAACCCAGTGGGTGTAATATGTTGAATTGGTCTAAGCAACAATTTGTTTCCTTCTCTCGAACAAAATAAAAATAAAGTGGCATGGAGGTGAAAACGTCGTGGTGTTGCTTACACGGAAGGATATGCGGGGAGGGGAAGTGGTAGTTGATATGGAAATATTAGGCCTGTTGTTTATTGTTCAAGATGCGGGATGCGCTACCTGCAAAATTCCAGGGCAGCCTATCCTGCACGCTAGACCCACGTCGATGTGTCATCCACACCAGCGCAATTTCGACGGCAATCTTGGTTAAAGACTTAAATCAAGTCAAATTGACAAGTATGGGCATAAAATTTCGTAATCATTGAGTTAGATGGCTAAATCAAAGCACCGTAAGAACGCTTAGTGTGTTTATCTCTGGTCCATGTCATAGAAGTGAACAATTGCATAAAAGTCATAATAAACCCCTAAATACTCCGTAATAACATTAGCAACAAACTTAGTTTACATCCAAAATGCATCCTTCCTAGCACCAAAAAAGAACCTACATACAACTACTACTAGTAAACTGGAGTAGTAAGATCATTTTTTCCCGTCGATGCAAATCCAGAAAGATACATGGGTGGACTGTCCAACCTTCATCAGGAACCGTGGCGGCACCCCGAGGTACGTCCTGAGCTTGTCGGATGAGAAGTTGGCCGGTGACGAGCTACCCATCAGCTCGATTACCGCATTAAGGCTCTCGACCATCGAGAAGTCTGCCGACCTCAGCGGGCTAGGTGCACATAGTTTCACTATGTACTGCGGCCACAAGCACATATACTGCCTGATGCACACCAAGGACATGACGGTGGCCGGGCCGAGCATGCTGATGGTCAGGCCAAACACGGCATCGTCATCCCTATAGAGGAAGACCGTGAATCCCCTCATGCTTGTTGGTGGCGGAATCGGGATGAGACAAAAGAAGGTGCTGCTGTAGATGGCCTGGTTACAATGACCCTGTGGGCCTCCTTAATGTGGGGAAGGAGCCCATCCGGCGAGGCAATGAAATCACAGACGGGATCCACGCAGGAGCATGAGCCGTGCAAGCACATGAGCTTGTGCTCGTCGAGCTTGTCGAAGGTGACCAAGCTAAAGCAGCCATCATAGGGGCACTCAATCATTACCTCAGACTCGATGGCGTGCATAGTAGCCGGCTCATGTTCGAATCTGCCGACACGGTACACGAACTTGTGGGAGTGGTTATAGAGGGAAGATCGGCTCATCGACATAGTGCCCGCTGGCCAGAAACCCGGGTTGGGTGGGGATACTAAAGAGTATACTAATTGAGTTTCATACTGTACTATTACGATTGTACATGAATACGCTAGGCATCGGTGCACCGGCGGCAGCTGAGGCTCTGCACTTGGCCATTTTTTCTTAGACAGTGTCCACATGCTGTATATGCTTCATCAAAACAAAAAGGCTACAGAAAGTTAACAGGTGAGTAAATCAGGTGTCACACTGTACTGTACAATACAGACAGAGGGAGAGACCGAGGCAAGAAGATCCACGTGAGTGAGAGGCAAGAAGATCTACTCCTGGAGAGAGACGAAAAGCCGACTCCTATTGAAGGGTGTATAGTGATGCAGGGGAGAGACCAAGGACTACATGCATGTCTTCGACACCAACCTGTAATAACTTTTTTGGTATTATAAAATTTAAATGGCCTTAATAATCCCAGATAGAGGGATTACTAGTAGTAGTACATCTTATAACAAATCAGGCAATGTAGTACTACATTTTTTGGTGATACTTTTTTTGAGAAATTATAATTAGTAGTAGTACTTAGATATGTGAACAACCAATCCAAGTTACTAATCCAATAGAGAGTACGATCACTCTATTTTATGGATTTTTGTTTACTATACGTAATAGTAGTAAAAGCTAGAATATAGATTATTTCATAACAAATTTTGGCTCTACAATATCTAGAATACGCGCAAACCTTAAAAGACACTTCATTACTTAGTTTTAGGGATCTTGTGCTAAATGCATGGTCTTGGAGTAATTTTCATTTTTATGAGGTCCTTGATGTAACTTGTACTTCCACCGACCGCGTGTTAACTAAAGCACCTCGCTCCTACAGGACCTATCACAATTAAAAAAAATTACACTACGCCGATTATCAGACAAAGTGAAACATGGTTTCTTATAATTCCAAAGTTTTTAGAAATAGGATGTTTCAAACTTCCCAGCTAACTTCGCACACTTTAGTGACTTTTTGCCGATTTAACGAAATTAGGTCAAACTTTTGCTACACAAGTAAGGGCAATTGATTGCTATTGAATTAAATGTATTTTCAGAGGTAGATGGGTGCATCTTCATGTAGTAAACAATGTCGTCGGTGTTAGTTTCGAACTATCACGAAAGAACATTTAATTCTCAATTTTCAAGTGATGACGAGATTGTTCTTTTACGTAAAGAACCTCAGAAGAATATGGATCTGAATACCACAAGACAAGCTTTCAGACATAAAAAGTGGACCAACATGTTGTACTGATGATACCCATGTTTTATGAGCCTTCAAACTTCCAATCTAACTCCGCCAACTTGAATGACTTTATGCCAATTATTTCTCGACGTTAGATCAAATTTGAACTACAAGTAAATTGTAGGTTGCTTTGAAAGTTTTATGAAAAATCTTCTGGAGGTACCCATTCGGGGGTCAATTAATATATCATAAACCACCAAGAGTTTTGACGACATGTTCAACTTCTTGCTAAGATTTTGCATCTTGACAGTTTAACAAAATTAGGTCAAACTTGAGCTACAAGTAAGCGCGAAAGATCTCTCTTGAATTAAATGTCTGTCGATATTTGAATGACTTCCTAGCTAACTCTGCCCATTTGAATGACTTTATGTCGATTTATTGAAATTAGGTCAAATTTGAAAGTACAAGTAGGTTCCTTTGAAAGTTCTACAAAAACTTTTGGGGGTACCCATCGAGGGGTCACAATCAATATGTCAGAAACCACCGAGACTTTTGATGATAGTTTCAACTTCTTGCTAAGATTCTGCATCCTGACAATTTAACGAAATTAGGTCAAACATGAGCTACAAGCAAGTAAGTGGGATAGATTTCTCTTGAATTAAATGTCTTTTTAGAGATAGATGGGTGCATCTTCTTGTAGTAAGCAATGATGTCAATGTGAGTTTCCAACTATCAAGAAAGAACATTCTCAATTTTTCAAGTGATGTCAAGATTATTCTCTCCTATAAAGGAAGTCCGAAGAATATGGATCTGAATGCCACAAGCCAAGTTTTCACACATATATAGTGGACCAACATATTGTACTTACGATTTACCGTGTTTTATGAGTTCTCAAACTTCCTAGCTTATTGCTCCGCCCACTTGAATGAGTTTATGTCGATTAATCAAAATTAGGTCAAATTTGAACTATATACTACAAGTAAATTGTAGTTTGCTCTAAAAGTTTTACGAAAAATCTTTTCGAGGTACCCATCGGGGGGTCACAATCAATATATGAGAAACAGCTGAGAGTTTTGACAACAGGTTTGGCTTTTTGCTAAGGTTTTACTTCATGACACTATTTAATGAAATTGGGTCAAACTTGAGCTACAAGTGCGCGCGATAGATTGCTCTTGAAATAGATGACTTTTCAGAGGTAGATGGGTGCATTTTCTTGTAGTAAACCATGTCGTCGGTGGGATTTTCCAACTATATCAGGAAAGAAGATTCAATTCTCAGTTTTTCGAGTGATGACGAGCGAGGTTGTTCTTTTCCGTAAAGACATTTCTAAAGAATATTGAATTTGAATGCCAGAAGCCAAGTTTACCGACATATATAGTGGACCAACATGTTGTACCAACGATTCCCATGTTTTATTTATGAGTTTTCAAACTTCCTAGCTAACTCTACCCATTTAACTGAATGACTTTATGTCGATTTATTGAAATTTGGTCAAATTTGAAACTACAAGTAAATTGTAGGTTAATTTGAAAGTTTTACAAAAAACCTTTGGAGGTACCCATCGACGGGTCACAATTAATATATCATAAAACATCAAGAGTTTTGACAATAGGTTCAACTACTTGATAAGATTTTCCATCTTTACAATTTAACAAAATTAGGTCAAACTTGAGATACAAGTAAGCGTGATAGATTTCTCTTCAATTAAATGTATTTTCAGAGGTAGATCGGTGCATCTTGTTGTCGTAAACAATGTCGTCAGTGTGAGTTTCCAACTATCAGGAAAGAACATTCAATTCTACATTTTCTGAGTGAAGACGAGTGAGGTTGTTCTTTTTCGTACGAAGTCCGAAGAATATTAGATGTGAATGCCACACCAAGTTTACAAACATATATAGTTGACCAACATGTTGTACCAATGATTCCCATGTTTTATGATCTTTCAAACTTCCTAGCTAACTCTGCCTATTTTAATGACTTTAAGTCAATTTATCGAAATTAGGTCAAATTTGAAACTACAAGTAAATTGTAGGTTTTTCTTTGAAAGTTTTACGAAAAAGCTTTTAATTTAGAGGTACCCATCGAGGTGTCACAATTAATATATAGGAAAACACAATGATAGTTTTGACGATAGGTTCACCACTTCTTGCTAAGATTTTGCATCTTGACAATTTAACGAAATTAGGTCAAATTTGAGCTACAAGTAAGCGCGATAGATTGCTCTTGATAATTAAATGTCATTTCAGAGGTAGATGGGTGCATTTTCTGGTTGTAAGAAGTGACGTGGGTGTGAGTGTCCAACTACCAGGAAAGAATATTCAATTCTACATTTTTCGAGTGAAGATGAGCGAGGTTAGTTGTTCTTTCCCATAAACATAAGTCCAAAGAATATTGGATGTGGATGCCACAATAAGCCAAGTTCACAGACAAATATAGTGGATCGACAACATGTTGTACTTGCGATTCCCATGTTTTATGAGTTTTTAAGCTTCCTAGCTAACCCCGCCCATTTGAATGAATTTATTATGTCAATATCTTGGAATTAGGTCAAATATGAAACTACAAGTAAATTGTCGGTTTTGCTTTGATAGTTTTATGAAAAAACTTTTGGAGGTACCCATCGAGGGGTCAAAATTAATATATCAGAAACCAGCGAGAGTTTCAACGATAGGTTCAACTTCTTGCTAAGACTTTGCATCTTGACAGTTTAACGAAATGAGGTCAAACTTGAGCTATGTACAAGTAAACGCCATAGATTGCTCTTGAATTAAATGTCTTTTCAGAGGTAGATCGGTGCAGCTTCTTGTAGTAAAAAGTGTCGTTGGTGTGAGTTTGCAACTATCAAGAAAGAACATTCATTTCTACATTTTCCGACTGAATACGAGCGAGGTTGTTCTTTTTCCTAAAGAAAAGTCCAAAGAATATTGTAACTAAATGCCACAAGCCAAGTTTACAGACATATATATTGGACCAACATGTTGTACCAACGATTCCCATGTTTTATGAGTTTTCAAACTTCCAAGCTAACTCTTCCCATTAGAATGACTTTAGGTCGATTTATCGAAATTAGGTCAAATTTGAAACTATAAGTACTAGTAAATTGCACGTGCCCTACACGTGAGACTCAGATAATAGACGTCTGACATATCATCACTATATAAAATTATATTAGGTAAAGTAGAAAAAATATAAATTTGATCAACATCTATAAAGTATGGGTGTATATTCGGTTCTTGTACTTTGTATATCATGTAGAAGTCAATGATTATTAGCTATCTAAAACTTGAAAATTTTGGTAACATGGTCTAGAGAAACGAGGGAGAGGATTCTAGAATGATGGAGAAGTGTGTTTTTAGTTTTGTGCATAGCATTCATTGTGATGAAGACTATCAATATAATCTTCTAGATGCTAGAATGGAAAAGAAGATCCAACGGCTAGAAATGGTGGGATTCGCGAGTCTTGATCCAACGGTCAGTACTCAAAGTTATTCGTACACTATATAGTGGTAAATAAGATAAGAAATTGTAGGTTGCTTTGAAAGTTATATGAAAAATCTTTTGGGATTACCCATCAGGGGGTCACAATTAATATATCAGAAACCACCAAGTTCTTTGACAATAGTTTCAACTTCTTGCTAAGATTTTTCATCTTGACAATTTAACGAAATTAGGTCAAACTTGAGCTACAAGCAAGTAAGAGCGATTGATTTATCTTGAATTAAATGTCTTTTCGGAGGTATATGGGTGCATCTTCCTGTAGTAAACAATACTGTTAGTGTGAGTTTCCAATTATCAGGAAAGAACATTTAATTCAAGATAAATCAATTTTCCTAGTGATGATGAGATTGTTCTTTCAGGTAAAGAAAGTCCAAAGAATATGTATCTGAATGCCAGAAGCCAAGTTTTCACACATATATGGTGGAGCAATATGTCGTACTTACGATTTCCCATGTTTTATGAGTTCTCAAATTTCCTAGTTAACTTCACCTACTTGAATGACTTTATGCAGATTTATCGAAATTAGGTAAAATTTGAACTACTACAAGTAAACTATGTAGGTTGCTTTGAAAGTTTTACCAAAAAGCTCCTGGAGGTACCCATCGGAGGGGGGTCAATTAATATATCAGAAACCACAAAGAGTTCTGACGATAGGTTCATCTTCTTGCTAAGATTTTGCATCTTGACAGTTTAATGAAATTAGGTCAAAGTTGAGCTACAAGTAAGCACGATAGATCGCTCTTGAATTTAATGAAATTAGGTAAAACTTGAACTACAAGTAATAAATTGTAGGTTGCTTTGAAAGTTTTATGAAAAAAGCTTTTGGAGGTACCCATCGAGCGGTTAATTAATATATCAGAAACCACAGAGAGTTTTGATGACTGGTTCAACTTCTAGCTAAGATTTTGCATCATGAAAATTTTGAACACCTTTTGAAAACGATCATATGAAATAGGGAGAGTGGAGAAATGATTTTTCTATTCTCTATTGGCAACCCACAAGCTTGAGGTGCACCTTAGGCTTAAAGATACAAACTTTATTTTCTCCACAATATATATGGTGAACCTTAGCGGATGCCACATATTAGGCCTTAAGGTGTGCTTTTGTACACATTGTTGATGCCCTTATTACGGAAAAAAAGCAAATAGTATAGTACACTAGTAGTAGTACTCATTCCTTTGCTTAGGCATATGCTCACCTTTGTTCACACACTGTACATGCTGAGAGAATTAAACGTAGGCAGGGTAAGAGGGCAGCAGCGAAGAGGAGTTGAAGGCGGTTCGATGTTAGAGGAAAGTTATGATGGGTTCCTGACACGAGGTACTCCTGCGGCACTCTACTAGTAGTAAATTTCAGGACCTATGCACGCAAAACAAATTGTGTGTTTTCTCTCTCCATCGCTGCCTCTCACCATCCATCCTCTTCCCCTCTCTCCTCACCTTTCCCCTCGTGCACTGGCCTAGTTGATCTCTCCCTCATCCACAGCATGGTGCTGCGCACATGTGCCTTGGTATGGCGGCTTCGTCTCTGGCATGTTTGGCAGCCGCGTTGGTGTGGAGTAGGGACGATGACTATATAGGAAGGAAACCACTTTGGTCCTTGGCGGCAAAAAATTCAAACTTTTCCGGTTTTCGAATTTTTCACTTACTTTCCAAACATCGGGAGGGAAGGTTACTTAAAAGATCGATCATTCACAGTACTTCTTATCTTTATCTTGTCTTATCTCTTACAATACCATACCATACCACTATATAGTGTATGGGTAACTTTGAACATTGACCGTTGGATCAAGACTGGCAAATCCAAACATTGCTAACCGTTGGATCTTCTTTTCCATTCTTAGCATCTACAAAGATTCTACTAATAATCTTTAGCACGATAAACGCTAGTATGCACAAACCTCAAAACACACACTTCATTGCTTAGTTTCAGGGTCCTTGTGCTAAATGCATGGACTTGGGTGCAATTTTCATTTTTATGAGGTCCTTGATATAACCTGTACTTCCACTGACCGTGTTAACTCTCAAGCACCTCGCTCCTATGAGGCCTACCATAGTTAAAAGAAAATGCAACCGCCCCAATTATCACAAAAACTGGTCCACAGTTTCTTATACATAATACCCAAGTTTTTAGTTCTAGGATTTTTCAAGCTTCCTAGCTAACTTCACACACTTCAGTGACTTCTTGTTGATTAATGAAATTAGGTCAAACTTGAGCTACAAGTAAGCGTGGTAGATTTCTCTTGAATTAAATGTATTTTTGGAGGTAGATGGGTGCATCTTCTTGTAGTAAACAATGTCATCGGTGTGAGTTTCCAACTATCAGGAAAGAAAATTCTTAGTTTTCCGAGTGATGACGAGATGGTTCTTTTCCGTAAAGAAAGTCCGAAGAATATGGATCTCAATGCCATAAGCCAAGGTTCTAGACATATTAAGTGGACCAACGTTTTTTACTTACGATTCCCATATGTTTTTTGAGTTTTCAAACTCCCTAGCTAATTAACTCCACCCACTTGAGTGACTACATGTTGATTTATCGAAATTAGGTCAAACATGAACTATAATTACATTGTAGGTTGCTCTCAAAGTTTTACGAAAAAGCTTTTGGAGGTACCATACCGATCGGGGGGTCACAATCAATATATGAGAAACAACCGAGAGTGTTGACAACAGGTTTAACTTCTTGCTAAGATTTTGCATCATGACACTATTTAACAAAATTGGGTCAAACTTGAGCTACAAGTAAGCGCGAAATATTGCTCTTGAAATATATGACTTTTCAGAGGTAGATAGGTGCATTTTCTTGTAGTAAATAGTGTCATCAGTGTGATTTTCCAACTATATCAGGAAACAACATGCAATTCTCAATTTTCCGAGTGATGACCAATGAGATTGTTCTTTTCCGTAAAGAAATCTCTGAATAATATTGGATCTGAAGGCCAGAAGCCAAGTTTACCGACATATATAGTGGACCAACATGTTGTACCAACGATTCATATGTTTTATTTATGAGTTATCAAACATCCTAGCTAACTCTACCCATTTGACCGAATGACTTTATGTCGATTTATCGAAATTAAGTCAAATTTGAAACTACAAGTAAATTGTAGGTTGCTTTGAAAGTTTTATGAAAAAAAATTGGACGTACCCATCGACAGGTCACAATTAATGTATCATAAACCACCGAGGGTTTTGATGATAGGTTCAACTTCTTGCTAAGATTTTGCATCTTGATAATTTAACGAAATTAGGTCAAACTTGAGCTACAAGTAGGCGTGATAGATTTATCTTGAATTGAATGTATTTTCAGAGGTAGATCGGTGCATCTTGTTGTTGTAAACAATGTCACCAGTGTGAGTTTCCAACTATCACGAAAGAACATTCAATTCTACATTTTTCGAGTGAAGACGAGCGAGGTTGTTCTTTTTCGTAAGAAATCCAAAGAATATTGGATGTGAATGCCACACCAAGTTTACAAACATATATAGTGGACCAACATGTTGTACCAATGATTCCCATGTTTTATGAGCTTTCAAACTTCCTAGCTAACTCTGCCCTTTTTAATGACTTTAAGTCAATTTATCAAAATCGTGTCAAATTTGAAACTACAAGTAAATTGTAGGTTTTGCTTTGAAAGTTTTAAAAAAATCTTTTAATTTGGAGGTACCCATCGTGGGGTCACAATTAATATACCGGAAAACACAACTAGAGTTTTGACGATAGGTTCAACACTTCTTGCTATGATTTTGCATCTTGATAATTTAACGAAATTAGGTCAAACTAGAGCTACAAGTAAGTGCGATAGATTGCTCTTAATAATTAAATGTCATTTCAGAGGTAGATGGGTGCATTTTCTAGAAGTAAGAAGTGTCGTGGGTGTGAGTGTCCAACTACCTGGAAAGAACATTCAATTTTGCAGTTTCCGAGTGAAGACGAGCGAGGTTAGTTGTTCTTTCCCGTAAAGAGAAGTCCAAAGAATATTGGATGTGGATGCCACAATAAGACAAGTTGACAGACATATATAGTTGATCGATAACATGTTGTACTTGTGATTCCCATGTTTTATGAGTTTTCAAGCTTCCTAGCTTACCTCGCCCATTTGAATGTCTTTATTATGTCAATATCTCAGAATTAGGTCAAATTTGAAACTACAAGTAAATGCCATAGATTGCTCTTGAATTAAATGTCTTTTTAGAGGTAGATCGGTGCATCTTCTTGTATTAAATAGTGTCGTCGGTGTGAGTTTCCAACTATCAAGAAAGAGCATTCAATTCTACATTTTCTGAGTGAATACGAGCGAGGTTGTTCTTTTTCCTAAAGAAAAGTCCGAAGAATATTGGATCTGAATGCCACAAGCTAAGTTTACAGACATATGTATTGGACCAACATGTTGTACCAATGTTTCCCTTGTTTTATGAGTTTTCAAACTTCCTAGCTAACTCTGCCCATTAGAATGATTTTATGTCAATTTATCAAAATTAGGTCAAATTCGAAACTACAAGTACTAGTAAATTGCACGTGCCCTGCACGTGGGACTCAGATAATAGATGTCTGAGATATCATCACTATATAAAATTATAATAGGTAAAGCAGGAAAGTTATAAATTTGATCAACATCTATAAAGTATGGGTGTATATTTGGTTCTTGTACTTTGTATATCACGTAGAAGTCAACGATTATTAGCTATCTAAAACTTGAAATTTTTGGTAACATGGTCTAGAGAAACGAGGGAGAGGATTCTAGAATGATGGAGAAGTGTGTTTTGAGTTTTGTGCATAGCATTCATTTTGATGAAGACTATCAATAGAATCTTCTAGATGATAGAATGGAAAAGAAGATCCAACAGCTGGAAATGTTGGGATTCGCGAGTCTTGATCCAACGGTCAGTATTAAAAATTCGTACACTATATAGTGGTAAGATAAGATAAGAAATTGTAGGTTGCTTTGAAAGTTCTACGAAAAAGCTTTTGGGGGTACCCATCAGGGGTCACAATTAATATATCAGAAACCACCGAGAGTTTTGACCATAGTTTCAACTTCTTGCTAAGATTTTGCATCTTGACAATTTAACAAAATTAGGTCAAACTTGAGCTACGAGAAAGTAAGGGCGATTGATTTATCTTGAATTAAATGTCTTTTCGGAGGTAGATGGGTGCATCTTGCTATAGTAAACAATGTTGTCAGTGTGAGTTTCCAACTATCAGGAAAGAACATTCTCAATTTTCCTAGTGATGACGAGATTGTTCTTTCGGGTAAAGAAAGTACGAAGAATATGGATCTGAATGCCACAAGCCAAGTTTTCACACATATATGCTGGAGCAATATGCCGTACTTATGATTTCTCATGTTTTATGAGTTCTCAAATTTCCTAGCTAACTTCGCCCACTTGAATGACTTTCGGACATATATAGGGGATCAACAGCATGTTGTACTTGCGATTCCCATGTTTTAGGAGTTTTCAAGCTTCCTTGCTATATAACTCCACTCACTTGAATGAGTTTATGTTGATGTATCGAAATAAGGTCGAATTTGAACAACAAGTAATAAATTGTAGGTTGCTTTGAAAGTTTTATGAAAAATAATTTGGAGGTACCCATGGAGAGGTCAGTTAATATATCAGAAACCAAAGAGAGTTTTGACGACTGTTTCGACTTGTAGCTAAGATTTAGAATCTTAAAAATTTTGAACCCCTTTTGAAAACGATCACATGAGAAATAAGGAGAGAGGGGAAATGATTTTTCTATTTTCTATGGGCAACCCATAAGCTTTTGAGGTGCACCTTAGGCTTAAAGATAACTTTATTTTCTCCATCTGTATACGGTGAACCTTAATTAGCGGATGCCACATAGGCCTTAAGGTGTGCCTTTTTACACATTACGGATGGCCTTAGTGCATCACCTATGTATGTAAAAAAAACTTGTTGATAAGATGGCTGCCAACATGACCATGAAATGAATATGAGTTGGAACTACAAATTTGCATGATTGTATAACATCATCCTCCTAACATGATGTAATTTACTCCCGTCGTCCCAAAATGTAAGGCGCCTAAGCTTTAGGCAAAAGTCAACATATTTTAAGTTTGACCAAATTTATACATAAAAATATAAACATTCACAATACCAAATCCATATCAATAGATTCACCAGAAAGTATAGTTTCACAAAATGTCCACTTGGTATTGTAGATATTCATATTTTTTCGTATAAACTTGGTCAAACTTAGAAGATGTTGACTTTTGGCTAAACCTTAGGCGCCTTACATTTTGGGACAGATTGAGTATCTCATAATTTTTTGAAACTCCTAAGTATGATATCCATTCTTCTTCGAGATCCTGAGCATTGGCAGTACGTCCATGGATGATCAGTTGAGGTGTTGGATTGAGGGAGTACAGCCTTGGATTCATGAACATAGAGGGAGTACTACCTACCAAAATTCTATTATTACATGGACCATGACCAAATTCAAAACCAAAATAAAGCGGTAAAATATCCCACGTATCCGGACATAGTCCGTCCCCCAAAATTTCAGATACTTCAAAATTCCCATTCGACCCCTATTAAATTCGGTGGGTGGGAGGCTTCACTCGTATTTCCCTAGTATAGTGCTAATAGTACATAAACCCTACCCCCTCTCTCCTCTAGGAATACGTCACCGGCCGGAACATCCCTGCTGCACTTTAGCCAGTGTACCCACCACACCTGATCTTCTCAACGAACCCTCTTGTCCGACGCGCTGAGCACATCATCGACCACCTAGGATCTGCTCCACGGACATCGTGGTCCAGCATTCTACTCGTATCCTCGCCCACCCAAGAACTGTTTCCCCATCATTGACACCCACTACAGCCGTAGAACCTTCGGTGACCTCGACATGACCCATGAGGATGCGGAGGAGGCCTAGACGCAGCCCTGACCGAGGTAAAACCAGATCTCCTTGTGTGATTTGTTTGTTGGCAATGTACTGTATTCGTGCTAAATTTCCTAACTAACAGGTTCTTTACTTGATATACTACATGTTATGTACTAAATTAACCCATTGTGGTTACGCTTAAACTCCACGCATTGAACTGTTTTTATGTACTATTTCTTTGTGAATTATTAGTCACTTAACATATTTGTTTACATTCTCTGTTGTACCTGTCCACATGAGATATGATTATATAATATCTTCCTCATTCGCTGATTTATGAACTATAGTATTTCCATCGTGTTATTGTCCTACTATCTTATACTACACGTTTAGACACGTCATACTATTTGACCATTATGTACTGTCGATTTGATCCCTCTTAACCTGCGGCCAAACTGTTTGCTATTATTATGCAAGGAGCAGCCTTAGTTTGCATACAATATCATAGTGAATGGCTCCTATAATCTCGTAAGACCCCATCACTTTTTTTTCACTTCATGCCAACGTCATGTTGGAACCTGTTTGTATTTACAGTTGGCCTTACCTTTATGCAGAGGAGCAACAATGGAGTACATACTCCACCCGTCCACATGAGCCACCGTAGATCCTGTTTAACACCTAACGTAAGGCCCACCACCCGAAGTTTGGTCCTTGCCACATTTTTTTGCTTAAATATACCATTTGTCTTTCTTGTCTTCATATTTTTTGCCAAAAATTGGCTTCAAACATTGTAGCCCCACTATGGTCTACTTTTGTTCCATGTGCTTAGTTCAATTTCCTAGATATTGCATCTTCGGGTGTATTGCATCTGAGTTATCTAATAATAATAACAAGGCCACACTAGCGATAAGAGCCACACATGTATCATAAGGAACTTTGTGCACTTCATCTCACTCTTGTATCTACGGTGTATCATAGTTACATGAACTGGCTATTTTAATACGAGGCACTTGATGGTTCAGTTTGTTGTTCTCAGGCCACCGAACCATTGAATTTATCTAGCTATTCATAAATAATTCAATGTATGATTGCTTGATTCATTGTTTGTATGAAATTATCTGGCTAGTATATTCGAGGCTCACAATTGATGTGTTTTAGTTGGCTGGGTTACTCTTTTTTGTCTATGATTAAATTAGTGGCAGATTTCGTTGTGTAGTGCTTGGCTAGTTTATATATGAGAAACATAATAGCTTAGTTTTCATATTCGTTTTATTCATGTTGTGCACATTCTAGTTTGAGCAGTCTTCATTAGGTACTTTGGTTGATTCATCGCATTGTTATTTGAAATGAACTTGTAGTTTGTTTCCCAAGTCCGTTGTTTAAGTAACTTGTTTTTTCTTGGTCTCAGCCATCTTCAAGTAGAGCAGGCATTTTACAGAGTAGCACACGCTCGCATCGCTCCATGGCGCCGGCTGGTCCAGTAATTCAAGAAGAAATAGATGTATGAGCCACCACTGTTAATTGCTTCCTTCCTTATATATTACCGCATTGACACATTTAAAATTCATGGTGGTGTGAGTGCTTTATAATGCTGTTATGACTTGTTTTGTGTTTATTTCAGGCTGTAAATGACCCCCTGAATGCCGAACAAAGACCTGCTTCTCCAAATTTAGATTTTGTTTCACACAACAGCAGTGAAAATACCTATTTCTCATTGCACACCGCTTCAACTGATCCTATTTTTCTAGCCGAAAGATTATTTGAGGATGCCCTCCAAGATGCCCATGATATTGTTGAGCAAGAAGCCAACAAAACAAATTCAGTATTCACCATAGCATGCAAAGACTTATATGAATTGAAAAACAGGCAAGCTTTGACCCAGAACATACTTAAAATCTCATATGTAGCTCTCATGGGAAGCCAGTTGTTACATGTCTCGTGATGCAAGCTCCGTAGAGACCTTTTCTTGTAACACCAGTTATGGTGTTTTTTTAGTTGTCTAGACTCTGATGCAACTTTTATGCTTCATTTTATTACTATCAAGTTTACTGACGATTGTAATAATCTATTGTAATTCGCAGTTGTAAGTTGTTTGAGGATTGTTACGTACAAACTAAGCATCTATATAATTACTACACGCACATGAGAAACCAGTGAAATTGTAAGAGGTACAACACACTATCTTCTGGAACAGGGAGAACATCCATTGTATTACACGGGCACCATAGAACTTGCAAAATTCATAGACGTTCACTCAACAAACTGAACACATAAAGAGATGACCTGAAGAGAATACATCAGGAGCAGACCTGCACAATCCATCAATCTGACGGATAGTCGTCATAGTAGTTGTAGTGGGTGGTACCATCCTCGCCATAAGCCGACACCATCTACAGCTCAAAATGCTCCACGATTCTACAATACTCTACCAGCAACCATTCGAGTTTGAAAGGATGGTCATTGATCCATAATCCTCCAACTCCATGCCCATATACAACCCTTGGCTCCTCTTACCAAGCAAGAGCCTCAAAGTTGTAAGATATAATCTTGGATAGGTCTGCATAGTATATGCTACCGACCTGCACTATGGCTACCCTGGCACTACCGATGCAGATGCACCGATTATCAGCAGCGAAGAGAGCACGAATTCTGATGCCTTTGACTGGATGACGGACATGGTTTTGGGTATCAACCTAGTAAACAACCTTCCTGCCACCATAGACCGGTCCACTCACAACGAACAGCATCTCCCCGTCGGACTCGATGACGTAAAAATGATTCTCTAGGAACTAGCAGCCCGGAACAGGGCCTACAATGGTGGGATGCATCTTCAGGGTTCATGCGGAGTGCTGCAGCTGGACATCTCCATGAGCATCATCACACATAGTCGAGAGGACAAGCCCATATCTGTCTGTGACAAAAACATGACCAGCGTAAGAAGTCATGCTCCGGAGTTCCACGAAGTCATACGGCGAGTACCACCCTTCATCAAAGACCGGGCAACTCCCTTCCTCCATGCTCTCATCCGCCCACCGAATGGTGGCGTTCTGATGGTTTTATGTAAACACCATCAATGACGGGAACATCATCACAGCGACAAAAGCCACCTGCTCGGTAGGTATCGCCATCCTCAGGAACTTGATAGCACTCGAGAAAGGGTTGTACAACCGGGTCTTGTACGGATGCACCCTCTGTCCAAGCACAAGGGGGCCACCAGTTGTGCTACCGACATAAAAGTACCTTCTAGAGAGAGATGAGAAACAGATAAAACAGATATTCAGTCAAGGTAAATAGACTGAAATTCAATCAAGGTAAACCATGGAGCAAAACCCTGGGCAACAAGTGGACGAACAAACAGAACTTGAAAACAGATAGTATAGGATGTGAATGCAAAAAAGGATCACATATATACAGATGAATATCAAGAAAGCACCTGTGAATAACCCGGCTAATCTTCTTCTCAAGGTGACGGCTAGTTCTCACGTTCAGCAACGTGATGGCGGTGTGATTTACCCGATACTCCTCCGACAACTGGTGCTCTAGAACAATCCAGTTCGCTGGCATAAAATGCTCCTCCGTGAAGCCACACTAGGCACCGCAGACTGCCCGAAAGGCGGCATAGTAGTCGCAGTCGTCCGTCTAAAGGAAGATGTCACCTATCTTCTGGACGATTCCTTCAGGGAGACCAGCCTATGGCGAGTGCTCCTGCTTCTTGCCAGCCATGGATGATGGTGTTCGTGTGGTCTCTGTCCCGTTGACTGGCACATGAAGCAGTTCTAGAGACACACATTTAAACAAAGGCCTGGGAAAGCCAAGCGAATCGTGTGGAAACGAGACGACGACATGCACATAGCAACCACATGTGCATTTCATCAAACTAGCACGGGCATGCGCATGCGCACGCGCACTTATTACGAGATAACGGTCTTGCACACCAGCGTACGACTCCTGAGAGCACACGAATGTGTAGGTGTAGGATGATACTAGTAGTAGTAGTAACCTCATTGTATTTAATTATCCCAAAATCCAAGGAGAAAACTTGTGCTCCCTGGTCACTCAGGGCACACACACAAACACAGGGAATTTTCCATTTTTTCAATTTCGCTTTTTGGCTGTTTCGTTGGATCCTCAC
Source organism: Avena insularis (assembly GCA_023614405.1). Lineage (NCBI taxonomy): Eukaryota > Viridiplantae > Streptophyta > Magnoliopsida > Poales > Poaceae > Avena > Avena insularis. Next base: position 177,145,802 of record CM042686.1, read on the forward strand.
CGTGTGGCCGGATGGGGTGTATGCTTCGTGGAGCTAAAAACCTCATGTTCGCTCAATAGCAAAGTCATTAATTATTGAGGTATATACGTTTTTAGTCCAACAACTTGCACCGTGGGAGTGTTTTAGTCCCACATCATGCAAAGTGAGCAACACTAGTCCCACAACCTGTAATTGGGAGCATTTTAGTCCAATTCAATCGAATTTCTATGATTTTGTCCGAATTCGTCGTAACTCATTCTGGATCTAAGCTACACAGTAGATATTATGGACCGTGCCAACATGCACATGACAAAATATTTCGGTACAGATGCACAAGATTATATTGGTAGTAGATGTGAGCATTTTTGCGTTCGTGTGTGCTTTTTTATTGTATAAATAATTATGTCCTCCCAAGTACTCCTCGTCTGGCATAATTACGTCATCTCAAGTACTCCTCGTCTGACAGGAGTTACAACTAGCATCTACCGGCATAGTGGATTGTGGATGTGTGTGTCGTTGTACAAAAGTGTTAAGTTCGAATCCATTCTCCTCTTACAGATTTAACTATTTTATTTGTACATCTACTAATAGGTGGCCCACTTGTCAGTCCGCTTAGGGACACAAATGACATAAAAATATAGAGGGGTCATTTAAAAAATCAACATCCTTTGTAGAAAAATTATGTCAAATTTACTGAAATTCAATTAAATTGGACTAAAATGCTCTCGAGATACAAGTTGTGGAACTAGTATTGCTCATTTTTCAATATGTGGGACTAAAACGCTCTCGTGGTGCAAGATGTGGGACTAAAGGTGTGTATACCTCTTCATTATTTGTACAACATTAATTGTTAGACCTGAGGACCAATTAATTCTCCTAGTTTTGCTCAATTACTTCTCTAGTTGACTGAAAAATATGAACCACAACGTCCTGTAATGCTCCTGGCCGATCATGTTGTTAAAACGGGAGTGCATCCATTGACTTGCATGTTTTCAGTTAGATGCGGTGGCCACGTGCATTGGCTGTATTTTAGGATTACTACTGCATGCAATAACTAGCGATAAAGCGAATAGATGAAGTTAACTCTCCAAACTAGTACCACTCTAGCCTAGTAATAACGAACACAGGGAGTACCTCAAGTGTGGTTATATGGATGATCAGTTGATGTGACTCTCGGCCATGAATTCCTGACCAGATAGCTGTACGTTCTACCACCTTTTTTACTACTACTAGTAGTAGTACATGGATGCTAGCAAAATTCAAAATCTCAATTGAGCAGCAAAATTACACACACCAAATTCAAAGCATTTCCCGCCTAACCATTTTAAAAACTTCGAGCCAAAATCTTCTACCGGGGGAGTACCATTTTTATATTATTATTATTAGATGGACGCTAGCCAAATTGAAAATCTCAATCGAGCAGCAAAACCGCACACCCACTTTGAAGCATTTCCCGCCCCTCCATTTCAAAAACTTTGCGGCAAAATCTCCCACCAGGGGAGTACCATTTTTGTATTATTATCAGATGGGCGCTAGTCAAATTCAAAATCTCAAATCAGGCTAAACCAAACACTGACTTTGAAGCATTTACCACCCCTCAGTTTCAAAAACTTTGAGGCAAAATATCCCACCGGGACAGTACCATTTTTCTATTATTATTAGATGGATGGTCGCCAAATTCAAAATCTCAATCAAGCATCAAAATCACACACTAACCTTGAAGCATTTCGCGCCCCTCCATTTCAAAAACTTTCGACTTCAAAATCCCATTCTACCCATTGTTCTGACGTCCTATGGGCAAGCTAAAGTCGGTAGCATGGGGGAACGATTGTAATTATGTTTCTGTTCACCTCCTTAGTCCCGATTCGCCTAGATTTTCCCACTGGTCCTTCCAAAAATCCCAGCCCCTCTCTCCCATGCCCTCACCTCTATGACCACCACGCGCACCGATCGGCAGCAATTCCACGGCGGCTAGAGTCGCTTGAGCTATGGTCTCGTGCACCGCCGCAAAGCTGCTTCACCGATTATCACCCAATGGATCTGGTTCACCGGGTCTCTCTTCCACTGCATCGGAGCTGCGGTGTCGTTCACCACGCGGATGGCATCATTGACCTCCCAAGCTCTGCTTCCTGGCCGCCGAAAGCTCCCCAACCGTATCGGATCCGCTTCACCGGTGAACACCGAACATGATCTAGTTCAAGGAGTTCCATGTCCACCGCTCTAGACCAGTTGCTCGGTCGTCGCTGTTCACTGCACTAGATCTGCCTCACCGATGCTCTTGTCCACCGCGCTCAAGCCGGCATCGACCGCCCAAGATCTGTTTCCCTAACGCCAATAGCCACCACAACCACAGCACCCTCCGCGACCTGGACATCACCCGCACGGAATCGACGATGCTTAGACGCCTCTCCGGCCAAGGTTAACCAAATCTCCAACCTGTTTTTGTTTTGTCAGTAGTATAGCAGGTTTAAGCCTGTTGCAGTGAACTGCATTTTTGTAATCGTGCTCGTACATACAAGTCACTGGGCATGCCTATTCTTCGTGCTAGTACATACAAAGTCATTAGACATGTTGGTTTGGATTCGCTGCTCTACAAATTTCAAGTCATGGACATGTCTGTTATTTTTTCATGCACATGTTCTTGGCTACTCCATACAACAGTAATTGCCTACTACCATGTAATTCTTGCAAAATCTGAAGTCAGTGGAAAATATTAGTGTGGATTCCATGCTCTACAGTTGTTGAATCTATCTGGTTCGTCCTAAGATCAGTTCCTACTATTATTTCTTCCTTGGCATCGTTTTGCTATCCTATAGTAGCCGTTTAAACTCTTCATACTTATTCGATTATAATTCTGTTGTTGCCATCTGGTTCTTCAAAAGCTGCATCACTAACTATTTCCTTTTTCTTGCATATAGCTCAACATGGAACAATGAACATGTTGGTTTGCATAGCCTATTCTACAGGTTCACAAGGGATGCCATTACTTCATTATCTATTGTTGGTTCGTTCTGAGCAACAGCATAAATGTCCTCTACTATGTAGTTCACGCGTGGTTTGCATTCCTACTCTAGAAGTTCTCTTATGATGCCATTATAATTTCTATCTGGTTGATTCTTAGCTATGAAAGTAACTACATGCCATTGTGTACCTCACCTAAAATTCTGATTCACCCAACGACTCTATGCATTCCAGGAGATGCCACTGCTTCTATATATATTTGCTGAAATGACCTCGCTAGTTTATATTTGCTGAAATTCTAAAAACAATTTTTTTGATTGCTCATTTCATTATAGGCACACTTTTCTAATGCTTGTTTGTCCTGTTCTAAAGTTGACGAGTGACGCCATTATATCTCGCATCTGGTTATGGGTTTGGTTCGTCCTAAGACACGACATAACTATCCTCTATAATATATAGTTCATTCGTCGTTTGCATTCCTGCTCTACAAGTTCTCGTATGATGCGGTTATAATTTCTATTCTCGTATGATGCGGTTATAATTTCTATCTGGTTCATTCTTTGCTATGACAGTAACTGCATGCCATTTTGTGGCTCAGTGCAAATTATCGAGTCATCCAACGTCTCTTGCATTTTAGGGTATACAACTTCTTCCATATATATTTGTTCAAATGACCTAGCTAGTTTCTATTTGCTAAAATTCTAAGACACACACACATTTTTTGATTGCTCGTTTCATGGTAGGCACACTTGTTTAATGCGTGCTTGCTTGTTCTGTTTGTTTGACGTGTTAGTCAATAATTGAACAATTGACCAGTTGTAAACTCCAATTCATAGCTCCTGTCATATTAGTCAAATGATTAGTTTGTCTTGTTTGATGTATTAACTTTTTATTACTTAGTTTCAAACTACAATTATTTCTATCGCCACCAAAGAGGGGGCTGTAAGATCATGTATCCTCTAATGTAGCTGTCACACTCAAAGGAAGATGCAGGTGATCGATTGAGAAGCAAATTGAGGACTCTGCTATCAACTTGATTGTCAACTGAAATACCAATTTTTCTTTCCCTTGAGTTGATAATATGTAATCATTTTAAGAAGTTTGTAGCTGATGTAATATCTAGATAACTCGCATAGGCCATGTAGGCATTTAGTTGACACCGTCCACACATCGCGGTAGTCGTTATGGTAACTACATTAGGCAGGTCGATTAGGGAATAGTACCGTGCTTTGTTATTGGCCCGTCGTGTATTCGGCCGATGATGAACAGTAAAAAATACTGGCTTATTATACACGTTTTATGATATTGGTATGGGCTTCAGAAAGGCCGAAACTATAAAAGGCCGTAAACATAATGGGCCAACCCACATGGGGTAATAGGCCATAAGAGTAACATGTCGTAAAAGTAAAAGGCTATAACAGTAACAGGCCATAACAGTAGCAGGACAGAACAGAAATAGCCCATTACATTAACATGCAAGAAACTGTAAAATGGTAGAACAGTAACATGACAAAATAGTGGCGGGCCTCAACAGTAAAAGGCCGCAATAGTAAAAGGCCAAAGCAGTTAAAGGCCAGAACAGTGATGAGCCTGAGCAATAATGGCCCGAGAAATTTCCAAACGAGGCGATGTAGCAAACAAATTTACGAGCTAGAATAGTAAGAGGCCGCCAGGCCTAAACATTAACGGCCGTAACAAAGAAAAGGTCGTAACAAGAACATACCATCTAAAAGAAGGGCCGTTGGTAGGTGGCCCACGATGGGCTACAATAACAGTGATGGGTTGACCGTATGCTTTAAGTGTACAGGAGCGACTTGGCATAGGCTGATAATGGGTTGCATAGTGTTGGACCAGCATGGGCCTTCTGTAGGCCAAAACTGAATCGGGCCTGAAAGTTCACGGGCCGCCTCTGGCTACACTATTGGGCCCATTTCAAGTAGTCCAGGAAAAAACAGTAACGGGTCATCTTCTTATTGGGATCTCCTCTTGGGTCGGCCCAGTTAGTATTTGGCAGGCCATGGATGGACCTGCCTTGTGCCACTGTTTCTGTGACCGTTAACGGTGGTAACCGGCAGCTAATGGCGGTTGCCACGTGGTTGTTTGCATGACGTCAGTAATCAACGTGGCTGGTGAAAAGATCTATGACGGAACAAGTTTTCGTGGCTAAAGGATGCGATCCACCACAGTCAAAAAAAATCGTGGTTAATTCTTTTGTAACGTGGCTTTTACCACGAAGGGCATCTATCCCGGAAGACTTTTTAGCCACGAAAAATGGGCCTTCAACCACGAAAATCGTCCATTGAAAAAGCCAACTTTTCTTGTAGTGTTCGGGTTTATGGAATTTTCGATAATGCTCAAGATTTATGTTTATATTCATCGAATAGAATGGCGTTACCAATTAAATGAAAGTATATCAAATTTTGATGTATAAGTGCATGCTACGTGCTTGGTAAGGCTTTAGGGTTTAGGGGTTTAGGGGTTTAGGGTTTCAAGAATTTTCAATAATGTTCAAGCTACTTTATGCTTATATTCGTGGAATAGAATGGGGTTACATCAATTTATTGAAATTATCTCAAATTTTTATCTATAAGTGCATGGTACCTGCTTGGTTTAGGTTTATGGGTCAAGGGTTTAGGGTTTTACAGTTTAGTTTTATGGGTTGTTTAGGGTTTAGGGTTTAGCTAATTTTCAATAATGCTCAAGATTTATGCTTATATTCGTAGAATAGAATGGTGTTAGCTGATTTAATGAAAGTATCTCAAATTTTCATCAATGAGTGCATGACACCTGCTTGGGTAGGGTTTATGGCCGAGGGTTTAGGGCTTTAGGGTTTAGGTTTTAGGTGTTGTTTAGGGTTTAGGGATTTTTTGATATTGCTCAGGATTTATGCTTATATTCGTCAAATAGAATGGTGTTACCCAATTTAACAAAATTATCTTGAATTTTGATCTATAAGTACATGCTACAGCTACATGCTTGGTGAGGATTTAGGGTTTAGGGTTATAGGGTTTAGGGGTTTAGTATTTGGGTTTTAGGGTTTAGGGTTTCGGGAATTTTTAGTTCAATCTTTATTCTTAAATTCGTGGAATAAAATGGTGTTACCCAATTTAATGAAAGTATCTCAAATTCTGATCTATAAGTGCACGATACCTTCTTGGTTAGGGTTTAGGGGTTTAGAGTTTACGGTTTAGGATTCCGTGAATTCTCAATAATATGTTCAGACTTTATGGTTATATATATTTGTGGAATATAATGGTGTTACCGCAATTTAATGAAAGTATATCAAAATTTTATTTACAAGTCGATGATACCGTGCTTGGTTATAGTTTTTGTTAAATACAATTGAAGGTACACATGTACTAAAACAAGGGAGAAACAACAATAGTTTCGTGAGATTTAGGCGCTATTTGGTTGGGCTCAAATTCTGGCTTTTGATTTTTTGCTTATAAAGCGAGGAATGTTTTTTTGGCTTTGTTGTTTTAGCTTTTACTCTGACATAGTTGAATGATGGTATAAGCCAAAAGAAACAAAATCTGAAGTGGCTTATAAAATAAAGCTAAAAACGATAGATAAGCTTAACCAAATAACCCCTCAACTTCTTGATATGAATGTTAATAATGCAGCCTAATTTGGGACCTTTTGAAAGAAAAATCCAAATAAATATATATAAATCAAGCAATGTCTTTCTTTTGCAGAGTATTCTGTTATGTCCACTTCCTAGTTTCCATGAAAAAGTATGCTAAAATTTGACAACTTTCGAAGAAACCCATTTCACAATATGGCGTACCTTGTATGAACATTCATGGCTTTCAAACGAGATGACCAAGGTCATGGCAATCTGTTTTCCATAGTTTATGATAATGTGTCCATGTTTGGTAGATCGGTGCATAACTGCATATTGGCATTTCAAACAATGTTTACAAAAAAGGTGCATCCAAATTTGAAGTTAATTTAAATTGTCCAAGTGACAACAATGGCTTCCGTTGTGAAGCAACTACAAAGACTATATGTGGTTCAAAATCTCATTGCACCAATTTTCTCACAAAGTATAATTTTTTTTATGGATAATGCCCAAGTTTCATGAATTTTCAAGCTTCCGATCGAGGTTCAATGATTTTAACGATTTTATCTTGGTTTAGCGAAAAATGTTTGAATTTTGAACAACAAGCGATGGGAATCTCTACTTCCTGTAATTTTGGCTCACTGACATGTGGGTCACATGCATGGTGGGTCCAAAAAGTTAGTGTAGGTTAGAGTGGGCGGGCAGGTAAATATTGTAGAAGTGCTGGGAAACGTCGATGGGGTGATGCACTTGGGAGAATGCAAATTTACCACCTATATCCCTCTGTTATTGCAGTGTCCTCGGATTCTTGTTTCCGGAGAAGAGATAGAAGAGGAATTGGCATTCTAGAAAGAGGTGAAGCATGTTTGAATGGATGTGCGGGAGATTTTAATGGATGGGTGCGATGTTTGGGTGTCGTACCAAAATTTTGAGGTCGAAGATTCTAGCATACGCTACTCCGGCGTGGGGCCTCTCAAATGTGCTGTCACCGTCTAGACCCACACGCCAGCGAGAGTTGCTTTCCAGCATTTAAACGAGTTTCTAGGAATTTGCTGAAATTTTCGAACAATTTAAGGCCTTCAAGAAGCTGCCCATCATCCAAAAAAAAGGTGACCATGGTCATGGAAATAGTTTATGATGACGTGTCCGCATTTGGTAGATCGGTGCATCTTGGCAAATCAACCAATATGTCTAGTTCTAAATTTGAAGTTTGTTTTTGAATTTCCAAGTAACAACAATGTGTTTTGTTGTGGAGCAACTACAAAGATGATGGATCAAAATGCCACCATCCCCTTTTTTCACACAATGTATAACACCCTTTCAAGCTTTCAGGCTAAATTTGTGCAATAAAATAATTTTTGGGGCTGGATGTTTGAATGGATGTGCAGGATGTTTGAATGGGTGGGCGGGATATTTTGGTGCTCTTTCGAAATTTTGAAGTTGAAGCTTCTAAGGTAAACTACTCCCACTTGGGATGTTATCCCCGTCAGATAGACCCATAGGCATGTATGCTTTCCAGCATTTAATGACTTGATAAACATCTGCCAAAAGTAATGAACATTAATTCAAGGCTTTCAAATAAGAGGATCAAGGTCATAGCCATAGTTCCTATACCTTTTTCATGTTTTGTACTACTCTATACATTGAAGCATGTTCGCCAATCAAGCTTACAAACGTGTCCATATTGGGTAGATCGGTGCATCTTGGCATTTCAAGCAATTGTTTACAAAAGGATATTCTAGATTTGATGGATAATGCCCTACTTTCATGACTTTCCAAGCTTCCTAGTGAAGATGTGTAATAAAATTACCTTTTGACAATTTAAAGTAAGTATGTCTAATTACGAACTACAAAGTGTGTGATATAGCTTGCTCTTGACTTTTTAAAAATAATTTAAAGGTACCGAATTAGTCAAATATTGGAGAACCACCGATAGTTTTGCAAGATTTCAACTTTTGATATGAATGGTAATGACACAAATTTGGACCATTTTTTAAAAAAAATAAAGAAATAAAATATAAAACGAAATACAACCATTCATTTCTGTGTTGGTTTCGCACTGTGTGCATTAGCTAATTTCCATAAAAATATATAAAATTTGATAACTCTTGAAAAACTCGTTTCACAATATGGCGTACCATGTTTGAACATTCATGGCTTTCAAAAACTAGATGACCAATGTCAAGGCCATATGTGTTACCATACTTTATGATAATGTAACCATGTTTGGTAGATTGGTGCATATTGGCATTTATACATTGTTTATAAAAAGAGCTTCCATAATTGAAGCCATTTTAAAAGCCCCAATCGATAACAATGGATTTAATTTTGTCTTATGATATATGGTGTACCATGTATGAATATGCATGGCTTTCAAACCAGATGACCAAGGTCATGGCCATATCTTTGCTATAGTTTATAACAACATATCCTTATTTGGTGGATTGGTGGGTATTATTGGCATTTAAAATATTATTTACAAAGGAAGCTTCTGAATTTGAAGTTATTTTCAATATTTCAAGCGACAACAGTGCCTTTTTCATGAAGAAACTACAAATAAGTATGGCTCATAGTCCCACTACCCTATTTTTCACACAAGATATATATAGCCTGGGGTTTAGGTGTTGGGGATATACTTTCCGGGTATCCTCATTATGCCTCACTGACCAGGGTGGCCCACTTCAGGTTAGATCTTTTCTTCACGGGCGGCCGGTCGAGAGAAGAGACGAGTCCGGCTCACGGAAGGCCTAGAAGACTTACCGACATAGGCCTGTAGTGTTACTTGTAGTTCAAGATGTACTCTGTGACTGACTCTTAGTCGTAGCCGGATAGGTCTCTCCTGTAAACCCTAGGCCGGATATCTATATAAGCCATCCTAGGGAGAGCCTTTAGGGCACCCCACAATAGTCTACAATCTCAACTCGCACAAGCGAAACCCTTGTAACCCATATTCCGGCTCTGCCGTATTACTAGATTACTAGCAGGAGTAGGATCCTTCCAAAGCCGGCGGATTCGAACTTGGGTAAACTTGTGTGCTCACCGTCCTAGAATACCGTACGTCTCACACCCCTCTCTCGCGCATGCCTCGAGGACCCCCTCATGGCATACTTGTTATCAATCTGACGACATTAGGGTTCGTGTTTTTTGGGTTGAGGGTTTAGGGGTTTAGGGTTTATGGTATATGGTTTAGGATTTTAGGGTTTAGGGTTTAGGAGTTTAAGGTTGGTATTTAGGGTTTAGGGTTCAGGATTAAGGGTTTAGGGTTTTCTAGGTTTTAGGGTTTATTAGGGAATTTTCAATAATAATGTTCAAGCTTTATATATATGCTTATATATATTCGTGGAATAGACTAGTGTTATCGCAATTTAATGAAAGTATCTTGGATTTTGATCTATAAGTGCATGATACCTGCTTGGTAAGGGGTTGATGGGATGAGGGTTTAGCGTTTTTAGGGTTTATGGGTTTGGGGTTTAGGTTTTTGGGGAATTTTCGATAATGTTCAAGCTGCTTTGTGCTTATATTCGTGGAATGGAATGGTGTTAGCACAATTTGATGAAAGTATATCCGAAATTTTGATATGCAAGTGCATGATACCTCATTTTCTAGGGTCATTTGGTCAGGGTTGAGGGTTTAGGGTTTTAGGGTTTAGGGAATTTTCAATAATGTTCAGGCTTTATGGTTATATTCGTGGAATAGAATGGTGTTACCGCAATTCAATGAAAGAATCTCAAATTTTGATCTATAAGTGCATGATACCCACTTGGTTAGGGTTTATGGGTCAAGGGTTTAGGGTTTTAGGGTTTTAGTTTTATGGATTGTATAGGGTTTAGGGGGTTTAGCGAATTTTCAGTTAATGCTCAAGCTTTATGCTTATATTCGTCGAATAGAATGGTGTTACCTAATTCATTGAAAGTATCTCAAATTTTGATCTATAAGTGCATCATACCTTCTTGGTTAGGGTTTATGGGTTGAGGATTTGGGGTTTTAGGGTTTATTAGGGTTTAGGTTTTAGGGGTTGTTTAGGGTTTAGGGAATTTTTGATAATGCTCAATATTTATGCTTATATTTCTTGAATAGAACGGAGTTACCAATTTAACGAATGGATATCAAATTTTGTTCTATAAGTGCATGTTACGTGTTTGGTAAGGGTTTTAGGGTTTTGGGATTTAGGGCTTTTAGGGTTTCGGGAATTTTAAATAATGTTCAAGCTTTATGCTTATATTCATGGAATAGAATGGCGTTACCGCAATTTAATGAAAGTATCTCAAATTTTGATCTATAAGTGCACGGTACCTGCTTGGTTTGGATCTATGGGTCGAGGGTTTATGGTTTTACGGTTTAGTTTTATGGGTTATTTCTTTTTTAGGGTTTAGCAAATTTTCGATAATGCTCACGATTTATGCTTATATTTGTCTAATTTAAACGAGTTGCTTTCTATCATTTAAATGAGTTTCTAGGCATTTGCTTAAATTTTCGAACAATTTAAGGCTTTCAACAAGATGACCATCGTCCAAAAAAGGTGACCAAGGTCATGGAAAATAGTTTATGATGATGTGTCCGCATTTGGTAGATCGGTGCTTTTTGGCAAATTAACCAATATGTCTGTTTCCAAATTTGAAGTTTGTTTTCGAATTTCCAAGTAACAACAATCTGTTTTATTTTGGAGCAACTACAAAGATGATGGCTCAAAATTCCACTGCCCCCTTTTTCACACAATGTATAACGCCCTTTCAAGCTTCCAGGATAAATTTGTGCAATAAAATAATTATTGGGGCTGGATGTTTGAATGGATGGGCGGGATGTTTGAATGGGTGGGTGGGATATTTTAGTGCTCTGCCGAAATTTTGAAGTTGAAGCTTCTAACATACGCTACTCCCACTTGGGATGTTGTCCTAGTCAGATACAACCCAAAGGCTTGTATGCTTTCCAACATTTAATGACTTGATAGACATCTACCGAAATTGATGATCATTAATATTCAAGGCTTTCAAACAAGAGGATCACGAATAGAAGAGGAATTATGCATTCTAAAAAAGATGAAGTATGTCTGAATGGATGCACAAGATATTTAAATGGATGTGTGCGATGTTTGGGCGCAGTTCCAAAATTTTGAGGTCGAAGCTTCAAACATACGCTGCTCCAACATGGGGCCGCTCAGATGCGCTGTTACACTCTAGACCCGCATGCCAATGAGAGTTGCTTTCCAACATTTAAATGAGTTTTTAGGCATTTGCTAAAGTTATCAAACAATTCAAGGCTTTCGAAAATATGACCATCATCCAAAAAAAAGGTGACCAAGGTCATGGCCATTATTTATGATGACGTGTCCGTATTTTGTATATCGGTGCATCTTGGCAAATCAACCAATATGTCTGCTTCAAAATTTCAAGTTTACTTTTGAATTTCCAAATTCGGCCCCTTCTTGAAAAAATTAGGGTCGAAATTAAGTATATGTTGAAATAAAGCCATTCGCTTGCAAAGTGCAATGCTATGTGCATTAGGTTCCATGGTAAAACATAAACTTGTATTTTGACAACTTTTCGATCAATTTTGATCTATGGTGACTGGCAGGTGGGCCATGTATATGGTGGTGCTCAAAGCAGGGTAGGTCTGAATTTCCAAAGTTATCCCTCCCCACCACTTCATGTTGTGTAATAACTTCCACTCTCCGCCGCCTAGGTCGTCACCCCCTTGCCCATAAAACAGACGCGCTCACGGCCGCTCCTCATCACCATCGTGCGTGAATAAGCTTTCCCTTCCCGTCGGTCTTCTTGGGACGCACCGGTGGGCACGTCGATCCCACAGTAGTGCTTCTATCTCTAGCTCGATCTAGTTGGCATTTTATTGCCCTTTCACCCGATCTGCTTCCTCAAATACGTAGTTTAATTTGTCCTCAATCTGCATGGTCATAGTTTATTCTACACTATATCTATGTTCCTAAAAACCTTTGGCAATTTTTGCTATCAATATGTTTGTTGAAATGCATATGCATATATAGTTTTTGTACTCCATCTATATGTTTCCTGCTTTTCTTTTAATAATAACCAACCTTGTATGTCATAATTAAACAGATGGGCAGATTTTGGATAGAAATTTCTCCATTAGGCAGCGCTAAACATATCCTTGGTGTTCTACGATTAATGGGGTTTGTTAGAGCTCATTGTGATAACTCAAAAGTACATTGCCCCTGCCGGTTGTGTGCAAATCATAGGGTGCTGCCTCAAAGTATAGTGGAAGACCATAATTTTTACATTTTGGGATGCTACGCACGTATGTTAGATGGGTATTTCATGGTGAACCATATGATCCTCCATATGAACTGGGGGGAAGCACATCTTTATCATCAAGGTCAAGTAGGGGAAGCAGATGATCAACTAGATCAACCGATAGAGGCAGCTCCTGAGCATCTAGATCACCTTGGAGAAGGGGAGGAGAGAAAAGGCGCAAGCTGCATGAAATGGGTTTCATTTCTAGTACTACCGCTATGCCAGATGACAAGGTATATCTGTAGAATGACAAATGTTCATGTTGTGTATCTTTGATGTTTCTCTATAAACGTATATGTTAATCTACTAATCGCAGAAGCAGACGACCGAAGAGGACTTTGATGGTAATGACGATGACCTGTTCATTGATGAGTCTGCACCTAAGGCTGTGGATCGGGTACACTCCTTCTAGATGTATTTGATGCAGGGATGGTGATCATCAGGGGTGTACTTTTGGTGTCGTCTGGGTAGTCTCATGACAACTAGCCCAGCTACAAAACTCTTGGGGTGTAGAGTTATCCCATGATTGCTTCACTACTGTCGTAGTTCTGTAATATGGAGCTACCTTATGATTTCTAGGCCTTTATTAGCAGAAATATAATTGGAAACTATTTCGTATATTAGTATATATGTGTGTTTCTAGTCTGAAATCCGAGCTTATGCTTTTATCGGTTCCGAAACGGTTTTTGAGGCCCCAGCGCTGGTTCCCTATGTTGCTAGCCCTTCCCCTCCCTCAATGCTCGGTGAGCCAAATCAGCAAAAGGATATACTGTATAAGATGGGATCAATTTGATTTGAAGAGGGGTGATTTTCTTGGTCCTTGGAGGGAGTACCATTGGAAGGGGGAGGTTGGCTCGGTCAATTATCTCACCCCCTTATGTGAGACCCGGTTTAACTCACCTCTGACGTGGGTCCTGCTTGAAACAGTTGTAGGCCACCACGTGATAGCTGGGATCAAAAATTTGGGAATCTCTCCTGGCAGAATGTTCCTGCCACTACCACTTAAAAATACTTACTATAGAAAAAGTGTACTGCCCAGCCCTACTACTACTAGTACTACTACTCCCCTTCCCATGCCTTTCTACCGACGAAAAGACAAGAAACCACCACTAGATAGCTCCCATCCAGCATGCAATTGTTGGAACTGGTGCAACCTCCGATTGGGGAGTTCTTGCTGAAATAGGTCGGTGTATTTGCTCACCTCAAAATCCGTCTTTGTTTAATTTGCTTCTGATTGGGCCATTGGGGTACTATTAGTACTAGTAGAAGTAGTCAATATGCTTTCATTGTGGAGTTCTTGCTTATTTCTCACCTCGGAATCACCTAATTAGGATATTTTCCCTCTGCTCTAATCGATTGGGTCATTTGGGTGGGGGGATTGCGGGTACTGATTTCGTATGGATTCAGGATCGGGGCCTCGTCATCGCTGTTCTGATTGGGGCATTTGGTCGGGTTCGATTTTGGTGTTCTTCAGTTATGTAACCTTTAGTTGCTACTCGTAATGTGTAGTGGATTTTGCATCAGATTCTGTATGGAGAACTATGGGTTAGTGGCACGCACGGCCACTACGGACAGGGATGGTCCCGTCAGTTCCCTTAAAGTTGCCTAAAAAGGCAATGTAGCAGTATATTCGTTGAGTTCTTCCATTCTTTCCAATGTTGAAAGTTGTTGGCTGAAACCTGAATGTATCCCTGTGCTAAAAGTTGTCTCTATCTGCATCCTGTTTTTGTGGAAGCCTCTGTGACACCATATTTTCTTTATTTACTGTAGCATCGTGGTACATACCTGCGAACATGTGGTGCTCCAAGTGCGGCAAGTAGGATGGTAACCCCACATGCCATAGGATCCGACCAGTACCACTACTCACCAAACAAGCGCAAGGCCACTGACTAGCTGGGAGGGCCCAGCTTAAAGAGAAAGGTTTTTTTAATACCCTCATTACAATGGTGCAGTCTGATTAATTATTACCCACTTGGTGTCGGGCTTGTTCGTCTACAGTACCAAAGTTGGCAGGCCAGCGCATGGCAGTACCTAAGTTGCCTGAAATTACCGCGTTTCGAAAAGTTGGGCCGCCAACTACTGAGAGGGGCCATTTCGAGGCAAACTCATCTTACCCCTGCCAAATACAAACATTATGTTAAACCGCCCCGTGAAGTAGACGGTCGGGACCCACATGTCGGTTATCTGTCCGTGATGCGGGCGCCAACGCGGCAACCTCTTAGGAAAATCGAGCAGCTAAGTGGATTGGATGCGTTGACCAATTTCACAAATCCATTCCCAGCTTTCCCCTAGCACCGTCGGCGTCGGAATCGACCCTCCAGGCAGGACGATCCCTTCGGACATTTGACTTCTAGGGCCAAGTTGCTGCGCCTAGTTGTTTCTCCCAGTCGCTGATACCGAGCTCCAATGGCGCATGCCGTAGCCGCCGTTGCGAGGCTCTAGCCCGCCTCCGCCGCCAACGAGCCGAGCAGTTCGGAGGATGGCAGATCCTACTATCAAGGAAGAAGAAGTTCTACCTACAAGCGGGTGAGATACCCTTCTCTTTGCTATTCGCACTAATTACAACTGCTAGCTGGCTACTGAACCTCAAATTGTTCGTCAGCCCAACGCTGACAAACATATTTTGCCCAGAGTTTTCTGTCAAGTGGGATCTGCGCGAACCCGCCTTACCTGGTTACGGTAGTTCTCTATAGGTACGACTCCAAGGGCAAGTGGTATGGAAGCCATTGTTTCACGATGGAAGAAGCGTCTGCGCAGATCTGCACTATATCTGGTATGTTGCTACTCTGCGTAATCATGTTGAAGTATGGCCGAAGCAGACTGCAAAGTTCAGCTTCATGGATGAACGTGGCATCATGGTTCCTATATCGTGTGACAGTCAGCTAATTGGGTTGATGAAAAGGTATGCTTCGGATTGCATGTTTGAGCTGAATTGTGATGTACTGGATGTGGAAGCTGTTGCAACTAGGAGTCACCCTTCTATTCTTGGACAGGGTGGTTGCTCGAACGCAATTAGCTCCTAGTAAGCAAAGGTCGCTTGGGGTTCGCATGTTTGTGCTGAATTGTAATTTTTGTTTTATTTACTCTGTAGATATTGGGCAGTTATGCAACAGTCTTGTTTCATTGACACGGCAATCACAGAAGTTAGAAACATGACATGACCGGTCACCATTTTGTTGCCCGAAGAAATTAAAAACGAGTGGAAAGATGATGTTGGACACGATTCTGGTGCCCATTGTCCCGGCGATGCAGAGTATGTGAAGCTAAGAAAATTGGCACCGAGGAAGAGGAGGAAGGCAAGAAATGAAGAAGCCATTGGACGTGAAGGCTTGGCACCCAAGTTGCGGAAGAAGGCTGCTGGCAATGAAGATGCATAGTAGTGTGTTGAACTTGAACCTATATATGTAATTCTATTAAATTCTGGAGCTCTGTGTGTGGCACATTGCTGGGCGAAACAATCTACCCACGTTCTCTGAGTAAAATGTAGCGCGACTTAGGGTTTGGAAACGCCCGAGTCAGTAGTTGAATCCGAAATTGTGATTGCGCCACTGCTATCTGAAAACAAGGATCCACCGGTTCCACGATTGCTGAGGGGCAGGAGGTCTCCAAATACGACAGAATGTAAGTGGCACAGAAATAAATTATTTAAGCTGCCACACTCCATGAAGCAGCAACTTATTTCATATGCCGCACAACGACGTGGCAACATAAACAGCAATGTTCTCACCGATAATGCCTAGATGATGAGGAAATGCGTACCACTTTCTGGCCTAATCTTGAGCCCGTCGATCTCACCGCCTCTCTGCTCCTGCATCCCCTGCATCTGGCGAAGCTCCAGGATCTCCAGTTACCGGGTGTACATGCTTCCACTTTATAAATTGTGGTTGTGCCATTTGCATGCGGCCAAATCCACGTAGATTACGTTTAAACAAACCACCAATGTCAGAATACACTAGTAGAAAAGGGGTCTTTGGTCCACGGTCACGTTCCCAATCCAGGACAGAGATCTAAATCGAGGCAGAACTTGATCTAAATCACAAATTCTTCCACGAATTAATCGAGGCAGAGATCTAAATTGAGGCATTTCATTAATTCAACCACAAATTCTTCTAAACAAAGGTGCGATTTCACATCCTACATTAATTCAACCACTAGTCAACAATTTCACTTCCGCTGCCGCTGTCCTCCGAGCCGTCGGCTTCCTCGTCTTCGTCGGACGGAACCTCCATGATTTCCACATTGTACGCGAGACGGAGCACCTCTTTGCGGCGAGCAGCGGCGATGATGGTGAACTTGGTCCATCCAGGTATGGACCAGAACCTCTCCCGCCCTTCTCGGTTGCGGAGATCCCGGTGCACCACGCACCTGTAAACAATGCGGTTGCCAATCTTGGCCTTCCGCTCCCTCTTGAACAGCGTCGGCCAGGGCTGGCCGCCGTATACCGGGGCAGCGCCCTCTTCCACGTGGGCATCTGGCAGCGGCGTGCCACGATTTCGCTCTCCATCACGGCTTCGCCGGGGACGAGGAGTGGAGCCACCAGCACCCCCGCATAGCTGATGCGCCATCCGTGGGGCACCACCGCGGCCGGGCGGCGCGAGGATGTCGAAGTGCGCGAACATCACCACCTCGTAGAAGTTCAGTGAGGGCATCTCCATGGAAGCGCGGTGGAGATTGGAGAGGGAGCGAGGGGGTGGATGGCGCAGTGGAGATTGGAGAGGGCGAGGGGATGGGCGACGAAGCGATGAGTTGTGGCGCCTCATATTTGTACACGAGGACGACGAAGCGACAGGCAGAATATCCAAAGCGCATTGGTTAGACAAAAGGAAGTAATGCAGGGTTAAGACAGATTAACGGGCGGCCAATTTTTTTACTCCCAGGACTCCGGGGCCAATAGTTCAGACCGCTAGGTCAACAAGTACAACTATTACAACTTAAAAAAGGCATGGAGCTTAAGCTAAATAGAACTAGTTATCACACATCTCCTTGATCTTCCTAATCTTAGCCCTATGCACATCTTCCTGCGAGAGCAAGGATCAAATCGTCTGCTCCTTCCTTTTAGCATCTTCCTTGCACAGCTTCAATTGTTTCTCTGTATCTTTCCTCGTGCACTTGTCAATACTCGTAGTTGTGAACTGCAGGACTTTGGCCTGGTGAAGATCCTTCCTCGCTTGAGTCAGTTCTTGCTCTGCTTTAGCCTTAAGGGCCAACGCCGCGTCCCTCTCCTTCTCGACTTTTCTAACCTTGTCTTCCACCCCCATGAGATCTCGCTTATGCTTGGTCGTGTCAACTGGTTCCCATAGCTTCATCTCAACACTGTCAAGAAGTGAGCTG
Organism: Avena insularis; assembly: GCA_023614405.1. NCBI lineage: Eukaryota > Viridiplantae > Streptophyta > Magnoliopsida > Poales > Poaceae > Avena > Avena insularis. Next base: position 177,163,901 of record CM042686.1, read on the forward strand.
AATGCGAATTCTTTCAACTCAACAGTCATTTCCCATAGTTTGTCTAGCGTTTTCTGCATCGATTTGGGCCACTCTAGATCTACCCATTTGACAACACCGCAACTTCCGCCTATGAGAAGAACACACATGCAATGACACTGGGTGTGGTTCAGGATATGGTTTGTAAGAAGAACACACATGCAATGACTCTAGCTGTGGTTCATGAAAAGAGCACGCATGCGATGACTCTAGATATGGTTCATGGGAAGAGCAGGCATACAATTACACTGGTGGATCCATGTGTGGTTCATGGGAAGAACACACATGCAATGACACTGGTGGATCCATGTGTGGTTCATGGGAAGAACACACATGCAATGACACCGGTGATATGTGGTTTGTGAGAAGAACACACATGCAATGACTCTAGCTGTGGTTCATGAAAAGAGCAAACATGCAATGACACCGGTGGATCCATGTGGGGTTAATGAGAAGAACACACATGCAATGACACTGGGTGTGGTTCATCATATGGTTTGTGAGAACAACACACATGCAATGACACTGGTGGATCCATGTGTGGTATGTGATAAGAACACACATGCAATGACACTGGGTGTGGGTCATGATATGGTTTGTGATAAGAACACACATGCAATGACATTGGTGGATCCATGTGTGGTATTTTGGGAAGAACACACATGCAATGACACTAGTGATATACGGTCTCTGAGAAGAACAGACATCCAATGACTCTAGTTGTGGTTCATGAAAAGGGTAGACATGCAATGACACTGGTGGATCCATGTGTGGTTCATGGGAAGAACACACATGCAATGACACTAGGTGGATCCATGTGTGGTTTGTGAGAAGAACACACATGCAATGACACTAGTGGATCCATGTGTGGTTCATGGGAAGAACACACATGCAATGACTCTGTGATATGTGGTTTGTGAAAAGAACAGACATGCAATGACTCTAGCTGTGGTTAATGAGAAGAGTAGACATGCAATGATACCGGTGGATCCATGTGTGGTTTATGAGAAGAACACACATGCAATGACACTGTGTGTGGTTTAGGATATGGTTTGTAAGAAGAACACACATGCAATGACTCTAGCTGTGGTTCATGAAAAGAGCACGCATGCGATGACTATAGATATGGTTCATGGGAAGAGCAGGCATACAATGACACTGGTGGATCCATGTGTGGTTCATGGGAAGAACACACATGCAATAACACTGGTGGATCCATGTGTGGTTCATGGGAAGAACACACATGCAATGACACCGGTGATATGTGGTTTGTGAGAAGAACACACATGCAATGACTCTAGCTGTAGTTCATGAAAAGAGCAAACATGCAATGACACCGGTGGATCCATGTGGGGTTAATGAGAAGAACACACGTGCAATGACAATGGGTGTGGTTCATGATATGGTTTGTGAGAAGAACACACATGAAGTGACACTGGTGGATCCATGTGTGGTCTGTGATGAGAACACACATGCAATGACACTGGGTGTGGTTCATGATGTGGTTTGTGAGAAGAACACACATGCAATGACACTGGTGGATCCATGTTTGGTCTTTGGGAAGAACACACATGCAATGATACTAGTGATATATGGTCTGTGAGAAGAACATACATCCAATGATTCTAGCTGTGGTTCATGAAAAGAGCAGACATGCAATGACACTGGTGGATCCATGTGTGGTTCATGGGAAGAACACACATGCAATGACACTGGGTGGATCCATGTGTGGTTTGTGAGAAGAACACACATGCAATGACACTGGTGGATCCATGTGTGGTTCATGGGAAGAACACACATGCAATGACTCTGGTGATATGTTGTTTGTGAAAAGAACAGTAATGCAATGACTCTAGCTGTGGTTAATGAGAAGAGCAAACATGCAATGACACCGGTGGATCCATGTGTGGTTTGTGAGAAGAACACACATGCAATGACACTGGGTGTGGTTCATGATATGGTTTGTAAGAAGAACACACATGCAATGACTCAAGTTGTGGTTCATGAAAAGAGCACGCATGCGATGACTCTAGCTATGGTTCATGGGAAGAGCAGGCATACAATGACACTGGTGGATCCATGTGTGGTTCATGGGTAGAACACACATGCAATGACACTGGTGGATCCATGTGTGGTCTGTGGGAAGAACACACATGCAATGACACTGGTGGATCCATGTGTGGTTCAAGGGAAGAACACACATGCAATGACACCGGTGATATGTGGTTTGTGAGAAGAACACACATGCAATGACTCTAGCTATGGTTCTTGAAAAGAGCAGACATGCAATGACACTAGTGGATCCATGTGTGGTTCATGGGAAGAACACACGTGCAATGACTCTGGTGGATCCATGTGTGGTCTGTGGGAAGAACACACATGCAATGACACTGGGTGGATCCATGTGTTGTCTGTGGCAAGAACACACATGCAATGACACTGGTGGGTCCTTGTGTGGTCTGTGGGTAGAACACACATGCAATGACACAGGTGATATGTGGTCTGTGAGAAGAACACACATGCCATGACTCTAGCCGTGGTTCATGAAAAGTGCAGACATGCGATGGCACTGGTGGATCCATGTGTGGTTTGTGAGAAGAACACACATGCAATTACCCCGGTGGATCCATGTGTGGTTTGTGGGAAGAACACACATGCAATGACACTGGTGATATGTGGTTTGTGAGAAGAACACACAACCAATGACACTGGTTGTGGTTCATGATATGGTTTATGAGAAGAACACACATGCAATGACACTGGTGGATCCTTACGTGGTCTGTGAGAATAACACACATGCAATAACACTGGTGGATCCATGTGTTGTTCATGGGAAGAACACAGATGCAATGACACGGTGGATTCATGTGTGGTCTTTGGGAAGAACAGACATGCAATGACACCGGTGATATGTGGTCCGTGATAAGAACACACATCCAATGACTCTAGCTGTGGTTCATGAAAAGAGCAGACATGCAATGACACTGGTGGATCCATGTGTGGTTCATGGGAAGAACACACATGCAATGACAGTAGGTGGATCCATGTGTGGTTTGTGAGAAGAACACACATGCAATGACACTGGTGGATCCATGTGTGGTTCATGGGAAGAACACACATGCAATGACTCTGGTGATATGTGGTTTGTGAAAAGCACAGACATGCAATGACTCTAGTTGTGGTTAATGAGAAGAGTAGACATGCAATGACACTGGTGGATCCATGTTGTGTTCATGAGAAGAACACACATGCAATGACACTAGGTGTGGTTCAGGATATGGTTTGTAAGAAGAACACACATGCAATGACTCTAGCTGTGGTTCATGAAAAGAGCACGCATGCGATGACTGTAGATATGGTTCATGGGGAGAGCAGGCATACAATGACACTGGTGGATCCATGTGTGGTTCATGGGAAGAACACACATGCAATGACACTGGTGGATCCATGTGTGGTTCATGGGAAGAACACACATGCAATGACACTGGTGATATGTGGTTTGTGAGAAGAACACACATGCAATGACTCTAGCTGTGGTTCATGAAAAGAGCAAACATGCAATGACACTGGTGGATCCATGTGTGGTCTGTGATAAGAACACACATGCAATGACACTAGGTGTGGTTCATGATATGGTTTGTGAGAAGAACACACATGCAATGACACTGGTGAATCCATGTTTGGTCTTTGGGAAGAACACACATGCAATGACACTAGTGATATATGGTCTGTGAGAAGAACATACATCCAATGACTCTAGCTATGGTTCATGAAAAGAGAAGACATGCAATGACACTGGTCGATCCATGTGTGGTTCATGGGAAGAACACACATGCAATGACACTAGGTGGATCCATGTGTGGTTTGTGAGAAGAACAGACATGCAATGACACTGGTGGATCCATGTGTGGTTCATGGGAAGAACACCCATGCAATGACTCTGGTGATATGTTGTTTGTGAAAAGAACAGACATGCAATGACTCTAGCTGTGGTTAATGAGAAGAGCAAACATGCAATAACACCGGTGGATCCATGTGTGGTTTATGAGAAGAACACACATGCAATGACACTGGGTGTGGTTCATGATATGGTTTCAACACACATGCAATGACTCTAGTTGTGGTTCATGAAAAGAGCACGCATGTGATGACTCTAGCTATGGTTCATGGGAAGAGCAGATATACAATGACACTGGTGGATCCATGTGTGGTTCATGGGAAGAACACACATGCAATGACACTGGTGGATCCATGTGTGGTCTGTGGGAAGAACACACATGCAATGACACTGGTGGATCCATGTGTGGTTCAAGGGAAGAACACACATGCAATGACACCAGTGATATGTGGTTTGTGAGAAGAACACACATGCATTGACTCTAGCTGTGGTTCATGAAAAGAGCAGACATGCAATGACACTAGTGGATCCATGTGTGGTTCTTGGGAAGAACACACGTGCAATGACTCTGGTGGATCCATGTGTGGTCTGTGGGAAGAACACACATGCAATGACACTGGGTGGATCCATGTGTGGTCTGTGGCAAGAACACACATGCAATGACACTGGTGGATCCATGTGTGGTCTGTGGGAAGAACACACATGCAATGACACATGTGATATGTGGTCTGTGAGAAGAACACACATGCCATGACTCTAGCCGTGCTTCATGAAAAGAGCAGACATGCGATGGCACTGGTGGATCCATGTGTGGTTTGTGAGAAGAACACACATGCAATGACCCCGGTGGATCCATGTGTGGTCTGTGGGAAGAACACACATGCAGTGACACTGGTGATATATTGTTTGTGAGAAGAACACACAACCAATGACACTGGTTGTGGTTCATGATATGGTTTATGAGAAGAACACACATGCAATGACACTGGTGGATCCTTACGTGGTCTGTGAGAATAACACACATGCAATAACACTGGTGGATCCATGTGTTGTTCATGGGAAGAACACATATGCAATGACACTGGTGGATTCATGTGTGGTCTTTGGGAACAACAGACATGTAATGACACCGGTGATATGTGGTCCGTGAGAAGAATACACATCCAATGACTCTAGCTGTGGTTCATGAAAAGAGCAGACATGCAATGACACTGGTGGATCCATGTGTGGTTCATGGGAAGCACACATGCAATGACACTAGGTGGATCCATGTGTGGTTTGTGAGAAGAACACACATGCAATGACACTGGTGGATCCATGTGTGGTTCATGGGAAGAACACACATGCAATGACTCTGGTGATATGTGGTTTGTGAAAAGCACAGACATGCAATGACTCTAGTTGTGGTTAATGAGAAGAGTAGACATGCAATGACACCGGTGGATCCATGTTGTGTTCATGAGAAGAACACACATGCAATGACACTTGGTCTGGTTCATGATATGGTTTGTAAGAAGAACACACATGCAATGACTCTAGCTGTGCTTCATGAAAAGAGCACGCATGCGATGACTCTAGTTGTGGTTCATGGGAAGAGCAGACATACAATGACACTGGTGGATCCATGTGTAGTTCATGGGAAGAACACACACGTAATGACACTGGTGGATCCATGTGTGCTCTGTGGGAAGAAAACACATGCAATGACACTGGTGGATCCATGTGTGGTTCATGGGAAGAACACACATGAAATGACACCGGTGATATGTGGTTTGTGAGAAGAACACACATGCAATGACTCTAGCTGTGGTTCAAGAAAAGAGCAGACATGCAATGACACCGGTGGATCCATGTGGGGTTAATGAGAAGAACACACATGGAATGACACTGGGTGTGGTTCATGATATGGTTTGTGAGAAGAACACACATGCAATGACACTGGTGGATCCTTGGGTGGTCTTTGGGAAGAACACACATGCAATGACACTGGTGATATGTGGTATGTGAGAAGAACACACATCCAACGACTCTATCTATGGTTCATGAAAAGAGCAGACATGAAATGACACTGTTGGATCCATGTGTGGTTTATGGGAAGAACACACATGCAATGACACTAGGTGGATACATGTGTGGTTTGTGAGAAGAACACACATGCAATGACACTTATGGATCCATGTGTGGTTCATGGGAAGAACACACATGCAATGACTCTGGTTATATGTGGTTTGTGAAAAGAACAGACATGCAATGACTCTAGCTGTGGTGAATGAAAAGAGCAGACATGCAATGACACTGGTGGATCCATGTGTGGGTTGTGAGAAGAACGCACATGCAATGACACTAGGTGTGGTTCATGATATGGTTTGTAAGATGAACACACATGCAATGACTCTAGGTGTGGTTCATGAAAAGAGCACGCATGCGATGACTCTAGCTATGGTTTATGGGAAGAGCAGACATACAATGACACTAGTGGATCCATGTGTGGTTCATGGGAAGAACACACATGCAATGACACTGGTGGATCCATGTGTGGTCTGTGGGAAGAACACACATGCAATGACACTGGTTTATCCATGTGTGGTTCATGGGAAGAACACACAGGAAATGACACCGGTGATATGTGGTTTGTGAGAAGAACTCACATGCAATGACACTCGTGGATGCATGTGTCGTTCATGGGAAGAACAAACGTGCAATCACTATGGTGGATCCATGTGTGGTCTGTGGTAAGAACACACATGCAATGACACTGGTGGATCCATGTGTGGTCTATGGGAAGAACACACATGCAATGACACAGGTGATATGTGGTCTGTGAGAAGAACACACATACAATGACTCCAGACGTGGTTCACGAAAAGAGCAGACATGCGATGGCATTGGTGGATCCATGTGTGGTGTGTGAGAAGAACACACATGCAATGACACCGGTGGATCCATGTGTGGTCTGTGGGAAGAACACACATGTAATGCAACTGGCAATATGTGGTTTGTGAAAAGAACACACATCCAATGACACTAGCTGTGGTTAATGAGAAGAGCAGAGATGCAATGACACCTGTGGATCCATGTGTGGGTTGTGAGAAGAACACACATGCAATGACACTGGGTGTGTTTCATGATATGGTTTGTGAGAAGAACACGCGTGCAATGACTCTAGCTGTGGTTCATGGGAAGAACACACATGCAATGACACTGGGTGGATACATGTGTGGTTTGTGAGAAGAACACACATGCAATGACACTGGTGGATCCATGTGTGGTCTTTGGGAATAACACACATGCAATGACACAGGTGATATGTGGTATGTGACAAGAACATACATGCAATGACTCTAGCTGTGGTTCATGAAAAGAGCAGACATGCGATGACACTGGTGGATCCATGTGTGGTTCATGGGAAGAACACATATGCAATGACACTAGTGGATCCATGTGTGGTCTGTGGGAAGAACACACATGCAATTACTCTGGTGATATGTGGTTTGTGAGAAGAACACACATGCAATGACTCTAGCTATGGTTAATGAGAAGAGCAGACATGCAATAACACCGGTGGATCCATGTGTGGTTAATGAGAAGAACACACATGCAATGACACTGGGTGTGGTTCATGATATGGTTTGTGAGAAGAACACGCATGCAATGACTCTAGTTGTGGTTCATGGGAAGAACACACATGCAATGACACTAGGTGGATCCATGTGTGGTCTGTGGGAAGAACACACATGCAATGACACTGGTGGATCCATGTGTGGTTCATGGGAAGAACACACATGCAATGACACTGGTGGATCCATGTGTGGTTTGTGGGAAGAACACACATACAATGACACTGGTGGATCCATGTGTGGTTCATGGGAAGAACACACATGCAATGACACCGGTGATATGTGGTTTGTGAGAAGAACACACATGCAATGACTCTAGTTGTGGTTCATAAAAAGAGGAGACATGCAATGACACTAGTGGATCCATGTGTGGTCTGTGATAAGAACACACATGCAATGACACTGGGTGTGGTTCATGATATGGTTTGTGAGAAGAACACACATGGAATGACACTGGGTGGATCCATGTGTGGTCTGTGGCAAGAACACACATGCAATGACACTGGTGGATCCATGTGTGGTCTGTGGGAAGAGCAGACATACAATGACACTGGTGGATCCATGTGTGGTTCATGGGAAGAACACACATGAAATGACACTGGTGGATCCATGTGTGGTTCATGGGAAGAACACACATGCAATGACTCTGATTATATGTGGTTTGTGAAAAGAACAGACATGCAATGACTCTAGCTCTGGTTAATGAGAAGAGCATACATGCAATGACACCGGTGGATCCATGTGTGGTTCATGAGAAGAACACACATGCAATGACACTGGGTGTGGTTCATGATATGCTTTGTAAGAAGAACACACATGCAATGACTCTAGGTGTGGTTCATGAAAAGAGCACGCATGTGATGACTCTAGATATGGTTCATGGGAAGAGCAGGCATACAATGACACTGGTGGATCCATGTGTGATTCATGGGAAGAACACACATGCAATGACACTGGTGGATCCATGTGTGGTCTGTGGGAAGAACACACATGCAATGACACTGGTGGATCCATGTGTGGTCCAAGGGAAGAACACACATCCAATGACACCAGTGATATGTGGTTTGTGAGAAGAACACACATGCAATGACTCTAGCTGTGGTTCATGAAAAGAGCAGACATGCAATGACACTAGTGGATCCATGTGTGGTTCTTGGGAAGAACACACGTGCAATGACTCTGGTGGATCCATGTGTGGTCTGTGGGAAGAACACACATGCAATGACACTGGGTGCATCCATGTGTGGTCTGTGGCAAGAACACACATGCAATGACACTGGTGGATCCATGTGTGGACTGTGGGAAGAACACACATGCAATGACACAGGTGATATGTGGTCTGTGAGAAGAACACACATGCAATGACTCTAGCCGTGGTTCATCAAAAGAGTAGACATGCGATGGCACTGGTGGATCCATGTGTGGTTTGTGAGAAGAATACACATGCAATGACACCGGTGGATCCATGTGTGGTCTGTGGGAAGAACACACATGCAATGACACTAGTGATATGTGGTTTGTGAGAAAAACACACATGCAATGACACTGGGTGTGGTTCATGATATGGTTTGTGAGAAGAACACACATGCAATGACACTGGTGGATCCTTACGCGGTCTGTGAGAATAACACACATGCAATGACACTGGGTGGATCCATGTGTGGTTCGTGGGAAGAACACACATGCAATGACACTGGTGGATCCATGTGTGGTCTGTGGGAAGAACACACATGCAATGACACAGGTGATATGTGGTCTGTGAGAAGAACATACATGCAATAACTCTAGTTGTGGTTCATGAAAGAGCAGACATGCGATGGCACTGGTGGATCCATGTGTAGTCTATGAGAAGAACACACATGAAATGACTCTAGTTGTGGTTCATGAAAAGAGCAGACATGCGATGGCACTGGTGGATCCATGTGTGGTCTTTGGGAAGAACACACGTGCAATGACTCTGGTGATATGTGGTTTGTGAGAAGAACACGCATGCAATGACTCTAGCTGTGGTTAATGAGAAGAGAAGATATGCAATGTCACCGGTGGATCCATGTGGGGTTAATGAGAAGAACACACATGCAATGATACTGGGTGTGGTTCATGATATGGTTTGTGAGAAGAACACGCATGCAATGACTCTAGCTATGGTTTATGGGAAGAACACACATGCAATGACACTGGGTGGATCCATGTGTGGTTTGTGAGAAGAACACACATGCAATGACACTGGTGGATCCATGTGTGGTTCATGGGAAGAACACTCATGCAATGACTCTGGTGATATGTGGTTTGTGAAAATAACAGACATGCAATGACTCTAGTTGTGGTTAATGAGAAGAGTAGACATGCAATGACACCGGTGGATCCATGTGTGGTTAATGAGAAGAACACACATGCAATGACTCTGGTGATATGTGGTTTGTGAAAAGAATAGACATGCAATGACTCTAGCTGTGGTTAATGAGAAGAGCAGAGATGCAATGACACCGGTGGATCCATGTGTGGGTTGTGAGAAGAACACACATGCAATGACACTGGGTGTGTTTCATGATATGGTTTGTGAGAAGAACACGCGTGCAATGACTCTAGCTGTGGTTCATGGGAAGAATACACATGCAATGACACTGGGTGGATACATGTGTGGTTTGTGAGAAGAACACACATGCAATGACACTGGTGGATCCATGTGTGGTCTTTGGGAATAACACACATGCAATGACACAGGTGATATGTGGTATGTGACAAGAACACACATGCAATGACTCTAGCTGTGGTTCATGAAAAGAGCAGACATGCGATGACACTGGTGGATCCATGTGTGGTTCATGGGAAGAACACATATGCAATGACACTGGTGGATCCATGTGTGGTCTGTGGGAAGAACACACATGCAATTACTCTGGTGATATGTGGTTTGTGAGAAGAACACACATGCAATGACTCTAGCTATGGTTAATGAGAAGAGCAGACATGCAATAACACCGATGGATCCATGTGTGGTTAATGAGAAGAACACACATGCAATAACACTGGGTGTGGTTCATGATATGGTTTGTGAGAAGAACACGCATGCAATGACTCTATCTGTGGTTCATGGGAAGAACACACATGCAATGACACTTGGTGGATCCATGTGTGGTCTGTGGGAAGAACACACATGCAATGACACTGGTGGATCCATGTGTGGTAATGGGAAGAACACACATGCAATGACACTGGTGGATCCATGTGTGGTTCATGGGAAGAACACACATGTAATGACACCGGTGATATGTGGTTTGTGAGAAGAACACACATGCAATAACTCTAGCTGTGGTTTATGAAAAGAGCGGACATGCAATGACACTATTGGATCCATGTGTGGTTCATGGAAAGAACACACGTGTAATGACTTTCACTACAAAGATTCCGGGCTATTGCAGCAAAATCATTCGTCGCACTAAGTAGCGAATTGTCGCAATAGGTACCTACTGGCACGACATATCATTCGTTGTCAGTCGCAACCATTCGTTGTCAGTCGTTACGACAGGACGCATGGTAATAGGTTATTGCCACACAAAAAAATTGTGGCAATAAAGTGTGCTATTGCAACAGTCATTTGGCAGTTGCCACATTTTTTCCCGTGGTGGCACAAGCTTGATGCCACAATTTGGTGTGTGGCGATAACTTATTGCAACGGATAATAAAACGCGACGATTACTAGTTCGTGGCGATAGCCATTTGTGGCGATAACCTATGAGAACAATGCTTACTTTGTGGCGCATACTCTTCTGTGGCAATAGTCAATTGTGGCAATGACCAAATGGCAACAACTCTTTTTTGTGGCATTAGACTTTTGTCATGAACCATTATGTTTGTGGCATTAACTTATGGCAACAACATTCTAGTCATGGCAACAAGATTTGACGCAACACTACATTTTTTGTGGTGCTAGACTATTGCAACCAAAAGTAGGTTGTGGTAATAGGCTACTGCAACTGAAAAAAAAAAAAGCATTCAATTACATGATTCAAACAGATCCATAAAAATAATAGTTCGCATAGCCAATATCCATCAAATGAAACTCAAATATAATTTAGCAATCATTCAACACACCAAATATGAAATCCTAATTTAGTGCCAAGTCTAAACTGTACGTGGTGAGTCCAGTCCAGTTAATTCTTTGGTTCCTGCAATCAACAAATCAAAAAATTATTTAGCACACGTTAACGAGTCCAACATAACATACATCATAAAATTATTTCAGCCCATTGTAATTTTCATTGACAAAGTACACTAGTGCAAGCAAGTAGACATATGATGAGTGAAAGATAGAACGAATTCATGTTGGAATGTGATGGTTAAGTGAGGATTGTTTTAAAAAATTCTTTTATTATGCTAGCTAAATTTCAAAGATCAATTATGCACAATATAGAGATGGAACCTCAAAGCTGCATATAAAAAGTAGGCAGCAGCACACTAAACACATACGTCAATGTAAAAAATAGAATCATGGCTTACCAACATGTTCGTACAAGACATGGATAAAAACAATGTGCATTTGTTGTTATAAAGTGCATCATGAGAACAAAATGAATTACCAAGTTTTCATACAGGATACCGAATGAGTTAATAATATGTTGCTCCAGAGAAAGTCACAAGAGATAAATGTGAAGTAGTTTACCAAGAAGATCTAGATACCACCATAATAATGAAAACTTAAGCACAACATGATGCACGCTTACTTAATCCCCGGTTATGTAATATTTTCAACATCACAACAGACCAATAGTACATTCAAACAAACTGCCTTCCCAATCATAAAATTTAAATCTGCCTTCACTAAAATTCGTGCGTAGTTTCTCATCGTTCCAATTTGGTAAATTATTTGGATAGATGTACATCAAAAAAGTGGACAAGCAAATACTAAAGAAATATTGTTTGAACAAACTCCAACAACTAGCACATTATCATTGAAAAACTATAGTAGTGCAAGCAAGTAGACATATGCACATTATTAAGGCCATTAACGTATCAAATCAAGATCAACATGAAGACAAAGAAGGAAGTTGTGTACCTTGCAGAAAGGAGTAATATGAGTCATCTCTTTCCTCTGAAGCGTGCACATTACGTGACGCGTCCCGAACTGCATGTTGATCCAAAATGTTAATTACCTTGGCAGCTATGGTGTCAATTGAACTGAACATAAATATTATTACCAAGTTGTTGTTGTATTGTGCTCGGCTTCCTACCAGCAGGATCTTCCGTTGAATTCATCATTGTGCCTTTGTGTAGGTAATATCAGAATTTGAGTCAATTTCAGAAGAAACGCAATACTTAAAGTAGGCATAAATTATTACATGTCCATGATAAACAATGTGCAATCACTAACTGTGCAATCACGTTTGGTTCTCAAACAACATGTACTTTAATAATGTTTCTAGGTGTTGCTTAGGATAGATGAAGATTCAAATGTTCACAAGAGAAAACACATGATTAATGAACCAACAGAAAAGATCACTGAAAAAAATCATGAAGTGCATTAAAGTGCTGCTTAAACAATCTGAAAGTGGCTAAACAGATAGTCAGATAGTTTGTTTATACATCTACTACAAGGAAAATCAATCAATTACTTATTGCATGCTTTTTCTTCCATAGAAAGTATACGAAGTTTGTTGTCTAACATTAGTTTTTTTTGTACTGTGAAGTGAGGAACTGAACACGTGTGGGTAGAGATAATCCAGGAGGGCAACATGTACAGGAGATATATGAGAAGATGCACATGCATAACAACACATATAATGACATGCACGTACTGCTCTGGATACAAATTGGTATAATTGTACAGGGCAGCGGTACAAAATACTTCTATCTGCCCCTAGCTAGCACATGTACATACTTACAGCCGACCATGTCAAGACTGCTAAATCTAGAAAATTGGAAATTAGTTATGTTTCTTTCTTGGACAATATTCGTTGTGTTTTCAACTTCCAATCTAGAAAGTTAGGCTGCATCATCTCATTGATACATAGAGGATGCCAGGCATCGTGGAAACAGATTGCCAACGTGTGGTGCAGGCAATCACTACCCACAGGCACATGATAGATCATCTTCCTAGAGTATCTACATGGAGTTGAAAGATTTGCTGCGTGCATTCAGAAAACACTATTGTTAACTGAACCTAAATTCAGAAAAGACTACTGCTCGGCGACCTGAGATAGGGATCAACGATCCATGGACAAGGGAGGAGAAGAGCGTGTACCGTTCCCCCGTCACGGAGTTCGACAGTGGCCTGATCCCTAGAAGAGATCCCAGTCGAACCGCGGGATGGGCGAGGTGTTGGCAGTCGTTGTCGTGGTAGCGGCCACCATGGCTGTGGTCGCCGTGGCCAAGGCCGTGGACGACATCGACGGCACCTGGTCGATCATCTCTCAGATCTGCGTGAGCGCCGCCGCCACCGCCGCCTTGCCGGTCGCCGGCGAGGGGGGCCTGTTGCATCCCGGCGGTTGTTGTAGTAGGACGGCGGGGCTGGCTATTACATCCCGGCGGCCATGCCGGAGAGCGGAGGCGATAGTGAGGAGTGCTGCACGGCGACCATCGATGATGTAGTTAGGATGGAAAGGGGGCGCTGCGTTGCACACCTGAACTACTATGCAGAGGAGATGGGAGAAGGGATTAACCTGAGAAATTCTCCGAGCGACGAGCTCCGGTGTGGTTCGCAGCGTTGATGTTGTCATGCCGCCGTGAGGACGAGGAACCAGGACGGAGAGTCAGATCTAAATACCGTGCGATGACAACGTGAATTAGTTTAGAGCACTAATCGCGATTGACGAGCGTTTGGGAAGGTTCATATTTTTTGGCGCAAGTATAATATAATACACGCCAAACTATTTGGTGGGAAAGTACAATATTTTTAGAGGGACACTAAGGAGTTTAGCGGGATGGTTAGCAATTATTGGCGCAAAGTATGGTACACGCTAAAATATTTGTTGGGGACACATTTTTTTAGAAAATGTCTGGACTAATCAAATAAATTGAAAAAACAATATTTTTAAGCAATGTGAAATATATATATATATGCTGCTGAAAATAATGTAAATAGAATTTGTTGGTAAAGGTTATTTCGTTGTAAAAAACCGACAGATCCGAGAATCGTGGAGGGGCGATCTAGCGCCATCCCCTCTAACGTTGTCGCCGCCGGTCATAGCTACTCTTCATCCTCCCCCGACCATCCTCTTCGGTTGCTGAGAAGGGAGATGAAAAATAACACGATGCAAAACGCACACACCGGTGGAGATAAAACGACGAAGCCTATCCATATATTCGAAATCGGCAATAAAACCCCCCAACAGAGCAATCACTTTCTTCTTACCGGCCGGTCCACCGATCGAATAGAATCCAATCCAAGGAAGATCCGATAGCCACATCGAAGTAGAACCTCGCAAGGGAAACTGGGGGGTATATCCTCTATCTCATCGTCATCTATGTCCTAGATATGAAGGAGGACGAGCCTATCTATGTCCTAGATATTTATATTTAGTAAAAAATTAATTGGACGATTTGACAAGAAGTCTTCTCTAGCTGAATGTTTTGTATACTCCGCCCTTAGAAGATGAGATCATGTGTTCGAGACGTGCGAAATTCGATTTTTTAGTGATTTATGTTGCCGCCTAACAAGTACCCAAATCAATCGTTCTGGTTACCAACATAATAAAACAAAAAAAAATATCAAAGTACAACATTAACAAATCGGTCTGACATGTGGGCCTTTTAACAGCGTTGCAATAACACATGTAATATGGCAATAACAAATCATTGTGGCGATATGTGCAAAATATTACCACACATGTACATCTATTGCAATATCTAATTTCTATTGCCACAAAAAAAACTTTATAGCAATGGAATTAAACGGTGGCAATATATCTAGACTATTGCCACAAATCGTCATTTTGTTGCACTAACTAGCCTTTATCGCAACAAAAGGGTGGGATAATGCTACACACTAAAATCATGGTAATACAAACCCCCTATTACCACGATACGAAATTTTGTGGAAATACTATGAATTATTACAACAACAAAATTCCATTGCAACAAATTTTGTTGCAGTAGACCGGAATTCCTGTAGTGTTTGGTGGATCCATGTGTGGTATGTGGGAAGAACACACATGCAATGACATTGGGTGGATCCATGTGTGGTCTGTGGAAAGAACACACATGCAATAATACTGGTGGATCCATGTGTGGTCTGTGGGAAGAACACACATGCAATGACACAGGTGATATGTGGTCTGTGAGAAAGAACACACATGCAATGACTCTAGTCGTGGTTCATGAAAAGAGCAGACATGCGATGGCACTTGTGGATCCATGTGTGGTTTGTGAGAAGAACACACATGCAATAACACCGGTGGATCCATGCGTGGTCTGTGGGAAGAACACACATGCAATAACACTAGTGATATGTGGTTTGTGAGAAAAACACACATGCAATGACACTGGATGTGGTTCATGATATGCTTTGTCAGAAGAACACACATGCAATGACACTGGTGGATCCTTACGTGGTCAGTGAGAATAACACACATGCAATAACACTGGTGGATCCATGTGTGGTTCATGGGAAGAACACACATGCAATGACACTGGTGGATCCATATGTGGTTCATGGGAAGAACACACATGCAATGACACCGGTGATATGTGGTCTGTGAGAAGAACACACATGCAATGACATTGGGTGGATCCATGTGTGCTCCGTGGGAAGAACACACATGCAATGACACTGGTGGATCCATGTGTGGTCTGTGGGAAGAACACACATACAATGACACAGGTGATATGTGGTCTGTGAGGAGAACACACATGCAATAACTCTAGTTGTGGTTTATGAAAAGAGCAGACATGCAATGGCACTGGTGGATCCATGTGTGGTCTGTGAGAAGAACACACATGCAATGACTCTAGCTATGGTTCATGAAAAGAGCAGACATGCGATGGCACTAGTGGATCCATGTGTGGTCTGTGGGAACAACACACATGTAATGACTCTGGTGATATGTGGTTTGTGAGAAGAACACGCATGCAATGACTCTAGCTGTGGTTAATGAGAAGAGCAGACATGCAATGTCACCGGTGGATCCATGTGGGGTTAATGATAAGAACACACATGCAATGACACTGGGTGTGGTTCATGATATGGTTTGTGAGAAGAACACGCATGCAATGACTCTAGCTATGGTTCATGGGAAGAACACACATGCAATGACACTGGGTGGATCCATGTGTGGTTTGTGAGAAGAACACACGGGCAGTGACACTGCTGGATCCATGTGTTGTCTTTGGAAAGAAAACACATGCAATGACACAGTTGATATATGGTCTGTGAGAAGAACACACATGCAATGACTCTAGCTGTGGTTCATGAAAAGAGCAGACATGCGATGACACTGGTGGATCCATGTGTGGTTCATGGGAAGAACAAAATCCAATGAAACTGGTGGATCCATGTGTGGTCTGTGGGAAGAACACACATGCAATGACTCTGGTGATATGTGGTTTGTGAGAAGAACACACAGGCAATGACTCTAGCTGTGGTTAATGAGAAGAGAAGACATGCAATGCCACCGGTGGATCCATGTGTGGTTAATGAGAAGAACACACATGCAATGACACTGGTTGTGGTTCATGATATGGTTTGTGAGAAGAACACGCATGCAATGACTCTAGCTATGGTTCATGGGAAGAACACACATGCAATGACACTGGTGGATCCATGTGTGGTCTGTGGGAAGAACACACATGCAATGACACATGTGATATGTGGTATGTGAGAAGAACACACATGCAATGACTCTAGCTGTGGTTCATGAAAAGAGCAGACATGCAATGACACTGGGTGGATCCATGTGTGGTTTTTGAGAAGAACACACATGCAATGACACTGGTGGATCCATGTGTGGTTCATGGGAAGAACACACATGCAATGACTCTGGTGATATGTGGTTTGTGAAAAGAACAGACATGCAATGACTCTAGCTGTGGTTAATGAGAAGAGCAGACATGCAGTGACACCGGTGGATCCATGTGTTTTTTTAGAAGAACACACATGCAATGACACTGGGTGTGGTTCATGATATGGTTTGTAAGAAGAACACACATGCAATTACTCTAGCTGTGGTTCATGAAAAGAGCAGCCCTGTGATGCCACAGGTGGATCCATGTGTGGTCTATGAGAGGAACACACATGCAATTACACCGGTGGATCCTTACGTGGTTTGTGAGAATAACACACATGCAATGACTCTAGCTGGATCCATGTGTGGTTCATAGGAATAACACACATGCAATGACACAGGTGATATGTGGTCTGTGAGAAGAACACACATGCAATGACTCTATTGATATGCGGTTTGTGAAAAGAACAGACATG
The DNA here is from genome assembly GCA_023614405.1 of Avena insularis. Classification (NCBI taxonomy): domain Eukaryota; kingdom Viridiplantae; phylum Streptophyta; class Magnoliopsida; order Poales; family Poaceae; genus Avena; species Avena insularis. The sequence goes on from CM042686.1 coordinate 177,181,848, forward strand.
CAATGACTCTAGCTGTGGTTAATGAGAAGAGCAGACATGTGATGACACTTGGTGGAACCATGTGGGGTTAATGAGAAGAACACAATGCAATGACACTGGGTGTGGTTCATGATATGGTTTGTGAGAAGAACACACATGCAATGACACTGGTGGATCCTTACGTGGTCTGTGAGAATAACACACATGCAATGACACTGCTGGATCCATGTGTGGTTCATGGGAAGAACACACATGCAATGAAACTGGTGGATCCATGTATGGTCTTTGGGAAGAACACACATGCAATTACACTAGTGATATGTGGTCTGTGAGAAGAACATACATCCAATGACTCTAGTTGTGGTTCATGAAAAGAGCAGACATGCAATGACACTGGTGGATTCATGTGTGGTTCATGGGAAGAACACACATGCAATGACACTAGGTGGATCCATGTGTGGTTTGTGAGAAGAACACACATGCAACGACACTAGTGGATCCATGTGTGGTTCATGGGAAGAACAGACATGCAATGACTCTGGTGATATGTGGTTTGTGAAAAGAACAGACATGCAATGACTCTAGCCGTGGTAATGAGAAGAGCAGATATGCGATGACACCGGTGGATCCATGTGTGGTTTGTGAGAAGAACACACATGCAATGACACTGGGTGTGGTTCATGATATGGTTTGTAAGATGAACACACATGCAATGACTCTAGCTGTGGTTCATGAAAAGAGCACGAATGCAATGACTCTAGATGTGGTTCATGGGAAGAGCAGACATACAATGACACTGGTGGATCCATGTGTGGTTCATGGGAAGAACACACATGCAATGAGACTGGTGGATCCATGTGTGGTCTGTGGGAAGAACACACATGCAATGACACTGGTGGATCCATGTGTGGTTCATGGGAAGAACACACATGCAATGACACTGGTGATATGTGGTTTGTGAGAAGAACACACATACAATGACTCTAGCTGTGGTTCATGAAAAGAGCAGACATGCAATAACACCGGTGGAGCCATGTGGGGTTAATGAGAAAAACACACATGCAATGACACTGGGTGTGGTTCATGATATAGTTTGTGAGAAGAACACACATGCAATGAGACTGGTGGATCCATGTGTGGTCTGTGAGAAGAACACACATGCAATGACACTGGGTGTGGTTCATGATATGGTTTGTGAGAAGAACACACATGCAATGACACTGGTGGATCCATGTGTGGTCTTTGGGAAGAACACACATGCAATGACACTGGTGATATGTGGTTTGTGAGAAGAACACACATCCAATGACTCTAGTTGTGGTTCATGAAAAGAGCAGACATGCAATGACAGTGGTGCTTCCATGTGTGGTTCATCGGAAGAACACACATGCAATGACACTGGCTGGATCCATGTGTGGTTTGTGAGAAGAACACACATGCAATGACACTGGTGGATCCATGTGTGGTTAATGGGAAGAACACACGTGCAATGACTCTGGTGATATGTGGTTTGTGAAAAGAACAGACATGCAATGACTCTAACTGTGTTTAATGAGAAGAGCAGACATGCAATAACACCGGTGGATCCATGTGTGGTTTGTGAGAAAAACACTCATGCAATGACACTGGATGTGGTTCATGATATGGTTTGTAAGAAGAACACACATGCAATGACTCTAGCTATGGTTCATGAAAAGAGCACGCATGCGATGACTCTAGCTATGGTTCATGGGAAGAGCAGGCATACAATGACACTGGTAGGTCCATGTGTGGTTCATGGGAAGAACACACATGCAATGACACTGGTGGATCCATGTGTAGTCTGTGGGAAGAACACACATGCAATGACACTGGTGGATCCATGTGTGGTTCATGGGAATAACACACATGCAATGACACCGGGGATATGTGGTTTGTGAGAAGAACACACATGCAATGACTCTAGCTGTGGTTCATGAAAAGTGCAGACATGCGATGACATTGGTGGATCCATGTGTGGTTCATGGGAAGAACACACGTGCAATGACTCTTGTGGATCCATGTGTGGTCTGTGGGAAGAACACACATGCAATGACACTGGGTGGATCCATGTGTGGTCTGTGGGAAGAACACACATGCAATGACACTAGTGGATCCATGTGTGGTCTGTGGGAAGAACACACATGCAATGACAAAGGTGATATGTGGTCTGTGAGAAGAACACACATGCAATGACTCTAGCCATGGTTCATGAAAAGATAGACATGTGATGGCACTGGTGGATCCATGTGTGGTTTGTGAGAAGAACACACATGCAATGACACCGGTGGATCCATGTGTGGTCTGTGGGAAGAACACACATGCAATGACACTGGTGATATGTGGTTTGTGAGAAGAACACACATCCAATGACTCTAGTGGATCCTTACATGGTTTATGAGTGGTTTATGTGAAGAACACACATCCAATGAACTCTAGTGGATCTATCTTGGCATAATTTGATGTATGCCATTGTCAGGGGGATGAACCCTAGGTACCCCAACGTCGAGACGGATCTGACGGACAAGGCAAAGACAAAGCCGGCTATCGCAGGGTAGCCGGATTAGAAGAAGCAGTCGACTACGGCGACGTAGCCGGAACCAATCAAGGTGACAGGACGGCGTGCATATCAGTGCACAGTATGCCTTGTACGATGACAAGACCGGCAACCACCCGGCCATAATGAAGACTTTGTGGAGATGACGCAGGAACAGTGGCCCGATGCTGACGACAGACTCGCACGACGTCCACTGTGCCTATGACAGCCATACCGCTCATACTCCGATGTGACATACCATACCGGGTACTGTAGATGACCAGCCGGCTAGGACCCGCATGTGGGGCCCGCCAGTCGGACTGGCCAGTGAGACTGTTGCCTCTCTGCCTATATAAGGAGAGGCAAGGCCTCAGTAGAAAGGGTTGGTCTCAGTGCATTTAAGGCAGTAGCTAGAGAATACAGCTCAAGGAGCACTTGTAGTTCGTATATCCCTCATAGTCAGATCCGGCAGGAGTAGGAGCTTTACCTCATCACGAGGGCTCCGAACCTGGGTACTTCCTGCGTCCAGCTATGCTTGCTTGTATCCAATCCCGCCTACGGACACCGTCGTTAGCTTCCCTGCTAGTCCCCACACCTCTATCTAACCCTCTTAGGTACTGCTGTTCCCAATACAACGATAGTTGGCGCCCACCGTGGGGCAAGATGGCTTCGACCGGAGTCACGTTCCGCATGGGACCCCGCACTTCAGCCGGTGAGCGTGTGGCTTCCGGCCTGGTGCTCACGCTCGGCAAATTCGACTGCGTCATCGACAATGCTTCCTGCTTCGCCGGAACTTCCTTCCCGGCAAACGGCACCGTCCTGCTATTCGGCGACCTCCCGGTCTATGTCACCACCGTCCCAGAGCGTTTCCCTAGGGAAATCGTCTCTGTCGCGGAGCTGCCAGGTCCGGGCGGTAGCACCTCCACCGCTTCCTGCGGCGTGGAGGTCATGATGGCCGACTCCAGCTCTCATCCCCGCCAGCCGCGGGAGCGAGGCGCGGATGAGGTTGGAACTTCCGCCCCTCCGCAACCTCGGAACCCGGTGGAGGATGCCATTGATCGGCTCCAGACGCCGGTTAACCTCGGGGATAACCCGGAGGAGGCAGAGACCAACTTCACCATGGAGAGGCAGATCCTCCTCCAGAAGGCCATGGAGGTGGTGGCAACCCACAAGCAACTCGAGATCACCCGGCGCGTGAAGCGACGGCTTCACTCCGGCTATCATGGAGCGAGCGGCCAGGTCCTGCACCGGGCGCGGCGAAGCGGTAGGATGGAAAAGGATGGGGAGCGGATCCCGCCCGCCTCATCCGCCCACCTACAGCACGCCCATCAAGAACCTGCGCGCGGCGCGAGCCGCAGCAGAAGAACTACCCAGTCTGGAGGGCGAGGAGCGAGCCCGCCAGCACGCTCACGTGTAGGAGCTCCTTCGCATCGCGGACGAGCAGGCTGATGCCAACCGGAAGATGCAGGAGGACCCCAGCTACTCCAGGGGGAGCAAGCTGCCTGCCAACAGCAGGGGCGTGCCACGCGACACCCAGCAGGCATCCTCCCGTCAGCCGGCTAAGGCCCGCAGTAGGCATTGCAGCTCTGGCAACAAGGGCCAGCCGCGCCAGGAGCAGACGGTGAACAGCAACCCACCGCCTCCCCCTCCACCAACCGAAGCACCTAGACCCGCCGGTTCCCGTCTCTCGGGCCGGGTGGGAGCGCCCAACCCGGATTGTCCAGATGCCCATGACCATATCGAGCTCCTCGCTCAAGCGCGCGTCACCGAGGAAGAAAATTCTACCGGTCCGGTTTGTTTCGGACCCCACATCCGGAACGAGCCGTTTCCGGATAAGTTCTCCCTGCCCAGGGACACCCCCAAGTACGACAGCAGCATGAAGCCGGAAGATTGGCTGACCGACTATGCTACGGCAGTCGGTATCACCCATGGGAACAAGTGCACAGCCATGTGCTATGTCCCCCTTATGCTAACCGGGTCGGCAAGGATGTGGCTCAACATCCTTGCACCCAATAGCATCAACGCCTGGCCAGACTTCGAGAAGGTGTTCGTCCGCAACTTCAAGGGCACGTACAAGCATCCGAGGCACCCACGCGACCTGGCCTTGTGTGTCCAGGGTGACCGCGAGACCGACCGCGAATACCTCGCCAAGTGGACGGAGCTTCACAACACCTGCGAGGGCATCCTGGAGAGCCAGGCCATCAGTTTCTTCATCGAGGGGTGCCGAGAAGGCACCATGCTTCGCCACCGGCTACTGTGTGACGAGCCGAAAACCATGGCGGAGCTCATGACGGTTGTGGACCAGTACGCCATGGCGGATGCCGCCATGAAGAAGCCCCTCCGAGTAACTGCTGACGGGCATCCGACTCCTACGGAGCCGGCTCGCGACCGTCCGAGCAATCCCGGGCGGCCGATCCTCCAGCGCCACGGCCAAGCTAACTGGTTCCATGGGGACCGCCAAGCCAGGCAACAGAAGCCCCGCTACCACGCACGGCAAGTCAATGCTGTGGAGGGTGCGCCCGACGCACCGACTAACGATGCAAGGAGGCAGAAGCCACGGCTCACCTTCGACCAGATGTTTGATGGCCCGTGCAAGTGGCACAACGGTCCCTTCAAACCAGCTACGCACACCACTCGGAATTGCAGCTAGACCCGCCAGCTAAAAGATTAGGGTAACCAGCCTCGTCTCCCCCCGCCCCCTCCTGGTGGACCACCACCACCGGCTAGAGGAGCCGGTAATGATGGTAACAGCGGCAACAACAACAATGGCTACCCCCAGCCGCACGCCGCCTACCACATCTTCGAGACGGAGCTGGGCGACAAGAACAGCCGCAGGCGACGCTCCAAGGAGGTCAACGCCATCGTCTCTCCGGTCCCCCAATACCTGAACTCGTCAGAAACCCCCATCACCTGGAGCCGCGCAGACCAACCGGAGCAGCTGCCGACTCCTGGGGGCTACACCATGGTGCTCGACCCCCTCATTGTCTCCAACGCGCGCACCTGCTGATTCTCGCGCGTCCTCATCGACGGAGGCAGCAGCCTCAACCTCCTCTACCAGTCCTCGCTGGAGAAGCTGGGCATTCGCGAATGCGACCTGCGCCAGACTACCACAACGTTCCACGGCATACTGTCGGGACCAGCCTGCGCCCCGCTGGGGAAAATCCAGCTGGACGTCATCTTCGGGACCGAGGAGAATTTTCGCCGCGAGCCAATCTGGTTCGAGGTGGTAAACCTGACGAGCTCCTACCATGTTCTCCTCGGGCGCCCCGCCCTCGCCAAGTTCATGGTTGTCCCCCACTACGCGTACCTCAAGATGAAGATGCCGGGACCCCACGGTGTGATCATCGTCACCGGCTGCTTCAGGCGGTCGATGGAGTGCGCCTCAGCCGGTTCCAAACTGGCAGAGGCCCTCATCATAGCCGAGGAGAAGCGCGTGATCATGCTCAATGTAGCCATGGCCCAGCAGGACATGCCGGCTAGCAGCAAACCGGCTGGAGAAGGAGCTTTCCAGCCGGCAAAGGAGACAAAGAGGATCCTGCTCGACACCTCCGACCTGACTAAGTTCGTCACCATTGGTGCCGGCTTGGACAGCAAATAGGAAGGCGCGCTCGTCGACTTCCTCCGTGAGAATCGGGACATCTTTGCATGGTCCCCCAAGGACATGCCGGGTGTGCCGAGGGAGTTCGTCGAGCACTCACTTCATGTGCGGCCGGATGCCAAACCGGTCAAGCAACCTCTGCGCCGGTTCGCAGAGGAGAAGAGGAAGATAATCGGTGACGAGATCACCCGGCTCCTTGCAGCCGGGTTCATCATGGAAGTATACCACCCGGATTGGCTGGCGAACCCAGTCCTGGTGTTGAAGAAGAACAAGACCTGGCGCATGTGTATCGACTACACCAGCCTGAACAAGGCGTGCCCGAAAGACCCCTTCGCCTTGCCCCGTATCGATCAAGTTATCGATTCCACGACCGGCTGTGATTTGTTGTCTTTTCTAGATTGCTATTCCGGTTACAATCAGATCTGGTTAAACCCGGCTGATCAGATTAAGACATCATTTATCACCCCCTACGGGGCTTTCTGCTACGTAACCATGCCTTTCGGTCTAAAGAATACAGGCGCTACCTACCAGCGCTGCATGCAGAAGTGCTTGCACTCGCAGATAGGTCGAAACGTGCATGCTTATGAGGACGATGTGGTCATCAAGACCAAGGAGAAGCGCACCCTCCTCGAGGATCTGGGAGAGACATTTGGCAACCTCTGCTAGTACCAGATGAAGCTGAACCCGGAGAAGTGCATCTTCGGAGTACCATCCGGTCAGCTCCTCGGTTTCCTCGTATCACAACGAGGCATCGAGGCAAATCTGGAGAAGATCACAGCCATCGAGAGGATGTAGCCGCCCAAGAACCTGCTCGGAGTCCAAAAGTTCACCGGATGTCTGGCCTTCCTCAGCCGTTTCGTCAGCCGGCTAGGGGAGAAGGCTCTCCCGTTGTACCAGCTAATGAAGAAGGCAGACAAGTTCTCCTGGACTTCGCAAGACGACACTGCATTTCATGACCTCAAGAGCATGCTATCCACAGCGTCGGTTCTAGCCACGCCGACTAGCAAGGAGTCGATGTTGCTCTATATAGCAGCCATCCGTCGGGTCGTCAGCGTCGTCCTGGTGGTGGAGCGCCCCGAGGAAGGCAAGGCTCAGCCGGTTCAAAGGCCCGTCTACTACCTCAGCGAGGTTCTCTCCCTCTCCAAGTAGAACTACCCCCACTACCAGAAGATGTGCTACGGCGTGTACCTGGCATGCAAGAAGCTCAAGCACTACTTCCAGGAGCATCCGATTAAGGTCGTGTGCACTGCACCCCTTTCGGAGATCATCGGCAACAAGGACGCCACCAGCCGAGTCGCTAAATGGGCCATCGAGCTCGCCGCCTACTCCATCCAGTACGAGCCCCGACTCACGATCAAGTCGCAGGCATTGGCGGACTTCCTCTTCGACTGGGCCGAGACCTAGTACCTCCCACCGGTTCCGGATTCGGACCACTGGAAGATGCACTTCGACAGGTCGAAGATGCTCGGGGGCTTGGGAGCCGGCATCGTGCTCACCTCGCCCAAGGGAGACCGGCTGGAGTACGTGCTGCAGATCCACTTCAAGGCCTCCAACAACGTAGCCGAATACGAGGCACTGGCGCACGGACTCCGGCTAGCCAAGGAAATCGGAATCAACCAAATCCTTTGCTTCGGTGATTCGGATCTAGTGGTGCAGCAAGTATCCGGAGAATGGGACGCCAGAGATGCAAACATGGCCCTCTACCAGTTCCACATCTAGAAGCTCAGCGCCTCCTTCGACGGATGCGAATTCCATCATGTCCCCCGCATCAACCACGAGGCAGCCAATTCGCTCGCCCGAATCGGATCCACCAGGCAGGCAATCCCACCAGGGGTTTCCCTGGAGCACCTGCGCAAGCCCTCCATCAACCCATCGCCAGAGTCAGACTCCATTGTCTGGGCAGGAAGCGCTCCGGCTGACGGAGCAGCAGAAACGGAGCCGGCAGAGCCGCCAAAGAAGAAGACTCGCGCCAACTCCGACAAGACAGTGCCCTCTGGCTCGCAAGACCCGAGGGCTGCCGGCTCATCAAGCGGCTCGGGGGCTGCCGTCCTGAGTGCGTCATCCGGATGACCCCCCGACATCCATCACCCGGAGAGCCGAAGCATCCTCGTCATTCGGGAAGTGCCATCCTGGGCACAACCCTTCATGAGCTACATCTCTAACGGAGAACTTCTGAATGACGAGGTGGAGGCCAGGAAAATCCGGCGCCGCGCGCACACGTACACCATCATCAACGGCGAGCTGTACAAGCGCAGCATATCCGGCATTTTCCAAAGATGTGTCGATGTGGACACGGGCTACCGGCTACTCAAGGACATCCACCAAGGCGAGTGCGGGCACCACGCTTCGTCAAGGGCGATAGTCGCCAAGGCATTTCGCCATGGTTCCTATTGAACCACTGCCCTCGAGGACGTGGAGCAGCTGGTCCGCGCGTGCAATGGGTGCCAGCGCTTCGGACAGCTCAGGCACATGCCAACTTCGGTACTCAAGACCATACCGATCACCTGGCCCTTCGCGGTTTGGGGCCTCGACATGGTCGGTCCCTTCAAGCGAGCACGCGCGGGTATGACCCATCTGCTGGTAGCGGTGGATAAATTCATGAAGTGGATCGAGGCCAAGCCTATCCAGAAGCTGGACGGGGCGACAGTCATCACCTTCTTCACCGACATCATCAACCGGTTCGGCTACCCCAACAGCATCATCACCGACAACGGCACGAACTTCGCCAAGGGGGCCTTTGCCCGATTCTGTAGCAACAAGGGCATCCGGTTAGACCTTGCCTCAGTCGCGCACCCGCAGTCCAACGGGCAAGTCAAAAGAGCAAACGGCTTGGTGCTAGCCGGTATCAAACCGCGTCTCATCGAGCCATTGGAGCGGTCACCCGGATGCTGGATCGAGGAACTTCCGGCTGTGCTGTGGAGCCTCCACACCACGCCGAATAGATCAACCGGCTACACCCCGTTCTTCCTGGTCTACGAATTGGAAGCCGTCCTCTCCACGGACATCGAGTTCGACTCACCGCGCAAGCTCCTATACGACGAGAAGGCCAACCAGGAGGTGCGAGAGGACGGAGTGGACCTCCTGGAGGAGGCCCGCGAGCTGGCTTTGTCCAGATCAGCCCTGTACCAGCAATGACTACAGCGCTACCATTCAGGCCGGATCCGCCCAGTCACGTTCCGCGAGGGCGACCTGGTCCTCCGGCTGGTGCAAGACACGAAGGGCATGCACAAGCTATCGCCACCCTGGGATGGCCTTTTCATCATCAGCCAGGCGCTGCCCAATGACTCCTACTACCTCATTGACGCGCAACAGCCACGCAAGAACAAGATGGACAAATCAGACGAGGAGACCGAGCGACCCTGGAATACGGCCTTGATGCGCCCGTTTTACACCTAGTCGCTAGACAGTGTATGTATCCCGCAAACCCTATGAATGAAAATGCGGACCCCTATGAGATGCTTGGGGGCTCCTTGCTAGAAATGTGTTTTCGCATCTGATTTCCGGTTCTGATTTTCCGGCTCCAGCAACCCCTACCCGGGGGCTCGCCGGCTTGCCCGGCCTGCTAAGTCAACAAACCGACTGAGTAGTGTGCGATGATGTCAGAGGCCCACTCTTCGTCTCAGCTACAGACCGCAACCCGGCTGTCCGGCTAGCAAGAGCAAAAGCTCGAGGCATCCCACACGAAAAACGGGGAGGAGACGCGATAAACCGGGCGTCCCGGCCTTGCAACTAGCTTAAGCCAATCCGGTTACTAAGCCGTGAGTACCGTGCGTGATGTACTGTCATCTCCCTTCGGTTCTGGCTGCAGACCGCAACCCGGCTGCCCGGCAAGGACGCAGCGAAAACAGCAGAGCACACGGGAAAGCGACCAAGTGTCCAGAGAGGAGCAAGCTAGTTTTAGAAAAAAACAAATCCGTCTTTCGGCTACAATTTGGCAGACTAACCTATTAACCTATGAGGATGTATATGTATGTATATGTATATTCTTGTCCGACTACCTTGAGTCAGAATTCAGGAAGGAAAGGAGAAGAAGATTCGAAGTCCTTGCCTTCATCAAGCGCTCCGAATCTCAGGAAACACTACACCTGGAGGCCAGCCTGATGGAATCTTGTAGTTCCTGACCGACTAAGGGCGTTTAGCCGGCCATTCAGAGCCCAGGTGAGAGCAAGGGCAGGAGCAAGAGAAGGCAAGAAAGATTTGAAGCACCTGGCTACGCCAGCTACTCCGAATCTCGGGGGCTACACCCAGTGGGTGTGCTCGCGCGCCCCCACTAGAATGTTAGTTCCTCCGGCTGAAGGTGTTCAGCCAGCGAAAGCAGCCGACTAAGACGAGTCTAGTCGGGTAAAGTTAGAAGACTTGGAAAAAATAAGGAAGATTCGAAGCACACGCTCGCCACTCTGAATCTGCTACCAGTGGAGTGCGCTAAGCGCCCACTGGAGGTGCAGTTCCCCCGGCTAAAGGTGTGTAGCCGGATAAAGTCAACCGGCGAAATATTGAAAGAAAATTCGAAGCACACAAGTTGAAGGAAACTCAAGCAAGTTCGATATTAACAAACATAAAGGAGGCGAAGCTCCCACAAGTTTACCAGGCATCAGAAACAGTCGGTACAGACGAACAAGTTGCAAACAGAACTAAAAGGAAGACAAATACACCCGGCATCCCGGGGCAACGACTAAGCGCATGACCCTTGCCATAAGGAGCGTCTTGGCCGACAGAAGCTTCAGGCGGAGGAGGAGGCACAGCGCTTGATCCTGTTCCGGCGTCCGCAGCCGGCTGCGTCGGGGCTTCCACTTCAGGAGTACCGACGGACTCTGAGTCGGTGAGCACCTCGTCGGGGTCCACGTAGTCAGCGATCTTGATGGCGGATCCTCGGAGCTCCGGATGGGCCTGGCGGATGGTGGCAAGGTCGGCGCCAGCACGGAAACCACCGTCGATCTTCTCGACGCGGGCGTCCTTGTAGTAGGAGAGCATAAGAGCCAGAGCCATCTCCGCTCCGGCTCGCGCCGCCAATTCCCGCAGCCGGTCCACCGAAGCCGGCACCTCCCCCACCTTCGCCGCCAGCTGCACCATCGTCTCCGGAACCTGCGCATCCGGCCACAGGAAGGAGAAGATGTCTCGCGCCGCTTGACGAAGCTTGGCAGCTTCTTCGCCAAGAAGGACGATGAGCTCCTGGGCTGTCGGCTGCGCTCCCGGCCAGTTCTCCTGCAGCCGGTTGTATGCCAGCAGGTCTATGCCGAGATAAAACGCTGTCAGAAAAGAGAGTCAGATCCGGCTACCGGATCCGGAAAGAAAGGGAAACAGAAAAGAAGAACTTACCCTTAGCCGTATGGCCAACCTGCATCAGCTCCTCCACCAGAGCCTTCTCATTCGTCGCCAGCCGTTTGATCTCTTTCTCTTGGTCCTTGTTTTGGGCCTCGAGAAGATTGAATGCCTCGATCTAGCTGGCGAGTGAGGCGTCATGCTCCTTAATGGTGGCCTCTAGGCCGTCTACCTTCGCGTGCCAATCCTTATTCTGCAGCCGCAGAGTAGAATTGGACTTGCTCAGCCGGTCGTTCGCTTTCTTCAAGCGACCGATCTCGCACTGAGCGCACACGAGGATAGCTGCGACGAAACCGTCTATCAGTAAAAAAAAGGACAAGTCGGATGAAGAAAACTTACTCTGGGAGGTCCCGTTGGCAGCAGCAAGCTCGCTCCAGGTTCGTTCTGCCGCGGCCTCCGGCCGGATCTCCTTCACCGCTAGTTCGAGGGTGGCGGCGAGATCCGTCAACGAGGCGGCGGAAGAGGCGTTGTCATCCACGGCGTTGGTGGCCAAGGACTCCTTAGCGGCAACCACCGCCGTCCTCTACTCCTCCCCCGGCTCGTCGTCGGAGTTGTCGTCGCCGACAACCACGAGCTCCTTGCCGGCAGCACCCCCCGCACGCCCATGGAAGAGGCACCCGTCCGAGGATCCGCCTCCGGCTGGACGACCACATCCGGCTGCGGACCCTCCGCTCTGGCTGAGGCAGCCGGTTCAGATCGAGGTCGTGGCGGAGGCGGCGCCGCAGGAGAAGGAGGGGCGCTGGCAGACGAGGTCGGAGCGTGAGGTGGCGACCCAGTTGGCGCTCGCACCAGGCTCGCGGCTCCAAAGGAGACCAACATGCTAAGAAAACAGAAGAGAGGAGAAAGGAAACAAAAGCAAGTCAGCCATGGGTAGAAAAGCAGGAAAAGAAACAGGCAGAAAATGATAAGTGCAAAGGGAGGAGGGACGTACCCCGGCACAACCGGAGGCGGCCCCTTCTTCCAGCCAAGGCGGCTCAGCAGTAGGGCGCTGGTCCGGCTCCTCTTGGGGGCCGTCTCCTCTACAGCAGGCCGGCAGGAGCTGGAACGGCTGGAGCCGCACCCGCCTGCCTTGCCGTCCGTCGCAGAGCGCGGCGCCGGATCGGTGGTCGGCGCGGCCTCCTCCTCCTCGTGAACCTCCTCATGGGGGTCGGCAGCCGGCTCATCATTCCGGCTGGGGAAGGCATCGCCATCCCCGTCCGACTCCTCGCCGGACCGCCGAGCGCGCGGCTCGGGCAAGTCAGGCGTGAACTCCTGAAGGGGAGCCTCACCCTCCTCGCGAAGGATGCAAGCGAAAATCTATCGAATACAAGAAGTTAGCCGGACAAAACAAGAAGGAAATGCAAGAAGTACAAAAGAAGCCTCCGGCTAAAAGAACTTACCCAGGGCGCGTGGTTCTCCCGGCTGTAGGGCGCCAGACTGAACTTCCAGCCCTTCGGCAGACGCTCCTTGGTGATCGTCCACACCCACTCCTTCAGGTTGTGGTAGCGGGGATCACGACGCGACAGCCGGGTCGGGTCCAACCGGCCGGAGTAGTAGCACATCTTATGCGCTCGCTGCTGCAACGGCATCATCAGCCAGGACATCCAGCTGAGGGTAATGTCCAGGCCGGTTAGCCGACAGGTGACGAGGGAGCGCATGCGCTGCAGCATCGCGTCCGACTCCGCCTTGTTGCCGTGGATCTTCAGCTCCCAGTTCTGCCGACTGGACTCGACATCCTAGAAAGCCGGAAGATTGATCCGGTCGATGTTGGTGACGTTCTTAACGGAGAAATACGACTGCTGCCACAGTCGTACCGTGTCATGGAGCAAGAACTTGGGGTAGCCGGATTGGGCGTGGGAGTAGATGGAGGCGCCGCCGCAGACGACTAGCGGCCCCTTCGTGTACTACATCTGCGGTCGGACTCAGAAGAGCCGGCAGAAGAGCCCGAGATTCGGCTGGATCCCGAGGTAGCTCTCGCAGAAGGCCATGAAGTGCGCCAACGTCCCGATTGCATTGGCGCCGAGATGGTGGAGGCGGAGGTCGAAGAACGCCAGGAAGGTGAGGAAGAAGGAGTGCACGGGCAAGGCGAACCCGCGCGCCAGATGGGAGAGGAAGATAACAGGCTCCCCCTCCACCGGGTGCAGTGATACCTCTCCCGCTGGCACCAACCGCACCGCCACTTCCTCCTCCGGCGGAAGGACGCGGGTCGCACAATACTTCTGAATGTGGTCCTCCGTGACGGAGGAACCACACCAACCTCCGCGGTCGGCTGCCATTTCCGGCTGACAGGGGGAGCGACGACGGAGGAGTGGCGGTGGCCCGTAGCATCGACGACGACGAGCGGGCGGCGCAGCGGGCTACAGCGAAGGAAAGAGGGAGCGCAGAAGGCAGGGGCGCGGAAGGGAAGGGGCAACTGGCAGCGGGGGAGCGAAGGAAGGGAACTGCCTCCCCCGCGGCGTCCCTTTAAAGGGCCGGAAGAGGAACCGCCCACGACGCCATGTGGCGGCCATCCAGGCAACCCCACCCCAACCGCCGCCCCAGATCCCGTGCACCGACGCGGGATGCACAGAAGATCCGGGAGCGAGAACCGAAGCGCCGGGCAGCAGCTTCCCGAGGCGATGTGCGACGGGACGTTACGCTGCCCGCCGTAGTGCAATGATGGCGTGTGCGCGCGTGGCCAGCGTCAGTGCTGACGTCACGGGTAGCGCAACCGCCAGGCGTAGGCGGACACAAATTCAAAATCAGGAGGGAGCGCGCGCACATTTCGCCTAAGGGCGGAATCCACACGTGCTCAGGGGCTAGTGTCAGGGGGATGATCCCCAGGTACCCCAACCGGACAAGAAACCGGGCAGTCGGATCGCGTCCGGCTGACCAGATGCAGCCGGACAAGGCAAGACAGGCCGGCTATCGCAGGGTAGCCGGATTAGAAGAAGCAACCGGCTACGACGACGTAGCCGGAACCAATCAAGCAGACAAGACGACATGTGTATCAGTGCACGGTACGCCCTGTACGATGACAAGACCGGCAACCACCCGGCCATACTGAAGACTTTACGGGGATGACGCAGAATAAGGCCCGATGTCGATGATAAAGCTCGACGGCGTCCATCAGTGCCTCACGATACCATACCGCATACTCCGATGTGACATACCATACTGGGTACTGTAGATGACCAGTCGGCTGGGACCCGCATGTGGGGCCTGCCAGTCAGACTGGCCAGTGAGACTGTTGCCTCTCTGTCTATATAAGGAGAGGCAAGGCCTCAGTAGAAAGGGTTGGTCTCAGTGCATTTAAGGCAGTAGCTAGAGAATATAGCTCAAGGAGCACTTGTAGTTCGTATATCCCTCATAGTCAGATCCGGCAGGAGTAGGAGCTTTACCTCATCATGAGGGCTCCGAACCTAGGTACTTCCTGCGTCCAGCTATGCTTGCTTGTATCCAATCATGCCTGCGGACACCATCGATAGCTTCCCTGCTAGTCCCCACACCTCTATCTAACCCTCTTAGGTACTGTCGTTCCCAATACAACGACAGCCACGATGTATTTCATTGTACAAGACACTCACTTTCCATTTTTATACTACTCAGTATCGCCCTTGGTTTTATGTGGTACTACTCAGTTTTGCCCCTCCCCCCTCTCTATCTTTCGTAGAAGCACAAATCTATGCTCACCCTGTCTGCTACTCCCTGATTGGTTATCACAGTTGTCACGCGGATCGTGCGCACCAACCGTTGATTCTGTGCGATCCAACGATGATCGTTGCAAACGTCGTGGCCTTCACAGTACAGCGTGAGACAGCACGGACGTCTCCCTCAGCGAGACTTCTACAAGAAGGAACACGATGCCGTCCATGGAAAAAGTCATCGAGCGGTCCTGTCATGTTTAATCAAGTCTGAAAAGCCTACTACTGCTACTACTACGCCACAACGCATGCGTCATCGAGTGGATGATCGTCGATGAACAGCTGTAATTTATTGCAACTTGATTTTAATAAGACATATCCCATTTTTTACGCAGCGGCTCTCAATCGCCAATTTTAGGGCCGTGTCAAACTTCGTACATAGAAATTGTGTGTGCGTCCTTTGCATGCGGCTCAATACAGAACTGCCATGCATGGCCCGGGAAAAACATGACGCATCGCGGCGCGTCATGTGCAGTGCGGCCGATCGGACGGCGCGTTGCACGGTGGTGCAACGAAACGTGCCTTGCTTCTATCCACCTTAACTATAGAGCCCCTCTCCGCACACCCACTCCCACTCTCGCTCACTGTCCCCACGCAACCCTCTCCACTGTCCCACCAGCATCCGCAAACTCCCGAGAATACCCCGTCCGTGCCAGCGATGGCCGAGGAGGATAAGGTGGCCATTGTCGCCTCCGTGGCCGCCGGCGAGGAGGCCCCCGTCTCCTCGCCGGCCCCCCTTGACGCGTTGAAAGCAGCCGCTGTCCCTGTCCAGGCCCTAGTGGAGGCATCAATGGCAGCCGCCGTTCCCGTCCAGGCCCCCGTCCCAGCTACTGACGGAGCCGCCAAATAGGAGCCCCCGCCGGAGAGGAGGCCCCCGCCGGTCACAAGCAGATCACGCACTTCTTAGGCACCTACGATCCAGATAAGTACATCGCTCCGCTGAACCCATACGACACCGGCATCGATGACCTATGGTCGGAGGTAACTAGGGTTTGCTCCCCTCCCCTGGTTCTTCTACCGTTTGTTAGAATAATGGGCTAATCTATTTAAAATTTAGCTGGTATTGTCATGTTTAATATTCTGGAATTAATCATGGAAATTGTGCCTAATTATCTAACACCGTTCCCATCGTTGGATGCTAGATCTTGGTTTACTAGGATTCGCTTGTTCGCATTTTCATTGCTCGATCTTCTTACATCATCTACTCCCCCATTTTCCTTTTCTTCCAATAGGTTTCCGGCAGCGACGTCTGCAGCGATGACGAGTCCATTCACACCAAGGCTCGTCAGGTGCTGAGGAGGCTGCGGGCCGGCCAGTACGACGACTACCTCATAGGCCCCTACTACAGCTGTCCCTTCCGCAAGGGGATCGCCTACTACTTGACGAGTCGCGCCGCTGGCGGCACCAACTTCAACACCTTACTGAAGCATCTAGAGTCCGCAGGCTCCGGCATCCACAAAAGGCGGCAAACGCGAGATCGTGAACATCAACGCCTACATCGCTGAACACCAGGCTCTCGACATTCACCTCCGAAACCTCCAGCAGGTGGCCATCAAAGAGGGTCGCATGCCTCCAATCAGGCCCAAGGCCCCCAAGTCCAAGAAACTGGGCAACAAGAAGTGGCGGAGGCGCCAGAGGGAGATGGAGGCGCTGGCGAATGAACTGGTTGGATGTCTCCTTGAATGTATCTGCATCTGCCACGGTTGCTGCTGCTAAGCAGCTTCTTTTGATTTTCTATATTTTGCTTGCATCCTATTTCTGGCTAAATGCATCGAACCCCGGTAAGCAACCTACTACTTTCTATCGCTATATCCTATTTAGCTGCGCACAGCTATATCTACATTTGTTTTGTTTTCTGAATAAATGTATTATGCCTGGTGTGATTTGCTGCTTTAGATTTGCTACCTCATCAGAGGCAAAAAGAGGTCCAAAAGGGAACGAATTATCGAAGAGAGAATCTTCTCTAGATTTGCTACCAATTTGGGCAAATGAAACATATCTGTTTAGCGAGAGAGGAAAATGGTACTCTTTCAAATTGCCAGTTAACGAGCTACCATCTTAACGAGGCCCCATCTTGACGTCTCTCTCTACAAGAAGGAACAGGATGTCGTCCATGGAAAAAGTCGTCGAGCGGTCATGTCACGTTTAATCAAGTCTGAAAAGCCTACCACTGCTACTACTACGCCACAACACATGCGTCATCAAGTGCACGGTCATCGATGGACAGCTGCAATTTATTGCCACTTGATTTTAATAAGAAATATTCCATTTTTTACGCAGCGGCTCTCAATCGCCAATTTTAGGGCCGTGTCAAACTTCGTACATAGAAATTGTGTGTGCGCCCTTTGCATGAAGCTCAATACAGAACTGCCATGCATATCCCGGGAAAAAACGTGACGTACCGTGCGCGTGTCACGGTGCACGGTGCATTCGACTGCGCGGCGCATTGCACGGTGGTGCAATGAAACGTGCCTTGCTTCTATCCACCTTAACTATAGAGCCCCTCTCCGCACACCCACTCCCACTCTCGCTCACTGTCCCCACGCAACCCTCTCCACTGTCCCACCAGCATCCGCAAACTCCTGAGAATACCCCATCCGTGCCGTGATGGCCGAGGAGGATAAGGTGGCCATCGTCACCTCTGTGGGCGCTGGCGAGGAGGCCCCCGTCTCCTCGCCGGTCCCCCTCGACATGTTGAAAGCAGCCGCTGTCCCTGTCCAGGCCCTAGTGGAGGCATCGAGGGTAGCCGCCGTTCCCGTCCAGGCCCCTGTCCCAGCTACCGATGGAGCCGCCGAAGAGGAGCCCCCCACCGGCGAGGAGGCCCCCGCCGGTCACAAGCAGATCACACACTTCTTGGGCACCTACGATCCAGATAAGTACATTGCTCCGCTGAACCCCTACGACACCGGCATCGACGACCTATGGTCGTAGGTAACTTGGGTTTGCTCCCCTCCCCTGGTTCTTTTACCGTTTTTTAGAAATAATGGCCTAATCTATTTAAAATTTAGCTGGTATTGTCATGTTTAATATTCTAGAATTAATCATGGAAATTGTGCCTAATTATCCAACACTGTTCCCATCATTGGATGCTAGATCTTGGTTTATTAGGATTCGCTTTTTCGCATTTCGATTGCTTGATCTTCTTACACCATCTACTCCCCCATTTTCCCTTTCTTCCAATAGGTTTCCGGCAGCGACGTCTACAGCGATGATGAGTCCATTCACACCAAGGCTCGTCAAAATGAGGAGGTCATGTCGGCAAATCGACGGCTTCCTCGGGACCCCATACTGCCCCTTCCAAGGGGGGCGTCGCTGACGAGTCGCACAGCAAGCACCGTCTTGAACACCTTACTGAAGCATGCAGAGGCCGCGGGCTCCGGCATCCACAAAAGCGGCAAGCCTGAGCCCGCGAACATCAACGCCTACATCGCTGAACACCGTGCTCTTTGCATTCACCTCCGAAACCTCTAGCGGGTGGCCATTAAAGAGGGTCAAATGCCTGCAATCAGGCCCAAGGCCCCCAAGTCCAAGAAACTGGGAAGCAAGTAGTGGCGGAAGCACAGAGGGAGATGGTGGAGGCGCGGGCGCTTGCAGGATGTGCCTGCAGCTGTGGCGGCTGCCCCTGCTGCTAAGCAGGTTCTTTCTAGCTATATCCTATTTCTGGCTGAATGCATCGAACCTCGTTAAGCAACCTACTTTCTATCGCTATATCCTATTTAGCTGCGCACAGCTATATCTACATTTGTTTTGTTTTCTGAATGAATGTATTCTGCCTGGTGTGATTTGCTGCTCTAGATTTGCTACCTGATCGGAGGCAAAAAGAGGTCCAAAAGGGAACGAAATATCAAAGTGAGAATCTTCTCTAGATTTGCTACCAATTTGGGCAAAATGAAACATATATGTTTAGCGAGAGAGGAAAAGGGCACTCTTTCAAACTGCCAGTTAAGAAGCTACCATCTTGACAAGCTACAAGACACATACATAAACATAACACAATGAGGGTTAAATTTATTTTACTAGTATCACTTGATGCGCTAGACATCTTGACAAGCTAACTGAGTTCCACAAAACAGAAACATAACACTGACAAGTAAAATTTAATTCACTCCTCATCAGACCACTTGAGGCGCTTGCCATCGTTCCAGGTACTCCACATCCGACGAACTGCTTTATCCCAATTGGCATCTGACTTGGCTTTCCTATCTTCAGCGTCCTACGACACAATTAGCGGTGCATCACAGGCCTGATTGTTGCTGCTAGAAGATGTCGCCTCTCTGTTTTCCGCTTCAGCTGCAACCTCTCATCACCGCTTCTTCACAGCAAGCTCTCTTCACCGCTTCATAGCCTCTCTGTCAGCTGCTTCAGATGCAGCCAATTTCTTTGCATATTCAACTTCAAACTCAGCTATTCCGCATTTTCTACAAAGGGCTCCCCTAAGCTCATCTTCCCTCTTACAAATAGGGCAAAACACGAGGTAACGTAGAAAAAAATGGATCTTCTTGTACAGCTGGTAGGTCACGTAAGCATCTATGACTGCATACATACATGAGGTAACGCTGCAAGCCTACGTGACAGCCACCCTGCCTAAGCGGCGGGAGCGACATAACGGCGAACTGACAGGGGGGGGGGCAACTTGACGCCTGTTAGCCTGATTTTTTGTATTGAAACGTAAAGTTGAATTCATGCCGAAAAAGACCCTCTGAGTATTTGGCACACCAACTGTAGTCATCCCGGCTGATTTCAGGGAATTTGGGTACCGTGTTGCCTGTACACCCCAACTTTCGGGCCGCAAAGTGATAATCTCCTTGGTGTCATGCATGCTTATCAGACATTCAGAAATATATGTGTGATTTTGTTAATTCTGGCACTATGTTTATATGAATCCAGATTTGGATATGTCTGACTGTCTCATACAGTTAGTATATGACTACTATGTACTGTATTGAACTGTTGAGCTCTATTGCTATTTATGCAGATTGATGGTGCTGCTGCGGAGGCTGAGGCTGCTGTAGAGGCTAGTAGATTGCTGATGCCTGCACCAAAAGCAGACATCGTCTACACGACGAGGAAGCGCCAACACAGTACCAAGGTGGGCAGTTGATGTCTGCGCACTTCTATTCTTATAGACAGTTGTTGGGCCTCGAAGTGCAGAGGTTTGTAGAACAGCAGCAAGTTTCCCTTAAGTGGATTACCCAAGGTTTATCGAACTCAGGGAGGAAGTGGTCAAAGGTATCCCTCTCAAGCAACCCTACAATCAAGATACAAGAAGTCTCTTGTGTCCCCAACACACCCAATACACTTGTCAAGTGTATAGGTGCACTAGTTTGGCGAAGAGATAGTGAAATACAAGTGGTATGGATAATTATAAGTGGTAACGGTGCCAGAAAAGAGCTTTACGGGTAGGAGAGACTAAAGGCAATCTGAAATAAAGATGGAAGCAAATAAACATGTAACAGATCTGGTGGAAATGTTGTTTCAATGCTTAGAAACAAGTCCTAGGGATCATACTTTTGCTAGTGAACACTCTCATATAAATATCTTCTCTTCATGATACTACTCTGAAGTACTCTCCGATTGGACACTCTAATCCATGGTAGGGCTATAACAACACTTCTCAAAGTCTGCTTTCCCCATCTAGATAACCCCACATTGTCACCTTGAGCGCTAGATGGTTCCAACAAACACCACAATTTCATAGAGACATCCAACTCCAAATATAACTCATAACAAGTATTTGAAATCTCTAGCCTACGTGCCACACGGTGTGCACACTGTCAACTTCACACACATGGAGAGAGCTAGAGATCTATTAAAGAACTTGAGTAGCAAGGTAGATCTACTTCATTACAAAGATCATGATCACAATATGATCATGCATAGATAGAGAGATGAACACATAGCTACCGGTAGAACCCTTAGCCTCGAGAGAGAACTACTCCCTCCTCATCAAGGAATCAGCAACAACGATGGAGATGGTGGTGGAGATTGATGGAGATGGCTCCGGGGGCACTTCCCCGTCCCGACAGGGTGCCGGAACAGAGACTTTCTATCCCCTGAATCTCCCCTTCGGTGGCGGCGGCGCTGCAGAATGTTTCGTGGCAGGAGGCTGGATTCTCTAGGGTTTTCTCATCGGGAGGCTTCTTATAGGCGAAGGGGCGATGTCAGAGGGTGGACCAGGGGCCCACACCACCTAGTGGTGTGGCCAGGGGACCCGCGCCACCACATGGTGTGTCCAGCCCCTGGCCCCTCTCCATCTCGTATTCTGGCTCCGTGAGTCTTCTGGTAAAATATCGACTTTGGCTTTTCTCCGGTCCAATTCCGAGAATATTCATTTTCTGGCTTTTCTAGAACCAAAAACAGAAGAAAACAGGCAACTGGCACTGTGGCATCTTGTTAATAGGTTAGTTCCAGAAAATGTGTAAAAGTACTCCAAAGTGTGGACAAAACATAAGAAAGTAGATATAAAACAAGCATGGAACATCAAAAATTATAGATATGTTTGCAACGTATCAACATCCCCAAGCTTAACTCCTGCTCGTCTCGAGTAGGTAAGTGATAAAAACAAAAAATATTGAGGTGACATGCACCATCACAATCAAGATCAAACCATTTGCAAGCATTGAAAGCTGGGATCAAAGTAGATTAGCATAGCATGAAAGATATGGTTCTAACAATAAGACATAGAAACTAGGCAACACTACAGTCCTCCGCTCTACCAACTGAGCTAAGGTCGGGTAGCATATGCAATTCGGCTTCGGAGTCTCGGGAGTTCTGCCTCCTCTCCCAAACCGGCGCATGAGGCTCCTCTGAGGTGACCGTTGGTCGGCCTCCAGCTCTCGCCGGCGCCTCGCCGGCATAGGCTCGGCATGGATTTCTCTGGAGGTTGCTGGAAGGTCACCTACTCTGGTGTGACCACGGGTGGTAAATTTCTGGAAGGATCTCTCGCTGTCTCGGCTGATTCTTGGTTGGTTCTTCTCAACGCCAAAGGCTCCCCCCTTGAGGGGCGATGTTTGGAAATTGGGGAGATGATCTCTGTTGGATCGGTTTTGAGGTTCCCCTCTCACCTTTCTCGTGTTAATGATTCTTTAGTTCCCTCATCTGGTTTTCTTGGTAGATCTCCTACCATCACTGGATCAGATGAAGACACTGGTCTTAAATGGCATGCCCTTTGCTTCTCTTTGCCGACTGATGATCTTGAGCCTTCTAAAGGTTTTCTCATGCTTTTTCCTAGTTCAAAATGGCTTGTTCTCCTCAATCATAATGAGGTTGTGATCGATGCTAAATACTTGGTCCATGGTGAGGTGGTGGCTTCTGGCATCTCTATTGATCTCCAGGTGAAGAGAGTGGTGGTTGGTTCTCAAATTTTACCAAGCCCTTTGGTTAAGAAACTTTCCTCCAATATTGAGAAGTTGGTGCCTAGATCTCTGGATTTCTCGGAAAATCTCCCCTCTGGGTGTGCTTCAAGATGCTTTGCGTCGACCTGCCCTGGATTTTTCTTTAGGGCGTGATTTTGAAAAGAAGATTTTTGATAAATTCAGGCATCAAGTTAATTTCATTGGTGGTTTCAGGAAAAGACCTTTTTATCTGGTCTGTTCTTTTGGACGAGCAAATTTTAAATTGGACCTTCATACTGTTAGTCTTGCTCTCCAAGCTTGTTTTGGAGGTAATGCTTCTAAATTCCAGGTGAAGCTTCTTCAAGATAGAACTTTTCGATTCTCGGTTGCTTCAAGGGCAGTGGGTTTTGAGATCTACAATATCTCAAAGTTTTCATGTTATTCTTTTGTGATTCATGTCAATCTTTGGGGTAATGGGGTCCAATTGGATTCATGAAGAAAGGGAATTCTACAAGGAATCTGCTAAGGAATGGAAAGTTGTCACGTACAAAAAAGAAAGTGCAAAAAAATCTCCTTCTTTAAAGCATTCCAGTAAAAGTGGCTCGGTTTTTCAAAGACTCAAATTTCCTGCGTTACCTGTGGGTCATTCGCCCGTGATTGAGCAACGTATTAATGGTGAGATCAAATCCAGTCTTCAAGGCAGATCTTATGCTCAGGTGCTCACTAATGAGGGTGTTAAGTCGATGGTAACGCCGTCGTCTGGGAGGCGCCAATCGCTGCATTTAAATTACTGGTCTCCTTCCTTTCTGAAATTTCCTCTTCCCTAAATGTAGCTGGCCCGACAAATCGTATGAGGGGTGGTTTAAGGCCCAGGTGGTTTCTCATTCCCGGCCCATCTTTCACGGCAGTTTTCACGAGTTCATCTCTTCGCTGAAAAAAACAACTACCACTTCCCCTGTCTCCTCAACTCCCCCGCCCGCTGAAACCCCATTTCCCTCCTGCTCGTCGCCGGCGAAGGGCGTCGCAATGGCGAACATTCCGATTGATCCTGCGCCTTTCCTGCCGAATGGCTTCCAGATTATGCAAGTGGCTGGGCGGAATCGTGTTAAAAGGGTGGTGGTGCCTCGGAGGTCACGAGCACATGAACAGTATGCTATTGCTAACATTTTTCCCCTTCCTCCTGGCCCGGTTCCGTTCTTGAATATTCATGGTGTCTTAGTTGATTTCTTCAACAATGAGGTTGGAGTGCACTTCAGAGACATCCAGGATTGTCCCTTTGGGTCTGCATATGTGCAGTTCCACCATGTCAGTGACCGTGACCGGCTCATTGCGGCAAGTCCGATTCCGTTTCAAGATGTGCATGTTTCTTTTGTTAAGCACAATGAGGGTGATAACTGGCGTAGGACTCAGTTTAATAATGAGTGCTGGGTGATGCTGGTTGGGCCTCCCCTTGACCACTGGCATACGGAGGATCTGAATGCTATCTTTGCGGACATTGGAAAAGTTCTCCTGTGGGAGAGGGATCCTGATCAAAAGGGTAGGATTATAGCCAAAATTCGTGTGACTGATTTGGTTGACATCCCCAAGAGTGTGCGGTTTACCATAGGCGACCTAGTGGAGACAGAGTCATGGACTTTTTCTGTTGAAGTTCTTCAGAGTCACTTGCTTGGTGGGGGCCCACCTGAAGAGGACCCACTGCCAGATGACAATGTGGACCCACACCCTGTTCCTGTACTTGGTCCAGTCCTTGGGCCTCAGGTGCCACCTCCCCCCCTCCCCCACCTGCTCCTGGGGGTGATTGGGGTCAGTGGATGGCTCCTGCGCAGGACCCTGCTCCTGAGGGAGGGAATGCTGAAGGTTGGGGCCCCTGGGAGGCTGCTGCTGCTCCTGTTCAAGGCCCTATAATTGCTCCTGGAGAAGACATGCCTGTTGACAATCAGCATCTGCCACCTCAGGATGTGAATAGTGGAGTTACAGGTGTCATTGTTCAAGAATGGGAGTCTGATGATGATGAATCTGTTAATGAGCCTGAGGCTGTG
The DNA here is from genome assembly GCA_023614405.1 of Avena insularis. Lineage (NCBI taxonomy): Eukaryota > Viridiplantae > Streptophyta > Magnoliopsida > Poales > Poaceae > Avena > Avena insularis. The sequence goes on from CM042686.1 coordinate 177,206,333, forward strand.
GAGGAGCTTGCTGTAGTAGTTGCACCTCCTGGGGTTGGCATTGGGGAAGGCCTGCAAAATATTTTTCAAAACTATCTGGCTGATGAGGAGGAAGCTAATCCTGATGCTGAGGAGGAGGCAGGAAGTCCTATGGACTCAAGTACTGTGGCCCCTGAGAATGATGATTGGATGCTGGAGGATCAAGACCTTACATCCCCAAATGAGGCTCACCTTCAGGTTGGGATGGTGAGGACATTTATTACCATTCCTGATGTGCATGTTGCCAAGCAGGGATTTTCCCAACAAGGCTTGGAGCTCTGGAAGAATTACTTTGCTCCCCATATTCAGAAGGAATCTTCTTCTAAGGGTTCTCTTAAATGTGATATTCCTGTAAGTTGGTTTAACTTCATTACTCTCATGCTTGCTACTCCTGAGAAGTTTAATTGGGTCAAAGGATTTCTTACTTCTCCTTTATGGGAAATTATTAAGGAACCTATTGCTGAAGAAAGTTCAATATCTTTCATCATTCCTAATGAGAATTTTTCCCAGATGGCTCCTTCTTGCCTGGGTATTGAAGTCAATAAATCTTCAGGATCCCCCTCCACCCCTGCTAGAAAAAGAAAGGGCAAGGAACCTCTTGTGGAATCTGAGGTGAGAAGGAGTCCTAGAATTGTTGAACTAAATGGGGTTTAAAAGTCACTTAAATTGTCAAATTGTAGATTGCCTGGTTTGTAATGCTGCCTCCTTGCCTGAATTCCAAAGTGGTTAAAAATCTTGCTGCTTCATTCTGCAAGGTAAAAGATGGGGACCTGGAGAAGAGGTTACTCAAGAAAGGGAAGGCCAATGATGTGACTATTAACGCTCCTACAAAAGGCAGCATTAAAGGAGGACCCTCTTCCAACTTGGGCATTGGTGGCAAGAAGAAGCACTGGGGCTTTGGTACACAATGGACAAGCCAAGAAGAAGACCTCTTCTTAAGTGTGTTAATGTATCAAACTAAATCTTTTGTTGGAGTCTTGTTGACTCCACATTATGTGTTCTGTGTTTGTGATATTGCAACATGGAGGGTACTTGTTGTGGATCATCTCTGGTACTCTAAATTGGTTGAGCTTTTGTCTCTGTGTTCTTTGTTTCCTCTTACGGGTGATTACATTATTTACATCACCCACATCTATACTTGCTCTGGTTTCTTAATGAATAACAAAAGAACTTGGAAGATCCTGAATTGGAATATCGGGAATCAATTTGAAAAAATGGCTTGCTCTCGAAGCAAAATTGAGGAGTCTGGCTGTGACATTATCATCTCCAAGAAACTAAGCGTGAGGATTTTGATAGCTCCTACATTAAAAATTCTGCCTCTAAATTTACCAATTTGAATTTCTTCCCTCAGGTGCATCGAGGTTTGATCACCATTTGGAATGGCTCCTTGTTTTCTGGACAACTTTCTTTCCTCAATGAGTTCTCTATCTCCATTACCTTGACATCTCTCTTGTCCAATAATTCCTGGATCCTCACCAACATTTATGGGCCATGTTTACCTGAAAAAAAGTCTGAATTTTTGGACTGGTTTGGCAGCATTGATATGCCTGATGATGTGGATTGGATTATTGTGGGAGATTTCAACTTGAGACAGCCTTCAGATAGAAACAAATTAGGGGAAGATGTGAATGGTATGCTTCTCTTTAATGAAGCCATTAATAATTTGGGTCTTATTGAATTACCACTTAAGGGTAGAAAGTTCACTTGGAGTAACATGCAGAAGGATCCCGTCTTGGAAAGATTGGATTGGTTTTTACTTCTTCGGACTCGAGTTTTCCCTCAACCTTTGTTGCTCCTCTTTCTAAGCCCTTCTCACCTTCCTGTGTCATTACCATTGGCACAATGATTCCAAAAGCTCAGGTGTTCAGATTTGAAAATCATTGGTTACATCATAAGGAGTTTAAAGCTATTGTACAAAATGCATGGAATATTCCTGTGGGTTTTCTGGATTCTGCAAAAAAATAAATGCTAAATTCAAAAATGTGAGAAGAGGGCTGAAGCTTTGGGCCAAACAGTTACCTTGCCTAAAGGCACAAATCTGTAATGTTAATGCCACAATTGATTTGCTTGATATCATGGAGGAAATGAGAACTCTTATTGTTCATGAGTGGAATCTTAGGGATATCTTGAAAGAGCTTATTATTTCTCTTTTACAAAACCAGAATACTTATTGGAAAGCAGAGGGAAAATTAAATGGGTTAAGCTGGGGGATGAGAACTCCAAATTCTTTCACTCCAAAGCTACCATAAGTTTTAGACATAATTACATTTCCATGCTCAAGGATGATTCTGATCTTGAGGTCTATGATCATGATGGAAAAGCAAATCTTCTTTGGAGCTCCTTTAGAAATAGAATGGGATCTTCTGATAAGCCTGAAATGCATTTCAATCTTAATGACTTGGCTAGTGACTGCTTAACACAGGAAGAAAGAGATGCTTTGGAAGTCTTTCTCCGATGAGGAGATTGATGAAGTCATCACAAATCTGCCTAATGATAAGTCCCTGGCCCTGATGGTTTTAATAATGAATTCATGAAGTCATCTTGGCCTATTATCAAGGATGATGTAATGCATCTACTTGTTGAGTTCTATGAAGGGAATGCCTCTTTGGAAAGCATTAATTCTTCTTTTATCACCCTCATTCCAAAAATTGCTGCTCCTTTGACTCCTGCTGATTTTAGGCCTATTTCTTTGTTAAATAGTGTCCTTAAGATTATCACCAAGATTCTAGCTAATAGACTTCAACAAGTCATCCTTAAACTTGTTCACAAGAATCAATATGGTTTCCTCAAACAAAGATCTATCCAAGACTGTTTAGGTTGGGCATTTGAATTTCTTGATCAATGCCACAAGTCAAAGGAGGAAATTTTAATTCTTAAGTTGGATTTTGAGAAGGCTTTTGACAGAATTGAGCATTCTGCAATCATCAAGATCCTTAAAGCCAAAGGTTTTGGAGATAAATGGATTTCCTGGATTCAGATGATCTTGGGGTCTGCTTCTTCCTCTGTGCTTTTAAATGGTGTGCCTGGGAAAAAAATTTACTGCAGAAGGGGTGTCAGGCAAGGAGATCCTTTATTGTTTGTTCTGGCTGCTGATCTCCTTCAAAGTATCCTCAAGAAGGCAATGAACCTGGGTCTTCTTTCTTTGCCCACTAAGAATGTTTTCTTTGACTTCCGGTGGTTCAAGATGCAGATGACACTTTAATAATCCTTAAGGCCGATTCTGAGCAACTCTTGTGTCTTAAGGCAATCCTTCATACTTTTACTCTTTCCTTTGGACTCAAAGTCAATTATTCTAAGTCCAGCATGATGCCAATTAATATGGATTCAGAGGCTTGGGCATTTTGCCAATACCCTTTCTTGCCTCACTGGTTCCTTGCCTTTACCTACCTTGGTTTGCCCTGAGCTTGAATAAACTGCTGTGGAACACTTCTTGCCTATTGTTCGAGAGTTGAAAGAAGGTTGTGTGGAATAGTTGACTTCTGAATTATGGGGAAATTGCAGTTAATTAAATCTGCTATCTTCCCTTCCCATATACTACATGAGTTGTTTTGATCTCCTGTCACTATCAAGGAGCAGTTGATTAAATATATGAGGCAATGCTTGTGGAGAAAGAAAACTTGATGTTCAAGCTAGAGGTTCTGCTCTTGTTGCATGGAAGAAAGTTTGTAGACCCAAAAGCCGGGAGGATTGGGAGTTCTTGATATTAATGTTCAAAATTCTGCTCTTCTTTTGAAGAATTTGGATAAGTTTTATAATCATAAGGATATCCCTTGGGTTCACTTGATTTGGAATACTTACTATTGCAATGATAAGCTACCTGGAAGAAGTCTTGAGGGATCCTTTTGGTGGAAAGCTCATCTAAAACTGATTGACATTTTAAAGGACTTGCAAAGTGCTTGGTTGGACATGGAAATCCACACTATTCTGGACTGATATGTGGAATGATAGTTGCCTTCAACATAAGCTTCCTCACCTCCTCTCATATGCAAAGACCCTCACATCTCTGTCGGTGAGTTCCGACATCTGCAAATACTCAGATCTTTTATCTTCCTTTGTCCCAACAAGCTTATCAGAATACCAAAGTCTTGATCAAATTCTCAATTCTGGCGAGGGAACGGAATCGATTGTTGGTCTTACATTTGGGGCAGTAATTTTTCGGTTAAAAAGGCTTACGCTCTTTAGTCGGTTACCAACCAGTACCACATTTCTCTTGGATATGGAAATCTTCTTGTCAACAAAAGCACAAGTTCTTCTTCGGCTCTTCGCTTGATAGACTCAACACAAGAAATCTTCGAAGGAAATGTTTTTCTCTGGCATCTTATGATTGTGTCTTCCAGGGCTGCAATAGTGAAGAAACCAGTTTACATTTGTTTTGGGAATGCCCCTTTGCAAGAGCCTGCTGGGCTGAAATTTCACAGGTCAATTTGGCTAATCAAAGCATCTTTACAGTTTTAGACAGTATTAAAAAAGATCTCAAGGTCCCTTTTGCAATGGAAATTCTGATTATTGGAACTTGGAGCATCTGGATTTGCAGAAATAATGAAATTTTCAACAATCAGCATGCATCGATGGAGACCTGGAAGGCTATTTTAGCTCAGGAATTAAGATGGGTCCTTTATAGAATTAAGAAGAAGTATTATCAAGGTCTTAAGATTTGGATTGAAATCAATTTAGATAGGAGATAGTTGATTAGCACGTTATCCCTCTTTTTTGAGGTGGAATTTGGTTGTAAATATTCTTTTGTAACTCTATATAATATATAAAAGTTGCAGTGGGGTTTTTTTGCCCTACTGTTTTACCATCAAAAAAAGACATAGAAACTATGTCATAACATGAAAAGGTACAAATAAAAGATTCATGAATAACAATGCTTTGAAAGACGTTTGTTTGTTTCACATAAAGAAAACATAATGAGAATAGTATTCAGCTTGTCCCTCATAGAGTAGCAAAACATAAATGCGTAGGACACCTTCAAAATTCATAAGGGTGACTAGATACAAATAGTTTAAGAACAAGCAATATCAAAGTTATGCATCAATCAACAAGTCTCGGGACAATGCACATAGAACTAAGAATGGCCACTATGCTCTCTTAATAGGTGCATAAAGATAGAAGATGGAGACTCAACATAAAGGTAAAAGAAAGGCCTTCATAGAAGGAAGCAGGGATTCAAGTCTCATAAAGAGCTTACAAAAATTATGGTACTTATTAGCTTTCAGCTCTTAATGCCCCTATCATAAGCATCTTTAAGTGATTAAGGTTAAAGTGACACAAATAAGAGGATATGCTTGACAAGTTATAAGTTGAAATCTCATGCCCCTTACTTACGAGTACCGAACCTCATGCTACTCAACTTCAGTCACAAGTAAGCTCTTGTCATTGTAAGTACATATGTATCATAGAGAACCGCCAACGGGGTACCCCTTGCACATGATACATGAGTTATCCCATAATCAAAATGACAAGGCAAGCAGACAATGAGCATCTCAGCGATCTTTTTATTTGCTATTTGCATAGGTTTTTATTGAGGATGCTTCATAGAGTGATCATTATGGTTATGCTGCAAGTTTCCACCATGATTAGGCATGGCTTAGGCTAGTGGCACAGGCGTTTCTCTAACACACATACAAACTCCATGATCTTACAAGTTCCCCTTTTATTTCACACCACCGGGATCCATAAGCAAAAGAATCGTGATATCAACGGAATAATAAGTGCAATGTTGAAAGCGTTCCCCATGATACATGGTTCTGCTAACTTCAACTCATAAAGCGCAAGCATATACACAACAAAGATGGACGCAATGGTTCAAGATTATTAAGTGCAAGAAAGTAAAGTGTGCCATCAAGTTCGTAAGAGCTTTAATCACTAGTTTTCTCATACCAAGTTTAATTTGGAAGGTAGATAAAAACATGAATATACTTGGAATAGCAAATGCTAATAGGTAGGTATGGTGGACTCTTTGGAATAACTTGGTTTTATTTGGAGTTGGATGCATGAGTGGAACTCATGCTTGGTTATGGAGGGTAGCAAAAGACTGGGAGCGACCAACTAAGAGAGCAATAATGCCATAATCATGCAAAGCGACAAAACATCATTAGTTAAAGCATAAAGTGATATTACAAGTCGGAAACTAAAGGATCATAAAGGCTATGGTGACTTGGGATAGTCATAACATGGTGTGAGCATGCACCGAGTCAACCCAAATAAAGCATCAAAGGAGAATACCACAATACTATGCTTTAATATGCTAAAACAACGCATGATTCTTTCAAGGCACATTAAGAAATCTCAATTGTTTATAACATGTCATGCTACAGCAAAAATCACTAAGCATAAAGCCAAAACAATATCAAGCATGACATGACAAAGCATAGGCCACAGTCAAAAAAACTCGTTTTTACCACTTAAGCATGAACTTTTCCTACACTTTTCCAATCCAAACCAACCTATTTGAAAACTAATGTATGAATGAGGGGGTCCAACCAATTTATTCAAGAAAACTAAGAAAACCAAGCAAACAAAAACCAAAACGAAAAAATGAAGACGCTCCAAGAACAACACAAATGTGCATTAAACAATAAAAATGAAGTGTTTGGAAGAAACCTGGGATTTTTATTGATGAAGAAGGGGATGCCTTGGGCATCCCCAAGCTTTGATGCTTGTACTTATTGGATATTAATTGGGGTGACATGGGTGGCATCCCCAAGCTTGAGCTTTAGTCCATTCTTCATCTCATTACATCATTCTTTCCTTACACCTAAATTTTTTCCTTCATACAAAACTTCACACAATCTTTATTAGCAACATTAGTGTACTCAAGATAATAAGTATTTGGGTTCAGTTTCAACACCAATAAAACTTCCTTTGAAACACAAGCTACTATAGCACTTACCTCAAAAATCTCAATTCCCCAAAAAGAACCCAAAAAGGAATCAACAAGAAGCAAATGCTAATAATGGCAGAAATCTGTCAAAACAGACCAGCAGGTAAAAACCAATTTTTTCGAAGACCTTCTGTTGCTCAAATCGAAAAGTGTTGAACTAACAAAAGTTGGATAACAACCTGGGCAGAAGCACATATAATCACAGCTCAAACCGACGTATAGAGATTTTACACGAATTTTTACAGCAAAGAACAAAAATCTGTTTCCGGACAGCAACTTTCCCAAGCATTACTTCTCTCTCATTAGAGGTTACTCTTGGCACAAAAAGAAAGTAAAAATGATAAGGAGAGGTTATTATAGAGGTAATAATTTCCGAGACTCATCTAAAACTTTTGGGTTATCTCCGAATAAGTACTTTTCTTTAATGCCTTTAAGTTAGGTATGATAATTTCGATGATGCTCACATAAGAAATATGAATTGAAGTAAAAGAGAGCATCAAGAAGTAAATTTGAAACACACTTAAGTCTAACCCACTTCCTATGCATAGGAATCTTATACGCAAATAAATTCAGAAAGAACAAAGTGACAGGCATAGGAAGATAAAACGAGAGTAACTTCAAAACTTTCAGCAAATAGAGAGGCGTTTCAGTACCATGAAAACTTTTACAACCATATTTTCCTCTCTCATAATAATTTTTAGTAGACTCATGAATAAACTCAACAATATAACTATCACATAAAGCATGCTTTTCATGATCTACAAACACATAATTTTTATCAAGCTCAAAAATAGTGGGATTAAAACCTTCAAACCCACTTTTAATAGTAGTACAATTAATATTATCAACCAATATAGGAACATCATCTAGAGCTTTATTATAAACATTTTGAAAAGAATCCACAGGAACATAACATTCATCCTCCTTTGGTAAGCAAGGGGGACAATCAAATAATGTAAGGGGTAAAGTGTTACTCTCATTAGAAGGTAGGCATGGGTAGCTAATCCATTCTTCCTCTTTTTGTTCATCACTCTACTCCTCTTTTTCATCCAATGAGCTTCTAGTTTCAGCAATTTCTTCTTCCATAGGCTCCTACAAGGCATTAGTCTCTTCCGCTGGTGGAGAGCATCTATTAATATATTCAAGAATATAGCCATTTTCTTCCTTGTAATTATCAAAGCAAAATTTAAGTATATCATAAACCTCATATTTATAAGGTGCATCATCAGTATTTTCAAGCAAATAAGCTAGTTCAAATGCACCCTTCCAAGCAATAAATTCTTCAATTTAATCCACATCATAAAAGTCATAATTTCCCTTAACATAAGAAGCTATGGTTACATCATCATTATATTCACATTGAAAAGGGAGGTGATTATACCTCTTATAGCAACAAGATTTATCAAAGCAATAAGTAACATTATAAGTAGAGCGCACGTTTCTAGCAATGGTATACAATTTATCAATTTGTTCCCATAAGTGTTTCCCTTTTTGTGACAAGTGGTGTTCCTTATAATAATATTTTTGTTCTTCCATGAACCCACCTTGCCAATTAGATTCAGTTTCAAAGAAACCAACCATTGGTAGAAAGTATGATAAAGCAAGACAATAACAGACCAACGAAAATAACAATTATAGTAGGAACTAATTTTTTTATATTTTTGATAAAAAGAACAAGCAAATAAAGCAGAAATAAACTAAGCAAAACAAAAACAACAAAGTAAAGATATTGGTTATGAGGGACTCCCCTTGTGAAGATGTCCTTGACTCCCCGGCAACGGCACCAGAAAAATAGCTTGATGTCTACGCACTTCTATTCTTATAGATAGTTGTTGGGCCTCCAAGTGTAGAGGTTTGTAGAACAATAGCAGGTTTCCCTTAAGTGGATCACCCAAGGTTTATCAAACTCAGGGAGGAAGTGGTCTAAGGTATCCCTCTCAAGCAACCCTGCAATCAAGATACAAGAAGTCTCTTGTGTCCCCAACACACCCAATACACTTGTCAGGTGTATAGGTGCACTAGTTCGGCGAAGAGATAGTGAAATACAAGTGGTATGGATAATTATAAGTGGTAATGGTGCCAGAAAAGAGCTTGATGGGTAGGAAGAGACTAAAGGCAATCTGAAATAAAGATGGAAGCAAACAAACATGTAACAGATCTAGTGGCAAACGATGTTTTAATGCTTAGAAACAAGGCCTAGGGATCATACTTTTGCTAGTGAACACTCTCATATAAATATCTTCTCTTCATGATATTACGCTGAACTACTCTCCGGTTGGACACTCTAATCCATGGTAGGGCTATAACAGCACTCCTCAAAGTCTGCTTTCCCCGTCCAGATAACCCCACACTATCACCTTGCGCGCTAGATGGTTCCAACAAACACCATAATTTCATAGAGACATCCAATTCCAAATATAACTCATAATAAGTATTTGAAATCTCTAGCCTAAGTGCCACACAGTGTGCACACTGTCAACTTCACAGACGTGGGAGAGCCAGAGATCTATTAAAGCACTTGACTAGCAAGGTAGATCTACTTGATTACAAAGCTCATGATCACAATATGATCATGCATAGAGAGAGATGAACACATAGCTACCGGTAGAACCTTAGCCTCGAGAGAGAACTACTCCCTCCTCATCAAGGGAATTAGTAACGGTGATGAACATGGTGGTGAAGATCGATGGAGATGGCTCCGGGGGCACTTCCCCATCCCGGCAGGGTGCCGGAACAGAGACTTTATGTCCCCCGAATCTCCCCTTCGGTGGCGGCAGTGCTGTGGATTTTTTCGTGGCTGGAGGCTGGATTCTCTAGGGTTTTCTCATCGAGAAGATCCTTATAGGCGAAGGGGCGATGTCAGATGGTGGACTAGGGGCCCACACCACCTGGTGGCGCGGCCAGGGGGACCCACGCCACCACATGGTGTGGCCAGCCCCTGGCCCCTCTCTGTCTCGTATTCTGGCTCCGTGAGTCTTCCGGTAAAATATCGACCTTGGCTTTTGTCCGGTCCAATTCCGAGAATATTCATTTTCTGGCTTTTCTAGAACCAAAAACAGAAGAAAACAGGCAACTGGCACTATGGCATCTTGTTAATAGGTAGTTCCAGAAAATGTGTAAAAGTACTCCAAAGTGTGGGCAAAACATAAGAAAGTAGATATAACATAAGCATGGAACATCAAAAATTATAGATACGTTTGCAATGTATCAGCAGTGAGCTCTCTAAGAAGTGGGTATAATTTGGAAATCCACAATTTCACATGTTATGATTTTCTGTGTTATTGTTATCAGTTGGTACTTTATCTTTACGCTCATCAGAAGTTCACAACAATCAAATTTGTTTGCTTTACAGGCAATGGATTTGTCTTATATTATTTGATTTACTTTCTCTTTACATAATTTAACCTTTCCACTTAATTTCAATCAGTACCACGCACCAGTTGCTCAGCCCTTTCTACTACCGTCCTCTTGTCAAGCTTGTGGATTGAAAGGGGGGCATGTATGCCCTTCCAGAGGCAGAGGAAAGAAAAATGGTGCATGTCCACCCTTCGCAAAGGGTACCCATGGTATCAGGTATGGATTCCAAGTGGTTTAGACCGACTTGATGTAAGATCTTGTATCTCACTTTTAATGCTGTCGCCTTACTTCTCTATCAATTTTCTCATGAAGGTTGTCCCTTGTGTCGCTCGCCCCATTATAAACAAGATGTTCGGAAACGACAAGTTTCTAACTCTGTATAGCGAGGGCCCTAAAGCATGCAGTAACTATATGATGTGGATGTCTCCTAGACGATGGCCACCACCTATTTGGGTGGCCGAGGTTGGTCCAAGTATGTCCGTGAGAATGGTCTGAAGCAGGGGGACGAGGTAACATTCGATTTTAGCAAGCCTGGGCAGATACTTGCACGTCATCATACACTTGTTGACCTAAGGACCAAGCACAGAGGTAGTACTAATTAATTTGCTTCTATACTCATCACAACCTCTAATGATTTTCTTGTGACTAACTGTTCTGCACCATTGTCTTTAGTCATCATATGACCTTGACCACTTCTGCAGTCCGCTTCCCCTTATGTACCCCCATAAGGGTGCTAGCATTAAGATGTTGGCACCCGCACCGGAACTGGCCCTTGTTAATGCTCTAGCACCTGTTGACCTAAGGAGAAAGAATGGAGGTAGTAACTTAATTTGCTTGTATACTCATCATATCCTCTAATCAATGTCTTGTGAGTAACTATTGTATAAGAGACCATTTTGCTTGTACACATCTCATCTAACTCTACCATCCTGCAGTTAGCTTAGCTACCCCTCAGAAGGAATCTAGCATCAACCCGTTGGCGCTGGCACCGATTCTAGGCCATCTGGCTCCTGCACCAGCCCATCTACAATTAGTGACACCAACTTCTGCACCAGCACCAGCTACCACACCCACCCCAGCACAAGCGTCGGCACAAGCTCCTTCATCACCCCGGTCAGTGCCTTCTCAAACCATATCCTACACTTGTGTCATCACAAGGTCGCACTGGATTATTTTTGTGAGTAAAATAGCGACAGATAAACTGCTCTGAACGTCTGCTCAAGTTTCACATGATTTAGTGCATTGCTCTTAGTAATTATGCGTCTATCTCTTGCTTTGACTCATAAATTGCCTAATACTACCACAAAACAACTCCAGGCCAAACGAAATGGCACAATAGTCTTCACGATGCAGAGCGAAGGACTATAAATCGAGGGATGCTATGCCATTAACTCGACTAATGGGAGCTTGGAAGCTACTTCTAGGTGGATCAAGTTCCGGAAAGCAGCCAAACTTATCATTGGATGAATGGTCAAGGTCGATGTATCTGGTTATCCTGAATGTCGCATGTTGTTCATGAACTTCCTAGATGTCTAGCTCTTTGGTCGCATGCTATTGTAATTAATTAGGTGGTTGTCTTATCTCCACTGATCATATATGGGTGGCAAACCTTCTGCTAGATTGGAGCTATGAGTAGTACGTAATTGTATGGTATATCTGTATCTATATGATGGTTCCCTATATGCCCAAATATTATGACAATGATTGTGTTCTAGTGATCAAGTGTGTTTGGAGAAAAGGGCAAACTAATCGTGTGTCATAGTTTTTAGAGCTGAAACAAGAACTTGCTCTCTCTATACTGCTACTAAATTTCAGTGTCTATATTGCTGAATCAGTCACTTTAAAATACTTCTGAATTGGTCAATTGCTGTTGAATATGAACTAGAAATCTGTCGATATTTTTTATGTCTTATTATTCTGTACTCCTTAATCTTTCAGATGCTACTAAATTTGTCAATAGTTCTGTCGTTGCTGCTGGCTGCTTGCTCTAGAGCTTTTGCATGTGTGTCATCGGAACCATTGGATGTGTTTTGGAAAGAGATTAGAGGATAAAGATATACAGCATGATTTCACCAAGTGAAGCCATTGGATACCAGCTCTGTTTTGACGCACATGTTGTGTGTTCTTTAGATATTTTTACATGAGTATCTATTAAAGGAATTATCCCTTTTTTCCTCCCTCGGTGAGGTTTGTGTTTGAATCCGGTGAGCCACATCCTAGTGAAATTTGAGATAGGAGCCCATTGACCATATCCTAAATTTTTTTTAATTTGGCCTTTTTGGCATTGGCCCCCACATCTAAAAAACCCTGCCTACCCATGTTTTGAAGAAACTAATCCATTATGTGCCTTTTCATAAAATTAGGTTCTAGTAGCACTGCCCTTTTATTTTAAGAGAGATAAACATGGACACAGAAAATATTTTTAAGAAGACTAATATATAAGTTATAGGTATTATAAAGCTTTTAATGATAATTTTCATCCGATTTCTTTTGCGTAGTGGCAACGCATACGGTTTATATTTGTTGAGGTTTTGAGTTCCAATCCTATGTGCTTGACATATATTTATGTGGGTTTACTTCTTTTCATATAGCAATATTGTTTTCGGAGAGGCTGACATCACGGACCCACCAGCCTGCAGCGTCCCTCGAGTTTATGGGAGGGTTTGAAAAGAAGTTAAGTACTTGTATAGAGAGGCTGGCATCAGGGACCCACAATCCAGAACATACCAGACAGATTGACATGCACAAGCTAGAACATACCAGAGAGGCTGACATGGGGGCTCAGCAGCAAGACCATACACGACTGCCGCATCGAGCACGGGCGGAGCTATAGTGTTTGGCCGGGGTCAAATGACACCGATGCCTTCTGGCTGGTCCCTTAAGCTCAAAGCCCAAATAAAACAATGACCCTAGTAGAAATATAATTTGACCCTAGTGTCTACACGCAAGGGCAGCCCACTTTAGCTTTTTAGCTTTTTATTGGTCTAACTTCGTACAATATTTAATGGGGAAAGCCCATCCAGCGATCAGGCAAAGTATACGTATATCCCTCAAAAAATCTGTTTGATCGCTAGGAAAACATGCACACGTCCGCTCCTTGGTTTTCGTTCAGAACGGCCAGGGCCTGGGAACGCCGCCGGCCGCGAGACTTGATTTTCTTAAGTAGTCTTTTCGACTTTCTGTCCAGTTCGCTGGATCTTCTCCTTTGTGATTTATAGCTGTTGCGTGGATTTGATCGGTATGTCTCGCATCTCTGAATCCCTGATCCAACCTATAGAATAATACCTATTCTTCCAGAATATTATAATTAATTTAGGGTTTGACAACTATTAATTCTTATGATTGAATTGTTTGTAGCATTGGAGTAGTTCCCGAGTGCCACACTGTTGTGGTATTGTGGACTATGATTTAGATCTCAAATCATTTGCCAACTGTCCTACACAATGTCAAGAAAATAGTCCCTGGTATATGTACTTTCTCGCGTGTATTTGATGTAAATTTTAGTACTAAGAATTTCTTGCTAACTTGCAGGTAGTAAAGCTATAATGGATCGCTTTTTGAATTTGAAAAGAAAATCTCCACCAACTACAACCAATGATTCAGGTGAAGGTCCATCGGAAAATAGACGTACTTGTCCTCCATGTCCGTCTTCTTTACCGGTATTTGCTGCTTGGAGAGTTCAGTGACAGTTTTAATGAGGTAAACTCATATTTTCTTACCCGCATGGCTGCATTCAGTCTCAAGGATTCCTTTCATGCTTTCAAAGTAGAGAGCTTAGTTGATTTGGCTAAATCTTATCCAGATGATTTTGATTCCATCCAACTGAAGGATCTTGCTCATGAGCTTCTCTTTTACATTGATAATCTGCGAGCAGATGAAAGATTTGTGGGACTTAAAACTATTTCTGAACTTGCCAAGCTGATGGTCAGTACAAACAAACATCTAGATTTTCCTTTAGTCTATCGGCTCCTTAAGTTGGTGTTAGTACTACCCGTTGCCACTGCACCAGTCGAGAGGTGTTTTTGGGTAATGAAAATAGTGAAGACGGTGCTACATAATTGCATAGGTGATGATTTCATGAATTACTGCATCATTTGCTTCCTAGAGCAAAGACTTCTATATTCAATTCCAACTAAGGATATCATAGACCGCTTCTTGAAGATGAAAGATTGTAGAGGCCAAGAAAAATAAAGGTAACTATTGTTGTAAACCGAACTAATCTATTATGATACATTATTTCTATTTATGTCAGCATTTATACTATGTATTATATAGTGCTACTTGTATTTTGACACCAGCGACCTCTTTTCCTAGCTCTGCCCCTGGCATCGAGCAACGTTGCCAAGGTCAAAACAACGGACGCGACTGAAAAAAGTTCATCATGCACATGTTTCATTTATAGAGAGACCAACATGTGGGACCCAGTAGCGCGGACTTATACAGGTGCTACCTCGAGCAATGTTGCCAAGTTCGAAACAGGGAACCACGAGCGAGAAAAAAGTACAGCATGCACATGTTTCATCTAATGAGAGGCTCAGATGGGGGACCCAGCAACCTGAAAAATGGTTGATGCATCGGGCAACACTATCAAGTTCGAAACACGGAGGCGCGACCGAGGGCAAAAATTCCATAATACACATGTTTATTCTAATGAGTGGATGACATGTGGGGCCCAGCAGCGTGATTAAACAGTAGATGCATCGAGCAGCACTATCAAGTTCAAAACAGGATAGCGCGAGCGAATAAAAAAATTCTATCATACACATGATTCTTGTAATGTGAGGGTGACATGGGGGACCCTGCAGCATGACTAAACGGCAGATAGATCGAGCAACATATCGAGTTGAAATCAGGGAGGCAATAGCCAAGGGAAAAAATTCCATCATGCACACGTTTCTTCTAATGAGAGAATGACATGTGGGACCCATCAGCCTGATTAAACGGCAGATGCATCGAGAAACGCTATCAAGTTCGGAACAGGGTAGCGCGAGCGAAGGAAAAATATTCCATCATACACACAATTCTTCTAATGAGAGGCTTACATGTGGGACCCAACAGCCTAACTAAACAGAAAATGCATCGAGCAACGTTATCGAGTTCAAATCAGGAAGGCACGACCGAAAAGTATGGTCCGCTAGAGACACTGATGTTCAGGACCCACACACCCCAAAAGACTTTGGCGAGTAAACATCACGCGAGGAACCTAAAATCTTGCCTTTGCCACGCACCAGCCGAGCTTCCTCCATGTTTTAGCAGTTCCATCATAGTACAGGGCCGCGAAACTGGAAAAAAATGTTTTCTATCAGCCACGATCGAGACGAGAATTTCGTCACGGAAGACGCGCCTTGTACGACGACCATCGGGCCAAGTCGTTACGGAAGGAAACATTTCTTGTAGTGTATTATCCCAGGTAAAGGAATAGCCAGAATATCCCAGGTCCATAAGGCGGTAGTCCTCCAAGCAGTTCTGAAAAGCTGTCATATTGTTCTCATTGCGTTCATTCTGGCTGAGTTGTTCGTCTTGGGTCAGTATCTCATAAAAGTCCCCCACACATAACCATGGAAGATCATCTTGACTATGCAAATATATAAGCACCTCCCATGTTTTCCCTCTAAGCTTAGACTTGGGCTCCCCGTAGATTCCAGTGAATCTCCAGGTAGAGTAATCACATGTAATTTGGGCATCAGTGTAATACTGACACCAGGGTCTCACCTCCACGTCAAAACCATCCATCCACCAAAGAGCTAAACCTCCCCTGTTTCCTTTGCCTTCAACGCAAACACCATATCTAAAGCCCATACTATGTTGTAGCCTCTCCATATATTTTTTCTTATGTTTCGTCTCACAAAGGCAGACCACCCCTGGATTGTACGAAATGATTAGATCTCTGAGTTCGCCTATAGCCGGGTCCAACCCCAATCCCCAACTGTTGAGACCTAAAAGATTCATTGGTCTTGGTGGCCCTGCCCTGCAAGGTCCGCCGCTAATAATGGAACTTGTAGCCTCTCAAACACAGAACTTCCCGCTCCTCTAGCCTATTGAACACTGAGTCTATTCGTTGCTTCTTCCCCAAAGATTCAGACGAGCCTTCCTCTATCACCTTGATAGGAATCGGACTCCACTCCTACTGTTCACCTCACTTTTTGTTGTAGGTACCCGGTGGTACATGAACCTTGGAGGGAGGGGATTCAAGTCCATCGTGCCTAGTACGGTGAGTGAAAGTACTCCGGTCAGTGCCCTTGCCGGAGCCCTTTTGTGATCCCCTCCTCACAGTGCCCGCCTCAAGATCTTTGCCTCGCAGTTAACGGTCGAGCGCTGACGAGGGGTTAACTCATTAGTGCCCATCGTTGGTGGACTTAGGTTCCAGGAAGTGGGGAGTGCTGGAGGCATCGATCAGCTAGAAAACAAGCACATGGGTGACACGAGGTTTTACCCAGGTTCAGGCCTTGTAGAGGACCCTACTCCTGCTTGTCTGCTCTTGATTACAAGTGAGTTGAAAGTTATAAGAGTGCACAGATGCAATCTGGTGAGGTGTATGTGGGGGTGTGTGGATTGTCCTCGTCCCTGCCCCCTCCTAGCCTATATATAGGGAGGCTAGGTGTCGGGATAGCAGGTCGAGTCGGTTACAGATTAGGGTTTTCCCTTTAATTTTTAATATACACTTCGTCGTGTCCTTCAAGAAGTCCAACTCCTATGGGCCACCCGGATCCTTGATGGGCTACGTTTGCACCGTGGACTCCTTCTTGGGCTAGACTATATAGGCGAATCTCGAGTACCTGTAAGGTATACCCATGTTAGTAGCCCCTGAGTGTCTAGCCGAATCGTAGATTCAGGTGGAGACTATAAGTTTTTCGAGTGCATGGGATATGGGCTCATCCGAAGTTCTTCCGGGTGCCGCAGTTTGTGTCATAGGGGTTGTCAATATGCATGCCTGATTCATCCGATGAATCGGGATTAGTTAACTGCCTTAGGGCAAAACAATGCTATCTACTCAAACTCGAATCCCCTGACTCGAATTCGGAATAATGCTGGTGTAATTCGGCTCTTGCCGCGGAGGTCTTATAGATTCAAATTCCAGTGTTTGGGTGTGAGCACTCGATGCGTCCATCAAGGCTTTTCATCGTGCCTGCAGGCATGGATTATTTTTTGGAAAGTGCATCAGGTGTGTTGCCAGACATTTTGCAGGTCTTACCTTCATGTTGTTAACACGACATCTGAAAGTTTGTTCACCGCAGAGGTGATTCGGGTGACCCAGGAGACATTGTCTCTTTGCAGGGTTTGTTCAGCGATTATGAGGTGATGTCGTTGAATTCTTTGAATGCTTATGGTGCAGACCTGGTCAACGCTTTGCCATGTATAATTATTTTTTGTTTCATAGGGTGCGCGACCAGCGCTCCCTATGGGAGTAGCCCCCCGAGTGCCTACTTGAGTCCTAGACTCGAGTGGAGACTTTGAACAATTGTTGACTGCTGTCATTAGTTTTATCTTTGTCGATTGTGCTTTTAGTGCTCCCTATGGGAGAAGCCCCCAAGTCCGCAATCGAATCGTGAATTCGAGAGAGGGGTGAAATATTAATGTTGTATGTTTGTTATGGCAGTGTATGCCCATTTTTGTAATGTTCGGGTGCGCTGCTAGCGGTCCTATTAGGTGTAGCCCCTGAGTGCTTGGTCGACTCACAGAGTCAAGAAAGGACTAAATCAGTCGAAGACAATCTCTGTTGGAGTGGGTCTTTTGATGTTGTCAGTCGTGACGATCGGATGAGGTCAGTTACCCGCATAAGCGGTGTTGTCGTTGTATTAGGAATGGCAATACCTAAGAAGGTTAGATAGAGGTGTGGGGACTAGAAGGGAAGCTCTCGATGGTGTCTGCAGGCGGGATTGGGTACGAGCAAGTGTAGCGAGACATAGGAAGTACCCAGGTTCGGAGCCCTCGTGGTGTGGTAAAACTCCTACTCCTGCTGATGTGTCTATGGGTAGAATACAGAGTACACTTGCTCCTTGAGATGTATGAACTAGCTACCTCTTAAATGTTCAACCCTTTCTACGAGAGCATTGCCCCTCCTTATATAGGCAAAGGGGCAGCAGTCTCACTGGCCAGACCGGCTGGCGGGTCCCACAAGCGGGCCCCAACCAGCTGGTCATCTAAAGTGCCCGGTAGTGTCTGTCCTGTCGAAGTACACGTCGTGCGGGTCATCGTGGGTACAGTGAACATCATACGAGCCTGTCATCAGCAACCGGCCACTATGCCTGCATCACCCGCAAAGTATTTGGTATGGCCTCGTAGTTGTGAGTCTTGTCGATGTACCAGGGTGTAACGTGCACTGTACAACACGTCGTCATGTCCTCCTGATTGCATCCGGCTATGCCCATGTAGCCGGCTTCGTGCCTTGCCGCCCTTCCTGGTTCTGGCTACCGACTAGTAGCCGTAATGAAGTGCCTGCGTCCGGCTACGATCTGCTAGTGGGACATGAGACGGATGGCTTTGTTCTTGTCTGGTCAGGGTACCCAGGGGTCATCCCCCCAATAGGTGTTGATGGGACGTGATGGGGGGTGGGCCCCAAGGTCTGGCCGGGATTTGACCAGTCACGCATAATCTTTCTTTCAACTGCGTCTCCTTGATTCCCGCGCGTAGTGGGGAACGTACAGCGATGGTTCAGTATTACCATCTCCACGTGTCTTCGTTGATGTGCGCCACGCGTAGAGGTAAAACTATGCGAGCCGTTGGATGATATCCCCCTGTGCTTAAGTAGGGTTTTTGGGTGCGGTAATTTTCGCACTTGTCCTTCTTCCTCCTGCACGCACCATTGCCATTCCCCTTTGTTGTCTTGCGCCCGTTGCTCTTGTTGCACTGGACATACTCAAGGAATTTCCTAGTTACTTTCTCTGATCTCTCTGCCGTTGCACTATGGGGAAGAAGAAGGGAGGTGCGACCGCTGGATCTGTCGCTGCTGCGACAAAGAAGAAGGGAGTCGGTGCCGCCTGGACCGGCACCGCCGCTGCCGCCTGATGACCCACAACTATAGGGGGTGCATCGCAGTATTTTCGATAAGTAAGAGTGTTGAACCCAACGAGGAGCAGAAGGTGCTGGCTAGTGGTATGGATCAGGAATTCTCTGCAAATACATAGCAAACAGATTTTTAGGGTTTTTTGATAAAGCAAGTAAAATAAAGTATGAGTAAACAAAAGGCAATAAGAATAAATGCAGCTAGTGGCCCAATCCTTTATTCAGCAAAGGACAAGCCCGTTGTATTACTTAAGATGACCAAACATTCTCGAGGACACATGGGAAGACTGTCAAGTACTTTCACTTCATTTAGTTGATTAATCTTCTTTAGCTTGCTAAGTGTTGTGTGGATGAACCTGTGCTAATGTACCGACCTTCCTAGGACTAATACATACTTGTGATTATACACCTTGCAAACATCCGTAAGTACAAGAAAGTAATTAAGGTAGAAACCTAACCACATCTTTAAACTCTAATACCCTTAGGTCCCTTGTGTAATGGTTTCCTAACGGGGGTTCAGGTTTCTGTCACTCCGGCAACCCCTACGATTAGTAGCCAAATACACAATGCATTCCCCTAGGCCCATATAGGTGAAGTGTCATGTAGTAGACGTTCACATGACACCACTAGAAGAAGTACACCACAACTTAAATATCAAACTATTGAATCTTTCTCAACCCAACTCCACTACTAACAACATGACTTCTCCCATGTCCTCAAGAACAAAACGAACTACTCACAAGACATCATATAGATCATGATCAGAGATGGAATAATGATGTATAACAATCTGAACATAAACAATAATTCAATGGTTCACTCAATAGCATCAAGTACAAAGAGTAGTCAACACCGGGAAAGTTTCCCCTAAGAACTATGCAAGATTCAACCCAATTGTTACAACAATATGGAGATGGTGGTGATGGTGCTGATGGTGATGATGATGATGATGATCCCGATGAAGTCCAGCTTGATGGTGGTGTTGATGGCGATGATCTCCCCTCTCCGGGAAGGAATTCCCCCGGCAGAAATCTGTCTGCCAGAGAGATCTTTCTCTCTTGGTGTTTTCCGCCCCACAGAGGCGGCGGAATCTTTCTGTGGTCCCTCCTCGAGTATTAAGGTTTCGGGAGGATTATATATGCCAGAGGGGAGAGCTGGAGGTGGGCCAGGGCGGCCACACCACCTGGTGGCACGGCCTAGGATGGCCCCTCCAAACAACACCTTTTCCATCAGAATCCTGACTGCAGCGGTCCATGCTCCAAAAGTCATCAACCATGCAAAACCAGATGAAATAACATAAGTATCATCTCTTAATATGAAATATATCAATGAATAACAGTGAATTATGATATAGAATGTGATACAAAAGGGACGTATCAACTCCCGCCAAGCTTAGACTTCGCTTGTCCCCAAGCGAAAACTGAACTCAATAAACATGACCTCAGGTTTATGGAGTGAATAGTCGATAAAAGAATACGGACAAGAAGCATCACATTCATCAATACATAGATCATAATAGAAGACAACTCACTATTATATAACTTAACTTGCAATAAGTAAAGGAAACACAATAAAGATTCATAAAGTAAATCATAATTGGTAATGGCAAACTTAGCTCTTGGTCGAAGAATAGTTGATAATTTGCTGGAGTTCACAAATAACTGATTTTCAATGATAGCTTTCAAAGTAGTAAACACCCAGATAAGAGAATTGTGCAAAACAAGGAACATAAGAAACATGATTGAATAAATCATCATATGAATGAATGAAACACAACAACTCAAAATACTTTCTGAGATAGAAGGGAGTAGGTTTACTGACTCAACTAAAAAGTAAAAGAAAGGACCTTCGCAGAGGGAAGCAGGGATTTCAAGTTTCAAAAATAGCTCCCAAAAATTATGGGACTTACTAGCTTTCAGCTCTCATTGCCCCTATCATAGGCATCTTTAGGTGATTAAGGTTAAAGTGACACAACTAAGAGGATATGCTTGACAAGTTATAAGTTGAAATCTCATGCCCCTTACTTACGAGTGCCAAACCTCATGCTACTCAACTTTAGTCACAAGTAAGCTCTTGTCATTGTAAATACATATGTATCATAGAGAACCACCAACAGGGTACCCCTTGCACAAGATACAGGAGCTATCCCATAATCAAAATGACAAGGCAAGCAGACAATGAGCATCTCAGTGATCCTTTTATTTGCTATTTGCATAGGTTTTTATTGAAGATGCTTCATAGAATGCTCACTATAGTTATCCTGCAAGTTTCCACCATGATTAGGCATGGCTTAGGCTAGCGGCCCAGGCGTTTCTCTAACACACTGTAACATCCCAAAACTTCAATCCAAGTTTATCAAAGATCAAATCATCCAAAAATAGGGTTAACAAAAACTTTTCCAAATTTAAAATGAAAGCATTCATATATGTGTGCATTTAAAATATGAGTTGTTTGAATTGCCATGATTAAGTGATCCAATACTTGTAATATGTTTCTTAGGTGATTTAAACATCATCTACATCATTACCAAACTTTTCCTAAAAGAAATCAAATCAAAAAGAATTAAAATGAAGGAATGGTCATTTTGACAAATTTAACTCCCATGCCTACTTTGGCTATTCCTAGTACTCAAAACTTAACAGAAACAATTCTTGATCTTTGCACCCCTTGCTAGTACACATAATGAGGTACCAAGGCGCACCTTTTGATCTGCTAAAAACATTCTGTAAACTATTTTAAATGACAGTTTAAAATTGAATCTAATGCATATGCATAGATCACCCCTATTTCAAAAACCATCTATTTGAGATCCATTTTCAAAACCCTTGCAACCAGAGACTACCTAGCACTAGTGGAGATCACCCAAAAATTTTCAAAATTCAAAACTTTTTCTCTTGTGGCCATTTCATCAAACAAGTGGCATGCTTAATCCCACCTCTAATCCTAGCTCACTATTCTGCACAGGGTTCTGCCCCCATTTGATCTCCATTTAACCTCTTTGTCCCCTCTTGGTCTAACCATGCCTTTAGCACCTCTGTCCCTTGTCCCTAACCCCCAGGCCATGCCATGCCGAGCCATGCCTCGCCGGCCAAACCTTGCCCTGCTGCAGCAGACCATCTCCCCCTCTCTCTCCATGTCTAGGAGGTAGCCAGCACTGCACCGCCCCTCTCTGTCCCTTGCCCGAGCCTAGAGCAGCCATGGACCATAGAGGAGAACCCGCGCCCAGTGCCACCGCACCATGCCGATGCCGCCCGCAGAGCACGCTCTGTCCCCGCGTGCACAAGCCGCCGCTTGACCACAGCCCGTACCCGCTGCTCTACCTCGACCTGGAGAACACCCCAGACATCCCCGTTCGCCGCCCAAAACCCCACAGCCACCGCTCGCCATGGACACAGCCGCTTTGGCCGTGCAGAGCACCACCTCGCCCCGACCGCGTGCCACCACCCCTACGGCCGCATTGAAGTCCTAGAGCACCGCCAGGGAACCGCCCACCGATCGCAATCCCCAGCCATGCCGCTAGCTCGCCGTAGCCATGTCGCCACCGTCGACCGCCCATCCTGCTCGGTCTCACCGTCGGGCCTATAAAAGGAGCCCTCCCCAGCCATTCTTCTCCACACCATTCCACTCCCCTCACCTCTCTGAACCTCACCCACCTCTCGTCGGAGCAAGTGGAGCATCAGCTCGCTGGAATTGGAGCCGGAGCCGCCGCCTCGGGAGGAGAAGGGTGCCATTGATTTCGACCACCCCAAGCTCCACCTGCTCGTCGCCGACGGCGACCCTCAACCATTGATCTCGTGTTCAATCGCAGGCCCACAGCGATGCTGCATTGCTTTAAGTGCCACGACATGCGGGACCCCTGTCGATTGAGCCCAGTCACATGAGCGCCACTGGGTCGGCCCATTTCTTTTCCCGCGCGAGCCCGTAGATTCAAATCTGGCTTTTTCTTTTTAGTTAGAATATAGTTTCTGTCCAGTGTTTCAAAAATCAATTCTGTGAGTTTGACAAAGCCAAATTGCATGAAACTAATTTTATCTAAAAGGTATTAAAATTCTATATCCAAGCCCGTTGGATTTAATTCAATTAGAGTTATAGATCTCTCCTAATAAAAATAAGAAGACAGAAGCTTTTGCAACTTGAAACATTTTTATAAAATCAACCAAGTTAGCTTTTGAGTTGATTCCAACTCTCAAAAATCACATTTCATCATATCTATACAAATGTGTAATAATATTAGGGTTTACATGCAGTGACTTTGGACTAGTACCAAAATAATGCTATATAGGCATTTCTAGTCACCTTAAATCATTAAATAATAAACTTAAACTAAAGTAATATTGATCCAACCTTTAAATCTCATTCCCACATGTTATAATATGTGGTGAGGACATGTCTCCACATGATCCCATATTTTGGTGGTGAATATTAAATTTTAGTTAATACTTCAATGAGTAGAAATTACTTTTCTAAAATAAAAAGGTTAAAACTATTGAATTAAAACTTGTAATGTTTGTGATGATAATAGATCATCAATTGTGTGTGTTAGAATACTACTTAGCCTAGTTAAGTATTTTTTGGTGATTGTGCACTCCCTATGTATTTCTAGACGACAGTACCGACCAAGCTCTCGAGGAGGAGGAGTTCTACCAGGAAGAAGAAGACAACTTCAACCACTGCACCAACCAAGGCAAGCTATTAGTGGCAAGCTAACCCTTGCAAACCTAATTTAGCAAGCTATGGTTAGCAAGCTAGAATAAAACTAGATGGTTTAGCAAAGATGCCCTAAGCATGCTTTGATCACACCCCTTTAGCTATTAGTACCCAAGTCTCATGGACAAGTTTTACCCCACCTTAGGTTATACAAAGTTCTTTACTTAAAATTGAAGGTAGCATAAAGAGTATAAAACTTGACCTACTTAGAAACTTTTAGATGTCATTCTATGGCATGAGATTGATCCCATCTTTCCACCTTAGTGAACACTCTTAACTTAGTATTGTAAAATAGATCAAAACCTGAGTCACTTTAGATGGGAACACTTGGTGAAAAAGGACTTATGAAAACCTTGGAATGATGAGTCATTCTAATGAGATGTTTTGACATGTGTTGATAAACACAACTGGTTTATGATGCTGAAAATGATAAGGCATGGGCCTTAACCCTTTTATAAAACTGATGGTTGGATTCGGATGCGATACCATTCCAAATTTACCGTACAACCACATTACCTGAATTGGGTAAGGCTTAGCTGGAAATTTATATGCATTAGTATTAGTTCCCTCACGGGAGAGGTTTGAGCTGAGGCTACCTCTCAATGTTGTCCACCTATGCAGTGCCCAAGATGACTGATGGTCATGGTTGGGAGGCCATGCTCATAGGAGAGGTGCTTATACTAGGGTGTGTAAAGGGAAAGTTATGTTTGATTATCTGCATACTAAGTATGATGATTCAGGTTATCCCCATGATGTATCGAATCTTGTGGTGAAAGTTTACCACCTCTGCAGAGTGTCAAACTATTCGAATAGCCGCGTCCGCGGTTATGGACAGTTGGAATGGCCATACTGTTTCATTGTCAGATGTTTTCTAAATAACTTGAAAAGGATGATGAACTTGACTTGACCACAACAGGGTTGTGTTAATGATAATAGCTTCCCAACTTAAGTGATTCTAGAGTTTTATTTTATCTTTCTTTGCTTCAGAACTCAGTTTAGGTTTCCAACTTAACTTGATAGTTAATTTTAAATTTAGGACTTTACTTAGAATTATACTCCTTGTTAGTAGTAGTTTGCGAGTACTTAAAGAGTACTCATGGCTTCTGTCCCTGGCTATTATCATGGCCAGACTATGAAGGAGATTATCAAGATGATGGTCAGCAGGACGGCTATGATAACTAGGACTATCTGCCTTCGTCAGCATTGCCTGTGCCCCTGAAGATGGACCCCACCGCTACGCTATCTTTTATTTCCGCTGCTTGTTGTATTAAGACTTGGATCATGAGATCCTTATTTGTGTAAGACCTTATGTGTGGTTTGTAATGGATGATGTACTATGATATCCAATCCGTTATGTCTCACAAAAATGGTAATCCTGGGATTGCGAGGTATGGAATAACGGGCATCTGGGATTAAAAATCCGGGTGTTGACACACACATATAAACTCCAGGATCTTACAAGCTCCCTTTTTATTTCACACCGCCGGGATCCATAGGCAAAAGAATCATGATATCAACTAGGTACAAAGTACCAGTGAAATGTTGAAAGCGTTCCCCATGATACATGGTTCTACTAACTTCAACTTATAAAACGCAAGCATATACGCAACAAAGAAGGACCCAATGGTTCAAGTTTATTAAGTGCACGAAAATAAAGTGTGCCATCAAGTTCGTGAGATCTTTAATCACTAATTTTCACATAACAAGTTTAATTTGGAAGGTAGATAAAAACAAGACTTTACTTGGAATAGCAATAGTGCTAGTAGGTAGGTATGGTGGACACAAATGGCAAGGGTTTTGGTTTAAGGATTGGATGCATGAGAAGTATTCCCTCTCAGTACAGGTTTTTGGCTAGCAAGGCTGGGTAGCAAGTAAAAGAGTTGAAGGAAACAAACAAACATACACGTGATAAAGACAAACATGCAATCTTCCTCGAAAGCACAAAAGATCTTAACCAAAGAATACTAAGCTTATGAGCAAATCAAGAAAGAAAGATGATGAAATTATAATTCTTTAGAGTACTTTTATCTTTTCATTCAACTCTCAAAAATAGTGTTGCTACTGACCGAGCCAGGTTTGCCAAAACCAACTAGATTAACTCAATGATCCCAAAGTGATACCAACACTAACAACAAGATCAATCATATAACCACGAATTGAAGACTAATGTAAGATATGCAAAAGAGTAAATGATAGAACTTCTCATTAATATTCCATAACGGCTACTCACACCAAGGGATACATATCTAACGAGAGAGGGGACACTTCCATAATGCAAACCATCCTACATGATAACTTCTCTATTCATGAGATGACTCTACTAAAAAGGGTAAAAAGATAGAAGATAGTGATGTGATACCGCGGCACTCCCCCAAGCTTGGAGCAAACCAAGGGGATGCCAAACCTGATGACGAATTACTCCCTTGGTGGTGGTGGTATTCTCTCAATGAGATCCTTGATTAGTTTCCCCAAGTCCTCGATCTTGAAGGTGAGAGTGCAAATCAACTCAGAGTTGTGCTCAATACGGCTCATGATCATGTTGGGTTGCGGATCCCAGCTCTTGAGATTTTCCCCCCACTCTCCTTCCTTGCAGTCTTCTTTTCTTGCAGGGTTATGAATAAAGGTATGGAAGGGACTCTTGGTGCTTGGAGAAGGTGTCCGTGGAGCCAAACAGTGTCGTGGAGGCTTCCCTCTAGTTGACATCCGTGCAATCCTTCCGATCCTCAGGGTTTGCCACCATTGCAATGCTTGCAATGGTAGTGCAGTGTGCTTGCCTCCTCTTCATCTTCACTCTTGATCTCCTTCTCCTGCCCGGGGTCTTGGAGATCTTCCTCCATAGGCTCCTTTCCCTTATCCTTGGCGGACACCATTGTAATTCTACACTTTCAAAGATAGTTCCTGGCAGAAACAGATCGAAACAAAAACACGGCGAGAACACGATATACAAACAGGGGATCCGGGGGATTATATATTACGAAGTTTCATAACAAAAGGAAGGTACTGGGAGAAAACGGGTCGAGATTTGAGTCCGGTGGCTACACCACTGGTGGCGCGCTGAGGTGGGCCCGCGCCACAGGGTGGTGTGAGCCACCCTAGCTCTGTTTCCATCCCTCTTTTGCTTCGTAGCTTTCCTTATTGACTAAAAACTGCAAAAGTATAGTTGGATAGTATTTTCGCGGAACTTTTCTTACCAGAACTGTTACCTATTTGAAAACGGACTCTGCAGGTCTCTGAATTTGGTCTTTAGTAGATTCTTCCGGAGTCACCACTTGAATAACATCAATATATTCATCTTCATACACTTACTACTTGAGTCAAAACATAAGCTACTAAAGCAACTCCTTCCGAAAACCCAAAAAGAATTCAAAAAGGAAATCGAATAAAGAAGCAAATGCAAGAGTGGCAAAATCTGTCAAAACTGACCAGCAGGTAAAGATCAATTTTTTCGAGAATCTTCTGTTGCTCAAATCAAAAAGTGCAAAACTAACTAAAGTTAAATAACAACCTGGGTCAGAAGCACAAACAATTACAGCTCAATCGGACAGACAGAGATCTCTCACGAATTTTTACGGTGAAGCACAAAAATCTGTTTCGGGACAGCAACTTCCTCAAATCTTACTTCTCTCTCATTAGAGGTTGATCTTGACACAAAAACCAAACAAAAAGGATAAGGAGAGGTTATTACCAAAGTAATAACTTCCAAGACTCAAACAAGAAAAAAACAAACAGAAAACACAAAAATAAATTGAGTTGTCTCCCAAAAAGCTCTTTCTTTATAGCCATTATGATGGGCATGATAATTTTGATGATACTCACATAAGAATATGAATTGAAGTGAAAGAGAGAATTAAGAAGCAAAAATACACACATTTAAGTCTAACCCACTTACTATGCAAGGGAATTTTGTAACCAAACAGTTTGTTGAAACCAGAGGCTACTAGCATAGGAAGGCAAAAGAAGTGCAACATAAAAACTTTCAGCATAAAACAAGGAAACTTGATATTATTGAGATACATAAGAACACTTTTCCCTCTGTCATAGTAACTTTCAGTATCATGCATAAACTTAACAATATAACTATCACAAGGACCATCGTAACAATGATCACTTATTCTAACAGAAAACACAGGAATACTAGCTCTCATAACACTACTTTGTGAAACAATATTAGAGGTATCCTTACAAAGGATAGTGTGTCCCTCTTCTTCATATTTAGTGACAAAGTCTTTCACATTTTCTATTATAGGTTCCTCAACCATTTGTTTATTAGGTTCAACAACTTTATTTGTACTTTCATTAAACATACTAGCTATCATAGAATGTTCCTTTATCTTAACTGGGAAAGGCATTTTCTCAATGTAAGGTTCGGTAAAACATGATTAGCAAGATAAACTTCAGTGTTTCTTGTAGGAACACTCTTAGCAACATCTTTATAAGGTTCATGATACTTATTCAACTTCTTTTCAGGCACTTTAGTTTAGGAAGCAAAAGCCTTAAAATAAGAAGCAATAGCTTGAGAGTCTAGACCATAAGCATTTTTAATATTTTGAAAGTCATCAGTTCCCATAAAAGATTCAATGCAGTCATAATCATAATTTATACCTGACTTTCTACCTTTGTCATTCTCCCATGCTTCAGCATTATCTTGAATACGGTCCAGAAGATCCCATTTAGCTTCTTCTTCCATGCGAGTGAATGATCTAGCACAAGAAGCATCCAATAAATCCTTATCATGAAGAGAAAGCCTTGCACAAAAGTTATTGATAATAATATTGTTGGGGAGATCATGAATGGGACATTTGAGCATTAGTAATTCCAATCTCCCCCAATCTTGAGCTGTACTCTCTACATCAAGAGGCCAAAAGTTGTATATTTGATTCCGATCTTTATGAATCTCACTAGGAGGATAAAAATTTGAATAAAAGAGAGGCACTATTTCCTCCCATTCAAGAGCTTGACCATTCTTCAGCAGCTTACACCATTCCTTGGCTCTTCCTTTCAGTGATAATGAGAATAACTTCTTCTTAACTTGATCTATAGTAATACCTGCACACTTGAGCAACCCGCATAATTCGTGTATAAAGAGCAAATGATCACCGGGATGGACAGTTCCATCCCCAACATAGTAGTTATCCATAACACGATCAATAATTCTTGTACGTATTTTAAAAGTATCATTCTCAGCAGGTGGTGGTTCATCTACTACCTTAGCAGTGGTAGTAGCATTACGAAATAAGAAACTCAACGAATTATCCATAACGAAAATAAAGCAACTAACAGAAGTAAACAATACTCATAGTAGAAGTTTCCTTACCGCCCACTCTCCAATAGCGCTTCACTCCAACGGCGCTTAAAATAGTCTTGATGACCCGCAATTATAGGGGGTGTATCGCAGTATTTTCGATAAGTAAGAGTGTCGAACCCAACGAGGAGCAGAAGGTGCTGGCTAGTGGTATGGATCAGGAATTCTCTGCAAATACTTAGCAAACGGATTTTTAGGCGTTTTTGATAAAGCAAGTAAAATAAATTACGAGTAAATAAAAGACAATAAGAATAAATGCAGCAAGTGGCCCAATCCTTTATTTAGCAAAGGACAAGCCGGTTGTATTACTTAAGATGACCAAACGTTCTCGAGGACACATGGGAAGACTGTCAAGTGCTTTCACTTCATTTAGTTGATTAATCTTCTTTAGCTTGCTAAGTGTTGTGTGGGTGAACCTGTGCTAATGTACCGACCTTCCTAGGACTAATACATACTTGTGATTATACCCTTTGTAAACATCCGTAAGTACAAGAAAGTAATTAAGGTAGAAACCTAACCACAGCTTTAAACTCTAAGACCCTTACGTCCCTTGTGCAATGGTTTCCTAACGGGGGTTCAGGTTTCACATCACTCGCAACCCCTACGATTAGTAGCCAAATACACAATGCATTCCCCTAGGCCCATATAGGTGAAGTGTCATGTAGTCGACGTTCACATGACACCACTAGAAGAAGTACACCACAACTTAAATATCAAACTATTGAATCTTTCTCAACACAACTCCACTACTAACAACACGAGTTCTCCCATGTCCTCAAGAACAAAATGAACTACTCACAAGACATCATATAGATCATGATCAGAGATGGAATAATGATGTATAACAATCTGAACATAAACAATAATTCAATGGTTCACTCAATAGCATCAACTACAAAGAGTAATCAACACCGGGAAAGTTTCCCCTAAGAACTATGCAAGATTCAACCCAATTGTTACAGCAATATGGAGATGGTGGTGATGGTGATGATGGTGATGATGGTGATGATGATGATGATGATGATCCCGATGAAGTCCAGCTTGATGGTGGTGTTGATGGCGACGATCTCCCCTCTCCGGGAAGGAATTCCCCCGGCAGAAATCTGTCTACCGGAGAGATCTTTCTCTCTCGGTGTTTTCTGCCCCACAGAGGCGGCGGAATATTTCTGTGGTCCCTCCTCGAGTATTAGGGTTTCGGGAGGATTATATACGTCAGAGGGGAGAGATGGAGGTGGGTTGCATGCCACACCACCTGGTGGCGCGACCTAGGCTGGCCCATGCCAGGGGGTGGTGTGGGCCCCCTGTGGCCCATCTCCACTCCTCCTTCTGGCTTCCTTCGTCTTCTGGAAAAATAGGATTTTCCATGTATTTTCCCAGATTTTCTGATGTTCACAAATTTTGCCTCCAAACAGCACCTTTTCCATCAGAATCCTGACTACAGTGGTCCATGCTCCAAAAGTCATCAACCATGCAAAAACAGATGAAATAACATAAATATCATCTCTTAATATGAAATATATCAATGAATAATAGTGAATTATGATATAGAATAGTGATGCAAAATGGACGTATCACCGCCAAGAAGAAAGGTCTGGGGACCCGCATGACCAACGGGTCATGGCGGGGCACCTCGTTGAAGGAGCATGAGCTCCACACTCATCGCCAGGACGGCATGCTGCCCACTGACGCAACAGATTGTAGGATGCTAGGGACAGAGGTAATCCCGAATCCTCCTTTTGGATTTCGGATGATGTTTTTGGCCTTCATTCTTCGCGGTATTTCTCTCCCCCTCCACAAATTTGTGTGATAGTTGCTGTGTTTCTATGGGCTCTAGCTACATCAGCTGATCCCAAAGTCCATTCTGCACATCGCATGCTACATTACCCTCTACGAGTGCTGGATCAGTATCGAGCCACATTCGGCCTCTTCAAGAAGCTATTCAAGTTGAAGCGACAGTCGGGTTCTAGCTCTGTTGTATATGACGTTGGCGGTTGCAAGATCCACATGGACCACAATGGCCAATACTTCGTCTAGGGGTGGAGGGAGAAGTGGTTCTACATTCGAGATTAACATGTTGATGGCGAACGATATAGACTTTCTCCTTTCGACCCTAGCGCTAAGCTGAAGAAGAAGAGGTCTTGGAAGAATGTTGTGATGCTGAGTGAGGAGGAAGAAGTCGAAGTCTTGTACAAGCACATCTGCGACCTCCAGCTTATCCCAGGCCAAGAAGTTGACGACGTCGACCTCATTCGCACGTTCTTGTGGTGTCGGGTGCAGACTCTGCAGGCCAGAACATACCCGATGTACCTATGGACCGGTGGCGACGAGATCACTCGCGTCTCCAAGGAGGGCATGTCTTCCGTCAAGGTTGACAAGAGGGTCAGGTTGCTAACCAAGTATATTCCTAAGGATAAACTTCCTGGCGTCGGCCGTCCGCCTTTCCGCTAATAACTCTCCTCCTGAGGTAAATTTTCTCGTTGTCTTTTGACTTCTTGTCATTTTGCCCGTAAGGCTTCCCTTGATTGTAATTTGCTGCTCATATTAGGAATGGAAGGTGGTGGCTTCGATACCACCTCAGCCGGAGGAAGTTCTGCCCGTCGAGGCTGAAGAGGACGATGAATCAGGGTCGACTATGCCTACATAGGAAGTCCCTGATTCCAGCGAGGGTGGTACTCGCAAGTGTTCCTGGAGCAAAGAATCCGATGCATCTACGCTAGAGGCGCTGAAGGATACTTCGCCTGAAGTAGGCACCATCGGCCCGATTCCAACGGTTCCTTTCTGCGATTTCGCCGCCGCTGAAGAAGCCGAAGAAGTTGAAAGAGCCACTGGAATAGGATGAGGACTTCGACCTCGAGAGGTTCGACGGGTAAGTCTCATACTTCACCGATGTCTCAAATTGCATGTCTTGTGGGCTTCTTATATGTAATGTTCTTCTGATGCTTCACTATAGTGTTACTGCATCATCGTCATCATCGGATGACTGCCAGTTCCTGGGGGATACCGAAGTCATGGATTGCAAAAATGCGGACATGGAGGGATCAGCACCTTCCCTAAAGATAGCAGCCAACTTCGGCGAAAGTTCCTCAAGCTTTCCCCACTCGGGGCAACATAGGGTTCTTATGTGGACGCCCACCAAGAAAAGACTTTCGGAGTCTTCGGATGATTATGTAAGTGTTTATGAGCTTTTGCATTTGAAGCTTTTGTTCAGAGCCGAAACTTTGAAAATGATATATGTTATCCTCTATAGCCCATCCTGCAGGAGGCTGTTCTCTTAGGTGAACAGATCGTGACCCTGGGCTGGCAGCATGCACGACTCGATACTGACAACCAGCAGCTGCAAAGTAAGCTGGTCTATGTGTGATGTACCACTGAATCTTTGTTTTGTTTAGATTTTGACATGCTTCCCTTGTTCTTCAGAGGATAACAATGACCTGCCTCTTCAGGTGACTTCCCTTGAGAAGGGTTTGTGCAGCGTAAGACCAAACAAGAGTCGAAGAAGCACGACAATGACTGATGGCCGCAACCGACAGAGAAAAGGGGTTCGCGCTTTGAGTGCCTCAAACAAGAGTCGAAGAAGCACGAAGATGACCCGATGGCCGCCGCAGCCGATAGAGAAAAGGGCTTCGTAGAACAACTTTTCTCTGTCACACAAGCGCTCTTGGGTACGTGCATATTTGGTCTTTTTTCGTTATGCTCCTTTTTGGTCATTCTTTCTAACTTGGTGGAATGCGATTCCAGATGCTGTCGGTGTTGGCTTCAATCGCCAGGATCTGTCCCGTAGGGACGCCTTGATTGATGTCGTGACCGTGGTCGAAGATCATGCTGCCTCCACTCAAGACGCCCTCAAGAAAGCCAAAAATGTCCTAGGACTCCTTCGTGAAGAGATGCTCCCAAAGGCAAAACTAGTTGAAGACCTTGATGGCCTAGTCGAGACCTTCACGGGTGGCATGCCAGTAGACTTCAAGAATGCATAGAAGGGAGCCGACGCATCCTTGGGATTAGCGATGATGTAGGCCTGTGGTGCTGATCTAAACATCAGCCGGATAACTTCGAGGATGCCGATAACCGTGGAGGGCCAGGAGGTAGTTTTTGCTCCCTTTGCATCTAGCTGTCATAAATATGGGTCGCGGCTCAAAAAGACACTCCCCGAAGTACTCTACGGAGCGAAAACAACTGAAGGCGGCGAGGGCCATGGTGTCAGGGGCCACCGCAATAGGGGCTACAGCGTCAGGAGCCACCGTGGTGAAGGCCACAGAGTAGAAGAAGCCCGTGGGTGCTGAAGTGTAGGCGTAGCCGTCCTCATTGCTTCCTTTTGTAGCTGCATGACGAATTTTGGCTTTGTCTTTGAACTCTTATGTGGGGGTGCCCCTATTAAAACTTGGTGTTATTATGAATGTATAAATTTTCTTCGTGCTTGCTCCATTCGAATTCCGTGTGTAGTGTCTCTTATTCTTCCAATCTTCTGTTTGGTTAGGGCCCTTCGAGCGGTTCGCAAGATGTGCCTTCTGCTGATGCACCTGGCAAACCCTCCTCTATTGAACTTGTGGCGCATCCACATTCGAAGGTGGAGGAGGTATCGCTTTTGTCTCGACTGCGCGACCGTGTGAAGCACTTAGAGCGAGAAGCACCGGTACTCCGCGGTAATGCCGATGTCTAGAAGTCGAAGGCAGAAAAAGCTTTGGAGCGGGAAGCTTATCTTCTAGGCGAGGTGGCCCAAATCAATGAGCAATTGCAATGTGGGTATTTCTTCGACTTTGTTGCTGTAGTGTGCTTGTGTTGTTGTTTTCTGTTGGCTGATGCCTTTATGTTTCTCTCTTTTGCAGTTGTCAATCTCATTCCGCAGGAAGAGAAGGATCGCATCAAGATTCGGATCGAGCTATTTGACTCGTGATCAGTGGAAGCTGGTGGATTCTTCCGACCGACCGGATCGTGCAATCACGCTGGCAACATTGTAGAGTCGCATGTCGCAGGTGCTGTATTTTCTAAAGAAGGCATAGTCGTGCCTGAAGCATATCTTCCAAGCAATGTTTCTACTGGACGCCACACCCTTGAGCGTGCTGGATCTGATGTGGAAGTTTCAGAGTGTTGAAGCTGTACGTTAGTGAGTGCATCAACATCTTGTTGCGGGTGCTAAGGCTACGTTGGCGCTTGTACGTATGCATCAAACCAATGTGGACTTGGATGTTGTCGCTGCAGGACCACCACCGCCTCCAGCAGGGATGGTGTGGAACATGGTGCCCCATTATCGAGCGATTGATCATCCAGCGGAAGACATAGTGAGTTTGTTTGACGAGCGTACCAACGTTCTTCTTTTGCGTCAGTAAAATAGTGATTAGCCTGCACGAGACGTATAAGTGTTGTAAAATTTGTGTAGTTTTTTTGATTGGGTGTTGATACCCATGTTTGTATGTAAAGCTGTTAGCTTGTTTATTTTGTGAGTATGTGATGCCTTTTCGTTAGCCTGACACTTGCGGATCTCATCGCCTTGTCAGTCTACTAGTTGCGTTGCAACTGGGTTGGTTTTATCAAGGGCTCGATTGGCAGTTTCGTCAGCTACTCAGGTCATTTCTTTGTGAGTTTTGTATGTGTGACGAGTGCGTCAGGTAGGCGTAGCCCCCGAGTGCAGAAAACAACAATGAAAGTAAATGTAAGAAGACACATGGTTGGAGGCACTTAGCTTTATTTATTTGTAGAATATCAGGTGGTACAATGTTTGGCTAACTAGCCTGGCTGAGTAGGCTTATTGTAAAGTAAAAACAATCTAGGGGTAGAATCATCGCAGCTGCGTGATGTTCCATGGGTTAGAGTATGCGACTCCACTCTCTACGTCCTTCAGGCGATTGGAGCCACCTGGGATTACTTCAATAATCACATAGGGTCCCTCCTAGGGGGACTCGAGCTTGAGGTGTCCTTCCTTCTTTAGTCACAGGATGAGGTCTCCTTCGACAAAGGATCTTGGGCGCAGTCGTCGGTTGTGGTAGTTGCAAAGGCTCTGCTAGTAGATCGTTGATCATTCTGTCGTGATCTCGTGTGCTTCATCGATAAGGTCGATGGAGTGCTTAAGCTTGACCTTAGATTCGCTTTGATGTACGCGACAACCCTTGGGGCCTTGTAGTGCACTTGCAGTAGCACTACCTTGGCGCCATGTACCATGAAGGACGGTGTAGCCTATGGAGCTGTTTGAGTTGTGCGGAGGCTCCATAGCACGGATGGCGCCTCAGCCCAACACCCATCTACTCGCTCGAGTGGTCGGAGGAGTCTTGTAACATCCCAACATTAGGATCCAACGAAGGGTAGAAATAGGATTATAAGTTTGTGCATGCATGCATCTGTAAAATTTGGAGAAATTTTTCGCCAAACAAAACACTAAAGGGATCAGAGTTTCTTTCACTAACTGGAGGAAGGAATAGCTCTTGTTAGTGATTGCTATGAATTCTGATATGATCTTTAGGCAATATTAAGAAATTGGGGGAGTTATTTGGAATTTGAATTTGAAATTTCAAATCAATTTGAAATTATTTAAATATTAGAAGTTATTAATATTGAAGGGTTGTCCAAAAAAGAAAACCTTATTAACACTGTTTGGTTTTAATAAAGGAATAGTAATCAACAATAAGATTTAATGACAAGGTAAAAGAATTAAATAAGAATAATGCTTATTTCTCTATTTTTTTATAATAAGGTCACAAATGATGACAAATACATCAAAGGTATAAGATTGCACAGAACAGAAATTTAACTTTATTAAACTTGTAATAACATCTTTACAAGATCCTTTACAAAAGAATTACAAAGAAGGTTACAAGTAGAACCTATACTAACTATCTATCCTACACTAATCTTGGAAGCCCGGATCTTGTTCCTACAAGTAAGAAAAACAACTAGAAAGGAAGATTAGGGATTAGTAAGGTAATTTTACTCTCAGTGTTGAATAGTGAAGTGCATTATTCCTGGTACATCACTGAGTAAATAAAAGGGTAAGTTTCACCAACTGTGAAGTATTTGTTCTTATCAGTTAATAGCAAAAGTTACAGTCAAAGTCAAGTGGATAAACAAAAAGGTTTCACCAGGCTGACAATTAGTAAACAGGTAAGAGCAAAAACCAAGTTACTTGAGCTGATCCACATGTACAACACACACACACAGCTTAGTCGACTGACTGCATGGGGTGTGCTGTCAAGCTATCAGTAGCAATACAAGGTACCACACAGAGCACCAGTCGAAGGGGAAATACATAAGTTTAGCTCTTCTTCTCAGTCACACACACAGCAATAAAACTTGCTAAAACCATAGCCATCTCTCCACCAAATTGGCCAAATCAACCATTAGATCTTTACCTGATGGTAACATAAGGAGGGGGTGGGGCAGGTGGAAAGAGAGATCAAGCATCAAGTTACAGGAGCAGCACCAGGTGGTGCAGAGCAAGATCAAGTAGCAAGCTACATCCCAACATCATCAAACAACAAGCAATCTAGTGAGTTCAAATCACATCACCACTTGATCAGATCATCATAGAATCATATGAGCATATAATTTTTACTTAAACTTCTCAGAAAAACACCCAAGTGGGGTGTAGATTCATCCCAGAAGCATATAAATGAAAGCCAATAACAAATCCTTACAAACAAATCCAAGATCTCAGTCTTTGCATCATAGATCTTGGATATATATTAAATTCTCCACATTTATAAATAAACAACAGACTTAGACCTAGATTCAGGGCACATCTCCTAAAGAGTAGCACCTCTGTAATCTTAGGGTCTTAAGGAGCAATATTTGACAGTGGGGAGATCAATCATCTTCTTAAAAGTATTCAAGAATCATTAGCTGGTACATGCATCAGAGCATATCTTTGAGAGACAGCTAGAAACACCTTAGTACTTCCTAGTCATGCCTCATACCAACATCATAGGCTAATAGACTATAGCTGATTAGGATAATAAAGCAAGTAGAAGCTTCTCACTTAACCAGCCAAACTTGAAGACAGGAAGATTTAGGCCATAGAAGTACAGGCATTTGTGTACCATTCTAAAGAATGTGTCACATCTAAAACCAAGCCAATGGTTTACTGATATTTGATTAGTTAACTTACAGAAAGATAACTAATCACTTTCCTGAAACAAATATTCAGGAATCATAATCATGGATTGCATTTGTATAATCATGGAAGCATAGGAGTACCATTTTCACTCCAATGTAAGAGATCAACATAAATCAGTGTATAAAGATCAATCACAATACCGATGTAACCTTTGTCGTAACTAGGCTCATGAAACCACAGTGAAATTCACATCACTAGCATAAGGGGGTAAACATCCAGGACAATATAACCACTACAATAAGTTCTAATAGAATTATCATGCTCAAAGCGATGGATGAACCCTAAACGAATCGTAAATCAATTAGGGATTTACCATTAGAGGCACACAGAGGGTATTGACCAAGGTAGAGTGGAGCACCGAAGAGGAGTATCCAATCTTACTCAAGGGCCTCGCAAAAAGAACCGAAGAGGAAGCAGAGGTTGACCGGCGGCGAAGCAGGAACGACAGCACGGGGAGCACCCCGAAGGGGTGCTACAACCCGCACCAAACCGCACGTTTGATCCACCGGAGAAGAGCGGCGAATGTAGTGAAGAACCGGTGCACTATCACCGATGCTCCAAAGCGGCAAACCCTAACCCTAGACTAGGGCAGAGGTCGGCACGGCCAGGAGAAAGCACCCACCACAGATCTACTTGGACAAGATGACACAGCGTCATCGACTGAGTCACCCTGCACCATGGCGGCGGCAATAGCAGCCGGATTCAGCCAGAATCATGTGCGGTGGCAGCGGCAGATGGAGGAGATGGTCGTGTGCGCGAGAGAGTGAGAGAGGGGAGAAGAGTGTGCGTGCGAGGGGGGTATTGGCCTGTGGGCAGCCCAGTACCACTCTGGTGAGTGTAACCAGGCCAGGTGGGCTGGGCCGGCCCAGTGGGCCAGGCCCGTATCTTAATAGGAATATTTAAAAAGAATAATTACAAATATACCCCTGAGATAAAAATGGCTCTAGATAAATAAATAAAAATCTTAAAAATACAAATAATATATCTATAAATTCACAAAAATATTTTCTATTGAACAAAAATAATCAATAGAATTTTTGGCAATTAAAATTTAAGGATATTAATAATAGGATGCTAATTACTTTTGAATTTTTTCAAAAATATGGGAAACACACAAAATTAAATAAAATTCACTTTTAAGATCCTAAATGAATGTACTCTTATATAAAAATACTAATTTCTATTTTTGCAAAGTGAATTTGGTGTGATGAAAATAAATCCTATTTCCTTAAAGGAATTTCATAAAATATTCAAAGGAAATAAATTCATAGAATGATATTGTGGTTTATTGATTTGATAAAATCGTAGATTTTTACTAAAAGGGTAAGACATGCAGGGAAGAAAATAATAAATCATTGCATGACATTACTATGCATGGCATATTGCTTCTTTAAACATTGTCCTTATCGGGCAATAATGGTTCTTTGTAGAAACCAGAGCTCAAGGTCAGGTGGAAACATCCGACTTCACTACCTTGCAGTCACAAGGCAAGTTCATAACTTGCTCATGTCCTTTGAAGAGTCTTTATCAAAGATATTGCAAATTGTGTGTTATCATCCATGATTTGGAAACAGAAAATGATATCTTCTCTAATAAATAAGATATAGTATCATCCTAAGTAATGATAAAGATCAGCAATGGAACTTAGGGATTCCAATTGCGTAAGTCACATAGGCTTAACAACCCATGACATCAGTGATTCTAGCACCGTATATTATGCATTAACCATAAGATTTGGAATGGAACAGAGAAGTCAGCTGTATCTTCTTCCTTTCATATGGAGGCAAGATGACCTTATCATGACGTTGGGATTCCTGGTATGGATCCAATATGGTGGGCACCCTTAGGGCCCACGATTTTGGTATCTAGATTATTTATGAGTGGTCGGAGGTATAATCGGCCTTTTAGGGAGCTTACCAGGCATCACCACTTCATAGAGTCTTCAGAACTCACCTGGTTATAGCTTGCCCAAGTTGGAGGCTTAACAGAGGTGTAGTCAGCCCTGAAGGATCGTGCAGACATATGGGGTCGTGGAGAGGGCAGTGATTGGCTTGGATCACCTACTGGCCCCACATCATGGAATTGTGGACGGAAAATACGCCTGTGAAACAAGGAGTTGGTCTCTCATGGGTAAAGCAATGCACCTCTGCAGAGTGTAAGAATTGTGACATGTTACTCCCTGTTCCGGGAAGGAGCTACGAACGCGGCAGGAAAGGAACTCCATGAAGTTTTGGTCAACCTGTGAAGGCTAATGGGCATAGTTTTGGATAATAAAATCAATCTTTGAAGAAATGTTTACGAAAAATGCATAGTACCAAGGACGTATTGTCCGAGGTGGTAGATAGAGCATCAAACTTCCCACCTTGCATATAATGAACTTGCTGGGTAACGCTGTTACTCACTCTTTCCTTTGAACCTGCTAGACTCGAGAATCCGTAAGACACTTCGATGTACATAGCTGATGGATAAGAGGATGTCTACTATGAAGAACCAGACCTGTCCAGAGGAGTTGAAGGGGTGGACTACGAGATACGCTATGGAGTGGAGGGCAACGGGTCTGAGTAGTTGCCTTAGTTATTAGTAAATCAATTGAGCCGAGCAGCAGGAACTATATAGAATAAGTTGTTGAGAACAATTCGAAGTATGAGTTTGGAATTTTATATCTTCCGCTGAAACTACTTAAGTTTGGTTTGTAATTTCATAATGCTTGAAGTTTGAGAACTCTTGGTTTGTAATAATAAAGTGTGTATGTTTGTGATATGGACCATAATGTTTACATTGTACCACTGAGGGTGTGATATTTACGAACGGTGTTTTGTGAGTGTCATATCAACGACTATAGTGTACTACACATGCAGTGGTATGCTGGGTCACCACAAGTCTTTCCTTGATGCCGCTGCATACAAGGCTATTGGCCTTTTCGACTTGACCGTTGGTCTAGGGATGTGCTACTGAAGCGTAGCTGATGTTGATTCCCAAGATTTTGCAAAAATCCTAGAACTCGTTCAATGTGAAGTTCGTCCCGTTGTCGGTGATGATGTGTGGAACCCCAAACCTGAAGATGATGGACTCAAAAAACTTGATGGTGGTGGCTCCTGACTGGTTAGTCATCGGCATGGCCTCAATCCACTTGGTGAATTTGTCAATTGTGACAAGGACGTAAACGTATCCTCCAGGTGAGGACTTTTGTAGCTTGCCGGCCATGTCGAGTCCCCATTGCACGAAAGGCCAAGCCACAGGTATTTCCTTGAGTTCTGCACCTGGTGCGTGTGGCTTATCCGCGAATCTTTGGCAAGAATTGCACTTCTGGACGATGTCCTTGGCATCACGCATCGCCGTTAGCCAGTAGAAACCAGCTCGTAGAGCTTTGGTGACAAGGGCACGGCTCCCGGCGTGATGGACATAGGTTCCCTCGTGTATCTCAAGGAGTATGGATCTTCTGTCGCCATTGGAGACACATCATTGAATGACTCCCGTAATGCTGCGTTTGTACTGCTCACAGTTGATAATGGTGAAGGCTTTGGAGCGCCACGCTATGTATCACGCATCGGTCGGGTCGTCGGGCAGCCTGTTGTTGAGCAGGTATGTGATATACGGCTACGTCCAGGATGGCTCGATGAGCATGACCTCCATTGGGCCTTCAGGTTCGGGTCCCTGTTACGTATTGCTAGGATCTTCGAGTTCTTCGGGTGGCGCAGCCCCCGAGTCCTTTGATGTGTTGGATGGTCCTTCAGGAGCCTTTAGGTTGATGGAGCGCTCGTAGATTTTCTCTAGGAATACGCCAGGTCGCACTGGTGCCCAGGTGGAGCCTATGTTGACGAGCGTATCAGCATCCTCGTTGCTTTCACGGTAGTCCGGTTGCCTTGGTCGTCATAGAGGTTGCGGTAGGCTATCATGTTATCGCTCAGAGCATCGCACTGGTTCATGGTTTGGGCCACCACGAGCTTGGAGTCACCGTAGATGATGAGTCGTGTTGTGCCGTAGGCTTTGGCCATCCGCATCCCGTGGAGCAGGGATTCATATTCTGCCTCGTTGTTGGAGGCACGAAAGTGCATTCGCAGAACATATCTTATCTTGTCACCTTGCGATGATGTCAAGATGACTCCAGCGCTAGCTCCTTCTTGATGTTTGGATCTATCGAAGTGCATTGTCCATAAGCAGGACATGTCTGGTGTGTCTGGGAGCTGGTTCTCCATCCAGTGAACGAGGAAGTCTGGGAGAACTTGCGACTTTATCGCCAATCGCTTCTCGTAAGTGATGTCTCATGGAGATAGTTCGATTCCCCAAAGGGTGACTTGTCCCGTGGCATCGGGGTTGTTGAGGATGTATCCCAGCGGTGTGTCGTTCACCACGACGATAGGGTGCCCCTGAAAGTAATGGCGCAGTCACCGTGCCATCATGAAAGCGTCGTAAGCCAGCTTCTGGTAGTGTGGGTACCATTGTTTTGTTGGTGCGAGTACCTCGCTGAGGTAGTAGACTGGGTGTTGCATTCCATGAACTTTGTTGTCCTTGGCTCGTTCTACCACCAATACGGTGCTGACCACTTGGTTGGTGGTGGAGATGTATAGTAACATTGGCTCCTTTTCTCTAGGGGTTACCAACACTAGGGAGGTGGAGAGTAGGCGCTTGAGGTCGTCGAATGCATCTTGTGCCTCGTCTATCCACTCGAACTTCTCAGCTTTGCGGAGGAGCTGATAGAACGGAAGTGAGTTCTCACCCATTTGACTGATGAATCGACTGAGTGCTGCCATTTGCCTAGTTAGCTGTTGGACTCCTTTGACATTCTTTGTCTTCTCCGTGTCCAGTATGGCTTTTATCTTTTCAGGTTGGCCTCGATTCCCCTGGCAGATATGAGGTACCCGAGTAGTTCCCCAGATGGTATGAGGGTGCATTTTTCTGGATTCGGCTTGATCCGGTAGCGGTCGAGCTTGTCGAAGGTTTCATGGAGATCATCGAGGAATGTGGCTTCTTCCTTGGTTTTGATGACGATGTTGTCGACATAAACTTGGATGTTTCGGCCAAGCTGGTTTTTGAGGCATGCCTGCATACACCTTTGATAGGTGGCTCCTGCGTTCTTCAACCTGAAGGGCATTGTTGTGTAGTAGTAGACGCTAAAGGGAATGATGAATGTCGTTTTCTTCTGGTCCTCCTCCTTCATCCGAATATGATGGTAGCCTGAGTAGGCGTCGAGGAAGCACAGGCGCTCACTGATATGTCCAAAACATATCTACTTTCCTGAACACTTTTGCTATTGTTTCTCCTCTAAACTTGTGTCATTTGGAT
Source organism: Avena insularis (assembly GCA_023614405.1). NCBI lineage: Eukaryota > Viridiplantae > Streptophyta > Magnoliopsida > Poales > Poaceae > Avena > Avena insularis. The sequence continues at coordinate 177,248,990 of CM042686.1, forward strand.
GCAACTAACGCGGACTGACGCTGTTTTCAGCAGAATTGCATTGGTGTCTACTTTTTGTGCAGAAAATCAACTTTCAGGAAAAATCCCGGAAAATATGCCAAAAATCCTATTTCACGAGAAGACTCCCGGAGCCAGAATACGAGACAGAGGGGGGCTAGGCCCAGGCCACACCACCTGGCCGCGCGGGCAAGCCTAGGCCACGCCAGGGGTGGTCTGGGTGCCCCAGACTCCCCCTCAGTCTCCCTCTTTGCCTATAAGTTGCCTTCTGACCTAAAAACTCGGGGTTTGGCGTTTTCTAGAAGGAGTTCCGCTCACGCCACCACCAGATTCCAAAATGCCACCGAAACTCCGTTCGCACTCACGGATGGGGAATTGGAGGAGATCATCGCCATCATCATCACCATAGCTTCTCCATCGACCATCCATGTTTCCCCCATCTATGAGTGAGTAATCCCCCGCTGTAGGCTATGGGGATGGTAGGGATTGGATGAGATCGTTCATGTAATGGCATCAGATTATTAGGGCATGGTGCCTAGTATCTATTATTAGTGTTTTATGACTTTGTTGCAACTTGTTATGCTTAATGCTTGTCACTAGGGCCCGAGTGCCATGATTTCATATCTGAACATGTTATCAATTCATTATGATAGTATTGTTTTTGGTCTTATCTACAAGTTGTATACACACGTTGTTGTCCGGAACCAATGGCCCAAGTGAAATCGGGATAACCAGAGGGAATGGCTTTGATGTGAGGATCACATGTGTTCACGGAGTGTTAATGCTTTGCTCCGGTGCTCTATTAAAAGGAGCACCTTAATTGCCAGTAATTCCCCTGAGGCCCCGCTGCAAACGGGCTGGCAGGACAAAAGATGTTGTGCAAGTTCTCATTGCGAGCACGTATGACTATATATGGAACACATGCCTAGGATTATCTAGTACTTGGATGCTTTATCTTATTTATCTGCAATTGACCTATGTTCTGATTGCCATGTGAATTGTCTTGTCCATGCAACGCCCGTCCATCCATCCCTATGCCTACCACACTCGAATCCTACTGTTTACTGCTATTGTTACTACTGTCTTTACTTTACTGCTGCTCCTACTTTGCTATTCAGTGTATAAAGATCAACTTGCATAGGAGTACCATTTTCACTCTAATATAAGAGATCAACATAAATCAGTGTATAAAGATCAACTGCACAATACTGACAGAACCACTATCAGAACTAGGCTCATGAAACCACAATGAAATTTACATCACTAGCATAAGGGGTAAACATCCAGGACAATATAACCACTACAATAAGTTCTAATAGAATTATCATGCTCAGGCCAGATGGATGAACCCTAAACGAATCATAAATCAATTAGGTATTTACCACTAGAGGCACACAGAGGGTATTGAGCAAGGTAGAGTGGAGCACCGAAGAGGAGTAGCCAATCTTACTCAAGGGCCTCGTAAAAGAACGAAGAGGAAGCAGAGGTTGACCAACGGCGAAGCAGGAACGGCGGCACGGGGAGCACCCCGAAGGGGCACTACAACCCGCACCCAACCGTGCGTTTGATCCACTGAAGAAGAGCAGCGAACTCCATGAAGAACCGGTGCACTATCGCCGATGCTCCAAAGCGCCAAACCCTAACCCTAGCCTAGCGCAGAGGTCAGCACGACCAGGACAAAGCACCCACCACAGATATGCTTGGACAAGATGACGCAGCGTCATCGACTGAGTCACCCTGCACCATGGCAGCGGCAACAGCGGCCGAATTCGGCCAGAATCGTGCGCGGCGGCGGCAGACGGAGGAGATGGTCGTGTTCTCAAGAGAGTGAGAGAGTGGAGAAGAGTGTGCATGGGGAAGTCTTGGGCATGGGCCAGTACCACTCTAGTGAGTGTAAGGCGGGCCAGCCCTAGTGGGCCAGGCCCGTATCTTAATAGGATTATTTAAAAATAATAATTACAAATATACCCCTGAGATAAAAATGGCTCTAGATAAATAAATACAAATCTTAAAAATACAAATAATATATCTATAAATTCACAAAAGTATTTTCTATTGAATAAAAATAATCAATAGAATTTTTGGCAATTAAAATTTAAGGTTATTAATAATAGGATGTTAATAAATTTTGATTTTTTACAAAAATATGGGAAACACCCAAAATTGAATAAAATTCACTTTTAAGATCCTAAATGAATATACTCTTGTAGAAAAATACTAATTTGTATTTTTGCAAAGTGAATTTGGTGTGATGAAAATAAATCCTATTTACTTAAAGGAATTTCATAAAATATTCAAAGGAAATAAATTCATAGAATGATATTGTCTTTTATTGATTTGATAAAATAGTAGGCTTTTACTAAAAGGGTAAGACATGCAGGGAAGCAAATAAAAAATCATTGCATGACATTACTATGCGTGGCATATTGCTTCTTTAAACATTTTCCTTATCGGGCAATAATGGTTCTTTGTAGAAACCGGAGCTCAAGGTCAGGTGGAAACATCCGACTTCACTACCTTGTAGTCACAAGGCAAGTTCATAACTTGCTAATGTACTTTGAAGAGTCTTTATCAAAGATATTGCAAATTGTGTGTTATCATCTATGATTTGGAAACAGAAAATGATATCTTCTCTAATAAATAAGATATAGTATCATCCTAAGTGATGATAAAGATCAGCAATGGAACTTAGGGATTCCAATTGCGTAAGTCATGTAGGCTTACAACCCATGACATCAGTGATTCTAGCGCCGTATATTACGCGTTAACCATGAGATTTGGAATGGGACAGAGAAGTCAGCTGTATCTTCTTCCTTTCATATGGAGGCAAGATGACCTTATCGTGACGTTGGGATTCCTGGTATGGATCTAACATTTGGGTGGGAACCCTTAGGCCCCATTATTTTGGTATCTAGATTATTTATGAGTGGCTGCTGGAGGTATAGTCGGGCCTTTTAGGGAGCTTACCAGGGGCATCACCACTTCATAGAGTCTTCGAGAACTCACCAGGGTTATAGCTTGCCCTAGTTGGAGGCTTAACGGAGGTGTAGTCAGCCCCGGAGTATCGTGCAAACATATGCGGTCGTGGAGAGGGCAGTGATTGGCTTGGATCACCTACTGGGACCCACATCATGGAATTGTGGACGGGAAAGTACGTCCAGTTGTGCAAAAAGGAGTTGGTCTCTCATGGGTAAAGCAACGCACCTCTGCAGAGTGTAATAATTGTGACATGTTACTCCCTGTTCCGAGAAGGAGCTACGAACGCGGCAGGAAAGGAACTCCAAGAAGTTCTGGTCAACCTGTGAAGGCTGATGGGCATAGTTTTTGATAATAAAATCAATCTTTGAAGAAATGTTTACGAAAAATGCATAGTACCAAGGATGTATTGTCCGAGGTGGTAGATAGAGCATCAAACTTCCCACCTTGCATATAATGAACTTGCTGGGTAACATTGTTACTCACTCTTTCCTTTGAACCCCTGCTTAGACTCTGAGAATCCAGAAGACACTTCGATGTACGTAGCTGATGGACAAGAGGATGTCTGCTACGAAGAACCAGACCTGTCCAGAGGAGTTGAAGGGGTGGACTACGATATACGCTATGGAGTGGAGGGCAACAAGTCCGAGTAGTTGCCTTAGTTATTAGTAAATCAATTGAGCCGAGCAACAGGAACTATATATAATAAGTTGTTGAGCTCAATTCGAAGTATGAGTTTGGAATTTTATATCTTCCGCTGAAACTACTTAAGTTTGGTTTGTAATTTCATAATGCTTGAAGTTTGAGAACTCTTGGTTTGTAATAATAAAGTGTGTATGTTTGTGATATGGACCCACAATGTTTCTGTTGTACCACTCTGAGGGGTGTGATATTTACGGAACGGTGTTCTGTGAGTGTCATATCAACGACTATAGTGTACTACACATGCAGTGGTATTCTGGGTCACCGCAGCTGGTATCAAAGCGATTGCTTTGACCTTAGGTTGGAAACCTAGTAATGGGAAATAACTATAGGAGTCTAGGAGCAATGGTAAAGAGTTCTCTAGACTATATGATGAATATTCAATTGGGAATATTTCATTATATTTTTTAGTGCGATAATTCTTTATTATGATGCATCATTATAATTAATGGATACTAATTATATTTATATCTATACAGTGAAATGGCACCAAAGTTTCCAAAACAGACCTTGGCAAGAAAAGAAGAGACTCTCGATGATTATTAGGGGGCTTTAACTGAACAGCTTTGAGAACTTCTGAGGGTTTTTGGTTGCATAACTAATATCCCAGTCAATACCATTACCTATCATGATGGGCGAATGTTAGCCAAATATCGTGTTAGCATCCAACTACCAAGGAAGCTTGGGTTATATCACAACTTACCTATGGGAGAAGGTAGAAGTCACCTAGGAGCATATCATGTTGCTATTGTGGAGGCAATAGCCAATGTCCGGGAACATAAAGCAGAAGAGTTAGCTGGAAGCACATATTCTGTGATTCCTCATGACTCTATAGACGAAGAACCGGAACCCGGTCATCTTACTTTAGTAAGGAAGCATCCAAAACTAGCCTCTAAGTTTATGGATCTATATCGACTAATGGTTGGGTCTTTGTATAAGACACATCAGGTGATTGTAGAAGATCAGGTTGATATGCTATAGGATTTAACGAATCCGGAAAGAAGGGAGAAGTTAGCATCTAAACTGGAAAATGAAGCAGTGGATAGGGTTAACCCAGTTTTCAAGGATATACCTATAGATCCAGCATCTTTTACACCATATCCCTATTCACCAATACCAGAACCTCTTAGATATCCTGATGAGGGCACTAGTTATCCAGTACCACAAAGTTCTTGGGGAACTGAGGACTCGGAATTACCTATTGGGAATTCTGAAGGATGGAGGTACGGATCAATGGATGGATCTAACGGGAATCCTATTCCGGTGGAAGATTCAGTTGGAGACATCGGACAGACTAGTCGCATGGGCGTAAGATCTTATTCCGTTGATGGAAGAGATGTCCACGTGGAAGATGTAGAGTCCAAGAGGAAGATCCAGAAAGGGTGTTCAGTTATCCTACTCCAGATAATGTGCACTATCCAGTCATAGCTAAGGACTATCGTACCCAACAGAGTACATGGGGGCACCAGAAGGGGAATATTCTATTGATTCCTCCAGAATGGGATGCAGGAGATGGATGAAGAAGAAATTGATGAGGATGATTTGGTAGATACTTCAGATGATTTGGAAGGTATGGATACACTTTAGCTTAATGATGTGTTAAGTCCGGAGACTTTTGATACTGAATATCATCCGTCGAAATGGCAAGTCTTTTCACAGTCGGTACGTCATACTTCATGACAACATGGTTGTATTCCCGTTATGTATGATGAACGACGCAACTTCTGGGGAGTGTGACTTTGATTAGGAGCATTTTCGCAGGAGTCGAGAGTTAGAGTTGGAGGACTGATGTAAATAAATAAGTGAGATACTACCACATGAGCTTGTAATGTCTAATGAGTAAGGGCTTGTAATCACGTTGTATAAATTGTATTGCTTATAATGTAGAATATGTGTGTAATGCATATTTGGTTCTTATTTGGATCTTGTTTTCCATTGTGTGACTAGTTCTGTGCATGAAGTTGAGCTCAGAACACATATGCATGATGTAATTATGAGTATTCGCTTATGTTACAGGACTAGGGGGTATGGAAACGGGTGTAGAAAATGAGGCTGAGCAGCAGCGCGTGGAGCGTGAAGCCAAAGAAAAGGCGGATGAAGACGCCAGGATACAAGAAAACTTACCACCACCACCAATGAGGACATTGATGGAGCAAAACTTTATGCAGTACATGCAAATGATGCAAGAGTCCTAGAACAAATTCATGGAGGGGTTAGTAGACCGTGTGGGATAGCCAAGGGCACCTCAAGGACGTGGTGTTAGTCTTTCAGATTTCCAAGATTCCAGGCCTTTACCTTTCACATCCGCTCCTGAACCAATGGATGCAGAGGACTAGTTAACAGATACCGAAAGAAAGTTAAGAACTATAGGATGCAATGAGGAAGAGAAGTTGAGGTATGCAGCGCATTTTTTGACCGGACCTGCAGCGTCATGGTGGGACGATCGACTAGCAATGACCTCTAGGAAGAGAGTACAATTGGGAGGAGTTTAAACAAAGATTCCGTGAATATCATGTTAGGAGAGTATCATAGAGTTGAGCGTAGGGAGTTTGCGAAGCGCAACAGGATACTCAGTGTCATGAAGTATGTTCGGGAGTTTAGTGATTTATATCGTTATGCTGCTGAAGAAGTTAGCACGGAGGCGAGTAGGAAGAAAATGTTCATGCGTGGATTAAATCCATTTGTGAAGATGCAGTTGAGGCTTGCCAACACTCAAACTTTTCAACAGTTGCTTGATGCAGCTATCACTTTTGAAGATGATTACAAAAATGTCCAAGAGGACCGAAGGAAGAGAGCAAAGAAGGAAACAAAGAGGATTCAGGCAAGTAAACCCAAAACTAATCTGGAGTTTCAACCTAGAAACAGACCCTACAACAACAACAGGAGTAGCAATAACACTAGAGGACAATTCAATCCTATAAGGAATGTCATATGTCATAATTGCAAAGTTCCGGGACAAATCAGCAAGGATTGCCAGAAACCAGTGATAATTTGTTATGGATGTGGACAAAAGGGTCATATTAAGCCTGATTTCCCAAACAAACCACCCGATGGTTGGCCCGCAAAGGGTGGAGGTCAAGCCAGTGGAGGCGGAGGTGGACAGTCTAATAGAGGTGGAAGCTATGCCAAAAACAATAATGGCAAGAGGGGTAGACCTACGGGAAAGATGAATTGCGCAACCCTGGAGGAGGTGGATAACTCAAATCAGGCGGTGATAGGTACGCTCAATATTCTCACAAATCCCGGAAAAGTTTTATTTGATACTGGTGTAACTAGTTCTTTCATATCTGAAGAGTTTTGTGATAAATTCGGGATTAGAAGGGCACCGTTAGAAAAACCTATGACCGTAATTACACGGGAGGGATTGTGGTAGTTAGACATATTAAACTAAACCAAGTCATCTCAATCTATGGTCAAACCTATTATGCGGATCTTTATGTGATCCCGTTAAGAGGAATAGCAGTAGTGTTGGGAATGGATTGGATGACGGACTATGGAGCTCAGATCAATTGTGAAGAGAAAACCGTTTCAATCAGATCTCCAAGTGGAGGAAGGATAGTTTATCGGGCGGATAAACATAGTCATATCATGGTAGATCTGCAGTTGAACTCAATGAAGGAGGACAAATTAGATGATATTCCAGTGGTGAAGGAGTTTCAAGATGTTTTTCCAGCAGAATTGCCAGGAATGCCACTGGATCGGGAGATAGAATTCACTATTGACCTGATACCCGGTACAACACCAATAGCTCAAGCACCATATAAGATGGGCCCCAAGGAGTTAAAAGAGCTTAAAGAGCAAATTGATGAATTAGCCTGGAAAGGATTCATACAGGGAAGTGTATCTCCGTGGGGAACTCCGGTGATCTTTGTGGATAAACGAGATGGCGGACGGAGAATGTGTGGGGATTACAGAAATCTCAACAATGTCACTATCAAGAACAAGTATCCATTACCAAGAATACAAGATTTATTTGACCAAGTCAAGGGAGCAGGAGTATTCTCCAAAATTGATCTAAGATCAGGATACCACCAGATAAAAATTAAACCTGAAGATGTTCCTAAAACAGTATTTGTGTCAAGGTATGGACATCATGAGTATTTAGTCGTACCTTTTGGTCTGACTAATGCACCCGCAATATTCATGAATTTGATGAACAAAATCTCCGTGCCGTATTTGGACAAGTTGTCATAGTATTCATCGATGATATTCTGATATATTCCAAAGATACAGAAGAGCATGCAGAACATTTGAGAGTAGCATTACAAATCTTAAGAGAACATAAGCTTTATACTAAGTTCAGTAAGTGTGAATTTTGGTTGGACAAAGTAGAGTTTCTTGGTCATGTGATCAGTAAGGATGGAATTGCTGTAAATCCGTCCAAAGTTCAATCAGTACTGGATTGGAAGGCACCAACCAATGTTAAGCAAATCCGAGTTTTCTTAGGTATGGCTGGTTATTATCGAAGATTCATTGAAGGTTTTTCCAAGATAGCTGGACCAATGACCAAATTATTAAGAAAGAATATACCTTTCGTATGGGATGATAAGTGCGAGGCAAGGTTTCAGGAGTTGAAAACTAGATTAACTACCGCACCAATCCTAGCAATTCCAGAACCAGGAAAAGATTACACAGTATATTGTGATGCATCCAAGGAAGGATTAGGTTGTGTGCTTATGCAAGATCGTAAGGTAATTGCTTATGGATCTAGGCAATTGAAACCACATGAAGTGAACTATCCAACCCATGATTTAGATTTAGCAGCAGTAGTGTTTGCTTTAAAAGCATGGAGACATTTTCTCTATGGGGCAAGATGTGAGTTATATACTGACCACAAAAGTCTCAAATATTTCTTCACTCAAAAGGAATTGAATATGAGACAGAAGCATTGGCTGGAGTTGATTAAAGATTATGATCTAACAATCAATTACACTCCTAGAAAAGCAAATGTTGTGGCAGATGCTTTAAGTCGGAAAAACACAGATATACAACCTTTGAATAAAGAAATGCCAAAAGAACTACAGATGGATTTGCAAAGGATGGAATTACAATTTATAAGTACAGCAGTTCTTGGAGGATTAGCTACCATGCAGGTAATTGAAGAGCAAAGTAGTGATCTTCGACATGAAATATTTAGACATCAAGATGAAGATCCTTTTATTGCTGAAGAACTTTGAATAATCTCTCAAGGTCAAACCTCAGTTTTCACTTAGGAGATTATGGATCCTTATAGTTTCAAAACCGTCTTTGTGTGCGGATGTAGCGGATATTAGAAGTGATACTTCGAGAAGCTCACGAAACACCATATTCCATACATCTGGGTAGTACAAAGATGTACATGGATTTAAAGGAATTGTTCTGGTGGAATAATATGAAAAGAGATATTGGAAAGTATATATCGGAATGCCATACTTTCCAAAGGGTTAAAGCAGAACATCAAAGTCCAGCAGGACCATTACAACCTTTGGAAATTCCAGAATGGAAGTGGGAAGAAATTGGTATTGATTTTATCACAGGGCTACCTATGACACCGAAACGGAAGGATATGATATGGGTGATTGTTGATAGACTCACAAAAAGTGCTCATTTTATTCCAGTGAATCAAAAGGATAATGTTGAGAAATTAGTGGAAATTTATGTCAAAGAGATTGTGAGTAAACACGGGTACCCAAGAAAATTGTATACGATAGAGGATATGTGTTTACATCATCATTTTGGAAACAATTACATGCAACACTGGGTTCAAAGTTGGATTTTAGCACAGCTTATCATCTAGAAACTGGAGGCCAAACAGAGAGGACCAATCAAATCTTAGAAGACATGCTTAGAGCTTGTGCATTAGATTTTGGAGGTTAGTGGGAAGATCATTACCATTAGCAGAATTTTCTTACAACAATAGCTATCAAAGTAGTGAAGGCACCTTATCAAGTATTATATGGAAGAAGGTGTAGATCACCTATATGCTGGTATGAACTTTGGTAGTAGCAAAGAATTTGCGAGATTATATCAAGGAAGGCAAGATATCATAGATATCATTAGAGATTAGTTGAAGATAGCTTAGAGTCGACAAAAGAGTTATCTTGATCAAAGTCGTAGATCATGGCATCTAGAAGTAGGAGATATGGTATATCTCAAAGTAAGTCCGATGAAGGGTGAAGAGGTTCGAGTCAAGGAAAATTAAGTCCAAGGTATATTGGACCATTCAAGATATTAAGTCAAAAGCGAACAATAGCTTATGCTCTGAGTTACCAAAGAGGTTAGCTCGGGTTTCACAATGTGTTCCATGTTTCACAACTTAGGAAATGTCTGAAAGTTCCCGATGATGCTATCACTCATCAAGAGATTGAGTTACAAGCGGATTTAACTTATGTTGAGAAACCCTGTAAGATTTTGGAAGAAAACTGGAAAAGGTTGAGAAATAGGGCGATCAAGTATTGCAAAGGCACGTGGGAACATCACCCGAGCGAAGCTACGGAGAAGGAAGATGAATTGAGGGAAGCATATCGAGTTGTTGGTACCATCCGCAAACTTGGGCCGAAGTTTAATCTAAGGGGAATGTAACATCCCAACATTAGGATCAACGAAGGGTAGAAATAGGATTATAAGTTTGTGCATGCATGCATCTGTAAAATCTGGATAAATTTTAGCCAAACAAAACAGAAGGGATCAGTTTCTTTCACTAACTGGAGGAAGGAATAGCTCTTGTTAGTGATTGCTATGAATTCTGATATGATCTTTAGGCAATATTAAGAAATTGGGGGGAGTTATTTGGAATTTGAATTTGAAATTTCAAATCAATTTGAAATTATTTAAATATTAGAAGTTATTAATATTCAAGGGTTGCCCAAAAAAAGAAAACCTTATTAACATTTTTGGTTTTAATAAAGGAATAGTAATCAACAATAAGATTTAATGACAAGGTAAAAGAATTAAATAAGAAATAATGCTTATTTCTATATTTTTTTATAATAAGGTCACAAATGATGACAAATACATCAAAGGTATAAGATTACACAGAACAGAAATTTAACTTTATTAAACTTGTAATAACATCTTTACAAGATCCTTTACAAAAGAATTACAAATAAGGTTACAAGTATAACATATACTAACTATCTATCCTACACTAATCTTGGAAGCCCGGATCTTGTTCTGCAAGTAAGAAAAACAACTAGAAAGGAAGATTAGGGATTAGTAAGGTAATTTTACTCTTAGTGTTGAATAGTGAAGTGCACTATTTCTGGTACATCATTGAGTAAATAAAAGGGTAAGTTTAACACACAGTGAAGTATCTGTTCTTATCAGTTAATAGCAAAGGTTACAGTCAAAGTCAAGTGGATAAACAAAAAGGTTTCACCAGGCTGACAATTAGTAAACATGTAAGAGTAAGAACCAAGTTACTTGAGCTGATCCACATGTATAGCACACACACACACGGCTTAGTCATTGTTGCATGGGGTGTCTTTGGAAATATCATTAGCAATACAAGGTACCACACAGAGCACCCGTCGAAGGGGAAATATAGAAGTTTAGCTCTTCTTCTCAGTCACACACACAGCAATAGAACTTGCTAAAACCATAGCCATTTCTCCACCAAATTACCCAAATCAACCATCAAATCTTTACCTGATGGTAACATAAGGAGGGGGTGGGGCAGGTGGAAAGAGATCAAGCATCAAATTCACAGGGCGGCACCGGTGGTGCGAGCAAAATCAAGTAGCAAGCTACATCCCAACATCATCACACAACAAGCAATCTGGTGAGTTCAAATCACATCACCACATGATCAGATCATCATAGAATCATATGAGCATATAATTTTTACTTAAACTTCTCAGAAAAAGACCCAAGTGGGGTGTAGATTCATCCCAGAAGCATATAAATGAAAGCCAATAACAAATCCTTACAAACAAATCCAAGATCTCAGCCTTTGCATCATAGATCTTGGATATATATTAAATTCTCCACATTTATAAATAAACAGCAGTCTTAGACCTAGATTCAGGGCACATCTCCTATGGAGTAGCACCTCTGTAATCTCAGGGTCTTAAGGAGCAATATTTGGTGGGAGATCAATCATCTTCTTAAAAGGATTCAAGAATCATTAATTTGGTACATGCATCGAGCATATGTTTGAGAGACGACTAGAAACACCTTAGTACTTCAAGCCATGCCTCATACCAACATCATAGGCTAATAGACTATAGCACATTAGGATAATAAAGCAAGCGAAGCTTCTGGTCCTTAACCGGCAAAACTTGAAGGCAGGGAAGATTTAGGCCATAGAAGTAGAGGCATTTGTGTACCATTCTAAAGAATGTGTCACAAATGTCACATCTAAAACCAAGCCATTGTTTCTTGATATTTGATTAGTTAACTTACGAAAGATAACTAATCACTTTCTGAAACAAATATTCAGGAATCATAATCATGGATTGCATTTCTATAATCATGGAAGCATAGGAGTACCATTTTCACTCCAATGTAAGAGATCAACATAAATCGGTGTATAAAGATCAATGCATAATCTTGTAACCCTTTGTCGAACTAGGCTCATGAAACCACGGTGAAATTCACATCACTAGCATAAGGGGTAAACATCCGGGACAATATAACCACTACAATAAGTTCTAATAGAATTATCATGCTCGGGCGGATGGATGAACCCTAAATGAATCATAAATCAATTAGGGATTTACCACTAGAGGCACAGAGGGTATTGAGCAAGGTAGAGTGGAGCAGAAGAGGAGTAGCCAATCTTACTCAAGGGCCTGCATAAAAAAGAGCCGAAGAGGAAGAGAGGTTGGCCGTGGCGAAGCGAACGGCACGGGAGCACCTCGAAGGGGCGCTACAACCTGCACCGAACCGCGCGTTTGATCCACCGGAGAAGAGCAGCGAATGTAGTGAAGAACCGACGCACTATCACCGATGCTCCAAAGTGGCTAACCCTAACCTAGCCTAGAGGCGAGGTCGGCATGGCGGAGAAAGCACCCGTAGATCTACTTGGACAAGATGGCGTGGCGTCATCGAGTCACCTGCACCATGGCGGCGGCAATAGCATCTGATTCGGCGAATCATGCGGTGGTAGCGGCGAGCGGAGGAGATGGTCGTGTGCGCGAGAGAGTGAGAGAGGGGAGAAGAGTGTGCGTGCGAGGGGGTACTGGGCATGTGGGCAGCCTAGTACCACTCTGCTGAGTGTAACCAGCCCAGGTGGTCCGGGTCAAGTTGGATTATTTAATAGGATTATTTAAAAAGAATAATTACAAATATACCCTTGAGATAAAAATGGCTCTAGATAAATAAATCAAAATCTTAAAATACAAATAAGATATCTATAAATTCACAAAAATATTTTCTATTGAACAAAATAATCAATAGAATTTTGGCAATTAAAATTTAAGGTTATTAATAATAGGATGCTAATTACTTTTGAATTTTTTCAAAAATATGGGAAACACACAAAATTGAATAAAATTCACTTTTAAGATCCTAAATGAATGTACTCTTGTAGAAAAATACTAATTTGTATTTTTGCAAAGTGAATTTGGTGTGATGAAAATAAATCCTATTTCCTTAAAGGAATTTCATAAAATATTCAAAGGAAATAAATTCATAGAATGATATTGTCTTTTATTGATTTGATAAAATAGTAGGCTTTTACTAAAAGGGTAAGACATGCAGGGAAGAAAATAATAAATCATTGCATGACATTACTATGCATGGCATATTGCTTCTTTAAACATTGTCCTTATCGGGCAATAATGGTTCTTTGTAGAAACCAGAGCTCAAGGTCAGGTGGAAACATCCGACTTCACTACCTTGCAGTCACAAGGCAAGTTCATAACTTGCTCATGTCCTTTGAAGAGTCTTTATCAAAGATATTGCAAATTGTGTGTTATCATCTATGATTTGGAAATAGAAAATGATATCTTATCTAATAAATAAGATATAGTATCATCCTAAGTAATGATAAAGATCAGCAATGGAACTTAGGGATTCAATTGCATAAGTCACATAAACAACAACCCATGACATCGATGATTCTAGCGTAGTATATTATGCATTAACCATGAGATTTGGAATGGGACGGAGAAGTCGGTTGTATCTTCTTCCTTTCATATGGAGGCAAGATGACCTTATCATGACGTTGGGATTCTAGTATGGATCCAACATATGGGTGGGCACCCTTAGGGCCCACGATTTTAATATCTAGATTATTTATGAGTGGTGGAGGTATAGTCGAACCTTTTATGGAGCTTATCGGGGCATCACCACTTCATAAGTCTTTAGGAACTCACGAGGTTATAGCTTGCCCTAGTTGGAGGCTTAGGAGGTGTAGTCACCCCAAAGGATCGTGCGGACATATGGGGTGTGGAGAGGGCGTGATTGGCTTGGATCACCTTGCCCCACATCATGGAATTGTGGACGGGAAAATGCATGGGTTGTGAAACAAGGAGTTGGTCTCTCATGGGTAAAGCAAGCACCTCTGAAGAGTGTAAATTGTGACATGTTACTTCTGTTAGGAAGGAGCTCTGAAGCAGTAGGAAAGGAACTCCATAAAGTTTTGGTCAACTGTGAAATTTGATGGGCATAGTTTTGATAATAAAATCAATCTTTGAAGAAATGTTTACGAAAAATGCATAGTACCAAGGACGTATTGTCCGAGGTGGTAGATAGAGCATCAAACTTCCCACCTTGCATATAATGAACTTCTTTGAGTAACCTTTACTCCTCTTTCCTTTGAACCCACGCAGACTACGAGAATCCGGAAGACACTTGATGTACATAGGCGATGGACAAGAGGATGTCTACTACGAAGAACCAAACCTGTCCGGAGGAGTTGAAGGGGTGGACTACGAGATCGCTATGGAGTGGAGACAGCGGATCAGTAGTTGCCTTAGTTATTAGTAAATCAATTGAGCCGAGCAGCAGGAACTATATAGAATAAGTTGTTGAGATCAATTCGAAGTATGAGTTTGGAATTTTATATCTTCCACTGAAACTACTTAAGTTTGGTTTGTAATTTCATAATGCTTGAAGTTTGAGAACTCTTGGTGTGTAATAATAAAGTGTGTATGTTTGTGATATGGACCCATGATGTTTACATTGTACCACTCAGGGGTGTGATATTTACGGAGCGGTGTTTTGTGAGTGTCATATCATGACTATAGTGTACTACACATGCGTTGGTATCTTTGGGTCACCATAAGTCTTTCCTTGATGCACGCATACAAGGCTATTGGCCTTTTAAACTTGACCGTTGGTCTAGGGATGTGCTACCAGCGTGGTGATGTTGATTCCCAAGATTTTGCAAAATCCTAGAACTCGTTCAATGTGAAGTTAGTCCCGTTGTCGGTGATGATGTTGTGTGGAACCCCAACACGAAGGCGATGGACTCAAAAACTTGGCGGTGGTGGCTCTGACTGGTTAGTCATCGGCATGGCCTCAATCCACTTGGTGAATTTGTCAATTCACGACAAGGGCGTAGCGTATCCTCGGTGAGGACTTTTGTAGCTTGAACATGTCAAAGTCCCCATTGCACGAAGGCCAAGCCACGGTATTTCCTTGAGTTACACTTTTTGATGCGTCTTATCCGTGAATCTTTGGCAAAATTGCACTTCTAGGCGATGTCCTTGGCATCGCGCGCCGTTAGCCGGTAGAAACCAGCTCGTGAAGCTTTGGTGACAAGGGCACGGCTCGGCGTGATAGCCATAGGTTCCTCGTGTATCTCAAAGAGTATGGATCTTACATCACCATTGGAGCGCATCATTGAAGGACTCCGTAATGCTGCATTTGTCTTTGCTCACCGTTGATAATGGTGAAGGCTTTGGGCCTGCGCTATGTATCACGCATCGGTCGGGTCGTCGCGACTGTTGTTAAGCGGTATGTGATATATAGCTCGTCCGGGATGGCTCGATGAGCATGACCTCCATTAGGCCTTCAGGTTGGGTCCACTATTCCGTATTGCTGGGATCTTGAGTTCTTGGTGGCGCCCGATTCCTTTGATGTGTTGGATGGTCCTTGAGGAGCCTTTAGGTTGATGGGCGCTCGTAGATTTTCTCCGGAATCGCGAGGTCTGCTGGTACCCGGTGGAGCCTATGTTGACGAGCGTATCAGCCTCCTCGTTGCTTTCGTAGCCTACATGCTGCAGTTCGCAGCCGTTGAAGTCGCCTTCGAGTGTGTCATAGAGGTTGCGGTAGGCTATCATGTTGTCGCTCAGAGCATCGCACTGGTTCATGGTTTGGGCCACCACGAGCTTGGAGTCACCGTAGATGACGAGTCGTGTTGGCCGCAGGCTTTAGCCATCCGCATCCGTGGAGCGAGGATTCATATTCTGCCTCGTTGTTGGAGGCATGAAAGTGCATTCGCAGAACATATCTGATCTTGTCACCTTGCGATGATGTCAAGATGACTCCAGCGCTAGCTCCTTCTCGATGTTTGGATCTATCGAAGTGCATTGTCCATAAGCAGGACATGTCTGGTGTGTCAGGAGCTGGTTCTCCATCCGATTGAGCGAAATGCAGGAGAACTTGCGACTTTATGCCATGTCGCTTCGTAAGTGATGTCTCATGGAGATAGTTCGATTCCCAAAGGGTGACTTGTCCGTGGCATCGGGTTATTAAGGATGTATCCCAGCGGTGTGTCGTTCACCCACGGCGATAGGGTGCCCTGAAAGTAATGGCGTGATCACCGTGCCATCATGAAAGCGTCGTAAGCCCCGACACGGTAGTGTGGGTACCATTGTTTGTTAGTGCAGTACCTGCTGAGGTAGTAGCCTGGGTGTTGCATTCCATGAACTTTGTTGTCCTTGGCTTGTTCTACCACCTGTCTGGTCTTGACCACTTGGTTGGTGGTGGAGATGTATAATGTGATGGCTCCTTTTCTCTAGGGGTTACCAACACTAGGGAGGTGGAGAGTAGGCGCTTGAGGTGGTCGAATGCATCTTGTGCCTCGTCTATCCACTCGAACTTCTTAGCTTCTGGAGGAGGCGATAGAGCGAAGTGAGTTCTCACCCATTTGGTGATGAATCATTGGCGCTGCCATTTTCCTAGTTAGCTGTTGGACTCCTTTGACATTCTTTGTCTTCTCCGTGTCGATGTATGGCTTTTATCTTTTCAGGTTGGCCTCGATTCCCTGGCAGATAAATTGCCAACCGGTAGTTCCCAGATAGTGCGAGGTGCATTTTTCTGGATTCGGCTTGATCCGTGGCGGTCGAGCTTGTGAAGGTTTCATGGAGATCATCGAGGAATGTGGCTTCTTCCTTGGTTTTGATAGCGATGTTGTCGACATAAACTTGGATGTTCGGCCAAGCTGGTTTTGAGGCATGCTGCATACACCTTTGATAGGTGGCTCTGCGTTCTTCAACCTGAAGGGCATTGTTGTGTAATAGTAGGCGCTAAAGGGAATGATGAATGTCGTTTTCTTCTGGTCCTCCTCCTTCATCCGAATATGATGGTAGCCTGAGTAGGCGTCGAGGAAGCACAGGCGCTCACTGATACGTCCAAAACGTATCTACTTTCCTGAACACTTTTGCTATTGTTTCTCCTCTAAACTTGTGTCATTTGGATGCAACTTCTTGTGATTGGCGCTGTTTTCAGCGAAATTGCATTAGTGTCTACTTTTGTGCAGAAAATCAACTTTCGGAAAAATCCGGAAAATATGCAAAAATCCTATTTCACGAGAAGACTCCGGGCGAATCTGAGGGAGGGCTAGGCCTAGCCACACACCTGGCAGCGGGCAAGCGCCTGAGCCACGCTTGGTGGTCAGCTGCCCAGAACTCCTCAGTCTCCTCTTCGCCTATAAGTTGCCTTGACCTAAAAACTCAGGGGGTTTGGCGTTTTCGGAAGGAGTTCCGCTCGCCGCCACCACCAGATTCCGCGAAGCAGCACGAAACTCCGTTAAGCACCTGCGGGATGGGGAATTGGAGGAGATCATCGCCATCATCATCACCATAGCTTCTCCATCGACCATCCATGTTTCCCCCATCTGTGGTGAGTAATCCCCATTTGTAGGCTATGGGGATGGTAGGGATGGATGAGATCGTTCATGTAATGGCATCGAATTATTAGGGCATGGTGCCTAGTATCTATTATTAGTGTTTTTATGACTTTGTTGCAACTTGTTATGTAATGCTTGTCACTAGGGCCCGAGTGCTATGATTTCAGATCTGAACATGTTATTGATTCATTATGATAGTATTGTTTTTGGTCTTATCTACAAGTTGTATACACATGTTGTTGTCCGGAACCAATGGCCCCGAAGTGACAGAAATCGGCATAACCGGAGGGAATGGCTTTGATATGAGGATCACATGTGTTCACGGAGTGTTAATGCTTTGCTCGGTGCTCTATTAAAAGGAGCACCTTAATTGCGATAATTCCCTTGAGGCCCCGCGCAAGCGGGCTAGCGGGACAAAAGATGTTGTACAAGTTCTCATTGCGACACGTATGACTATATATGGAACACATGCCTAGGATTATCTAGTACTTGGATGCTTTATCTTATTTATACGCAATTGACCTATGTTCTGATTGCCATGTGAATTATCTTGTCCATGCAGCGCCCGTCCATCCATCCCTATGCCTACCTCACTTTTCGAATCCCCTCATCTGCTCCTACTACAAAAGTACTCTTGATAAAGCTCTTGTGAGCAAGATTGTTTCAGTGCAGCTGAATTGACAACTCAGTTGTTAAGGCTTATAAATATTCTTTGGCTCCCCTTGTGTCGAATCAATAAATTGGGTTTCACTTCCCTCTAAAATACTGCGATACACCCCCTATACTTGTGGGTCATCACTCACATCCTGTGGTGGAGTCGATTATCATTCGATCCGCGAATGGGAAGTGGTCCTTGATTAATGCTTGTTGAGGCAGGTGAAGTCCACGCATCGGTTGGACACTCAAAGTTAAGCTGAACTACTCTTGGTTGGACACTCTAATCCATGGTAGGCTAACAACACACCTCAAAGTTAAACTTTCCGCATCTAGATAACCCCACACTGTCACCTTGAGCACTAGATGGTTCAACAAACACCACAATTTCATAAGACATCCAGCTCAAATATAACTCATAACAAGTATTTGTAATCTCTAGCCTAAGTGCCACTATGGTGTGCCTGTCACTTTCACACACATGGGAGAGAGAGATCTATTAAAGCACTTGAGTAGCAAGGTAGATCTACTTGATTACAAAGCTCATGATCACAATATGATCATGCATAGAGAGAGATGAACACATAGCTACCGGTAGAGCCCTTAGCCTCGAGAGAACTTCTCCCTCCTCATCATAGGAATCAACAATGGTGATGAAGATGGTGGTGGAGATCGATGGAGATGGCTTGAGCACTTCTGTCCGACAGTCTTGAACAAAGACTTTTGACCCCGAATCTCCTCTTGATTGGCGGCAACCTTCTTGGAACTTTTAAGTGGCTGGAGGCTTGATGATTTAGGGTTTTTGCATCGGGAGGCATCTTATAGGGGAAGAGGCAAGGTCGATGGACAGCCAGGGGCCCACACCACACAGTGGCACGACAGGTCTAGCCACCACCATATGGTGTGCCGACCTAGTGCCCTACTTTGTCTCTGCCGTGTTTCCGTGTTGCTCACGGAAAAATAGGCATATTGGCTTTTGTCTCGTCAATTTGAGAATATTCATTTTCGACTACGGAACCAAAAACAGCAAAAACAGGCAATTGGCCTTTGTGGCATCTTGTTAATAGGTTAGTTCGAGAAAATGCATAAAAAGTACCTCAAAGTGTGGACAAAGAAAAGAAAAGTACATACTAAACAAGCATGGAACATCAAAAATTATAGCTACGTTTGCAACGTATCAACATCCCCAAACTTAACTCCTGCTCGTCCTCGAGTAGGTAAGTGATAAAAAGAAAGAATAATTTTTGAGGTGACATGCACCATCATAGACTTGATCAAAGTATTTGTAAAACATTGATAGCTGGGATCATAGTACTTCAACATAGCATGAAATACAAAGTTCTAACAATAAGACATAGAAACTATGTTGTAACATGAAAAGGCATAAACAAAAGATTCATAAATAAAAATGCTTTGCAAGACGTTTGTTTGTTTCACATAAAGAAAACATAGCATAGTGGCATTCAGCTTGTCCCTCATAGAGTAGCAGACATAAATGCATAGGACACCTTCATAGTTCATAAGAGTGACTAGATAAAATAGTTTAAAATAAGCAATATCAAAGCTATGCATCAATCAACAAGTCTTGGGACAATGCACATAGAACTAAGAATGGCCACTATGCACTCAAAGTAGGTGCATAAACATAGAAGTTGGAGACTCAACATAAAAGTAAAAGAAAGGCCTTCATAGAAGGAAGCAGGGATTCAAGTCTCATAAAGATCTTCCAAAAATTATGGTACTTATTAGCTTTCAGCTCTCATTGCCCCTATCATAAGCATCTTGAAGTGATTAAGGTTAAAGTGAACAAACTATGGAGTATATGCTTGACAAAGTATAAGTTGGAAATCTCATGTCCCTTGAATACAAGGGTCGCTCCTCGTGCTACTCAAGTTTAGTTATCGGTAAGTTCTTGTCGCCATAAGTACATGTGTATCATAGAGAACCTGCCAGAGGTACCCCTTGCCCGATGATATGGAAGAATCCCCTTATCAAAATGACAAGGCAAGCAGACAAGAAGCATCTCAGCAATCTTCTTATTTACCATGGGAATATGGTGCTTTTTTCCCTCTTTCCTCTTTTCATAATCTCTATTTTTTCTTTTTCTCTTTTTTTCTCAATATAGGACTGATTTTTTATAAGAAGAATGCTTCATAGACAGCTCATTATGCTTCATGGATTAGACCAGCGGCCCAGACATTTCTCTAACACATATACATAACTCCATGGACTTACAAGCTCCCCTTTCATTTCACAAGCGACATCCATAGACAAAAGAGCATGATATCAACTAGGTACAAAGTACCAGTGCAATGTTGAAAGCGTTCCCCATGACAACATGGTTATGATAATCCCCAACAAATAAGTGCAAGCATATACAACATAGATGACACAATGGTTCAAGTTTATTAAGGGCAAGAAAAGTAAAGTGTTCCATCAAGTTCGTGAGAGCTTTAATCACTAGTTTTCTCATAACAAGTTTAATTTGGAAGGTAAACAAAAACATGAATATACTTGGAATAGCATATGCTAGTAGGTAGGTATGGTGTACTCTTTGGAATAACTTGGTTTTATTTGGAGTTGGATGCATGAGTGGAACTAATACTTGGTTATGGAGGCTAGCAAAAGGCGGGGCGACAACCTAAGAGAGCGATAATGGCCATAATCATGCAGGCGACAAAACATCATTGATCAAAGAATAAAGTACTACAAGTTGAGAACTAATGGATTATAAAAGCCTTATGGTGACTTGGGATAGTCATATCATGGTGTGAGCATGTGCCAAGTCAACCCAAATAAAACATCAAGGAGAATACCACAATACTATGCTTTAATATGCTAAAACAACATGATTCTTCAAAGGCACATTAAGCAATCTCAATTGTTTATAATGTAGGGTAATGGGTGGCTACACTAGCAAAAAATCAAAATTTTCTACGCGTCAACCAGGAATACTATTGTCATAGATCAGGATTACCGCTAGGCGCATAGGTGTGGAACTTCGATGAAACACGTCGGCGATGTAGATGTTCTCGTCTCCTCCTTGCCCTCATCCCACGAGCAGCTCCCCTTTGCGCGGCTCGTCCAAGTGCTCTGAGATCAGCACCTCCGGGTATCCACCGTCCGAGTGGAAGCCGTCTACGCCATACTACTAGGTCTACACATGCAACACAGTTTGAAGAGGAGTGGCGGCTGGGTGGAATACTCGACCCTATTCAGCTCCTCACCCTCTCTTATATAGGCATCCTGGTGGGCTTCTACATTAGCGCCCATTAGCAGCTAAGCCTGGTCTAGTCGGATCAATCCTCATTAGGCTTCCAGCCCTAAAGTGTGTGACCCTATAGGTTCATACCGTATAGACATGTGCACAGTACACTTACTCGCGTCAATAGTTGGTAGCAGCCTCTAGCAAGACATGCCAACTCCTAAACATATATAAATATCATTCAGACGAACCATCACAAGGTTGGTACATGTCTTTCCCTTTGCCTCATGATATTTGGTCTAGCTCCAAGCTGACCTCTCTTTCTCGACTCTTGTGATTAGGAATCCCTTTACTAGGTTAACTCTTAACCATATGTACAGACCATGCATTTCTGGATTCGATCACTCGAGGGGCCTAGAGATATCTCTCTCAACTGAGAGGGCAAATCCCATCTTGATTGACGATGCCTTGCAGCATGTATCGAGGACAAGCCGAAAGCTACCTTTATAACTACCCGATTCACGGAGTAGTGTTTGATAGCCCAAAGTAGGTCGATCCATCTCAAGTACATCGACAATCTTAGGTCTAAGGACAAAGCATTACGATGTGTAGAGAGCTGCAAGTATTATTGCTAGTCTCAAGTTGGGTCAGTCCAACCCCATGTTCATGACATGTGTCCACATCATTGGTTTGACATCTCCATGTCTATGACTTGAAACATAGTCATCAACCAATCGATGTGCTAGTCTAATATTCACGTGTGTCCTCCATGAACTCCGACTAGGGACAATTATTAGATAACCATACAAGTAAAGGTTTCACAAACAATTCACATAATTGCCAATCAATACAAGTTGCACGGTATATGGATATTCAAGGAACGTTATAAAAACTCATGGATACACATGAAATACAATCATCTATATGATTGCCTCTAGGGCATATTTCCTTCAGTCTCCCACTTGCACTAGAGTCAATCTAGATAGTATCTAATACCTATTGCTCTTGTGCGGTTCATCACGGCTGCGGGAGTGGCTTAGTCAAGGGATCAGCAACATTTGAGTCGATGTATTTTGCATAACATGACACTACCATCATCAATGAACTCACGAATCGGATGGTAGCATGCGAATATGTTTATTCTTCTGGTCTTTATCTAGGTTCCTTGGCTTGTGCAATAGCACCATTGTTGTCACAATAAGCGTCCAAGGGATTGGGCGAGCCTGAACCACACCAAGAAGCGATCGGAAATTCTAATCTAAACACTTCCTTTGCAGCCTCCGAGGCAGCAATATATTCAGCTTCTGTTGAAGAGGAGGCCAATGTATCTTTCTTGGAACTTTTCCACCTCACAGCACCACCATTCATGACAAACACATAACCTGATTGCGATTTTGAGTCATTTGAGTCATTAAGGTAACTCGCATCTGTGTAACCCTTTACACTGAGTTCAACCTCACCTCCATAAACTAGGAACATATCCTTAGTCCTTCTCAAGTACTTAAGGATATTCTTTACCCATTGTCTAGTGACTCTCACAGATCGACTGGTATCTGCTCGTAACACTTAGAGCATAGGAAACATCTGGGCGAGTACATTTCATTGCATACATGATGGATCCAATAGTCGAAGCATATGGAACCCTACTCATGCGCTCTCGCTCATCAGTAGTCGAAGGACCTTTGAGTCTTGCTAAGTTTAATGCCGTGAGACATGGACAGAACCCCTTCTTAGCCTCTTCCATGCTGAACCATTTCAACACTTTGTCAATGTCACGTACTCGACTTAATCAATTAGCCTCCTTGATCTATCTTTATAGATCTTGATGCCCCGAATATATGCGCTTCTCCCAAGTCCTTCATAGAAAAACTATTTTCAATGAGGTCTTAGACTTCGAACATAGGAATGCCATTTCCAATCATTAATATGTCATCCACATATAAGATTAGAAACACAAGTGATTTCCCATTTTCTTTATTATACACACAAGGTTCTTGTTCGTTTTTGGTGAAGCCAAACTCCTTTACAACTTCATCAAATCGAATGTTCCAACTCCGAGATGCTTGCTTTAGCCCATAAATAGACTTTTGATGTTTGCATACCTTTCCAGCATTGTTTGGATCGATAAAACCTTGAGCTGCATCATATACACGTCCTCAGTAAGGATTCCATTTAAGAAAGCCGTCTTGACGTCCATCTGCCATATCTCATAATCGAAATATGCAACAATGGCTAGAATGATCCGTATAGATTTAAGCATCGCTACGGGCGAGAAAGTCTCGTCGTAGTCAACTCCTTGAACTTGTCAAAAACCGTTTGCAACAAGTCGAGCTTTATGGATGTGAACATTTCCATCCATATCAATCTTCTTCTTATAGATCCACTTGCACTCAATGGCTTTAAAACCATCAGGTAGGTCAACCAAGTTCCAAACTTGATTGTCTCCCATGGACTCTATCTCAGATCTCATGGCAATCAGCCATTTCTCAGAGTCTGGGTCCACCATCGCTTCTGCATAGGTCACAGGCTCATCATTGTCTAACAATAATAACTCTCACGCTTCGCGAAGCCTCGCCGACCTTCGTGGCTGTGGTGCTTCTATTGCCACGGGTTCCTCAACATTACGCTACAATAGCATCACTCATAGAAGCATCCCCAAGCTGGCTCATCTTGAACTTCTTCAAGTCGCACCGACCTTCCACTCGTTCCCTTTGTGAAACTCTTTCTCTAGGAAAACCGCTCTGACGACAAACACTTTGCCCTCTTCTCGGTTGTAGAAGTAATACCCTAAGGTTTCCCTTGGGTATCCCACAAAAATGCACTTATCCAATTTGGGTGTTAGCTTGTCCAACTAAAGTCGCTTGACAAATGCATCACAACCCCAAATCTTTAGAAAAAGACAAGCGGGATTCTTTCGGTCCACATCTCATATGGTGTCTTAACTACGGATTTAGATGGTACCTGTTTAGTGTGAAAGCTGCTTTGTTTCTAGCGTGTAACCCCAAAATGATAATAAATAAATCCATTTGGTTCATCATCGATCAAACCATGTCCAACAAAGTTCGATTCCGTTCGAGAGCGTTTCTTTGAGGCATTCAAAGGCGTGGTGTGGAACAATTCCATAACTCTTAAGATGATTGCTAAACTTGTGACTCAAATATTCACCTCA
This sequence comes from Avena insularis, assembly GCA_023614405.1. Classification (NCBI taxonomy): domain Eukaryota; kingdom Viridiplantae; phylum Streptophyta; class Magnoliopsida; order Poales; family Poaceae; genus Avena; species Avena insularis. The sequence goes on from CM042686.1 coordinate 177,273,691, forward strand.
TGATCAAATCGCAAGGCTTTTATTTTCTTGCCACATTGATTCTCTACCTCATTCTGAAACTCTTTGAACTTTTCAAAAGTTTAGGACTTATCTTCATCATGTAGACATAGCCATATCTCTGAAATCATCGGTGAAAGTAATGAAGTAGTGATATCCTCCTCTGGCTATCGTGCTCATTGGTCCACATACATCGGTATGTATGAGTTCCAACAAGTCACATCGCTCTCTCGAAACCCGTAAAAGGCGCCTTGGTCATCTTTCCAAGTAAACAAGCTTGACATGTCCGTATGATTCAAAATCAAGCGAAGTTAGAAGACCATCACCATGGAGCTTCTTCATAAACTTTTCACTTATATGCCCCAAATGACAATGCCATAAATAGGTAGGACTCAAATCATTTGGCCGAAGCCTTTTAGCACTAACATTGTAAACACATGCATTATCAAGATTTAAAATAAATAACCCATTCACAATGGGAGAATCGGCCACAAACATAGCATTCTTAGAGATTACACAACCATTGTTTGTACTCGCGAATGAATAACCATCCCTCATCAAACATGAAGGTGATAAAATGTTTCGACCCATACTAGGAATGTAATAACAATTATTTAACTCCATAATAAATCCACAATGAAGGTGATGTTGCATGGCAACGAACAATGCAGCAACCCTTGCTTTATTTCCGGAAAATCCATGCCTTCGCACTTCTCTAGTTCTTATTAGCCCCCGCATCAAATTGCAAATATGAGCAACCGATCCGGTATCAAATACCCAAGAGTTAACATAAGAATCTGCGAGAAAAATGTCCACAACATTTACAACAAGCGTGCCTAAGTGGGAAGTACTCTTACTTCCACCCTTCTTCAAAGAAGCCTGGTACTTGCTGCAGTTTCTCTTCCAGTGGCCATATTCATGACAAAAGAAACACTCAGTGTCTTCTGCAGGTCCAGCCTTTTGCTTGGGTGCAGGGTTTGGCTTAGGGATCGTATCCTTAGCCTTGCCCTTCTTCTTCTGCCAAGAAGTGCCCTTTTTCTTGAAGCTAGGCATTACTGAGCCATCACATGTCTATGCCCACACTTCTTAATGTCACATTCTCTGTTTTGACATCCCACATAATTCATTAAGGCCCCTCTCCACCCCATGCATATGGTAGTTGAAATAAATGCCCATAGCTAGATGGAAGAGATGCCAAAATGAAATTAGTAAGCAACTCTTGTCTAATGGAAAACCAAGCTTTTCCAAAGTCATTGTAACCAACCATTTTGATCACATGGGGCCTATAGCTGCTCCCTACTGCCTTGCATTCCACAAAGGACTTAGCGACATTGTACCTCTCGGTCCTAGCATGAGTGGAACATGTCCTTAAGCGCCTTGATCATATAAATGCGCTTCACGATCCTCAAGCTGCTTTTGAAGATCAGGTTCCATGCATCTGGCATAAGACAACTAACCTCAAGAAATTCATCACATGCTTTCTTGTAGGCATTCTTAAGAGAACGGCGATTATATTATCAGCGAGTTCATCCGGGATTGGGGTATCGAGCAGTTTCCTTTTCTCAGCCACGAGAATAATTCTCGAGATTCTGGACCCAGTCCGAATAGTTTATTCCATTTAGTTTATCCTTTTCAAGAATCGAGCATAAGCAAAAGGTGATGAATTGTTGGTGCCATTGATCTACAACAAAAAATATGCAAAATACTAAGCCATGTAACCATGAAAGAGTAAAACATATTAAACAATTTAATAGCATATACTCCCACTTAAATCAACATCACTCTATTGATACTAAGTGATTCAAGATCCACAATTAACAAGTCGACTAGTGAGCTTTAGCATCAACTGCTAGAAGACAAGGTAAATCGGTAAGCAACCTTTGCTAATCATATCACATATGACTCTTGTTGTTGGGTGACATCTCTATGTCAAAACTAGGCGTAACCTTTATGCTAAGGTCCTTAAGCATTAAGATGACCTTGTTAAGCTCACCAACCCTTATGCGTGTAGGTATCAGATACAAACCCATCCAGCCAAGGAAAACCGTGGCACCCTAATTTCATAGACCCCTGCTTGATTTATGGGGCATAGGATGGTGCAAGGTTTGGTTGGGAGGGCATGGTTTAACTTAAAATTTGTGAGATCATTCTACTTCTATCATATAAGCATGCATAGTAGTAAAAGCATTATAAGAATAGCATTCACATAGATGTGATACGGTATGGCCCATTTTCTCATGGTGATCTCCATGCATAGAACATCCACCATGATGATCTCCATCTTCATGCTCTATACGACCATCCTCCAAGTGATGAGTTCTCCAAGAACTAATACAAGTTATTACTCTAACAGCTAGTAATCAAAATTACATGGTATTGGGATCATCACAAGTTGTACATGAGCCATTACAATAATTGACAACACATATAGCTCGGTAGTGTTGCCCTACTCACGACCATGAGTCATGAAAAATACATACATGCATCACATACATTTTTGGGCCATCTTGATCACATAAATCCTGCAAAACAAGTTGTGCATAGAATGCATTCTACGGATCATGTGAAATCATAGCACCTATGAACCTTAACGTGATACCAAAGGGGCTACGACTAAGGGGGGTCTAGGGGGTCTCCCCCTACGGGGTTCGAAGGGGCAATTTTCTTTCAGGATTTTGATCGGCAAATCAAATTTACCATAAACCGACCATAGTTCTGATTCGACCAAACTCCTTTGATCACGATGCGTCAATTCAGATCTAATTCTGATTCGATCAAGCATATTGATCTTAGCGTGATTCAAAAGGATTTATGTGTCCTTTGTCTGCCCGATGGCGGAAGCCGGCCGGTAGGGGTAAGTCGTTCGACGAACTTAGAATCACAATCACGGAAAATAAGATCATAGATCAATCCAGAACCACCGCCATACAGACGATCACATCATCCATATGCAAACTTCCCGAACCTATGACTGAACAGCATCAGCTCGATACCCTTTGTAGGAGTAGCGGGTAGGCTACACTAGCGAAAATCAAAATTTTCTACCGCGTCAACCGGGAATACTATTGTCATAGATCAGGGATTACCGCTAGGCAGCGGGTGCGGAACTTCGATGAAACACGTCTGTGATGTAGATGTTCTATGTCTCCTCCTTGCCCTCGTCCCGAGCAGCTCCCATTCTTGGCTCGTCCAAGTGCTACATATGTAGCACCTGCGAGGTATCCACATGTGGGATTGGAAGTCGTCACGCCATGGTGGTAGATGCTTACGTGCAACAGTGAAGAGGAGTGGCGGTGGGTGGAATGCTCAACCCTATTCAACACCTCACCCTCTCTTATATAGGCATCCACTGGTGGGCTTCTACATTAGCGACCCATTAGCGACCTAAGCTTTGGTCTAATTCGGATCAATCCTCATTAGGCTTCCCCCTAAAGTGTGTGACCCTATAGGTTCATGCATTATAGACATATTCAGTATGCTTACTCCGTCAATAGTTAGTAGCGACCTCTAGCAAGGCGTGCCAACTCCTAAGCATATAAAGATCATTGGACGAACCATCACAAGGTTGAGTACATGTCTTTCCTTTGCCTCACGATATTTGGTCTAGCTCCAAATGACCTCTCTTTCTCAGCGTGATTGAATCCCTTTACTAGGTTAACTCTTAACCATATGTAGCACTGACCATGCATTTCTGGATCCGATCACTCGAGGGCCCCAGAGATATCTCTCTCAAGTAGAGAGGGGCAAATCCCATCTTGATTGACCGATGCCTTGCAGCATGTATCATGACAAACCCAAAAGCTATATTTATAACTACCCAGTTATGGAGTAGTGTTTGATAGCCCTAAAGTAGATCGATCCACATCTCAAGTACATGCGACAATCTCAAGTCTAAGGACAAAGCATTACCACGATGTGTAGAGAGAGCTACAAGTATTATTGCTAGTCTCAAGTTGGGTCAGTCCAAACCCATGTTCATAACATGTGTCCACATCATTGGTTTGACATCTCCATGTCTATGACTTGCGAAACATAGTCATCAACCAATCAATGTGCTAGTCTAATATTCACGTGTGTCCTCACATGAACTCCGACTAGGGACAATTATTAGATAACCATACAAGTAAAGAGTTTCACAAACAATTCGCATAATTGCCAATCAATACAAGTTGCCTGGTATATGGATATTCAAGGAACATTATAAAAACTCATGGATACACATGAAATACAATCATCTCTATGATTGCCTCTAGGGCATATTTCCTTCATATAACAAGTCATGCTATAGCAAAGAATACTAAGCCTAAAGCCAAAACAATATCAAGCATGGCATGACAAAGCATAGGCCACAGTCAAAAACAAGCTCTCTTTACCACTTAAGCATGAACTTTCCTATTCTTTTCCAATCCAAACCAAACTATTTAAAACCAATGTATGAAGAGGGGTTCAACCAATTTATTCAACAAACTAAGCAAACCAAGCAAGCGAAAAACCAAAACGAAAAGCGAAAAAAGAAGCGGCTCCAAGAACAACACAATGCATGAAACAATAAAAATGAAGCGTTTGGAAGAAACACAGGAGTTTTATTAATGAAGAAGGATGCCTTGGGCATCCCCAAACTTCAACGCTTGTACTTCTTGGATATTTCTTGGGGTGACCGTGGCATCCAAGCTTGAATTAGTCATCCTTCATCTCATTACTCATTCCTTCCATACACGAAATTTTCCTTCATACAAACTTCACATAATCTTTATTAGCAACATTAGTGCACTCAAGATAATAAGTCTTTAGGTTCAGTTCTAATACCAATAAAACTTCCATTAAAACACTAGCTACTGTAGAACTTCCCTCAAAAAGCTCAATTCGCCAAAATAACTCAAAAAGGAACCAACAAGAAGCAAATGCAAATAATGGCAATCTGTCAAAACAGACCAGCGGGTAAAAGCAATTTTTTCAAGACCTTCTGTTCCTCAATCAAAAGTGTTGAACTAACGAAAGTTAGATAACAACCTGGGGCAGAAGCACAAAACTTCACTCCTCAAAAGGGCGTATAGAATCTACACGAATTTTTACGGTGAAGCACAGAAATCTGTTTAGGACAACAACTTTCCCAATCATTACTTCTCTCTCATTAGAGTTACTCTTGGCACAAAAGCAAATAAAAAGTATAAGGGCGGTTATTACAGAGGTAATAACTTCAAGACTCAACTAAAACTTTTGGTTATCTCCCAATAAGTACTTTCTTTCGCCTTTAAGTTAGGCATGATAGTTTGAAGATGCTCACATAAGAAATATGAATTGAGAGTAAAAGAGAGCATCAAGAAGCAAAAGAGGGGAAACTTAATATTGTTGAGACACATAAAACCTTGTTTCCCTATCTCATAATAACTTTCAGTAGCATCATGAATAAAATTAACAATATAACTATCACATGAAACATTCTTATCATGAGCCACATGCATAAAATGATTATTACTCTCCACATAAGCATAGTCATTCTTATTAATTGTGGTGGGAGCAAATTCAACAAAATAGCTATCATTATTATTCTCATCACCATAATCATCAAATATAGGAGGCATATTGTAATCATTAATTTTCTCCTCAATAGTAGGTGGACTGAAAATATCATATTCATCATTGTAATCATCATATATTGGAGGTTTGGTATCATCATAAGCAATAGAATAGCTATCTTCCAAAGCTGGGGAACTAAAAAGATCATTTTCATAAAAACTAGCTTCCCCAAGCTTAGACTTTTCCATAGCATTAGCAATAATGGTGTCCAAAGAATTCATACTAACAACATTGCTATTAGCATGCAAATAAAGTTCCATAGTTTTTTAATTTTCTCTGCAAACACTTCATGTCCTAACTCAAGATAAATACTATAAAGCTCTCTAATTTTGTTGTTGTTTTCCATTAAGCCTAACTAGTGAAAACAAGAAACAAAAATACAAAATTGCAGAATCTAAAGGAAATAACTTCAAGCACTCACACCGGAGGATGTGAGTACCTTTTACCTTACCATCCCGGCAAAGGCGCCAGAAAATAGAATAATGTCTACACACTTCTATTCTTGTAGACAGTTCTTGGGCCTCCAAGTGCAGAGGTTTGTAGAACAACAGCAAGTTTTCCCTTAAGTGGATCACCCAAGGTTTATCGAACTCAGGGAGGAAGTGGTCAAAGGTATCCCTCTCAAGCAATCCGCAATCAAGATACAAGAAGTCTCTTGTGTCACCAACACACCCAATACACTTGTCAGTGTATAGGTGCACTAGTTTGGCGAAGAGATAGTAAAATACAAGTGGTATAGATAATTATAAGTGGCAACGGTGATAGAAAATAGCTTGATGGCGTGGAAAAGACTAAAGTAAAACTGAAATAAAGATAGAAGTAAGCAAACATGTAATAGATCTAATAGCAAACAATGTTTCAGTGCTTAGAAACAAGGCCTAGGGATCATACTTTCACTAGTGAACACTCTCATATAAATATATTCTTCTTTATGATACTACGCTGAACTACTCTCTGGTTGGACACTCTAATCCATGGTAAGGCTATAACACCACACCTCAAAGTTTGGCTTTCCGCATCTACATAACCCCCACTTTGTCACCTTGAGCACTAGATGGTTCCAACAAACATCACAATTTCATAAGACATCAACTCCAAATATAACTCATAACAAGTATTTGTAATCTCTAGCCTAGGTGCCACCATGGTGTACTTGTTGTCCTTTCACACACATGGGGAAGCGAGATCTATTAAAGAACTTGAGTAGCAAGGTAGATCTGCAGATTATAAAGCTCATGATCACAGTATGATCATGCATAGAAGAGATAGACACATAGCTACCGGTAGAGCCCTTGCTTCGAGAGAGAACTACTTCCTCCTCATCATGGGAATCAGCAATGGTGATGGAGATGGTGGTGGAGATCGATGGAGATGGTTTCACGGGTACTTCCTCGTCGTGAGGTGCGAGTGAGAACTTTACATTCCCGAGATCTCTCCCATTTGGTGGCCGGCGGTGTTCTTGGGAACTTTTTCGTGGTGGAGAAACCTTGATAATTTAGGGTTTTTGCATCGGGAGGCATCTTATGGGCGAAGAGGCAAGGTCAGATGGTGGCTGAGCCACACCACTTTTTGATAACCTGACCCGAGGGCTAGCACGCCACCATATGGTGTGCCCACCACAGTGCCCTACTCCGTCTACCGCCCAGTGTTTTCCGTGTTGCTCCCAGGGAAAATAGGCATATTAGTTTGTCCCGTCAATTCGAGAATATTCATTTCTGACTTTACGGAACCAAAATAGCGAGAAAAGCGAGCCTTCTTGCATATGGCATCTTGTTAACGAGTTAGTTCTAGAAAATGCATAAAAAGTACCTCAAAGTATTGGACAAACAAAGCAAAGTAGATACTAAACAAGCATGGAACATCAAAAAATTATAGATATGTTTGCAACATATCAAGATCACATGTATGGCGCTAGCAATCTTGGCGAACATGAGATTGATCTTTCTTGCGCCGCGTCCATGAAGATAAGACTCATCTAAGTAGCCACCTATTTGTGCCTCGAGCACCAAGGGAGACGGAGCACTTTGGGGAGGTACTGGCGTGGGTGATACAGCTCTTGTCGAAAGGTGATGCGAGGACTCGCACCCGGCTAAGGTACTCAATAGTTGAGGCGGTTGACCACCAAATTGACTTGGCGGTGATTGACTTTTGCACCCTATTGGAGGCGTCGTTTTTGGATTATGCCCATATTCCCCGGTTGTAGTCTTGCTTCGCCGGTTGTAGGTCTTGCTAACGGTTGTGGGTACTCCTTTGTTCTAGGTTGGTGCGCACGCGAGGTGGTGGTGGTGGTTCGGGGCGATTGGTGGAAGTGCTCCATGAGGCTATAGCACCCAGAAGCATTTCGTGGCTCCGTAACCCACGATTTATCACGTTGCGATTCATCTGGGTGAGGCCTTACCGTGGAGCTTGAGGAACTTCGTGGTAGTCCTTTAGGAGGTGGATGGACTTCTTCTTGCCGTCGTGTTTGTTGATGTAGAAGTGGATGTTTGCAAGGTCGGATAATTAATGCTGGATCGATGTTCCGAGGAGATTAAGTCGCAGTGCGTTGTTGCGCCATACTTGCATGGTTTTCCAGCTGTCGTGGTAGCCGTTGCGATTTTCTGCTTATTGCTTGACATTAAGTTGTACCGTCATCATGTTTGTCGGCGTAGCCAGCCACGACCATGTCGACTTATTCAGCGGTATTCATAATAGCCATGCATCGACATTTCGCCCAGCGATGCGCATGTCGGTGGCGAGGTCTTAAATGCACTTACGTCACGAGTGGACACGGTTATTTTTCACGAGGTCACTCTCCATCCGCCCACCTATTCATGATTTCCATTAGGTGGTCAATTCGGTTTGGGCTTTTACGTGGCCCGGCTCCCCCTTGAGCTCTGCAAAGGCGTATTTTACCACCGTTGAGCATATCGATTACGCAGCGATCTTTGGAGATGTGCTTTCACGTAAGAATTTTTAATGATGGACCATGATGAGTCCAAAATTGAAGTATTTTACCTCTTGTTTTGCATAAATAGGTAGGGATTTTTGCTATTTCATTAGCCTATGTGCGCTATTTAAGATTCTTATTTCAGCGAGGATCCCAAATAATGGAGTCATAGTGTGTAATTACCATGATATTTCTAAGTGATAAAAGCCATTTTATGAATTTACACGGATGAATAGCAAATAAGGAGGCACCGAGCGATAACGACCCTTTGGTATAAAGGCGGTGCCCGTAATTGCCGGTCCTTAAGTAACCGTCGCCGTGCTTCTTTCCTCAGCCCGGCCGCCTCGTCATCAAATAGTTTCTCGAGGCGAAGAAGAGAAGGATATCCGACATTCACCACAGCGGAAACCACGAAAACACCACATTTGAAAGGGATGCAGAGGAGGAACTTGGCTGGGGTAAAATCCTAGATACTTCATGGATCATCGGAGGACAACGCATCATCCCCTTCACCATCAACCATTGCATCTTCATCACCACCATTACACCCATACTTCCACCTATTAGAACTCTTTGTAATTCCGAGATCAATTGTGGTTTTGCATTAGATCTACACCATTTTAATCCATCCATTTGATTATGATGATGTTGTTGATTGCTTCCATAATGAGTAGTTCCTTTGTTCTTGGGGAGATGGATAAACCCCTAGCATACCACTATGAACTTGTAATGAAGATGAGTCTATTCTTGTGTCCATATGACTTGCTTGTGTTTGATATAATTTATAACTTGTGTTTGATTTCTCTCTTTGGATGATATGTGAAAGTGGGCCATGTATCATTTTCTTTTCGGGACTAAAGGAGGATGGGAAACCCTTTGGACGTGTTGTGGAAGCATGCCGGGTGCCTGAAGTGACGGATTGGAGCTGGCTAAGTAACCCTCATGGTGAAAGGGGGAGTAGAGGACTCCTAAATAATTCGATATCCCATGCAGAAACCCTTAGTGCGATGGCTGCGCCGTTGATTGCTCTTAGGCATTGCATTGGTTATTTAGAGGCCTCACACTTGGCTCATAAGTGGCTTCCTGAGCCTTGTGGTAGATATCTTATTGGGGATCTCTCCACATGTCATGACATAGAAGTATGTTATCTTGATTGCATATAATAATAGTACTATGCTGGTGTTGTATCCTGCATCCCAGAACATTTAGCCTATTGAGTTCGACCACGCTTTCCATACTGATCTTGTTACTTGTTTTTACTTGTTTAATTACTTTTTGCAGAAACAGCCATAAACCATTCCAAATACCCTTTACTTGAGATCAAAACAACTTACATGTATTCTTTGGTAGATATTAGTAATGGGGGATAAAAACCTTTACCAATAGGTCTCTATGGGTTCGATATCTTTACTTGAAACTATTTTAGTTGGTATGTGGCGCACGGTCATCGGACCACCTCTGGATGTAGGGCCCGCGATGATTATTTGAACCCATTAGCAAGCCCTTTAGTTCTTGATTAGCGCAGGCCTTTTTATAAGTGCCATGAAGTTTCGCCTGGCCCATGGTGTATCTTCCCAAGCATGGTTAGTCCATGAGGCAGAGATTATTGAGGCATCGCCTGCGGTGCGGTGGAGGAACTATGTCTATGCTTTTGTTTCCGCCGTGCATCTTAATGGAGGAGATATGATCTTCAACTAACGTTCGGGTCCACCAGGTAGTGAACTTCAAGTTCTCAATGGAAGTTTTGAACCCTTCGGCATGCGTGTTTGCCCGTATAAGCTCAGCTAAAGCAGCCAACACACATGAAGTTCTATTCCTTGAAGTCCTCCGACTATGTTGAGGCGTGCTGGTGTACATCTTGTAGACTTTGTAGCGGTGTAATGTCATCATGTCGTCATAGTCGCGTCTCGATGTCATTTCGGCGTGTATAACCAGGTCATCTCGGCTTGTCGCCCGAGGAGGAGAAGCGAATAGTACATGACTAGAGCTTGTTTCTCTTGACTTCAGTGTTGGATCTTTGGTATTGTGACCTCGTGGTAATTGGTAGATCGGTTTATGGCGGATCGTGGATACAGCTAGTGGTTGATTATTGACGGGTACATGAGTGGTTCTTGTCACGGCCTTGTGGTATTTTGAATACATTTCCCATGATCCACCGTCATGGCCGAAATCGAAGACTTGAGTATGTGTATCTTGCTCTTTGCTAGTTAGATTAAGCTAGTCGAGCGCCCTTTTAGTGGTTAGCGGTGTTTACCCTTGGAGGAGACCCTCCGTTGAAGAAGGCGCTGCTTGAGAGAACTCGATAGGTAGCAGCACCACCAAGCTTGTCAGTCGGCGCTCACCTCTTGGCGGCGAAATCTTACATGAGTATTAATGACAATTCATCAACATTGTTGTGATGAGTTTAGCGACGGGGGTTTGCTTTATAGGGGCACCTCCCACGCTCGGCATACTGGCGTCATTGAGTTGGATCTCACGCCGCAGTTAGCGTTCACCTCGGGGTTGGGTGGTTGCTGATGGGCTTCAATGGGGCCGATGGTAAGAATTCGTTAGTCGGCCGTTGTTGGTGGTCGTTGTTGGCATTATCACTGAGTTCCTCCATCGCGGTGTTATGATGGCGCGTAGTGGTAGAGGCTGTTGCTCCCGCGGTCCGGAGTCGGAGATAAATGGCTCCATCCTCGATGCTAGATCACCCTGGGTGGACTCGCTATTTGTTGCCATCGTTCTCGGTGATCTTGCGTTGATTCACTCGAAGTGCCGAGCGGTGGTGGGAACCATGATGTAAAGACAATAAAGGAGCTGTGGGCGTCGGGGCCCGAAGCGTGCCCGATCAGCTTCCGCCCGAAGACGATCCATACATACGGACTTCGAAATCGGTAGTCGCCGTGCGTGGATGGTGATCTAAAGGCGCGAAGAGGCGGTCTCGCTGTAGAGTTGTAGATCATGGTTGTGGGGCTGAGAAGCCGCAACAGCACTCCCGTTTCCACGGACAGCATGGTGTGAGGTTAACTCATCAGCCCATCGTTGATGGACTTAGGTTAGGAAGTGGGGGAGCATTGAGTAACATCGATGGCTAGCAAACAAGCCTTGCATAGTGACATGAGGTTTTACCAGTTAGGGCCTCATAGGATTCCCTACTCACCCATGCTGCTCTTGATTATGAAATTCGAAAGTTACAAGGTCTTGAGATGCAATGCATGAGGTGTGTCTGAGGGATAAAATGTATGGATTGTCCTCCTGTTCTCCTCCTAGCCTTTATAGGGAGGCTAGGTCTAGGGATATGAATTAAATATGGGATTCTGATTTGGGTTTTTCCCTTTAATCTACTTTGTGTCCTTCAAGTGAAATCTGGGCCACCAGATCCTTGATAGAACACGTTACTTGTAGTGGACTCCTTCTTGGGCTAGGCCATTATGGGCTAATCTCGAGTACTTGTAAGCGCCCTATGGGCGTTTATTGGGACTTCATGACCTCCATCATCATTGTATTAAGCTCGACCCCCATCGATCAGAGACAGACTAACCAAAGTAAGAAAAATCATGTGCAAGATTCCTTCTAGGAGGGGTATGAACATAAGCACCACCCTTCCTCTCATCTCGAAGCACGATCTGCCGCTATATCTCTGGACAGGACCCTAAATGTCGAGCTAGAGGTTTGGAACTCTTGCCGAGGAGCACGCAGCCATTCGCCATTATTGCACCTCCTCTTTATTAGCATCACACCCTGCCTCACTATGCTGCAACCGCCACAATCAAACAGAAGTTGGGGACTTCCTCATATTTCAGGTCAAACCACTTCCCTCAACATCTTTAGCATTCTCCTTTTGACACCGTACAGCGGTTGATCCAGTTGATGCCACACGAATCCTCGGATCTTTCCCCATGCAAAGCCTTCCTCATCCACATCCACCGAGACGTACTTGCCAATCCAACAACCAATCAGTTCACCGTACACCTTATTAATCATGTCCATGGGTAGGTCTAAAACCCTCACCCAGATCTCTAAAGAATGAAACACCATATCCGAGGGCTTAACAGATCTGTCATAACCCTCAATCAGCATAGCACTAAAGTCGAATTACCAAGGTCCATTCTGAACTACGTGCCTCCAATCGTCCTTAGGAGAGAACTTTACCATGATTCGGTTATCTCCAAGATCTTTGAATTGTGCTTGGTGATGAAGCCCCCATGCACGATGCATGGCCCGATCCAGAGCCCCAATGATCCGCTTCCTTGGTGAGCAAGATTTTCCCACCACCGCCCATATCGTCCTGGGGATGTTCGCCAATTCTACCCCTCCGATGACTAGCCTATTCGCTTCTTTGTCCATCAAGAGGAGGACCCCCCATCTTCACCGAAAGACTGGTAGCCAGATCTTCCATGCCACTCTTCAAAGGAGATCGTGACGAACTCCCCACCACTCCCCCAAGACCGCCACTGAGTAGACATCACGAACCCGCACGACCACCTCCCTAGCCCGAGGCACGAGAGGAGACCAACACCAGGGTGCGCAAAGAAGCTCTCGTCGTCAAGATCCCCTCCGCCGCCGAGAAACAACCACCCACGAGGAGAAAACCCTAGCCTACCACGATCGCCCGCCGATCGCCCTAGAGAAATTTCTGCTCACGGTGGACCCACCCCATGGAAGCTATTGCATGACATTTCAGCACATGGGCATGGCCGCATGGAATACTTCAGTTTTCATGAAAACCACAGTTTTTTGGAAATAGAGGTCCATACCTTTTTCTAGTATTATAGTGTGAAAATAACCCAATTTTTGGAATACTACGGTTTCAGATTATTTTATTTTAGCCAAACAACTCAAAGTACTGCATACCGTAGTATTTTTTTTAAAACGTGGTATTTGTGAAATACAGAGAAAAACTGTGTTGCCAAACAGGCCCCCTGTCACTAACAGGCTCATTCAGTTTTGAAATGAGTGACATGCTACCTGACGAAGTCACGAAAGGATAACATCGCCAAAACCCCAGTTCCAGCGCAAAAGAAATAGCATGCCTGGCAGCTTTGCCTTCAGCCAGTTCAGGAATGAGGAGACGAATCTGTCGACGTTGGCGGGGGCGCTGAGCTAGCCAGAGGACGATGACCTGCCCCCTGGCCTGCCGACGAGCACCTGATTGTCTCTTGATGTACTCCGACGGCGTGGCAGTGCCGACGGCCTAGACGGTTTCTTGCTGACTGCTTCGGCTGGTGCTGTTGCCGCGTCGTGGGCTCGTGGCACGAACGGGAGGCAGGGGGCAGCCACGAGTCCGTCCGTGCGCGCACCAGGCCGGCTTCGACACTGCCGAGGCGGCGCGGAGCTGGTGCTACTGCTGTGTCTCTATCTGAAACGGGAGCAACGGGCGCCAGCGAGTGACCAGGCGGTGTTCGATCACGCTTCCGGATAGCATCATTGCCGGCGAGGCGCCGCGGCGTCGGGGACTGGTTCTTGTGCAATCCTCCGGTCGCGGCGTCGGACTGCACCGTTCCCGTGGTGCCTCATCGCGCCTCCGTAATACCAAATCCGACGCGGTGGAGGCGATCAACCTCGTCGTCGGTCTAATTGCGATCTTCCCAGCCATCTGATTCGTGTCTTTGAGTTCCTGCTCCCGACTCCAACTCGGTCCCGGCGACCTTCCCTTCCTCCGCTCCCGACACAAACTAGGTCTGTGCTAGATCAATATAGCTGGCCCTAGACGGAGCTCAGTTCTGCACAATTCATCGACCTTCCTTGTCTATTCTTCGTCAAAGCCACCGGCATGCCTGCGCTGATGTCTAAGCGCCCGTCCGCCGCTCTGGGAGAGATCCACCGCGAGCTCGATCGGCGGAGGAAGTTGGCCGCGGTGGCGAACGGAAGAATCGTGAAGAAATCCTGGTCCACCGATGACCCCAACGGAGCAAGCATCCAGAGGTCGCCCACGCCGATCCTGCGCAAGGCAGCCGGAGCAGCCATGAAGAAGCAGTCGCTGCCGAGGCCGCGAGCGCCTGCAATCTCCTACGTGCCGCTGGAGGAAGCTCCGAAGAGGTTCACTGCCCAAAGGCCGACCCACCCCGTTCGGCATGAGAGCCAACAGGGAATCCAGAAGCAGTCATCCGCGCCGATCCCGCACGATCAGGCCATCAAGAAACCGTTTCTGCCCATGCAGCACAAGCCTACCGAAGCGGTGATCAAGAAGTCCTCCTCGCCGATCTCGCGAGCAACGCCCCAGCCTCACCCGTCGCCGTCCGACTTCGAGCCTATCCAGGAAGGAACAAGGGTGTGCGTGCGGACGCCGATGGGGACGATGCCCTCGGGCCTGCGCCTCTTTATCTGGCTCAGCGCCGTCGTCGTCTCCGATGCAGAGGACGGCTACTTCGACGTCATGTACAACGGCGACTTCCCGCGCGACAACCCTTTCCGCGACGTGCGCGTCCCCAGGGATCAGAAGATGCTGTCGTCGCATCGGTGATCAGAAGGCAGACTCGCCGGAAGCCGAAACTCCTGCTGGTACTGCAGTAGATCGAGAAGCAGAAGCGGTGGAGCCACTCCAAGGTCGTCTTGTCTTGCCGCGTTGCAGTTGCAGTTCCTTGTAATTGGGCGGAGTACTAAGGATGTATGTAGAGATGTGACAATGTCTTGTTGCAAGTTTTTTGGTCATAGAAGGCATTTGGGATGTACATAGGATAGCTGTTATGTTCT
The DNA here is from genome assembly GCA_023614405.1 of Avena insularis. Lineage (NCBI taxonomy): Eukaryota > Viridiplantae > Streptophyta > Magnoliopsida > Poales > Poaceae > Avena > Avena insularis. The sequence goes on from CM042686.1 coordinate 177,288,869, forward strand.
ATATGTACGTGTAGTTCTTGAATCTTGACATCATAAGAATGTTTTGTAGAATACATCGATTTGTAGAATACAGTTAACTGAACTTTCTCAGCTTGTTGAGTTTTGTTGTTCAATATGATTTCAGTGAATAAATCTTCAACAAAATGTTAAGAGATTGGGCGTGTACTCAACTTAGGTGATCGACAGGAATGTGAGAGAAGTCGTTCTAATATATTCCATCACACATTTTGCAAATTACTTGAAATAGTACAGTGGTAGTTACTTGAAAATTCAATATCACAATTGGTAATTCTGAAATCACCAAATTAACAGTGGAAAAGTAATTTGTAGTGGGACTAAATGAACATGCACTCCTACGACAGTTGCTCCTTCCATTGCAACTTCCCCGTGCGATCTTCTTCCAAGAAACAGGTCGTATTAGGAACTGCATCATGCAAGTAAAAAAGGCTCCATCGATCACCAGAATCCAATTCAAGAAAGTCGTAGCAATGTGCGATCCCAAGAATGCAGTTACCAGAGTTAGACGATCTTCTTCATGAGCAAGTTATGTGAAACCATAGCAGGTGGTGAAGGAGGAAGGAGACTGGACGTGGACCAGGGCCGGGATGCAGGAGCGGTCGTGCCTGGGCCGGTTGTTGGGAAAACCTGGCCAATGGGCCGGCCTGGCTCGGCACCGACCCGGCACAGGCTTGGCGTGCCTGGCCCGGCACGGCACGCGGCGGCCCGTCAAGCTCGCGGGTCGAGCCGTGCCAGGGCGACTTCGCGCGACAACCCCTTCCACGACGTGCGTCGCCAGGGATCAGGTGAAGATCATTGCCGTCGTCGCACCGGTGATCAGTGGTGGACTCGCCCGAAGCCGAAACTCACTGCTGGTACTGCAGTAAATCGAGAAGCAGAAGCAGGCGGAGCCACTCTCGTCTTGTCTTGCCGCGTCGCAGTTCCTTGTAATTGGGCGGAGTACTAAGGATGTATGTAGAGATGTGACAATGTCTTCTTGCAAGTTTTTTTTGGTCATAGGCATTTGGGATGTAGATAGGATAGCTCTTATGTTCTATATGTACGTGTAGTTCTTGAATCTTGACATCAGAAGAATGTTTATGTACTGTCTTTATCATCGAATACATCGATTTGTAGAATACAATTAACTGAACTTTCTCAGCTTGTTGAGATTTGATGCTCAAGATGATTTCAGTGAATAAATCTTCAAGAAATGTTACGAGATTGGGCGTGTATTAAACTGAGGTGATCGACAGGAATGTGAGAGATGTCGAAACTCATCCCCCTCTTAGTTCAAATTTGATTTTGCAAAAAACACCCCAATACAGCTACATCATTTCAAATTTAGTCGATTCAAAATCAAATCTTGTCTGTCGCTATCCGCCACCTCCCCGCAGTCCATCGCTCCCCTGCAGTCTCCGGCGTCCCTGACGTCCGCCGCCCTCCCGCAGTTCCCGGCGTCCTCGGCATCCACCACCGCTCCCCTGCAGTCTCCGGCGTCCCCAGCATCCGCCACCGCTCCCCTGCAGTCTCCGGCGTCCCCAACGTCCGCCGCCCTCCCGCAGTTCCCAGCGTCCCCGGCGTCCGCCACCACTCCCCTGCAGTATCCGGCGTCCCTGACGTCCGCCACCACTCCCTGCAGTATCCGGCGTCCCTGACATCCTAGCGTCTCTGCATAATTGCTCTGATTAAATTGATTTGTACAGACTAATTTATCTAAAATGTATAGGTTCAGTTGTACTATCTGAATCAACAAGAAAGAATTATCACACATTATTTTATTGCTGAATAAATCTCAAGAAAGAATACTGGAACCGGAGCAGCAGGTCTAGCCCTGCTGCTGGCAAACTGATGCCATAGTTTAGCCTGAATGGTGTGCTGATGTTGCCTGAGCCAGGCTTGAAGATGCACTGGATGATTACATCAAAACTTAATGCTTTTGTGTATTTTCGAAGAACATACCTTCTTAGGATTAAGTCATATTTAAAGTGTTATCCTCCCACATCATGTGTGCCCGGAGTAGGAGTAACCAGATATCGTCAATCTGCACTTACATCACACATAGCCAAAACACTATGCCTGATCTATATAGGCACACAACACTGCATGTTTCAGAAAGAAAATCTATGATCAATCGAATGTTCGTGCTTTGAGTAATCACATGATTCAGAACCCAACGAGCTTGTTGAAGGCACAAATGTGAACCGGGACATTTATACAATTAGACTAAATTTGGACTCATCATACAAGTAGACAAAATTCAGTCACACATAATCAAGTAAATTCAGGTGTTTATACCATCAGGTTCCTGGATTGCACAAGACCAAATCAAGTAAATTCAGTAAATATGTAATATGTAAGATATATTGGACAATACTCACCTAGTCTTGCTTATTGACTTGAAAGTTCTCAAACTTCTAAGAATTTATTTACGAGTTTAATGACAATTCAAGAATTTACTCCAACAATTTACGATTCCAATAATTTACTCCAGCAAACATACCTAATGCTATTACTCCTAATCCATACTACTCCAGTACTCCAAACATTATTACTCCTAATACTCCACGGAGTAGAACTACTTCTAGCACAGCAAGTAAAAAAAGCCTGATACCCCCTGGGATATCACTATCTAAACATTAGTATATGCCAATTCTAGGTTTGTGAAAAATGCATGCATTGTTTGTGAAAAAATCAGTCCACTCGCTTATGTAGGGAGTAATTAACCAACTGTACTGAACCATGCTAGTTTCATGAAATGTGTTAACAGAATTAGTTAGTATCTGCACAGCTGATATACGTACACAGTTGTTAGGCTAGATAAGATAGTTAGCTGTTCAAATATACTAACCGAAATCAATCTGTACTTGTACTGCAAGGCTATGGCCCCTATATAATGAGATCGATGATGAGCCCTGAAGGCCATCTCGCCTTTCCCATCTTTGTTGTTAACTTTCAAAATGATTATTTGTGTTGTTTGTGTGTTGAACAACAGTTCACTAGCTTATGTAGGGAGTAATCATACATTCACAAGTCAAGTGATTAGTACAAGGATAGTTGAAAACCAAGGATTTCAATTTCTCAAGAAAAAATGTGGCCCACACTCTAAAATGCCGCACTCTGAAGGAGAGCTTCCTCAGTGCCTTCCTGACACAGGGCATTCCTTTTCTTCCCAGAAAATTGTATCACGCAGGACTATCCAAAATAAAACTTTGTGCTTGAGCTGACAAGAGTTTAGCCAGACAGGAGACGCATCAGTCTGGCCAGTTATCTCAGCATCCTAGATGGTTTATAATCCAAATTTGACACCAGTATTGCTGACAGGCAAAACATTACTTTAGAAGAAAATTGTAGTTCAATTAAGTACGTAGCTCGGTAGCAAACAACTAGAACCGATTTGCCCTTCAGGAGATGACCCTATCATCCATTTGTCCTCTGAAACTAATCCTCCTTGCTGGCCTATAAATACATGGCTAGTTCTTCTTGAAAATCATAGTGGTTCTTCAGTTAAAGACAACATGGAAAAAGATGGAATTTTAGAAAATCGAGGGAGAACACCGGATCTCACCGGGGTGCTTCCAGCTTGGGTTGTAGCCGATTGGGGAGCTTGCAGGATATGTCGGCGGCGGGAAGGTGCGGAAGAAGCACCTCGAAATCTTCGCCGGCAGACGCGGGGGCGGCAGTAGCTCCGGCCGGACTACCAGCAGCAGCAGTAGCCGGGCAAAGCGCGCCGCAAGTCGTCCTTCGAGCTGGAGGTGGCGGGGAGGCGAGTAGAAGCTCCGTCCGGCCACCATCGCAGATCTAAGCACCGCCGCTTCATATCCGGTCGCCGGAGGGAAAATCGACCTTAGACTCGGGAGGAAGAGGAAGGCGGCGACGACACACGAGAGGTAAGAGGGAGGCGGCAGAGGGGCGCAGCGATAATCCGAGTCAGCGCTTTTTGGTATCGGTTCAGAACAGGCGGCCGGCGTCGTCGGGGTGGCGGCCGGCGTCGAGCGAGGAAGTGCCAAAAAGACCGGAGAGAGCGAGGGAAGAGAAGACGTCGCGTGGACCTCAGGTTTTGGTCGGAATTTTGGCAAGGGTTTGTTTGCAAAATTACCCGTCCGACATTCTTTTTCGAGACGGAGGAGTACTTTGAAAATCTTTCAATCGCAATTGGTAATCTTGAAAACACCAAATTAACCCAGTGAAAAGTAATTTCTACTGCGCAACTAAATAATGAACATGCGCTCTCTTACGACAGTTGCTCTTTCCATTGGTTAACTTCCCTGTGCGATCTTCTTCGCCTCCCAAACGTGGAACCAGGAAACAGTCGTATTAGGGAGCATGCAAGTAAAAAAAGAATCCAATTCAAGAAAGTCCTCAACAGGGACAGCAACAGGATGATGAATCCTCCACCTTTGCAATGTGCGATCTCAAGAATGCAGTTACCAGAGTTAGTCGATCTTGTTCTTGAGCAAGTTATGTGTGTCGATCATGAGAGGACCGCTCTACCGCAACAACTTTCGGAGGGCGACCAATGGTCGCTACTGCTCGCTCCAGCGGCCAGGTGCCTCGTTGCCTTTGGGGAATTCCTCCTCAAGTCCGTGGGCTGTGGTGTGCATCCTCGGGGAATGGGAAGCGACAGCCGGTTCATGCCCAGCCGTGGGATTCCTCAGGGAGGAGGAGGAGAGCTGATCAGAGAGGTGAAGTCTTCCCGCTTCCGGATAGGGGCTGGAATCGAACCACGCAGCGAAATTTGGCTCGAGGCTCGGCCTGGCCACGCTCGGTAGAATTGAGGCCAAGCCTGGCTCGGCTTGGTGTTCCAAACTTTAAAAAATATGTGGTCATAGGCTTGCCAGCTCGCTCCGGAAATTGACTATTGGCTACGCTCGGTCGAGCTAGAAGTGGCTGCTCAGTGAGCCTCGTCAGCTGGAGCCCCGTGACATCCTTCCTTTTCTATATACGATTTCCTTTTCTCTCTCTCACATGCTCCAGAAATATACGATATGCGCGCCGCCATGATTTGTGACCGTTTCTTGCCGAGCGGAGGTAAATTCCTCGTGAAGGACGCCCTCGCGCCGCCAATCTCCCCTCGCTGTTCCCATCTTTGATTTTGCCGACTCCTGCGCGCCCATACATCCCCATGAACGACGCCCAAACCGAGCTGCGCCCATATCGTCGCCTTGATCTGGCGCTTGACCTCGTCCGTCAGAGCTGCGGGTCAGCGCCGCCGCTGAAGCTTTTGGCGAGGTACCTGCTTGAGCGAGGTCAACACAGCAACGCAGGTCAACCTGCTTGATTCGCCCGATAAGCAGGTGATCTTGCATGTACACTGCCGAACAAGCAAAGCGCCGCCCATATCAGCCACTACGAAGCGTTGCCAGTAATCGGCTGGGGTAAAATGTAGGTAGTTCTTTTTTATTTAATACCATAGCGTAGTGAAGTCTGAAACCAGACGTGCTCAGGAGGAGCTACAGAGAAGCGGCCTTATGGGATTGCAATAGCTTCAGAGTGCCACAATCCAGTGTCCATGTTTGAGAAAATCTGAACCTTAAGCACGGGCAAGAAAAAACCTGATAGATGCAATTCTATGGGAATGGTGGATAGTACACAACAAAGCAAACGTAGAAGAGAAGGTGTTGTGTAAAGGTGAAGTATGTTTCAATCAAGAAGTACAGCAACATCTCGCGAAGATTTTGACGAGTGATGATGTTGCTGATCCGCCTAAGCGCTATGTCTTGGCATACTAAAGCCAAGTAGAGTATAAGCCAATCATGTCCAAAGCCTCCATCGAAACTTTGAGTTCAGGACTCTACTAATTATCTGGATTTCTACATTTAGATGGAATCCGGTGATTTGAGATGTAGTTATTTTCTCTCAACTCGTCATGCTCAACTTATTTTAACTTTTACCTTTGTGTAATTCTTTCCATTGACAATGTTAAGCTGTCATTGTAGCTGGGAAAAGATTCTTTTGTTATTGTCTTAGATAGTTGTGGGGGCTTAAATGCCCATTCGAAAGTGTTTTTTTCTGCCAATATACATTATTATAATTGCATTGGTGGGAGTTTTGTTGCACAAATTAAAGTGTCTTATAATTGTGATGTATGGATCTACTTATAGTTAGTTATTGATTATAAATGTGAATTGTTACTTTTTAGTGAAGGTAATGTCAACTTTTTAAATTGCATCAGAGCCTTGCTTCGAGCTGGCTTATGAAGCTTCGCCCACTGTGGCTTGTAATGAGCGCCGAACCTCGAGCCTGAGTAGCAAGGTTTAGAGCTTGGCTTGTATGACCTCCGAAGAGCCGAGCCAAGCGCGAGCCGAACCTTGTCGAGCCCGAGCCAAGTTTCTCGAGGCCTCAAGCTTTTGTGTCCACCTCTACTTTCGGAGGCGGTGTTGCTTCGACGGCTTTCTGGCATGGCGATGGAGCTTGAGCCGTGGGAGTTCATGATTCGTGAGGCGGGGATCTGCCAAGGAGGTGGCCGGCCACGCCAGGCGATGCGATCACGCCCCGCAGACAACTGGCACCGGAGGTTGTATTTCCCTCCATTGCCATGTTTGGGCGGCGAGGTGCCGTGGAAATGATAACATGTTAAGATTGAGTTTTATGGGTTTTCGCATCCCTTCACCGTCTTCCATCGATAATATCATTTTAGCGACGAAAGTTGGGGTGGCTAGGCAGCAGTGACCCGGAAGTTCCCTGAAATCAGCCAAAGCGATGACTTCTACGGTTAGCGTGCACAAATACTCGTGAGGGTCTTTTTGGCACGAGATTTAACTTTACGTTCAATACAAAAATTAGGCCAATGACCGTCAAGTTGAGCCCCTCCCAGCCTTTTCTTCGCCATTATGTCACTGGCCGTAAATACCGGCTCACGCCATGTAGGCAAACTATGCAGCGTTGGCGCATGCATCTCTTCGCTACTTGCGTCTTCTTCTTTCTCCGGTGACAATCAATGATCATGACCATGGTGTCGAGAGCTAAGACTTGGGGCGAACTCTGTTCGACCTGTTCTCCTCCATCCCGAATCGAGAGCTCGCCTCACCATGACCGCAGAACATTGGCACGCAGTAGCCAGGGGACCCGGAAATTCATTTATCAATTGAGATTACTGTCACTACATGCTGGGCCATGCTTGGTCCTATTGGCCTCCTCGAATCCCCAGGCTCACGTCAGTCGTGGGTAATCGCATTTGCATCCCGCCCTAACGCCTTCCTCTCCGAACCCCAAAGCCACATCCACCTAGATTCTACTACAACGCCAACAAAAGGTGAAAATGCATCAAGTTTTCTTCTTGTGATTGTAGAAAAACATGTATGTACCAGTGGCTAATGAAAGCATACTCTAACAATGTACACATATATTGTTTACTAGATTTTCATTTGAAATTAGTAGCTCGCAGTGATAATGTTTTAAACATAGAGAACCTAAATAGAATGATAACTTGATGGCGACCATGTTACTGTACCAGATTGCATTGCATCAACAAGTGCTACATTGAGGAAGCAAGTTACCAAGGAAATTAGTTCATCAGCCATTGCCTAAGAAATATGCTGAACAAATCAATGGAGTGATTCAAAGTACAAATCTGGCGTCAGAAAAGCTAGATCCATGTCATCAATCATCAATAGGTGACACATTCTAGTGATGCGTTCAATGCATTACCGCAGTGTATCATTTCCTTGAAGTGGTTGTTATCACGAGCAAAAAATGCACGGTATGCACATTACATTTTAGTATGTTCTATGCTTTTGCAATTCTGTTGTTATGGGCATGGAAAAAGAAAAGTTGGGCTTCCATCGAATATTACGCGTGATTAGGCCTAACTTAGTCTTACATGAAATAAACATAGCTTAGTCTTTACACACATGTTGCGTAACTAATGATAAAGATAAATACAAATGGTTCACTCCGGATCCGGCAATTATGAGCACTAGGTCCACTGAGCTACGTGGTATCGTCGGAGCGAACCCGAGAATCACATGGTTGTGCCATCTTTCATTCTCCTTCAAATAGTGCGACCCGATACCGATGAGCCAATTGACCAGCAAGGCCCCTCCCCCCGGCGTGGATTCGGCTCCGGGTCGGATCTAGAGTGTCAACATGATAGTGGCGTGAGTATGAAGCAAACACCACGATCGCTATCAACTTAACCGGAAGTGTCGGCACGCCGCTAACAACACCGAGCATGTTCTTCACGGACTCCGGCAAGATCCTCGGTAGTGTTTGTGAACGACTAGCCGGCGTCACCGACCTCGGTGGTATTTCTAGTGACTTCACCGGTAGCAACATTAGCAAGTATGTTCGTCAACTTCACCAGCCTGAGCAGCATCACCAGAAGTATTTACGTCGACTTCAATGAAGCGCAGCGACGGCTAGTTCTTTCTCGCCGCTCCACCACCACCAACACCACCACCACCAGCATCGGGGCCGAGGCTGCCCAGGCAATTCTGAGTTCAACATGACTCCGTGGGCTGCGACAAAGAAAAGGGTAGTTGATCCCAAGAAACACGCAGTTGTCCCTTCATATTGTTGACTCTTGCTCCAGGAGGCTTGTTCTCTCTTTGGGTCTTCGAATGGGCATCACGGACCTCGAGAAAACGCGTGACACCATAGCGATGGGTATGAAGAAAGTTGTGTCCCCATATGTTCCATTGTATCCTGCTTGACTGCTTTAGTGCTCCCGATATGAATCCACAAGAGTTCATCATCTTGTTAAAGTGTTGTCTCCAGAGGTGCCAAGAACCGGCTGTCGTGTCCCAAGTTCAAAGCATCCACTCATCAGATCTTAGATTGTGGACAGGAGCTGGAATGATGCTGTGAGGCCTGCGTGGGTACCTGCGTGTTACTAACGGTCGATAAATGTTAGTAAGCAAATTTTGAATGGGATTTTACATGCTATATGACACCATGACTCACTCCCAAATGGACGGCATCCCAAACACGCACATTAAGCCGCCACTAGGGTTCAGTGACCCGCATAAATGCGAAATGAGCAAAATAATAAATATATTCCTTCCACCATTCTAAGTTACTTTTCGATGCAATAACATGCGTCTATACAGGTTCAGCAGTTCATTACGGCCGTCTCTCCCATTTCGCTACCTAAATTAATGTGGTTTGTGTTCTTGGTAACTTATTAATAAATAAATAATGTGGATTCATTTAGAACAGACTAGATCTCCATGTACCGGTTTAAATGCGTTGCATCTAATCATTAGGACTAGATTTTTTTATGACGCCTTGAGGATGATAGATTAGCTTCGGCAGAAAAAATATGAAACATGTAGAAATGGATGTACCTCACAAGAATTACCTGGCCGAGCATGTTAAATTTTAACTCCGCCCTAAATTGAAACCTCCGGTCATTCAAGTCGACAAGACCGGCAGACACATGGTCTCCCAAGGGTTTGAACTACCGACCCTCCTTTCGGCTTGTCTTTTCGTGATGCTCCTCCGGATCACATCGGTCGTGAAGCACCACCCATGCCCGGCGATGCTGGGACACTCTCACCCTTAATGCAAGACCTTGGTTTCATGGAGAAGGTTCAGGCTGAAATGCGTTCAAGATTATGGGGTTTTGCTGGATAGGGAAGAAGTAGTGGATGAGTGTGAATGGAGGACCCGATAGGCTAGGTTTTTAATCACGGGGACGTTTAGGCCTCCTCGAGGGCCGGTTGGCAGCTCTTCGACTCACGGCCGTGTGGAAGGTTCGTGTGGTGGGGGCACATGTCGGAAGTGAGTCTGTGGCTATGCGTAGTAAAAATGGTATAGTCGATTGGTCCATGGATGACCGGTTGTCGTGGAGACTTGTAGCCTTTGCAGACTAGATCAAACATGACATGACCACTCGACGAATTTTTCCATGGACGGCATCATGTTCCTTCTTGTAGAAGTATCGTTGAGGGAGACGTCCGTGCTATCTCGCGTTGTCCTGTGAAGGGCACGATGTGTGCAACGAGCCTCGTTGGATCACCGCAGGATCAACGGTTAGTACGCATGATCCAGCGTGACAACTGTGAAAACCAATGAGCGGCAGAAGTGGAGCACGAGGTTTGGGCTTCTACAAAGAGAGAGGAGGGGGGGCAAAACTGGGTAGTATCAAAAAACCAAGGGCAAAGCTGAGTAGTATAAAAATGGAAAGTGGGTGTCTTTTACAATGAAATGCATCATGGCATACATCAAATTATATCAAGATAGATCCACTAGAGTTCATTGCATGTGTGTTCTTTCCACAAACCACATATGTATCCACAAGAGTCATTGCATGTGTGTTCCTGTCATGAACTACATTTGGATCAACCAGTGTCATTGCATGTGTGTTCTGTCCACAAACCACATATGGATCAACCAATGGCATTGCATGTGTGTTCTTTTCACAAACCACACATGGATCAACCAGTCTTCACTGCATGTGTGTTCTTTCCACAAACCACTTATGGATCAACAAGTGGTCATTACATGTGTTTTTTTTCAAAACCACATATGGATCCATATGTGTTCTTCTACTAAAACCAACATTAGAGTCATTGCATGTGTGTTCTTTCCACAAACCACTTATGGATCCACCAGTGTTCATTGCATGTGTGTTCTTTTCCAAAAACCACATATGGATCTAGCAGTGGTTATTGCATGTGTGTTCTTTTCACAAACCACATGTGGACCCACTAGAGTCATTGCATGTGTATTCTTATACTAAAACAAGCACTAGACTCATTGCATGTGTGTTCTTTTCCACAAACCACTTATGGATCAACCAGTGTTCACTTCATGTGTGTTCTTTTCACAAACCACACATGGATCAACCAGTGGTTATTGCATGTGTGTTCTTTTCCACAAACAACATATGGATCCATTAGAGTCATTGCATGTGTGTTCTTATACTAAAACTAGCACTAGAGTCATTGCATGTATGTTCTTTCCACAAACCATGCATGGATCAAGCAGTGTCATTGCATGTGTGTTCTTTCCACAAACCACATATGGATCAACTAGTGGTCATTGCATGTGTGTTCTTTTCACAAACCACATATGGACCCACTAGGAGTCATTGCATGTTCTTTCCACAAACCAGATGGATCAACAGGTGTCATTGCCTGTGAGTTCCTGACATGAACCACATATGGACCCACTAGAGACTTTGCATGTGTGTTCTATCCACAAACTCCTCATGGATCAACCAGTGTCATTGCATGTGTGTTCTTTCCACAAACCACATATGGATTAACCAGTGTCATTGCATGTTTTTTCCACAAACCACATATGGACCCACTAGAGTCATTGCGTGTGTGTTATTTCCACAAACCACACATGGATCAACTGGTGTCATTGCATGTGTGTTCCTTACATGAGCCACATATGGACCCACTAGAGTCATTGCATGTGTGTTCTATCCACAAACCACACATGGATCAGCAGTGTCATTGCGTGTGTTCTTTCCACAAACCACATATGGATCAACCAGTATCATTGCATGTGTGTTCTTTCCAGAAACCACACATGGATCAACTAGTGTCATTGCATGTGTGTTTTCCTAGACCACACATGGATCAACCCGATGGTCATTGCACGTGTGTTCTTTCCACAAACCACATATGGATCCAATAGAGTCATTGCATGTGTGTTATTTCCACTAACCACACATGGATCAACCAATGGCATTGCATGTGTGTTCTTTCCTAAATCACATATGGACCCACTAGAGTCATTGCTTGTGTGTTTCTTATACTAAAACCAGCATTAGAGTCATTGCATGTGCGTTCTTTCCACAAACCACACATGGATCAACCAGTGTCATTGCATGTGTGTTCCTAACATGAACCACATATGGACCCACTAGAGTCATTGCATGTGTGTTCTATCCACAAACCACATATGGATCAACCGGTGTCATTGCACGTGTGTTCTTTCCACAAACCATATATGGATCAACCAGTGTCATTGCATGTGTGTTCTTTTCAGAAACCACACATGGATCAACTAGTGTCATTGCATGTGTTTTATTTCCACAAACCACATGGATCAACTTGATTAGTCATTGCATGTGTGTTCTTTCCACAAACCATAGATGGATCCATTAGAGTCTTTTACATGTGTGTGTTATTTCCACAAACCACACATGGATCAACCAATGGCATTGCATGTGTGTTCTTTCCACAAACCACACATGGATCAACCAGTGTCATTGCATGTGTGTTCTTTCCACAAATCACATATGGACCCACTAGAGTCATTGCTTGTGTGTTCTTATACTAAAACCAGCACTAGAGTCATTGCATGTGTGTTTTTTCCACAAACCACTTATGGATCCACCAATGTTCATTGCATGTGTGTTCTTTTCCAAAAACCACATATGGATCAACCAGTGGTCATTGCATGTGTGTTCTTTTCACAAACCACATGTGGACCCACTCGAGTCATTTCATGTGTGTTCTTATACTAAAACCAGCACTAGACTCATTGCATGTGTGTTCTTTTCCACAAACCACACATGCATCTACCAGTGTTCATTGCATGTGTGTTCTTTTCCACAAACCACTTATGGATCAACCAGTGGTCCACTACAACAGATCCTAGAATCGGTGACGAATTGCCTGGTGACAAAATTCAGAACCGTCACCGAAAGTAACCATAGGTGGATTAGTTTTGGAGTGTCACGTATGCTTGATAATGACGTGGCGTGCGTTTGTACGTCACGACAAATGCCGATTATACTCACGACGGATTTTAGGCGTCGTGAATTAAGTCGTCACCGATTGTTCGTGGGACCACGAGTTAGCAATTGTGTTAAAAAGCGATAAAAGGGCAAAGATGTGTTTGAACCGAGGACCTAGTACAAGTAAAAGCGTTTACGCTTTCACTGGCTACGCTCGTCGGTTTTTGAATTGTTTGATTGGCCTACCATTTTGTAAACTCTATGTGCAGTACGTGGCATGTACAAACACGGATCGTTATAGTTAGGTCTTGTGTGATCTTCCAAACAGTTTTCTTCTCTGTTCTTGAGAACGAGCGCCGTCTAGGGTATCCCTTGTCCACGCGACCACGACGATCAATCTAGCGAGGCTTTGCGGCAGGCTCAAATCACGATCTTCACCAACTTGGATTTGGTTCTCTCGCGAAAATCGTGAGTTGAACAAGTGGACCGGCTGAGGTAGTCAAATCCACGCTTCAGCTGACGCCAGCGCCCATCTAGCGTCGCCCGTTCATTTCTTGAGTAGTCCCGTCCACGGCGCTCAGCTGACGCCAGCGCCCATCCTGCCAGCGTCGCTTGTAGGGAAGCCCTTTATTATAAGCTTCCCTAGATCGGCGCCGCGGCGATAGGAAACACATGTGAGTTCCTTTGAGATCTGTTATGAAAGTGATTTGGATTGGTGTTTATGTTACACATTGTGATTTATTTGGACTTTGGTAAACAATTTTCACATCGATTAGTACAAATTGAATGGCATCATGACTTGAGTGGAACACATTATATATATATATTTTTGTGGCGATGGATCGACTGGATTACTCATGAAGCAAGTTCACCCTTTTTACCTACAAGGTGTCCGCGAGTTTATGGAGTTTGCGCGGCAAAGCGCAGCGAATGCATCAATATTGTGCCCATGCCAAAATGCCTTAATATTGCGCAGCGGACTCAAGACACATTGAGTATCACTTACGTCCCAATGGTATGGCGTTTCATACACAAAGTGGAGTTTTCATGGAGAAGATGATGGTCTGATGAAAACTATGATCATAGTTTGTATCAAAGCAATGACGATGATGATTATGATGATGGAAATGAGAATCATAATGATCATGTTGACAATATGTTAGATGAGCTGCATGATTACGGTGACGAAGGCCCAAGTGACACTAATTTCTATGCGAAACTCATCGAAGAAGCTAAGAAAGAGCTTCACGAGGGATGCACCACTAAGGCGAGGTTGTCATTCATTATGAAGATGCTTTACGTGAAATCATACAACCGGTCACAAATAGAGCTTTTGATCAATTTATGGCTGTCTTATGTTTGCTTTGCCAAAAGTGAATTTTCCCAAGTCCTATCTTTGAAGCTAAGAGTGTTCTTTAAAGGTTGGGCTTGGTTATGACACAATTCATGTTTGCAAGTATGGTGCTGCATTTTGGAGACCATGCCAAAAAAACTCATTGTCCCGACATTGGATTTTCAAGGTGGAAAGACACGGAAGCAAGAAAGATTCCCCAGGTGTGATGCTTTCCTATAATCCCAAGATTCTGAGATTTTTGTTTCCAAGGAAAATCGATGAACACCAAGTGGCACAAGGAGAAGAGGGTTGCACAACCGGGTATTTTGAGGCACCCAAATTGATGGTGAGCATGGAAGCACTTTGACAAGGAGTTTGGATGGTTTGCTTGATGCCGTAACATAAGGCTATTGCGATAGATGGATTCAACCCATCTGGAAACATGAGTAGTTCATACGGTATGTGGCCAGTTTTGTCATTCCATACAACTTCCCACCGTGGATGTGCGTGGATCAATCCAACTTCATGATGTCATTGCTAATCCTCGGAAAAATTCACCAGAAAGGATTTTCATGTATTTATGCGACCATTGATAAAAGATATGATGAAGCTATGGAGTGGCGTGGGCACATATGATGCGTGCAGTAGAGTTTCCGTTGCATGCTTTGCGTTTTCTTTGGTGATTCATGACTATCACGGATATGCCTGACAATGTCCGCCGTAGCTAAGAGGTTTTTTCGCGTATGCTTCCGGTGATAAGGATCCTTTTCAGTCTTTGCATAATAAAATTGGTTATATTGGTCATCGATTTACGCCTCACGATCACAAGTGGAGGAATAGCGAGCCTTCAATGGAAAACCTGAACCTAAGGATGCACCAACAAGTTTCACACTTGCGAAGAGAGGAGAGGGTACAGAGAGTTCGAGGATTATAGGCCGTGGAAAAATCCATCAACTAGGAAGAGAAAGCGTGGCATGTTGGTGAGCCAACTCGCACCTCAAGATCAGCTTATATGCTCTTGCCATACTGGTCAAGATTGAAGTTTGTTCACAACCTAGATGTGATGCACATTGAGAAGAACATATTGGACAATATCCTTGGTACCCTTCTTGAGCTTGATGGAAGAACAAGGACCTTGTTGGTGGTAGAATGGATTTGGAGAAATTTAATGTCGGAAGAAGTTCGGATGAAACCCAGGCCAAGGGTTTTTCAAGGAGAAAGCATCATGGACGCTTCAAAGGAAGGCAAACAAAAATTGTGCAAGTATTTGGCCACACTAGGTTCACAGATGGTTTTATTGGAAACTTAGCAGATGTGGACATCCAGGGTAAAGTGCATGGTCTAAAGGCATGACCCACATACTTATGCAGCGTGTGTTGCCAAATAGTGCGAGAGGGATTGCATCAAAGGCGATGTATGAGACCATTCTTGAACTAGGAAACTTTTTTAGGAGTTGTGTGCCAAACTCTAAGAGCATCGTCTTTGCGTCGAATGAAGGTTGAAATTGTCATAATTCTTTGCAAGCTTGAGCTGCTATTTCCCCCATCATTCTTTGATGTAATGGTGCACCTGGCTATTCATCTACCTGATGAGGCACTTTAGAGGGGGCCTGTTCAATATGGTTGGATGTATCCAGTTGAAAGAAGGCTCCTGCGACATCAATCATAGCAAATCAAGGCCTGAAGGTTCAATTGCTGAGGATATATTGTGGATGAGTGCTTGCATCATTGCTCTAAATTTTGGGTGATGTCATGAAACCAAACATAACAAGCCCAAGAGGAACCAAGATAAGAAACAAAGAGTTGATCCGCTAGAGTTTGATATTTTTTCAGATGGAGCCAGAGGTTTAGGACTATCCAAGTTGAAGTATTTTCCCAAAGAATTTGACAGTATGGTTTGGTATGTACTTGAACTGTGAGGAGGCACAAAATTATATTTAGTGAGTCTATTTACCTTTTTATTAATCATTCAAAAATTTCAGTAATATTTTGTGTTATAGCAGTACCATTACTAATTTGTTTTTGATTTTTAGGAATTTCCAACAACAACTACAGAACAGGGGTGTGAACAACATTGAGGCAGAACTAGAGAAAGAATTCCCTGCATGGTTTAAAAAACATGTCAGTAATTTGGACAATGCTCTAGAAGATTTAAAATCACTAGCACTTGGTCCAGATGCTCGTGTAGTTGTACACCCTATGTGCAATGTAAATGGCGCTAGGTTCCATTCGTCGGCGTGAAAGAACATGAGGACTCAAAACTCAGGCATAATGACAAGGGATCCGTTCGACGAACAAGATCAAGAATACTACGGTGTGATGAAGGAGATTCTTGAGTTCAAGGTTCGAAAACAAGCAACGACAGATCAGTGTTCTTGTTCATTGTGATTGGTTTGACCTTGGAAGTAGGAAAACCACAGAGATGAAGGATGATGGATACTTTAAAATCATCAATACGTATGTATTGTGGTACAAGAACACCCCTTTCATATTAGCTCACCAATCAGAAACTTGTTTTTACTTGGAAGACACAAAATTTGGTGATCCTTGGAAGGTGGTGCAAACTTTCAAGCACAGGAATGTATACGATATTTCAGAAAAAGATGATGAAGGCAATGCAGGTGCATACCAGGAAGACCTAGGCTCGGAAGATCCCATTGTTCACCAAATTGAGGGGCGAGGAAGATGAATATGTTGATGATCATGAAGGCGACATGGTGATCGCTCCGATGATGTGATATTTGTTGACTCTCGAGTGTTAGACAACTAGCAAGGAAAAATGGTGTAAACAATGATATGGACCTGAGCAACGAAGAACAAGAAGACTTGGAACCGGTTGTCGATGAATTTGGGAGGAGCATTTCAGATGTTGATAGTGATATTGACTAGTACCTTGTGAAAATGCGTTACTAAAATACTAGCACGTAGTTGTACTGTTTGATACTCGTTATGGAGACTGTTACATTCAATTTCCAGTAACCATGTTATACACAAAATTATTAATTACAATGATATATATGGTCGTACCTAGATGTTTTTGCTTGTTTTTGTCATACTTACTTCGAGCAGCAAAATAGATTCTTTGGAGATAGATACTTCTTTCATTGACACAACCTAGCGATAGACATGTCCGTCTAGTAAGTTGTGCACGCATAAAATTTGTAGCTCATAAAATATTCATAGATATTGATGAAATGAACTCAATTAACACGATTTCACTATAATTGGCAGCAACGACAGGCATAATATATTTCAGCTCATAAAAAATTGAATAGTACCATTACACTTAACCATGTCTTCAGACATACTAATGCCACATAATGAAAGGACCGTAAAATATTGTCTTAACATCTCATATTATTAGGTTGACAAATGACCCATGACCATCATAGTGAAAATGATCAAGGCTATTAAAGTTCCACATTTTGAACATAGAAGGCAAATAGGAAAGCCCCCTTACGTCCCATGTACAGCATGAAAAACATCTTGTCTCCAATTCGCCGAAAATCCTCCTCCTGTGACATCACTCCCCTCCACCCAGCGCATCATACTCGGCCATCCTCAGGAGAAATTGAGTACGACCCTTTGACCTTTGTGTATTTATTACACACAATTGTGATATCACCATATTCAGCCATGTCATCAGGGACAAGGTGTCGCGGGAGTTT
The DNA here is from genome assembly GCA_023614405.1 of Avena insularis. NCBI lineage: Eukaryota > Viridiplantae > Streptophyta > Magnoliopsida > Poales > Poaceae > Avena > Avena insularis. Next base: position 177,306,506 of record CM042686.1, read on the forward strand.
CTGTTCTTGGTCCACATGCACAATGTGAACATTTGTTAATCGGAAAATTACAGGCACAACAAAGTAGATCACTCATACTTACCAGCTCTTTCTTCCTGCAATTTGTCCAGCTTAATGTGTGGATCAGAGACTCACATTTTCCAACTTGATAAGGCCCAGCTCCATGTTCATCAACCAGCGTGTCAATGATGTCAATATTGCTAACCACTGACTCCATCATTCTCCAGTTAATTATGGTTCCATTAGTGGCATGCATAGCGTCAAGTATGCTTTTGTTATCCTGGGTCAGATTGTAATATGCTGTACAAGTTCAAATACTTAATTAAATAAATATTACTGAATCAAAATTAAGATTAATGCATGGTAGGTACGTCAACATTAAGATTGTTTAGGAACAAGGAAAAAATATCGTGCTAAACACAAAGCAACTACTTCTTTTTTTATAAGGAAAAAACTAGAGACAATTCCATCGGTGACATTCTACACATTACAAGTAGACTAGAAAAGCAAAATGGTGAACCTAAATATTTTAGTGGATCTACATATATACATCCATTTTATACAAACTCGTAAACATTATATTTGTAAGCGGAGGAGTACTTCAAATAGCGATTACTTACATGGGTGGGTGATCGGTAGGTTGATCGGCGTCACCGGGTAGATGGACCTTGTGTGTCGGTAGAGAAGACAAGTCTGCTCCAACATCAGATTGTAGACTCTAGCAAATTCTCTCAATATTGGCCTTCAAGATATGTTCGCATCCTTGTTGATACAATCAACGTTGAATTGAACCCTTCTTCCAGTAACCACCTCGACCACAAAATCATTCTCGTGGTGGATAAGTCGATAGCAAACTTCTTAAGGAAATTCGCTCTAGCATAGCAGGGTATTGGCGAAGAAAAATGAAACATGTTTACTACATGACAAACAGATGTTATAATTCATGACAAAAAGGTGGAGCAAGGAAAGACTGATGATAATACAAAAATAAAACCAAGACTGTCATTTCTTCAAAATTCTCTACAAGGGTGAAACGAAAAAGGACTTGATCTTGTCGCTTAGGCACTTCGAGAACCCTTGGTGTCAAAACACCAAGGACACTATGAATCAAAAAGAAAATTTAAAGATCATTGGACGTACATTTTGTCCAAATAGATCTAGTACATGCGAACTAGATAGGTTAGATTTTTACGCCATGATCTTGCCCTTCGCCATCCCTCTCTCGTGAGATCTCGGTGCAGGCAAAGGTGGTTTAGATGGCATGGCCTGACTCAACTATGCCTTTGGGTTTGTTGGAGGAGGCGATATATATATATATATATATATATATATATATATATATATATATATGGTCCGACTATGCTTGCATGGGGCCTGGACCCGATTTGAAAGCTTAATTTGTGGGCTCGGCGTGATTAGCTTTAGCCGTTAGGCAAAACAAGGAAATATATTGATTACACTTAGTGCAGAGCAAGGAAATTGATTTGGTTTTATTGCTCGACTTAGTGATCATAGTTGGGTCTGTAAGATCCTCTAAAATAGAATCTTGAGACTAACAAGGAAAGAATTAGCTATATTAATTAAATCCTTTACTTAGAATATTTTGCAAATTTTATGAAAAGTATTGGAAATAAGGAGTTTGCCTTTCATGTTTGTGATTGTTTTTAGACATTCAAGGATCATCAGTATGTAAAGTACATAAGTTTCTGGTTTGAGATTGGTTTCAAAAACTTTTTGTAGTCCAAACTTACTTCAAACTTTCTTAGCTACAAAATAAAGCATCAAACCATCTAATTTAGTAAACAAATGAAGTGTGCATCAACATGAGAATTCAGATAACAAGTGCACCCGATAGCATAGCGACAAACTCCATACACATTAACATAGTCTTAAACAGTGGGTATGATTTCCTTCCACCATACATAATAAAAACTTAGTCTTCAAACATCACACAATTTCTCTTCATCTCCAGGGGGACAACACAAACATAAACTAAACTTGTGGAAACAAAACATGAGGGCCAACAGCAGGACCGATAATCGGGATGAGGCCACCCTTGACGTACTTGTCGAGGAATCTGCCAATGGCATGTCACTTGGTGTGGCCCTTGTGCTTACCTGCGCCTACACCAACGCCATCGCATCTTTGGATCATGTCTCTAAGTTCTTGGTGATGACCACGCCGAGAATGGGCAAGATGGCTCCCCGGTTGAAAGGTATCTGCCACTCACCGCAGAACAAAGCGGCTCTTGCGGTCCTTATCGTCCTTGCCGTGGCCCACGTCGTCGAGTCTTCTGTGAATTTTGAAATCGTGAAGTGAGATAAACAGAGCACAACAAATGAAATGAAATAGCTGTAAAAAATCCACAATGCTGCCAAAATTATTCTAAATTGTTGCGGTGATAGTACTAACATTTGATGAATCAAGGACAGTTTTGTGTTGCGGTGATAGAACTAACATTTCATGAATCGAGGATAATGTTGTGTGACCAATATTTGATGAATCGAGGGCGGTTTGTCTTATCATGTCTAGTGAGCTGAACGCATGGCGTTCATTTCTATCTGCTTCAAAGTCCATAATGGATAATTTATTAAAGAACAATATTCTTTGGGGACATAATTCAAGGCATGTGAACTTTAGGGCAAATAACCAATTTTCCTAAGTAAAATTCTTGCAATCATAATCACTAGAATGAAAGAAGACTCGGATGGATTTAAGTTTCAAACGCATTGATCATTACACATTAAATTCCATTCATCAGATCAATCATTTCTTCCCAAATAAAATTCTTGTTATCATAATCTCTACAATCAAATTAGACTCAGATGAATTTAAGGCACTTAATGATGAATCATTTACAAGTTAACTACCTTAACACATTCAGAAAGTTATCTGATAACTATGAACCGATAGATATCATATGAGAAATCATAATAAGTAGAATTAAAGAAGGCTTGGATGAATTTAAGTTTTAAACGCATTGATCGTTACACTAAACAGATCTTGATTCAAACACACTATGGAATCATCACATTAATAAGCAGCAAATTTAGATAATGGTAATTATGAATTCCATGGAGCAGATCAATCCTTTATTCCCAAACAAAATTCTTGCTATCATAATCTCTACAACCAAATTAGACTCAAATAAATTTAAGTCGCTTGTGTTGATCAATCATGTGCAAGGTAACTACCGTAACACATTCAGAATGTAATCTGATAACTATTAACTGATAGATATCATATGAGCAATCATAATCACTAGAATGAAACAAGACTCGGATGAATTTAAGTTTCAAACGCATTGATCATTACACTTAACAGGATACTAATTGATACACACTATGGAATCAACACATTAATAAGCAGCAAATTAAGAAAATGGTAATTATAAATTCTATGCATCAGTTCAATCTTTTCTTCCCAAACAAAAATCTTTGTTATCATAATCTCTACAATCAAATCAGACTCGGATGAATTTAAGGCACAACATTCAGAAATTAATCTGATAACCATGAACCCATATATATCATACGAGTAAGAATACTATATGGCAGATCAAATCAAAGTCAACTACAAAGGAACCGTACGAACCCTAGAATCTAGAATATCTAGAAGACCACCTAGACAGCACAAATCAATCTACTCTACGAACAAACCCTATGTGAACAGTAAGATGAATAGAGGAGATCGAACAGAACAGCTCAGAACCTCGGTGCCGTCGTCAGAGGCCTCCTCCTTGAATGGTACATCTTCTTTGTGGCTTGTTCATAGAGGTACTCGATGAAGTCGTGGTCTTCGCCGTCAGAGTACTCATCGTCTGGCAGCGATGACACAGCGACCTGCATGCGGTTGTAGATCTGCGGCAGCCACGACGCCTCCTTCTTCTCATCATCGGCGTCGACCACGCCGCACGGTGGAAGTCCGCCAGCAGTCACGACTTCGCCACTGGCTGGTGCTCCCGAAGAAGACTCTCGCCTACCACCGTGGCGGCGATCACGGAAGTGCATCGCTAGAGCCGCCCTTCGACTCACTCATCTTGGCGTGCTTCATCTTGCAGATTCACTAAGGGATGAGATTGGTGGTGCGGTGGTGGAGCGGATTGGGGTTTTCGGCATTGGGAAGAAGTGGGCGATGGGAGAGACGATGAGACCGATGTGTTATATAGATGTTGGCAGTTCGGTTTCCTCTGGTGCACGCGTGGGTGTGGAATCGTGTAGTCCTGCATGTAGTCCACTTTCCCATTGCTTTCACATTGGACCCACACATGACATTAGCCATGTGTCTTACATTGTACCCTAGTTTGCACAAAAAATAATAAACCTTGAGTTTGTTGAATGAAAGTTGAGGTTGCTCTCTCACACTTGGTTTCAAGTGTGAGTCTCATGTGTAAGTACCCAAATTACCTAGGAGATGCCCAACTCCATGGCATACTTTCTCAGAATGGTCTAAGATTTGGCATGTAGGTGTATCTTGTCATAGCACACATTTCATCTTTTGGGTTTTTGGTCCAATTATGATTTCAAATACCATTTTCCATTTTAATAATTGAAATTCAACTACATTTTGTAAAGGTAGTTCAAAAATTTGAATAAAATTTGTATTTCACCAACATTGTATGGTATTTGGGGTCATTTAGTTGGAATGTGACCACTTTGTTCATTGTCAAATGATTGTTTGCTCAAATTTTACCTCAAGTCAAATTTTGGTCAATATGGTCAAAACATTGAAATATTGATCTACATCTATATCATTGCAACCTAATTTGTTTTGGCAAAAATCATTTTTAGGTCCACAAGATGTGGTTTAATCATGGATATATTGTTAGGTCAGCTTGGTTCGTACATATGCGTCCTCTGCGTTCGACGCGAATTTGACCTAAAAATTCAGATTTGGATTTCAGGAGTTGTGTGTGTCTGAATTCCATGAGGTTTTCACCATTGTTTGAAAGACTCCAAGGGACACATTTTCCATTTATAGAGTTTTTTTAGATTCAAAACTTGGTTCATGTAGAAATTTGAAAATTCAGTTATCTAGAAAATAGAAGTAGTTTGCTGAAAAAATTCAGTTTTGTACGGGTGGGTGTCACGTGCGCGGTTGACGTCAGCTGAAACGAACCGACGCGACGTATAAGAGCTCCCTCGGCCGCTTCTCCTGGCCTCATCCCCACCATTTGCCCCCTTTTGCCTCAGCAAATACAGAAAGAAGAGCGCGGGAGAAAACCCTAGCTCTCCCCATCGTCTCCTCCGCCTGAGGCCTTCGAGCTCTCCCATACCATGATATTTCGACACCGACTATGGCGGGAGTGGGGTCCGGCGGTGATGCGTGCTGATTACGCAAGGCGGGGTTTGAGCGTGTAGCCGCCCGCGGGTCGAGGTGGTGGAGGGCCATGGCGGTAGAGGAGGTCGTCGGTCCGCGCTGGTCGCTCTGGTTGATGCGGCGCTCGGAGAGGAGGAGTTGGTGCATGCGGACCTCGGCGAGGTGGAAATGCTGGATCTGAACGTGCCGGTCGGCGGCGCGGAGGATCTGGCGCCAGTGCAGTCTCCACAGGTCGCCGCGATGCAGGTTAGTATTATTTTCTTTTAATTTCCGTTCAATCCCTTCAAATTATTTGGAAGTAAGATGTGTTTTGTAGATTCAACTCTTTCAGTGTTAGGGATTCATATCCTTTGGGCTATGTTCGGTTAACCCACCTCTACGTTAGATTGGACTGGATTAGATTGGATTAGAGTATATTTTGACTTAGATAGGATTTAAACCACATCAATCCATGTCAAACCAGGACAATCCAAAGTAAAACGATCGGGGCCTTAGGGATTTATTGGATGGAAGGCTGGGTCTATAGATTCGTTGTGTAATTTTGTATAGATGACCAATGCTGATAGTCTATTGGTGAAGTTTTTCCAATTAGTAGGAAGATGGTTTATTTGTTGTTAAATTGACAGAGTTTAATTTGTAGTTAATTCATATTATGTTGAAGGAACATGGTTTACATGATTCTCATTTGAGCTGCTGTGATATAATGTGGTTAGTTGGTTTCAACTAGTTAACAGTATGGCTTGTTTTTTGGTACATGTGGTATAATATGGTTAGCGGCTACAACTATTCAACTAGTCTGAATTAGCTTTGTGATATAATGTGGTTATCTAGCTTCGGTATACTTTTGTAGTTTCCTTTTTTTTTTGCTTTAATTGCTTTTACGGGAAATGTGTTAAAATTACTTATAGAATTTTATTAACTTCTAGCACTAGATCTGAACAATGTGGTTATAACCATATGGCATGTATGTTATTAATTGATTGTAGTGGTGTCTCATAATAGTGTGCAAGCGATGATCTCGGTACTTACTTTTGTTTTCCTTTACTTGTACCAATTGATTTTAAGACACATTTCTTTAGATGCTTATGCTTGTATGAATAGATTTGTGTAGACTAATTAGTTCTGAGACTTTGTACTACTCTATTTTGACTTCTTTGCTTCATGCAACCTGATACTAAACGATTGATCCTTGATATTTTTTTTGTTTGAATGTATAGTCTAGTTTCTTTACCTTCAATTCCAACCTCCAAATAATCATTGTAATTTAATGGAATATAGTATAAAAGCATTGATGTAGTTTAATGATTTGTTTCTTGAATCAATGTTGTTTTTATGATCAGATTTGTGAAGTCGAATTATTGTGCTATTAATTTTTGCTAGTGTTTTTCATTTATTAATATTGAATGCTTTTAGTAATTACCTTAAATGCTAGTGTTCATTTATCTTAATTGTCTGGCAGGCACCAACCCCAGGTGATGCCTATGATGTACTCTCCCCGTGGCCTGATGAGGAGGTATGTTATTCCAAGAAGCTGTAGTGCATTTGGACATGCACAAAAGTAGTAGGTTTTTATATTTAGTAGGCAGTACTAACTGTTTTCTTGTTTTATTTATTGTGCAGTACTTCTCTGGTTCAGATGTTGAAGTGGAGCAATGGACATACAAGTCCTTTGTGAGGAAAGAAGAAAAGAAGCTCAGGCGCAAGGGGATTTCTGCTTACCTGCCATTCAGCACCGAGTTCTACAGGTGCCCATTCCACCACTTCAAGCCACATGGGGGATTGAGGGTGGGGCTTGTCTTGACATGTCCAGAGGTAGCCACTCGTGGGCGTGCAGGTGAGGACTACTTTGAGGGTGACTGCGTGATCGTGGCGAGCCGAAGCTCTACTCGGGGTCCTCCGGCCCGGATGAGTTTGTGTTCAGCGACTCGAGACGAAGAGGAGTGAATATTGATATCAATGCTAGTATGTATGGTCACATCATCGGTATAGCGGCGATGTTTATATATATATGGTTAATATGTCGGCCGGGTTAACTAGGTAGAAGTGGTTGAGAACTATGTTCTTTTGGTACTGTGGTTATAAGTGGTAACCTTGTGATGGTAGGGTGAAGTTCCCGTAAGACTACTATGTTATTATGCTGCTAGTAAGGTTATGGTTACATGCTCTTAATTGCTTGTTTCTTACATATGTATACATGTTGTGCCATGATAGTTGTCTTTGCCAGTTAGAAAAATGTATTTCATTGCGTCAATTCTAAATTGGAAGGTTTTGATAGGTGTAGCAAATTGTAGCAGTGTTTCAAAATTTGAAATGGTTTGGGCCATTTAAGTGCAGAGATAGTGCTATATATGCACTATGCCATGTAAATTTGTATTAAAAACGTATGAATTTATGTTAAAATATAGGACAAAAAGATCAAATAAAGCAAAAAAGGCCACCTTGGCGGGATATTTCTCAAGGAAATCACGGCCTGCATACGACTAGAAACCAAATGAATGGCGGGATGCAGGGCCCGTGACCTGCCAAGAGGCCTAAAGACCAAAGTAGAATTCACGATAGCAAGTAAGATAGAAAGAGAGAGGTTGATAGCAATAGCAGCCAGCAACTATTAAGCTGGTGGAATCCTCTCCGGTTGGCGAGGTGGGACTAAACTCCCAGCCATCGACCCGTCGGCGTCGTCGGCATTGGGGACATAATGGGCTGAAAGAGGCCCAGATTCGATTGGTAGGTAGCTTGTCCGGCGGAAGGCTGGCCGGTGATTCCTTTTAAACATTTTGTTATTATTTCAATATTACTTGTAAGTTGTAATATAGCTTGTAATAAAGATTAGATAGCGTATGTAAAATAAATGTAATATTTTTTATGTACTTAGGTTTTTACTCTTGTTTTTATTTTTAAATATTTTGCAGATTCCGACTAGTTTTCAGAATTTTTTGATAAAAATTCAGATTTGGATTTGACGAGCTGTGCTTGTCTGAATTGCATGAGGGTATTACCAATGTTTGAAGGACTGTAGGGGCCACATTATTTATTTGTAGAGTTTTCAGATTCAAAACTTGGTGCATGTACAAATTTGAAAATTTAGTTAGACACATCAAATAGGTGGTTTTGACATGAATTTTAGAAAAATTCAGATTTGGATTTGAGGAGCTATGTTTGTCTGAATTTCATGAGGTTTTCACCATTGTTTGAAGAAATGTAGGGGCCATATTATTCGTTTGTACAGTTTTTTCAGATTCAAAACTTGGTGCATGTAGAAATTTGAAAATACTAAATCACCTCCAAATCAAGTTTGAATTTTGAGCAAGTTAACTTTCAATTTTTGATACCATATTTTTATATATTGTTAAAATGGAGGTATAGCATGCGGTTTGTACATTGGTAAAACTTTGAAAGAGAGCTTGCACATCATAATGCATTATATTTGTTCGACGCAATTTTGACCAAGCCAAGTTCATGAGTTTGAACATCATGCATCTAAAAAAAGCTAACACTCGGTCATTCCTATTCGAACAAGGCAGCAAGATGACAACATTGCCAGAAGGAAAAAAAATCCATAACAACCTGGCGAAACAAAAGATTGAACAAGTCTGGAAGAACGTACCTCAACATCATGGAAGTATCTTGGCATATAGTAGCGGAAACACTTGGTGCTCGACATCGTGGAAAACACGACTAGCGTCTCGTGTGTGTCGGTTACGCTCAAAACATGCCAAATCTGGCGTCGTTGGACGAGCGGGCAAAAGCGTGGAAACCGGAGACATCGTGGAAAACAGCCCGACATCATGGAAAACACGACTAAGCGTCTCGCGTGTCGATTACGCTCAAAACATACCAAAAGCTGGGCGTCGTTGGACCGAACGGCCAAAAGCGTGGAAGCGGGCAAAAATCCGGCCCGTGGAAACACTTGGTGCTAGCTATGTGGGCCCACATTTGTCATCAGGGTCAACTTAAGCCCAATCTTAGTCAAACTGGACCCACAGATGCCATAGGATCCCACATGCACCGATGCTAGCTATGTGGGCCCACATGTGTCATCAGGGTCAGCTTAAGCCCAATCTTAGTCAAACTGGACCCACAGATGCCATAGGCTCCCACATGCACCAATGTTAGCTAAGTGGACCCACATGTGTCATCAGGGTCAACTTTTGCGGCGATATGAGTCAACATAGAACCCACAGATGCCATTGGGCCCACATGCACCAATGCTAGTGTATGTGGACCCACGTGTGTCATCAGGGTCAACTTAAGCCCAATCTTAGTCAAACTGGGCCCACATGTGTCATCAGGGTCAACTTAAGCCCAATCTTAGTCAAACTGGACACACAAATGCCATAGGGTCCCACATGCACCGCTGCTAGCTATGTGGGCCCGCATGTGTCATCAGGGTCAACTTAAGCCCAATCTTAGTCAAACTGGACCCACAGATGCCATAGGGTCCCACATGCACCGCTGCTAGCTATGTGGGCCCGCATGTCGTGAATGACTTAAGCCCAATCTGAGTCAAACTGGACCCACAGATGCCATAGGGTCCCACATGCACCGCTGCTAGCTATGTGGGCCTGCATGTGTCATCAGGGTCAACTTAAGCCCAATCTTAGTCAAACTGGACCCACAGATGCCATAGGGTCCCACATGCACCGCTGCTAGCTATGTGGGCCCACATGTGTCATCAGGGTCAACTTAAGCCCAATCTTAGTCAAACTAGACCCACATATGCTATTGGGCCCACTTGCACCAATGCTTGTGTATGTGGACCCACGCGAGTCATGGTACATTCTATGTGGAAGCTCATATGCGGGATTGTTATTTTGATGAGAATGAAATGTTTCAAGTTTAAAAAAATTCATGTCAACTAGTTCACGTAAAATTTATCAGTGTGTAGGTTTTCAATTTTAATAAGATATTTTGAATTAGTTATGCACTGTACAAGCTTAGGTCAAACTTGAGTTGAAAGTTGTAGGAAAGTCGTGGGTTCAATTTTTGAAATTAAGTTGCAGCCACGACCAGAGGATTGGTGAAAGCCCCGTGCGTTCAATTGTTGAAAGTTTGCAGCCACGACCGGACCACACCACACCTACACGCGTCGCATCGTAAAAAAACTGATCCCATCTTTGCACTTGCAATAACCGCATCGCATGCACCACACCTAAACACGTCGCACCGTAACAAATTAAAACTTACCCCACTGCACCATAATAACCGCATCGCACCACTCCTAAACGCGTCGCACCATAACAAAACTGACCGCACTGCACCACACTAACCACATCGCACCGTAACGGGTCGACTACATCGATGTACGGGCCCTCCGCCTCGACTCCACCACCGCCGTAACACCACAATAACCACAACGCGTCCGCTTCTCGTCCGTTCTTCTTCCTCTCGTGTCTTCCTCCTCCACACGACGGGGAACTCAGCATCCATGGATCCCTATGGAGACATCCTCGATGACGGGAAAACCACGGTTGACATCAAGCCCATCTGTGCCTATGGCACAAAGATTATGGAGGTGGTGTACACCAACGATGTGAACTACTTGAATCACATGCTGGAGAAGTTCGAGCAATTGCTCGAGAAAGAGACTTACAACTTCCTCGGACTCGACCTCGAGTACACAAGGAATAGGCGGGACGAAGTCCATCACAAAAGCTCGTCGTCGTCCAGATCGCCCTGAAGGAGGCTGTCCTCGTGTTCCACTACTGCAGGTAATATATGTACTAAGGATGGGCATTTCTATTTCAGGCCCCCTTTGATTCAAAGGATTTCCTATGGGTTTATACAGGATTCAATCCCTATGTTTTTTCCATCAGCACATGTTTGATTCATAGGATTGTACCCTGTACGAACGTTTTCACATCAGCCCTCCTTTGATGCAGGGCTTGTTTGATTCAAAGGAATCTCATATGAATTTTGGAGGATTTTGATCCTTAGAAATTTTTCCTATGTGCGTTGTTTAATTCCTATAGGTTTAAGTCCTTGTGGATTTTGTTAGATCAAGTATTATGCATGATCTATGGCGTTGTACGTGGCCTAATAGCACAGTTTCGCAATTTCCTTGTTCAACGTTGTCATCAAATAATTGTACACCATCCAAATTATTGTCATGTCATAATTTGCATCTATACTACAAGAGAAGGGAGCCTTGTCTGAAACTGGTTATGTGCATATTTTTATTTTCCATTTGAGATCATGTATAATTAGCCAATGCAAATGCATTGCTTGCACTCGTTTATTTCAAATACTTAGACATGTTAGTTCAAGTATTATGCATGATCTGTGGGTGTTGTACATGGCCTAATGGTACGGTTATGCAATTACCTTGTTTAACATTATCATTAAATAATTTTACATCATCCAAATTATTTTCATGTCTTAATTTGCATTTATACTGCAGGAGAAGGGAGCCTTGTCCGAAACTGGCAGAGTTCCTTCAGGAAAAGGGGATCACTTTCGCTAGCGTGGACATCAGGAGTGATAAAGAGAAGCTTGCACATGAGGATATCACCATTCCAGAACAGTACCACATCGACATCCAAGACATGTTTAAGACCGAAGAACGGTTCCGTTGGAATCAGCCATATGACAGGGACGGGATGCTATCTCTAGCAGTGATCATCATTGACAGAGATCTCGGGAATTGCAAGGCACTCCCGAAGGATGGCCACGAAGTATGGGAGAACAAGCCACTTTCCACGATGAACCTAGAGTATGCAGCAAGAGACGGGTATGTTGCCTACGAGCTGTATCGTAGGCTCATTACCGCAAGGGACGGGCTAGACCGGGGGACTCGCAAGGCTGCATTTAATGCAGCAGAAAAGGCGGCAGCAGCTAAGGCTGAGGCGGCAGAAGCCGAGGCGGCAAAAGCTGCGGCCGAGGCGGCAGTTGCTGCAGACCAGAGTGATGTAGATGACGAGCAGGATGATGCAACGCAGCAGGCTGAAAGGAAAGAGGCGAGGGCGATCTGGGAAGAGCGGCGTGATGCAGGGAAGCGAAGAAGCGGATGGAAGGTGGTGCATGTTGCCAAGCATAAGCGGAAGCGGGCGAAGATGACCGGAATGGCGGAAGCGACACCAGGCTGGGGCAACACCACCACCCTGGCTGGGCGACACCACCACCTTGCACAGGCGACAAAGCCACCGACCCCACCGCCTCCAACGCCACCGGCTGGAATTAATGCACGTTAGAAGACTATAGCCAGTTATATTCATGACGATGTATGTTGTTTATGTAGTACAAATCGTGGTACTTTGTTGTTGTTTACTTTCTAAGTTGAACTACTTTAGTATGCTTGTTTCTTAAAGTACCGTGAGCTAACAAACATATCTATGTAATATTATATGTGTGTTCAGTTGTGTTTGTGCACTGGCTATACTAGTTCAAAGGAATATGATTGTCAACAGATATAAACTTGCCTTGTTGAAAGTCTAGAATTGTAACCACAGATGCCATCGGTACTCACTCAAACTTTTTCCCAAACTCACTCAACATGAAAGTCTATACAATTTCAGTCAAACTTTTGCCCAAACTCACTCAGACTATAACCACAGATGCCATCGGTACTCGCATGCACCGATCCTAGTATAACTGGACCCACATGTGTCATCAGGGTCAAATTTTGCCCAAACTCAGCCAAACAGGAACCACAGATGCCATTGGGTCCCACATGCACTAATGCTAGTATAAGTGGCTCTGTTTCAAATTTTACTATGTAATATGCACTATGCACTGTCAAACCTGTTATAAGTGAGTTGATCAGAGCATTGATCTGTAGAACTGTCAAATATTTGTAAATTATTGATATATATACCAATATGTACTGCTCTTTTTAAAAAAATCATTATTTAGCAAACCCGCTAAATGGGCATAGCGCGCTAAAGCTCCGCTATAGCTTTTGATAGCTTTTAAAATCGGCGCCGCTAAATCAAATAGCCCGCTATTTGATTTAATTGATAAGTGGGTCCCACATGCACCAATGTTACTATAAGTGGGTCCAACATGCACCAATGTTAGTACAAATAATAGTTTACCTAATTGGGGAAAAAATCTATCCCTGCAGATATCCTAGCCCCTTCTCGTACTTTCCCCAAACTGCTCCTCTCCATCCGCATCTCCGCATCGCCGCCGCATCTCCGCACCGCCGTGGCCGTCCGCATCGCCTCCGTCAGGATCGTCCAGCCACCGACGACCGTATTTTTGCAACCCCGCCACCACGCTTCTCCACAGCCACGCCGCCGCGCATCTCCGCAACACATCCGCTGCCCGTAACGATGTGCACGTCCGCATCGACTCCGGCCACACCACCGCGATGCCGGCCCGTCGGCGTTGACCGCATCTCCTCAACCTTGCTCCACGCTGAAGGTGAGCACAATCATGTTGGATTTACTTGTGCTGCCCACTGAAATCATGTCTGCATTGTTTGTCCAGTAGGGTTTTCCACGAGCTATGTGCTGAAGCTAGATTTTCCATGAAAATACAATAGTGTACCTACTGGAATAATTCCTGCACATTACAATCCCATGAATCAAACACTACTGGAAGGAAACATTGCATAAGATCTGAACTCTACAATGCATGTGTAGGAAAATATATTAGGGCTCGTTTGGCTCCTATGCATTTATTTCATTTGGTTGAAATGAAATCCCCATGTCACTTCATTTGGATGGAATTTAAATTCCTTAATGAATTTTTTTGTTTGGCTGCCACCTGGAATTCTGAAATGAAATGATTTACAGCTTCTGTTTGGCTGCCATTTTAAGCCAATTGTGAAATCAACAACACATTTGGCTTCAAAATTCAATTACATAATGTAAATAAAATATGATATTTTCAAAATAAAAATCAACTACAACATGAGTAAAGATCAATGTATCCACAAATACACTTGTCTGCTCATTATATCAACACAGCTTGATCAATGATGTTGTCATTGTTAGCGTTCTCGTCCGCCATTTCTGCACGGCTTTCAGCTGCAGTCCTAGCTCCCGCTCAGTAGCTCGATCCCTTGAGTAAAGTGTGCTAATTATATCCCAATACTTTATAACCTTGTACTTATAGGAAGTTGCATCGTTGTGTGCCTGCAAATAAGAGAAACTAGAACATGTTAGAACATGTGCCACTTCTTGAAAATCTTAGCCAAGGGCGAGCAACATATAACACTTGTGAATAAATGTTTTCCTAATAGGTAGGAATACACTATAGCTATAACTTAGCACATCAGGCATGAACAAGTAAATCTAATGTACAATACTGACAGCCAGAGATTCAAAGTGAAGTTTGGTGGTGGTCCATTTCCTTGGTGCACAATAATGCATCATTCTGCCATGACCAAGATGACCAGATCACATTCATTCTCTCCATCAAACATAACAAGTTTAGCTAGCTACATCTTGATATGAAAAATGGAACTTGTTTGGACACACACAGATATAGATGATAAATTAGTTAGGCATGACATGTCTTAAGAAATTGTTGATGCCGGAATTATGGATGGATGTTCATGTGTAGAAAATACCACCTGGATGTTTTCCTTGTTGCAAGGAAACAACTCGCAGTAAGCAAGGTCCAGAGCATGAATGATAATGAACCAGAAATACATGCCTAGAAAGTACAACCACATGATGCATAGAGGGACAGTTTTGGGGTCGGTTGTACCACATGCAACCACAACATCGGAAATGGAAGAACCTACACTAACTTTCCATCTCTGATGTGCTAAATCGCTGAAGCATTATATTCTGGTGACTAAAACAGAACATAATTACTAGCTATGATCTATTTCTATAAGAAATAGGCCTAAACTTCCTAGTCTCCCAAAAAAGATCGGCCATCTAGCTACTATATATGGCAAGAACTAATGTA
Source organism: Avena insularis (assembly GCA_023614405.1). Lineage (NCBI taxonomy): Eukaryota > Viridiplantae > Streptophyta > Magnoliopsida > Poales > Poaceae > Avena > Avena insularis. Next base: position 177,321,686 of record CM042686.1, read on the forward strand.
GTACTTACGATGTTTCTAAAATCCAACATAGCAAAGGTAGTTCTTAGAGAACTTATATCTGACAGAATATGAGTCTAGAGCTTTCCTATGCTATGACTAGTGCTTGTAGCATTGAAATAACTTGCAAGTATTTGCAGAAACAATATTTGTATTGTTGTGATGAAATACGTTGCTGTGACGCTGTAATACCTATAATGTGTTTCCTACACTTTTATCATTTGTTAATGTGTGCTAAATTTGTATGCGTAGCCCATTCTTTAACATGGCAGGAGCATCTTCGCAGAAGCGTGATCTCGGACCACTCATCGCCCAAAGATGCCGGCTTACTGAGAGTGAGCAAGAGCATCTGCTGGAACTTCAATCGAACATGGGCAAAATTGTCTGGTTGCCATTCGTAACCCGCTTGACCAAAACGAATCTTAGGTTGTACCACATGGTACATTCATATAACTTTCTTTTAATTCTTTTTTGTTGCCATGCGTGTATGCAATTTGTCTATGTGGTTTATGACATCGACTTACTAACTTATATATCTTGTTTTGTATTGATCAGAAATTGCCTAAGAAGGTTGTTAATGCTCTACAAATCTGTGAGGGAGGCTCAACTGGAGTGTGTTTTCCTAAAGAGGAGATCACCCCCATCGACTTCAAGATAGAAAAGGATGATTGCCTCTTCTTCGATCCAGATGGGTGGAAGTGTTTCGTACAGAGCACAGATCTAGAAGAGGGACAAGCTGTTCTCATACACTCGAAGAAAGCGCATTCAGAAGGGTGGCGTAACCAAGAGGGTTTTGTCTTCATATTGAGAAGAATAAATGATTTGTCGCCTACGCCGGTGTCCATGCTCAGGGGTGCCAAGGCGACGGCGGGCAGGGGACGTGAAGGACAGACGCGTACGCCGGCAACGCGCGTTGTCCGTCGTACGGGCAGGGGCAGCGGCAAGGGCAGGGCCACTTCTCTGTCGCCATCGCCATCGCCATCGCTGTCGCCGTCGCTGTCGCCGTCGCCGTCACCGTCACCGTCTCCACCACCCCATCTGCCGCTGTATCCGAACCCCGACTTTATGTTCATTTGCATCCTTCACGAGGACAAGTGGGACAAGCTCTTCCTCTGCCATGCTTTCAAAGATTACATTAGCAGCGACCAGCCCAACACTGTGCGTGTCCGAGAGCGTAACAGCAGGCTGACCTTCGATGTGGAGATGTATTTTGATCATCGAGACAGCCGCTTGTACCTCCGCAGGGGCTGGCCCAAGTTCGTCAAGTGCTACACTATTTCACTAGGCAACATCCTGGCGTTCGACTACTATGCTGGCAACAGGGAGCTGGTCGTCACAATCTACGGCGGTAGGCTCTCCTGCCGGGAGTACGACACCAGCAGTGACGATGATGGCAGTGGCGGTGACAGGGACACGCAGACCATGCCCGTCAAGGAGGAGGAGATGTCAGAGGGCTAGTACGGATGTCCAGACCGTGTCCTGACCCTAGTTGCAAAACTATTTGCTGAGTTTCTGGGCGTTAAGTCTAATGAGATCACCTACCTTTTGGTGGATGTTAGATAATTTTGCTGGCTACATATCTAATATGTGAAATAATTCTGCTCTTCTGTTTGTTTTTCGAATCAATGAGGTTTACTTGTTTAAGTGATATTGTGCTTCAGCTTTCAAGTTGGAGTTGTGGAATGAAGGAAACTAATGGTATTGTTTGCTCAGTAATCCAACTGTTATACGTGAATGAACATATTTTGTTTTCCTTTTCATATATAAACAAATGACTTATTCAAATAATTTAATATGGTTCATGGCCAAATAAATTTATAGTACAATGAATTAGAGATAATCCCGGCTTGTAAACCATATTACAAATTCCGCACGGGAGGTCTAAGTAGTGGCAAAACCTAAACCGTTGCATGTGTTAGGATTTATTTAATTACAATATGTAATTAGAGATAATCCCTGCTTGTAAACCTCCTGCCTTCCTCTTTTTCCAATCAAATTTACAATGAATGGTTTTCGTTCCCTCCACTTGTGTACCGAAAAATTTCGTTCCCACCTCTTTTGTTTTCCACCCGTCCGCCCATTTTGGCGCTAACAATTTGCCGCCCCCGCGACACTTTAAAAACGACGTGCCCCCACCTCCCGCATACCCATCCCCTAATTCCGTTCCTTGTTCACCGCCCACCTAGAACCCCATCGCCACTTTCCTCGACCCTAGATCCGTCAAGCAAGGCGTTGGTTGCCGGCGGGCGACATGTCCGGCAGTCTTCGAAGCGGCACACCATGCCGGAATGTGCCGGCAGATTTCCCCTCTACGGCGGGCGACATGTCCGGCAGTCTTTGAAACGGCACAACACGCCGGAATGTGCTACCACCGACACCGAAGCAAAAGCGTAAACACCCAGGTCATTTTTCTGGTGCCCTAGGTTTATGCCTCTTTCTAGATTAGTCAAGCATGAGTTCTAGTAGATCAACATGTGTAGATCATTGTTCAAGATGCTGCAACTTATGTGCAAGATCTAGGTTTTAGATCATAGACATGGTTTGAGATGCCTAGCACGTGTTGAACGTGACACCCTATGACCCGAATCCTTCGACAATGTGCTTGTCTTGGGTTTTAATTTCATAAATCATGGTTCCAGATGCCATGAATGTGTTGAGCATGACACCCTATGATCCGATCTTATAACTATGTGTTAGATTTAGGTTTCTGTTCCTACATAATGGTTGAGGTAATAGGGCACAACTTGTTGGATAAACCCTGCTTGGCGTCTTAACCGGCCTTAATCGAACAACTTGATACCTAATACATCAACACGACACTTAACTGAACTTGTTGACAGTAGGGTTTAGACAGTTAACTGAATGACGATACGAGATTTGGAGGCAATAGAATAATGTTTTGTGAGCATGTTAATTTTACAGTATGGATCGCATAATTTTTGCTTTAATGATCTTGTCTACTCTGTTTGTACTAATGAGTATGATCATGACTTGCCTTTGCTTGATTGTTTTCAGTTACTCAACTCAAAACAGCAGACACATATGAAAATGTTAGGAAACAAGTGATGGATGAGAACGTGTCTCGTACGTCTAAAGCACTGAAGCATAATGCTATTGAACATGGCAAGCTAATGTTGGATTTCATGGTGATGGCGCGTCAATTTGTGTTTGGTACTGCTAAGAAACCGGTGGCAGTGACAACACGGAAAGAGGCACAACCGCAGGAGAAGGATATCACCGAGGACCCTAATTATGAACCTGATCCTGCCGATGAGCCCACTGATGATGATGTGTTTGTTCGGGATGAAGAGGACCATGATGTTGTTAAATCTTCCTCTAAGGTTAAGAAATGCAGCATTCTCCTGCCTTCACATGTAGGATATGTACAAATTGCTTTAATATTTATGGCTTGATCTATTAAAATGCAGATAACGGAAGGTTCTACAAAAGAAAAGAAGCAGAAGCGCTCAAAAACCTTTGTGCCTCCAAATGTTGTAACAAGGTCAACATCAAATGCAGAGACTCAAGATGATGGTGAAACAGAGACCCCTACCCAGAAAGCAGGGGAAGGGGGTACTAATGGAAATGAATCCTCGCCCATGCTAATTCAAACCTCTAGAGGCAGCAACTCACCTAAGGAGAATGTACTTGTCCGCAACAAACAGGAAGGTATTGACAGCACGTCTTACAATTTATTCACTGGTTTAGTTGCAAAATTTTCAATTCAAGTCTTGACTCTCGTTTTGTCATTGGTTTCAGTTGCAATTGTAGACACGGGTGCTCTAAAGGAAAAGCGTAATGTACGCAAACCTACTATGGGGCATGGGGTACACGAGTGGTCTAGAAGGAATGGAGGGGCTAAGATGCAGATCAACTTCACTCCTGGCATGAGGAGACCCACTGATCCTGTGCAAGCAGCAAAACTGAGTTCAGAGTGTGGCATTCACATACGCGAGAAGATGCCACTTGGCATTACCCAAGCAGTATGGTGACAAGGAAGGTCGTCTGAAAGATAATATTCTAGAAACCATTAAGTATATAACTGTAAGTCCGTTAACCTCTTATTCATTTTCCATATAAAATGTCTCATTGGTGGATGATTTTTTAATAATTCTGTCATTCGATGCTGATATGAATTTGTGTTCCATGTTATCTGCAGGGAAAATTTGCAATGGACAGTAGTGGTGACCTTGGAAAATACATTTGCACCGACATTTTACAGAAAGGTATTTGCCAACAACGTTGGAGGCTGAAAAAAGTCTATTGGAAAGAAGTTAAAGATCTAACCCACGAGCAAGCTTTATTGTTGAAACCAAAAGAGGTAGACGAGGAAAGCTGGGCAGAGCTTCTTGATATATGGCATGATGAGCACTACAAGGTACACGATTCCTGTTGTTTCAGCTACATCTATCGCAGACATACTACTGTACTGTGGAATACTAAATTCATGCATCTGTACATAGGCAATCTGCGAGAGTAACAAGAAGAACAGAGATGTTGTGATGAAGAAACACACCACTAGCTCAAGAAGCTTTGTTGCACATTACCATGCACTTGTGAGTATTCGAACTCTTCAGATGCAACACCTACTTCTTTTTGTGAACATGCCATACATACTTATAATTCATCGTGTCATACTTCTTGTAGAAATCTCAGAAGACCGAGGACATCCATACCTCCCCGATTGCTTTCTTTAAAGCAAGCCACACTAACAAGGATGGTATGATGTCCCAGAAATAAGCAGAAGCTTATGTAAGTAAATTATTTTATGTGCTACGCATTTCTCATTAGTTTGTCTAATTATTTGATTTCTTCTAACTCTGGACTTGCTATTTTTTTATCCTATTGTAGACTGAGATGGTGCTTCAGAAAATGGGACCACACCCAGAAGATTGGATTCCCAAAACTGATCTGGAGATTGTTGAAGAAGTCCTGAGAGACCAGAACAATTCAAGATCAATTACTTTCCTTTCCAGCATCGGAGTTTCATCTGCTTCCAAGAGGTCTAGCGTCTCAGCTGGGCGCATCCGTGATTTAGAAGAAAAGTTATCAAGTCAGGAGCAAGATTCGTTGAATGCATCTGAAAGGGTTCAACGCGAGATGGAGGAACGGATGCAAGAGCAGGAAAGGAGATTTGAAGAGATGAGGAAGAAGCAGGATGATGAACTTGAAGCAGTGAAAAAGTCCAGCGAAGCGAATCATCTGGCATTTGAGAAGAGGCAGAAGGAAATGGATGGCATGCTCAGTTACCTATTGAGGATGTCGCAGAACTCCCAGTCCCAGTCCCCGTGACTTGGGCCAAAAATCTCTGCGCGCTAATGGGCCGGGTGGGCCGAAACATTGTTTTTTATTCCTTTAGTCATTCGAGTTTGATACAGTAGTTTCAGTCTACCAGAATTTTAAATTTTGCGTGTGATACAATTCATATTTATAAATTTTCTGCCATTTCAAATATTTGCTTCCATTTAATTTTGTTTCGTAATTTGCTTGGAATTTCAATTTTTAATCAAATTTGTCCGTGCAAAAAAATTGGTGACGGCGTCACATTCCTCCCGGCCCACAAGGCAGTTCTGAATGGGACGGCCCAAAAAATGACACGTCATCATCGCGGGCCCCACATGCAGACGCCATGTGATCATTGACGGCTCCAGCTACATGCTGCCACGTCAGCGTCGCTGGACCCACCTGCCAGCTGCCACGTCATCCCTGCAGGCCCCACACGAAGGTGGCACGTCATAGCATTGGCCCCACCTGTCAGATGCCACGTCATCATGGAGGCACCCACCTGCCAGCTGCCACGTCAGCATCGTTGGACCCACCTGGCAGCTGCCACGTCAACATCATCGGACCCACCTGCCAGCTGCCACGTTAGCATCATCGGACCCACCTGCCAGCTGCCACGTCATCATCGTCGGACCCACCTGCCAGCTACCACGTCATCGTGGTGGGACCCACCTGTTAGATGCCACGTCAGTATTGCAGGTCCCACCTGCCACGTCAGCATCGTCGGACCCACCTGCCAGTTGCCACGTCATCATCGGACCCACGCGGTGCCACGCCGGCATTATTGGACCCACAGCCGGATGCCGTCGCCATCGGTGGGACCCACCTGCCAGCTGCCACGTCAACATTGCAGGTCCCACCTGCCAGAATCCTCCTGACGCCATAAATCTTCCGTGACGGCATATTTCGTCAACGAATATGCAAAACAGTGACAAATTTTCCTATTTTAGGTGACATAGAAGGTCCGTCATAGATAACCTATCTTAGGTGACGCCGTCAGGACCGTCACCGAAGCTCAATCTTGCGTGACAAAAATTTGTATTCCATCACTATAAAAGAATCTGTGACGGTGCTTCTGTGACGACCCTGGTGACGCCACGTTTTCGTCACGAGGGAGTACTTAGTGACGGAAATGGCATTTTCGGTGACGAAAGTGATTTGTCACAAAACCACTTTTCTCTTGTAGTGGTCATTGCATGTGTGTTCTTTCCACAAACTACATGTGGACCCACTAGAGTCATTGTATGTGTGTTCTTATACTAAAACTAGCACTAGAGTCATTGCATGTGTGTTCTTTCCATAAACCACACATGGATCAACTAGTGTCATTGCATGTGTGTTCTTTACACAAATCAAATATGGACCCACTAGAGTAACTGCTTGTGTGTTCTTATACTAAAACCAGCACTAGAGTCATTGCATCTGTGTTCTTTTCACAAACAACATATGGATCCACCAGTGTTCACTACATGTGTGTTCATTCCACAAACCACTTATGGATCCACCAGTGTTCATTGGATGTGTGTTCTTTTCCACAAACCACTTATGGATCAACCAGTGGTCATTGCATGTGTGTTCTTTTCACAAACTACATGTGGACCCACTAGAGTCATTGTATGTGTGTTCTTATACTAAAAATAGCACTAGAGTCATTGCATGTGTGTTCTTTCCACAAACCACACATGGATCAACCAGTGGCATTGCATGTGTGTTCTTTTCACAAACCACACAAGGATCAACCAGTGTTCACTTCATGTGTGTTCTTTCCACAAACCACATATGGATCGACCAGTGGTTATTGCATGTGTGTTCTTTTCCACAAACCACTTATGGATCAACCAGTGGTCATTGCATGTGTGTTCTTTCCACAAACCACTTATGGATCTACCAGTGTTCATTGCATGTGTGTTATTTTCCACAAACCACATATGGATCAACTAGTGGTCATTGGATGTGCGTTCTTTTAACAAACCACATGTGTACCCACTAGAGTCATTGCATGTGTGTTCTTATACTAATACCAGCACTAGACTCATTGCATGTGTGTTCTTTTCCACAAACCACACATGGATCCACCAGTGTTCATTGCATGTTCTTTTCCACAAACCACTTATGGATCAACCAGTGGTCATTGCATGTGTGTTCTTTTCACAAACTACATGTGGACCCACTAGAGTCATTGTATGTGTGTTCTTATACTAAAACTAGCACTAGAGTCATTGCATTTGTGTTGTTTACACAAACCACACATGGATCGACGAGTGTCATTGCGTGTGTGTTCTTTCCACAAATCACATATGGACCCACTAGAGTCATTGCTTGTGTGGTCTTATACTAAAACCAGCACTAGAGTCATTGCATGTGTGTTCTTTTCACAAACAACATTTGGATCCACCAGTGTTCACTGCATGTGTGTTCTTTCCACAAACCACTTATGGATCCACCAGTGTTCACTGCATGTGTGTTCTTTTCCACAAACCACTTATGGATCAACTAGTGGTCATTGCATGTGTGTTCTTTTCCACAAACCACATATGGATCCATTAGAGTCTTTACATGTGTGTTATTTCCACAAACCACACATGGATCAACCAATGACATTGCATATGTCTTTTTCCACAAACCACACATGGATCAACCAGTGTCATTGCATGTGTGTTCTTTCCACAAATCACATATGGACCCACTAGAGTCATTGCTTGTGTGTTCTTATACTAAAACCAACACTAGAGTCATTGCATGTGTGTTCTTTCCACAAACCACTTATGGATCCACCAGTGTTCATTGGATGTGTGTTCTTTTCCACAAACCACATATGGATCAACCAGTGGACATTGCATGTGTGTTCTTTTCACAAACTACATGTGGACCCACTAGAGTCATTGTATGTGGGTTGTTATACAAAAACTAGCACTAGAGTCATTGCATGTGTGTTCTTTCCACAAACCATACATGGATCAACCAGTGGCATTGCATGTGTGTTCTTTCACAACCCACACATGGATCAACCAATATTCACTGCATGTGTGTTCTTTCCACAAACCACATATGGATCAACCAGTGGTCATTGTATGTGTGTTCTTTTCCACAAACCACTTATGGATCAACCAGTGGTCATTGCATGTGTGTTCTTTCCACAAACCACTTATGGATCCGACAGTGTTCATTGCATTTGTGTTCTTTTCCAAAAACCACAGATGGATCAACCAGTGGTCATTGCATGTGTGTTCTTTTCACAAACCACATGTGGACCCACTAGAGTCATTGCATGTGTGTATTTATACTAAAACCAACACTAGACTCATTGCATGTGTGTTCTTTTCCACAAACCACTTACGGATCAACCAATGTTCAGTGCATGTGTGTTCTTAAACTAAAACCAGCATTAGTGTCATTGCATGTGTGTTCTTTCCACAAACCACTTATGGATCCACCAGTGTTCATTGCGTGTGTGTTCTTTTCCACAAACCAGATTTGGAATAACCAGTGGTCATTGCATGTGTGTTCTTTTCACAAACCACATGTGGACCCACTAGAGTCATTGCATGTGTGTTCTTATACTAAAACCAGCACTAGACTCATTGCATGTGTGTTCTTTCCACAAAGCACTTATGGATCAACCAGTGTTCACTTCATCTGTGTTCTTTCCACAAACCACACATGGATCAACCAGTGTTCACTGCATGTGTGTTCTTTTCCACAAACCACACATGGATCTACCAGTGTCATTGCATGTGTGTTCTTTCCAAAAATCACATATGGACCCACCAGTGGTCATTGCATGTGTGTTCTTTTCCACAAACCACTTATGGATCAACCAGTGGTCATTGCATGTGTGTTCTTATACTAAAACCAGCATTAGAGTCATTGCATGTGTGTTCTTTCCACAAACCACACATGGTTCAACCAGTGGTCATTGCATGTGTGTTCTTTTCCACAAACCACATATGGATCCATATGTGTTCTTATACTAAAACCAGCATTAGAGTCATTGCATGTGTGTTCTTTGCACAAACCACTTATGGATCCACCAGTGTTCATTGCATGTGTGTTCTTTTCCACAAACCACATATGGATCAACCAGTGGTCATTGCATGTGTGTTCTTTTCACAAACCACATGTGGACCCACTAGAGTCATTGTATGTGTGTTCTTATACTAAAACTAGCAGTAGAGTCATTGCATGTGTCTTCTTTCCACAAACCACACATTTACCAACCAGTGTCATTGCGTGTGTGTTGTTTCCACAAATCACATATGGACCCACTAGAGTCATTGCTTGTGTGTTCTTATACTAAAACCAGCACAGGAGTCATTGCATGTGTGTTCTTTTCACAAACAACATATGGATCCACCACTGTTCATTTCATGTGTGTTCTTTCCACAAACCACTTATGGATCCACCAGTGTTCATTACATGTGTGTTCTTTTCCACAATCCACTTATGGATCAACCAGTGGTCATTGCATGTGTGTTCTTTTCAGAAACTACATGTGGACCCACTAGAGTCATTGTATGTGTGTTCTTATACTAAAACTAGCACTAGAGTCATTGCATGTGTGTTCTTTTCACAAACCACACAGGGATCAACCAGTGTTCACTGCATGTGTGTTCTTCCCACAAACCACATATGGATCAACGAGTGGTCATTGCATGTGTTTTCTTTTCCACAAACCACTTATGGATCAACTAGTGGTCATTGCATGTGTGTTCTTTCCACAAACCACTTATGGATACACTAGTGTTCATTGCATGTGTGTTCTTTTCCACAAACCACATATGGATCAACCAGTGGTCATTGCATGTGTGTTCTTTTCAGAAACCACATGTGGACCCACTAGAGTCATTGCATGTGTGTTCTTATACTAAAACCAGCACTAGACTCATTGCATGTGTGTTCTTTCCACAAACCACACATGGATCAACCAGTGTTCACTACATGTTTGTTCTTTTCCACAAACCACACATGGATCCACCAGTGTCATTGCATGTGTGTTCTTTCCACAAATCACATATGGACCTACCAGTGGTCATTCATGTTTATTCTTTTCCACAAACCACTTATGGATCAACAAGTGGTCATTGCATGTGTGTTCTTATACTAAAACTAGCATTAGAGTCATTGCATGTGTGTTCTTTCCACCAACGACACATGGATCAACCAGTGGTCATTGCATGTGTGTTCTTTTCCACAAACCACATATGGATCCATATGTGTTCTTATACTAAAACCAGCATTAGAGTCATTGCATGTGTGTTCTTTGAACAAACCACTTATGGATCCACCAGTGTTCATTGCATGTGTGTTCTTTTCCACAAACCACATATGGATCAACCAGTGGTCATTGCATGTGTGTTCTTTTCACAAACCACATGTGGACCCACTAGAATCATTGCATGTTGTGTGTTCTTATACTAAAACCAACACTAGACTCATTGCATGTGTGTTCATTCCACAAACCACACATGGATCCACCAGTGTTCATTGCATGTGTGTTGTTTTCCACAAACCACTTATGGATCAACAATGGTCATTGCATGTGTGTTCTTGTCACAAACTACATGGGGACCCACTAGAGTCATTGTATGTGTGTTCTTGTACTAAAACTAGCACTAGAGTCATTGCATGTGTGTTATTTCCACAAACCACACATGGATCAACCAATGGCATTGCATGTGTGTTCTTTCCACAAACCACACATGGATCAACCAGTGTCATTGCATGTGTGTTCTTTCCACAAATCACATATGGACCCACTAGAGTCATTGCTTGTGTGTTCTTATACTAAAACCAGCACTAGAGTCATTGCATGTGTGTTCTTTCCACAAATCACACATGGATCAACCAGTGTCATTACATGTGTGTTCCTGACATTAACCACATATGGACCCACTAGAGTCATTGCATGTGTGTTCTATCCACAAACCACACATGGATCAACCGGTGTCATTGCACGTGTGTTCTTTCCACAGACCACATATGGATCAACCAGTGTCATTGCATGTGTGTTCTTTCCACAAACCACACATGGATCAACTGATGGGTTCGTAGCATGGAAAACAAAAAATTTCTACCGCAAGAACGAACAAAACACAGATCTAATCTAGATAAAAGCCAAGATCTAATCTATTAGACATGAGCAACGAGATAGATCGGTACTAACCCTCGTAGAACCGAAAGCGTTACGAGATTAGATCTCGTGGATGATGTAGTCAATCACTTGCCAATCTCAAGATCGTGTGGACGATCCTTCCGGCGCTGCTCCGCAGCTGGCTCAGAGACAACACACGCGGAGTCGAAGGCACTTTCCTCTCCTGCTCCAAATGAGCAATGGAGGTAGTAGATCTTCTCCACGGAATCCCAGCAGCACGACGGCGTGGTGGTGGTGGTGGAGGTGAGAATTCTGCACGGCTTCGCCTATGCCTGTGCAGAAGAAAGGTGGAGGAGAGAGGCGGCAGAGATTGGGAGTTATGAGAGAGGAGAGCCAAGAGGGGGCGCCCCCTCCCTTCTATTTAAGGGAGGGAGGCGCGCCTGGGAGGGGGAGTCCTAGTAGGACTCCCCTCCTTGGGCCGGCGGTGGGAAGGGGGGAGGAATCCTCCTCCCCCACGAATCCGTGTATTGCCCCACTTGGACTCCTTGATCCCTTTCTTGGTTTTCAAGCAAACTCCAAGAAATCCTCTAGAACCTTCCAGAACATTCCGAAACCTTCTAGAATCTCCATACAAACACTCCAGAACATTTCCTAACCAAGAAAATGATTCTCAATATATGAATCTTATTCTCCGGACCATTCCGGATCTCCTCATGATGTCCCAAATCCATTCTGAGACTCCGAACAACATTCGGTCTCCAACGCAAATTCCATATCTACTTAAAACAACTTCAAACCTTAAGTGTGTCACCCTACGGTTCGTGAATATGCATACATGATGAAGACACCTCTCCGATCAATAACCATCAGCGGGATCTGGAGATCCATAATAGCTCCCACATATTCAACGATGATATCATGATCGATTGAACCATTTAACATACGAAACCAATTCCCTTTGTCACACGATATTCTACTTATCCGAGGTTTGATCGTTGGTATCTCCATGCCTAGTTCTACCTCGTTACTGATAAGTACTCTTTACTCGTTCCATGTTATGTCATCCCTTGTGACCCAGTCACATGCTTGCAAGCTATCTAGATGACATTCCACTGAGAGGGCCCAGAGCATATCTATCCGTCATATGGATGGACAAATCCCAATCTTGGTCTATGCGCTTCATCACATACTTTCAGAATACCCAATGACACCTTTATAACCGCCCAGTTACGAAGCGATGTTTGATGTCATCAAAGTACCCATCCGTTGATGGTGATTAACATAACCTCATGGTCGAAGGATTAGGTTACTATGTATTTGAAAGCTTACAGCAATACGAACTTAATGACTTGATCTTATGCTACGCTTACTATGGGTGTGTGTCCATTACATCATTCTCCTAATGATATAACCTTGTTATTAATCACATCCAATGTCCATGATCAGGAAACCATGATCATCAATTAATCAACAAGCTAGTTCAACAAGAGGCTTACTAGGGACTCTTTTATGTTTACAAAACACACAAGTATTAGAGTTTCCTTATAATACAATTATAGCATGGGATGTAAACATTCATCATAAACACAAAGATATAATAATAACCACTTTTATTATTACCTCTTGGGCATATCTCCAACAGTATCCCACTTGCACTAGAGTCAATAATCTAGATTACATGGTAATATACCTAACACCCATGGCGTTCTGGTGTTGGTCATGCTTTGCTCTAGGGAGAGGTTTAGTCAACGGATCTGCTACATTCAGATCAGTGTGTACTTTGCAAATCTTTATGTCACCATCTTGGACATACTCGTGAATAGCATGGAACCGTAGCTTGATGTGCTTCAGCTTGCTATGTGACCTTGGCTCCTGTGCATTAGCTATGGCTCCTGTGTTGTCACTGTAGATGGCCATCGGGTCCAACGCACTAGGAACCATGCCAAGTTCAGTAATGAACTCCTTCATCCATATGGCTTCTTGTGCAGCCTCCGAAGCAACTATGTATTCCGATTCAGTTGAAGATTTCCCCACAGCGCTCTGCTTGGCACTCCTCCAGCTCACTGCAGCACCATTCAAAATAAATATGTATCCAGACTGTGACTTCGAGTCATCTGGATCAGTGTTCCAACTAGCATCAGTGTAACCGTTTACAACAAGCTGTTCATCACCTCCATAAGAAAGAACCATATCCTTAGTCCTATTCAGGTACTTTAGGATATTCTTGACCGATGTCCAGTGTTCTATTCCAGGATCACTTTGATATCTGCTAGTCAAACTAACAACATGTGCTATATCCGGTCTCGTACACAGCATGTCATACATGATAGAACCTATGGCCGAGGCATAGGGAATTTTATTCATCTTTTCTCTATCTTCTGCCGTAGCTGGACTTTGAGTTTTACTCAAGGTCTTACCTGACAACATGGGCACGAACCCTTTCTTGCTCTCTTCCATTCTAAACTTCTTTAGAACTTTGTCTAAGTATGTACTTTGTGAAAGTGCTATTAGGCGTCTTGATCTATCTCTATAAATCTTGATACCTAGAATATATGCCGCTTCGCTAAGATCCTTCATCGAAAAACTATTATTCAAATAGGCTTTGACGCTATTAAGAAGTTCTATATCATTCCCAATCAACAATATGTCATCTACATATAGTACTAGGAATGCTACAGAGCTCCCACTCACTTTCTTGTAAATACAAGCTTCTCCATAAGTTTGTATAAATCCAAAGTTTTTGATTACTTTATCAAAACGTTGATTCCAACTCCGGGATGCTTGCTTCAGTCCATAAATGGAGCGCTGAAGTTTGCATACCTTGTCAGCATCTTTAGGATCGACAAAACCTTTGGGTTGTACCATATACAACGCTTCCTCAATGTCACCATTAAGGAACGCCGTTTTGACATCCATCTGCCAAATTTCATAATCGAAATATGCAGCGATTGCTAACATAATCCTCACAGACTTTAGCTTCGCTACTGGTGAGAAAGTCTCATCGTAGTCAACTCCTTGAATTTGTCGGAACCCTTTCGCGACAAGTCGAGCTTTATAGACGGTAACATTACCATCAGCATCTGTTTTTCTTTTGAAAATCCATTTGTTCTCGACAGCCTTTACGGCCATCCCAGAAGTCCACCAAAGTCCATACTTGGTTTTCGTACATGGATCCCATTTTGGATTTCATGGCTTCTAGCCATTTGTCGGAATCTGGGCTCACCATAGCTTCTTCATACGTCGCAGGGTCATCAGTGTTGTCCACCAACATGACGTTCAAGGAAGAGTCATACCATTCAAGAGTGGTACGAACCCTTGTTGACCTGCGAGGTTCAGTAGTAACTTCGTTTGAAGTTTCATGATCAGCATCATTAGCTTCCTCTCCAGTTGGTGCAGGCGGCACAGAAACATCTTCCGGTGCTACGCTACTCTCAACTCCGAAAGAAGGTTCAATAACCTCGTCGAGTTCTACTTTCCTTCCAGTCACTTCTTTCGAGAGAAATTCCTTCTCCAGAAAGGATCCATTCTTAGCAACGAAAACTTTGCCTTCGGATCTATGATAGAAGGTATACCCAATTGTTTCTTTAGGGTATCCTATGAAGACGCATTTCTCCGCTTTGGGTTCAAGCTTATCGGGTTGTAACTTCTTTACATATGCTTCGCAACCCCAAACTTTAAGGAACGACAACTTAGGTTTCTTACCAAACCACAATTCATACAGTGTCGTTTCAACGGATTTAGATGGTGCCCTATTTAAAGTGAATGCGGTTGTCTCTAATGCATAACCCCAAAATGATAACGGTAAATCTGTAAGGGACATCATAGACCGAACCATATCTAAAAGAGTTCGATTACGACGTTCGGACACACCATTACGCTGTGGTGTTCCGGTGTCAATCATGAAAGTATTCCACATTTCTTTAAATGCATGCCAAACTCATAACTCAGATATTCACCTCCGTGATCAGAACGCAGAAACTTAATCTTCTTGTTATGATGATTTTCCACTTCACTTTGAAATTCCTTAAACTTCTCGAAAGTTTCGGACTTATGTTTCATAAAGTAGACATACCCATATCTACTCAAATCATCTGTGAAAGTGAGAACATAACGATATCCACCACGCGATGCTACACTCATTGGACCGCACACATCGGTATGTATTATTTCCAATAAGTCTGTAGCTCGCTCCATTATACCAGAGAATGGAGTCTTAGTCATTTTTCCCATTAGACATGCTTCGCATCTTTCAAGTGATTCAAAATCAAGTGATTCAAGAAGTCCATCAGAATGGAGTTTCTTCATACGCTTCACTCCAATGTGACCAAGACGACAAGTACATGTATGTAGAATTATCATTCAATTTTATTCGTTTAGCATCTATGTTGTGAACATGTGTATCACTACTATCGAGATTCAATAAGAATAAACCATTCATCTCAGGTGCATAACCATAAAAGATATTACTCATATAAATCAAACAACCTTTATTCTCAGACTTAAAAGAGTAACCGTCTCGTAATAAACAAGATCCAGATATAATGTTCATGCTTAACGCAGGCACCAAATAACAATTATTTAAATTTAAAACTAATCCCGATGGTAGATGTAGAGGGAGCGTGCCGACGGCGATCACATCAACCTTGGAGCCATTTCCAACGCGCATCGTCACCTCGTCTCTCGCCAGTCTTCGTTTATTCCGCAGCTCCTGTTTCGAGTTACAAATATGAGCAACCGAACCAAAGATCAAATACCCAGCACTACTACGATTACTAGTAAGATACACATCTATAACATGTATATCGAATATACCTTTCTTCTTGATGTTGCCGTTCTTGAATCGCGGTATTTGGGGCTTACGCCCAAAGGACCAGCACCCTTGCAGAGAAGCACTCGGTTTAGGCTTAGGACCAGCCTTGGGCTTCTTAGCGAGCAGCGGCTTTCTTGTCATTCTTCTTGAAGTTGCCCTTGTTATTAGGCTTGCCCTGCTTGAAATTGGTGGTCTTATTGACCATCAACACTTGGTGCTCCTTCATGATCTCCACTTCAGCAGTTTTCAGCATGGACGATAGTTCAGGCAACGTCTTGTTCATGCAGTGCATATTGTAGTTCATCACAAAGTTCTTGTAACTTGGTGGCAGTGATTGGAGGACACGGTGAATCCCCAATTCATTAGGAATCGGTATCCCCAACTCTCGGAGTTTGTTTGCGTGCCCAGACATGGTGAGCACGTGCTCGCTAACGGAGCTACCCTCTTCCATCTTGCAGGTAAAGAACTTCTCGGAAGCTTCATAGCTTTCCATGGCCGCGCGAGTCTCAAAAATGAGTTTGAGCTCCTTAATGATCTCAAACGGGTCATGGTGCTCAAAACGTTTTTTGAAGCTCCGATTCTAAACCGTACAGGATGGCACACTGAACTGTGGAGTAGTGATGTTTCCGAGTGGCATAAACATTCTTTACGTCATCGGTGGCATCTTCTGCAGGTGGGTCACCTAGCGGTGCTTCGAGCACATAGGTTAACTGACCAGCCATGAGGACGATCTTTAGTCCACGGAACCAGTCCGTGAAATTGCTTCCATTGTTCTTAAGCTTTTCTTTCTCTAGGAACGCATTGAAATTGATGGAAACGTTCGCCATAATCTACAACAAATTTGCAAGTAGTTTAGACTAAGTTTATGATAAATTGTGTTCTAATTTAATTCTTAAATTAACTAGGTGAACTCCCACTCAAAACAACATCCCTCAAGTTGTTCTAGTGATTACACGAACCAAATCCACTACACCAAGTCCGATCATCACGTGAGATGATGTAGCTTCATTGGCGAACAATCTTCATGTTCATCATATCAATCATATGACTCATGCTCTACCTTTCGGTATTCCGTGTTCCGAGACCATGTCTGTACATGCTAGGCTCGTCAAGATTAACCTTAGTTTCCGCATGTGCAAATCTGGCTTGCACCCGTTGTATGCACACGTAGAGTCTATCACACCCGATCATCACGAGATGCTTCAAACGATTTAGTCTTAGCAACGGTGCCAACTAAGGACGAACACTTTATTACTTGATATTTAGTGAGAGGGGTCATCTTATAATGCTACCGTCGCGATCTAAGCAATACAAGATGCATAAAGGATTAACATCACAGGCAATTCATAATTAGTGTGATATGATATGGCCCTTTGTTCTTATGCCTTCGATCTCCATCTCCAAAGCACGGACATGATCTCCATCATCACCAGCATTGCGTCAAGGTCCGTGGCGCCGCTTCATGGTTGTCCATCATCACTAGCAACTATTACAACTACTTGGAACAAAGCTATTATAAGATGAATAGACACGCAGGTCTTAACAGAATTAAAGACAACCATTAGGCTCCTGCCAGTTGCCATATTACAACAAGGATCATTGCATACATCAAATACAATCACAATCACATGAAGGCCATATCACATCACAAAACCCCTGCAAAAACAAGTTAGACGCCTCTAATTTTCTTTGCAAGTTTTACGTGGCTTGGGCTTTCGAATAAGAACGCATCTTACCTACGAAACTGAACCACAACGTTGATACAAGTGCTATCAAGTGCAAAGTGTAGATTGGATCTATACTATGATGGGAGAGACAGACACCCGCAAAGCCACTTGTGCAATACGAGTTGCACGTCAAGCATGGAGCAAGTCTCATGTACGATGACATGTAATGTTAGCCCGAGCCGCTTCATCCCACCATACCGCAAGATGAAAAGTACACATATAGCAAAAGATGGCACGAGCACCAATGCCCACAACCTCATTGTGTTCTACTCGTGCAACAGATCTACACATAGACAAGGCTCTGATACCACTGATGGGTTCGTAGCATGGAAAACAAAAAATTTCTACCGCAAGAACGAAAAAACCCAGATCTAATCTAGATAAAATCCAACATCTAATCTATTAGACATGAGCAACGAGATAGATCGGTACTAACCCTCGTAGAACCGAAAGCGTTACGAGATTAGATCTCGTGGATGATGTAGTCGATCACTTGCCGATCTCAATATCGTGTGGACGATCCTTCCAGCGCGCTGCTCCGGCTGCCTGCAGACGGTCACACGGCAGTAGTCGGCAGACCTTCCTCTCCCTGCTCCAAATGGGAGCGGAGTTAGTAGATCTTCTCCACGGAATCCCAGCAGACGACGGCATGGTGGTGGTGGAGGTGAGAATTTGCAGGGCTTCGCCATGCCTGCGTAAGAAAGGTGGAGGAGAGAGGCGAGATTGGGAGTTGAGAGAGGAGAGCCAGAGGGGCGCCCCTCCCTTCTATTTAAGGGAGGGAGGCGCTGGGAGGGGAGTCCTAGTAGGACTCCTCCTTGGGTCAAGGTGGGAAGGGGAGGAATCCTCCTCCCACGAATCCGTGTATTGCCCCACTTGGACTCCTTGATCCCTTTCTTGGTTTTCAAGCAAACTCCAAGAAATCCTCTAGAACCTTCCAGAACATTCCGAAACCTTCTAGAATCTCCATACAAACACTCCGGAACATTTCCTAACCAAGAAAATGATTCTCAATATATGAATCTTATTCTCCGGACCATTCCGGATCTCCTCGTGATGTCCCGGATCCATTCTGAGACTCCGAACAACATTCGGTCTCCAACGCAAATTCCATATCTACTTAAAACAACTTCGAACCTTAAGTGTGTCACCCTACGGTTCGTGAATATGCAGACATGATGAAGACACCTCTCCGATCAATAACCATCAGCGAGATCTGGAGATCCATAACAGCTCCCACATATTCAACGATGATATCGTGATCGATTGAACCATTTAACATACGAAACCAATTCCCTTTGTCACGCAATATTCTACTTATTCGAGGTTTGATCGTCGGTATCTCCATACCTAGTTCTACCTCGTTACTGATAAGTACTCTTTACTCTTTCCATGTTATGTCATCCCTTGTGACCCAGTCACATGCTTGCAAGCTATCTAGATGACATTCCACCGAGAGGGCCCATAGCATATCTATCCGTCATATGGATGGACAAATCCCAATCTTGGTCTATGCGCTTCAGCACATACTTTCAGAATACCCAATGACACCTTTATAACCGCCCAGTTACGAAGCGGTGTTTGATGTCATCAAAGTACCCATTCGGTGATGGTGATTAACATAACCTCATGGTCGAAGGATTAGGTTACTATGTATTTGAAAGCTTACAGCAATACGAACTTAATGACTTGATCTTATGCTACGCTTACTATGGGTGTGTGTCCATTACATCATTCTCCTAATGATATAACCTTGTTATTAATCACATCCAATGTCCATGATCAGGAAACCATGATCATCAATTAATCAACAAGCTAGTTCAACAAGAGGCTTACTAGGGACTCTTTTATGTTTACAAAACACACAAGTATTAGAGTTTCCTTATAATACAATTATAGCATGGGATGTAAACATTCATCATAAACACAAAGATATAATAATAACCACTTTTATTATTGCCTCTTGGGCATATCTACAATAGTCTCCCACTTGCACTAGAGTCAATAATGTAGATTACATGGTAATATACCTAACACCCATGGCGTTCTAGTGTTGGTCATGCTTTGCTCTAGGGAGAGGTTTAGTCAACAGATCTGCTACATTCAGATCAGTGTGTACTTTGCAAATCTTTATGTCACCATCTTGGACATACTCGTGAATAGCATGGAACCGTAGCTTGATGTGCTTCAGCTTGCTATGTGACCTTGGCTCCCGTGCATTAGCTATGGCTCCTGTGTTATCACAGTAGATGGCCATCGGGTCCAATGCACTGGGAACCACGCCAAGTTCAGTAATGAACTCCTTCATCCATATGGCTTCTTGTGCAACCTCCGAAGCAGCTATGTATTCCGATTCAGTTGAAGATTTCGCCACGGCGCTCTGCTTGGCACTCCTCCAGCTCATTGCAGCACCATTCAAAATAAATACGTATCCAGACTGTGACTTCGAGTCATCTGGATCGGTGTTCCAACTAGCATCAGTGTAACCGTTTACAACAAGCTGTTCATCACCTCCATAAGAAAGAACCATATCCTTAGTCCTATTCAGGTACTTTAGGATATTCTTGACCGCTGTCCAGTGTTTCATTCCAGGATCACTTTGATATCTGCTAGTCAAACTAATAGCATGTGCTATATCCGGTCTCGTACACAGCATGGCATACATTATAGAACCTATGGCCGAGGCATAGGGAATTTTATTCATATTTTCTCTATCTTCTGTTGTAGCCAGACTTTGAGTTTTACTCAAGGTCTTACCTGACAACATGGGCACGAACCCTTTCTTGCTCTCTTCCATTCTAAATTTCTTTAGAACTTTGTCTAAGTATGTACTTTGTGAAAGCGCTATTAGGCGTCTTGATCTATCTCTATAAATCTTGATACCTAGAATATATGCCGCTTCGCCAAGATCCTTCATCGAAAAACTATTACTCAAATAGGCTTTGACGCTATTAAGAAGTTCTATATCATTCCCAATCAACAATATGTCATCTACATATAGTACTAGGAATGCTACAGAGCTCCCACTCACTTTCTTGTAAATACAAGCTTCTCCATAAGTTTGTATAAATCCAAAGTTTTTGATTACTTTATCAAAATGTTGATTCCAACTCCGGGATGCTTGCTTCAGTCCATAAATGGAGCGCTGGAGTTTGCACTAGAGTCATTGCATGTGTGTTCTTTCCACAAACCATACATGGATCAACTAGTGGCATTGCATGTGTGTTCTTTCACAAACCACACATGGATCAACCAATGTTCACTTTATGTGTGTTCTTTCCACAAACCACATATGGATCAACCAGTGGTCATTGCATGTGTGTTCTTTTCCACAAACCACTTATGGATCAACGAGTGGTCATTGCATGTGTGTTTCCAATAAAAACATTATGGATCCCCATTGCATGTGTGTTCTTTCCACAAACCACTTATGGATCCACCAGTGTTTATTGCATGTGTGTTCTTTTCCACAAACCACATATGGATCAACCAGTGGTCATTGCATGTGTGTTCTTTTCACAAACCACATGTGGACCCACTAGAGTCATTGCCTGTGTGTTCTTATACTCAAACCAGCACTAGACTCATTGCATGTGTGTTCTTTCCACAAAGCACTTATGGATCAACTAGTGTTCACTACATGTGTGTTCTTTCCACAAACCAAACATGGATCAACCAGTGTTCACTGCATGTGTGTTCTTTTCCACAAACCACACATGGATCAACCAGTGTTCACTGCATGTGTGTTCTTTTCCACAAACCACACATGGATCCACCAGTGTCATTGCATGTGTGTTCTTTCCACAAATCACATATGGACCCACCAGTGGTCATTGCATGTGTGTTCTTTTCCACAAACCACTTATGGATCAACCAGTGGTCATTGCATGTGTGTTCTTATACTAAAACCAGTATTATAGTCATTGCATGTGTGTTCTTTCCACAAACCACACATGGATCAACTAGTGGTCATTGCATGTGTGTTCTTTTCCACAAACCACATATGGATCCATATGTGTTCTTATACTAAAACCAGCATTAGAGTCATTGCATGTGTGTTCTTTGCACAAACCACTTATGGATCCACCAGTGTTCATTGCATGTGTGTTCTTTTCCACAAACCACATATGGATCAACCAGTGGTCATTGCATGTGTGTTCTTTTCACAAACCACATGTGGACCCACTAGAGTCATTGTATGCGTGTTCTTATACTAAAACTAGCACTAGAGTCATTGCATGTGTGTTCTTTCCACAAACCACACATTGATCAACCAATGTCATTGCATGTGTGTTGTTTCCACAAATCACATATGGACCCACTAGACTCATTGCTTGTGTGTTCTTATACTAAAACCAACACTAGAGTCATTGCATGTTTGTTATTTTCACAAACAACATATGGATCCACCAGTGTTCACTTCATGTGTGTTCTTTCCACAAACCACTTATGGATCCACTAGTGTTCATTGCATGTGTGTTCTTTTCCACAAGCCACTTATGGATCAACCAGTGGTCATTGCGTGTGTGTTCTTTTCACAAACTACATGTGGACCCACTAGAGTCATTGTATGTGTGTTCTTATACTAAAACTAGCACTAGAGTCATTGCATGTGTGTTCTTTCCACAAACCACACATTGATCAACCAGCAGCATTGCATGTGTGTTCTTTTAACAAACCACACAGGGATCAACCAGTGTTCACTGCATGTGTGTTCTTCCCACAAACCACATATGGATCAACTAGTGGTCATTGCATGTGTTTTCTTTTCCACAAACCACTTATGGATCAACTAGTGGTCATTGCATCTGTGTTCTTTCCACAAGCCACTTATGGATCCACCAGTATTCATTGCATGTGTGTTCTTTTCCACAAACCACATATGGATCAACCAGTGGTCATTTCATGTGTGTTCTTTTCACAAACCACATGTGGACCCACTAGAGTCATTGCATGTGTGTTCTTATACTAAAACAAGCACTAGACTCATTGCATGTGTGTTCTTTCCACAAACCACACATGGATCCACCAGTGTTCATTACATGTGTGTTCTTTTCCACAAACCACTTATGGATCAACAATGGTCATTGCATGTGTGTTCTTTTCACAAGCTACATGTGGACCCACTAGAGTCATTGTATGTGTGTTCTTATACTAAAACTAGCACTAGAGTCATTGCATGTGTGTTATTTCCACAAACCACACATGGATCAACCAATGGCATTGCATGTGTGTTCTTTCCACAAACCACACATTGATCAACCAGTGTCATTGCATCTGAGTACTTTCCACAAATCACATATGGACCCACTAGAGGCATTACTTGTGTGTTCTTATACTAAAACCAGCACTAGAGTCATTGCATGTGTGTTCTTTTCACAAACAACATTTGGATCCAACAGTGGTCACTTCATGTGTGTTCTTTCCACAAACCACTTATGGATCCACCAATGTCATTGAATGTACGTTCTTTCCACAAACCACACATGGATCAACCAGTGTCATTGCATGTGTGTTCCTGACATGAACCACATATGGACCCACTAGAGTCATTGCATGTGTGTTCTATCCACAAACCACATATGGATCAACCGATGTCATTGCACGTGTGTTCTTTACACAGACCACATATGGATCAACCAGTGTCATTGCATGTGTGTTCCTGACATTAACCACATATGGACCCACTAGGGTCATTGCATGTGTGTTCTATCCACAAACCACATATGGATCAACCAGTATCATTGCATCTGTGTTCTTTCCACAAACCACACATGGATCAACTAGTGTCATTTCATGTGTGTTATTTCCACAAACCACACATGGATCAACCGGTGGTCATTGTATGTGTGTTCTTTTCCACAAACCACATATGGATCCATTAGAGTCTTTACATGTGTGTTATTTGCACAAACCACACATGGATCAACCAATGGCATTGCATGTGTGTTCTTTCCACAAACCACACATAGATCAACCAGTGTCATTGCATGTGTATCTTTCCACAAATCACATATGGACCCACTAGAGTCATTGCTTGTGTGATCTTATACTAAAACCAGCACTAGAGTCATTGCAGATGTGTTCTTTCCACAAACCACTTATGGATCCACCAATGTTCATTGCATGCGTGTTCTTTTCCAAAAACCACATATGGATCAACCAGCGGTCATTCCATGTGTGTTCTTTTCACAAACCACATGTGGACCCACTAGAGTCATTTCATGTGTGTCCTTATACTAAAACCAGCACTAGACTCATTGCATGTGTGTTCTTTTCCACAAACCACACATGCATCTACTAGTGTTCATTTCATGTGTGTTCTTTTCCACAAACCACTTATGGATCAACCAGTGATCACTGCATGTGTGTTCTTTTCACAAACTACATGTGGACCCACTAGAGTCATTGTATGTGTGTTCTTATACTAAAACTAGAACTAGAGTCATTGGATGTGTGTTCTTTCCACAAACCACACATGGATTAACCAGTGTCATTGCATGTGTGTTCTTTACACAAATCAAATATGGACCCACTAGAGTAATTGCTTGTGTGATCTTATACTAAAACCAGCACTAGAGTCATTGCATGTGTGTTCTTTTCACAAACAACATATGGATCCACCAGTGTTCTCTGCATGTGTGTTCTTTCCACAAACCACTTATGGATCCACCAGTTTTCATTGCATGTGTGTTCTTTTCCACAAACCACTTATGGATAAACTAGTGGTCATTGCATGTGTGTTCTTTTCACAAACTACATGTGGACCCACTAGAGTCATTGTATGTGTGTTCTTATACTAAAACTAGCACTAGAATCATTGCATGTGTGTTCTTTCCACAAACCACACATGGATCAACCAGTGGCATTGCATGTGTGTTCTTTTCACAAACCACACATGGATCAACCAGTGTTCACTTCATGTGTGTTCTTTCCACAAACCACATATGGATCAACCAGTGGTCATTGCATGTGTGTTATTTTCCACAAACTACTTATGGATCAACCAGTGGTCATTGCATGTGTGTTCTTTCCACAAACCACTTATGGATCCACCAGTGTTCATTGCATGTGTGTTCTTTTCGACAAACCACTTATGGATCAACCAGTGGTCATTGCATGTGTGTTCTTTTCACAAACGACATGCAATGACCACACATACAGACCCACTAGAGTCATTGTATGTGTGTTCTTATACTAAAACTAGCACTAGAGTCACTGCATGTGTGTTCTTTCCACAAACCACACATGGATCAACCAGTGTCATTGCATGTGTGTTCTTTACACAAATCAAATATGGACCCACTAGAGTAATTGCTTGTGTGATCTTATACTAAAACTAGCACTAGAGTCATTGCATGTGTGTTCTTTTCACAAACAACATATGGATCCACCAGTGTTCACTGCATGTGTGTTCTTTCCACAAACCACTTACGGATCCACCAGTTTTCATTGCATGTGTGTTCTTTTCCACAAACCACTTATGGATAAACTAGTGGTCATTGCATGTGTGTTCTTTTCACAAACTACATGTGGACCCACTAGAGTCATTGTATGTGTGTTCTTATACTAAAACTAGCACTAGAGTCATTGCATGTGTGTTCTTTCCACAAACCACACATGGATCAACCAGTGGCATTGCATGTGTGTTCTTTTCACAAACCACACATGGATCAACCAGTGTTCACTTCATGTGTGTTATTTTCCACAAACTACTTATGGATCAACCAGTGGTCATTGCATGTGTGTTCTTTCCACAAACCACTTATGGATCCACCAGTGTTCATTGCATGTGTGTTCTTTTCGACAAACCACTTATGGATCCACCAGTGGTCATTGCATGTGTGTTCTTTTCACAAACGACATGTGGACCCACTAGAGTCATTGTATGTGTGTTCTTATACTAAAACTTGCACTAGAGTCATTGCATGTGTGTTCTTTCCACAAACCACACATGGATCAACCAGTGGCATTGGATGTGTGTTATTTTCATAAACCACACATGGATCAACCAGTGTTCAGTGCATGTGTGTTCTTTTCCACAAACCACATATGGATCAACCAGTGGTCATTGCATGTGTGTTCTTTTCCACTAACCACTTATGGATCAACCAGTCTTCATTGCATGTGTGTTCTTTCCACAAACCACTTATGGATCCACCGGTGTTCATTGCATGTGTGTTCTTTTCCACAAACCACATATGGATCAACCAGTGTTCATTGCATATGCGTTCTTTTCACAAGCCACATGTGTACCCACTAGAGTCATTGCATGTGTGTTCTTATACTAAAACCAGCACTAGACTCATTGCATGTGTGTTCTTTTCCAGAAACCACACATGGATCCACTAGTGTTCATTGCATGTGTGTTCTTTTCCACAAACCACTTATGGATCAACCAGTGGTCATCGCATGTGTGTTCTTTTCACAAACTACAAGTGGACCCACTCGAGTCATTGTATTTGTGTTCTTATACTAAAACTAGCACTAGAGTCATTTCATTTGTGTTCTTTCCACAAACCACACATGGATCAACCAGTGTCATTGCGTGTGTGTTCTTTCCACAAATCACATATGGACCCACTAGAGTCATTGCTTGTGTGTTCTTATACTAAAACCAGCACTAGAGTCATTGCATGTGTGTTCTTTTCACAAACAACATTTGGATCCACCAGTGTTCACTGCATGTGTGTTCATTCCACAAACCACTTATGGATCCACCAATGCTCATGGCATGTGTGTTCTTTTCCAAAAACCACATATGGATCAACCAGTGGTCATTGCATGTGTGTTCTTTTCACAAACTACATGTGGACCCACTAGAGTCATTGTATGTGTGTTATTTTCCACAAACCACTTACGGATCAACCAATGTTCACTTCATGTGTGTTCTTAAACTAAAACTAGCATTAGAGTCATTGCATTTGTGTTCTTTCCACAAACCACATATGGATCAACTAGTGGTCATTGCATGTGTGTTCTTTTCACAAACTACATGTGGACCCACTAGAGTCATTGCATGTGCGTTCTTATACTAAAACCAGCACTAGACTCATTGCATGTGTGTTCTTTCCACAAACCACACATGGATCAACCAGTGGCATTGCATGTATGTTCTTTCCACAAACCACACATGGATCAACCAGTGTTCACTGCAGGTGTGTTCTTTTCCACAAACCACACATGGATCCACCAGTGTCATTGCATGTGTGTTCTTTCCACAAATCACATATGGACCTACCAGTGGTCTTTGCATGTGTGTTATTTTCCACAAACCACTTATGGATCAACCAGTGGTCATTGCATGTGTGTTCTTATACTAAAACCAGCATTAGAGTCATTGCATGTGTGTTCTTTCCACAAACCTCACATGGATCAACCAGTGGTCATTGCATGTGTGTTCTTTTCCACAAACCACATATGGATCCATATGTGTTCTTATACTAAAACCAGCATTAGAGTCATTGCATGTGTGTTCTTTGCACAAACCACTTATGGATCCACCAGTGTTCATTGCATGTGTGTTCTTTTCCACAAACCACATATGGATCAACCAGTGGTCATTGCATGTGTGTTCTTTTCACAAACCACATGTGGACCCACTAGAGTCATTGTATGTGTGTTCTTATACTAAAACTAGCACTAGAGTCATTGCATGTGTGTTCTTTCCACAAACCACACATTGATCAACCAATGTCATTGCATGTGTGTTCTGTCCACAAACCACACATTGATCAACCAATGTCATTGCGTGTGTGTTGTTTCCACAAATGACATATGGACCCACTAGAGTCATTGCTTGTGTGTTCTTATACTAAAACCAGCACTAGAGTCATTGCATGTGTGTTCTTTTCACAAACAACATATGGATCCACCAGTGTTTACTTCATGTGTGTTCTTTCCACAAACCACTTATGGATCCACCAGTGTTCATTGCATGTGTGTTCTTTTCCACAAGCCACTTATGGATCAACAAGTTGTCATTGCATGCGTGTTCTTTTCACAAACTACATGTGGACCCACTAGAGTCATTGTATGTGTGTTCTTATACTAAAACTAGCACTAGAGTCATTGCATGTGTGTTCTTTCCACAAACCACACATGGATCAACCAGTGGCATTGCATTTGTGTTCCTTTCACAAACCACACAGGGATCAACCAGTGTTCACGTCATGTGTGTTCTTCCCACAAACCACATATGGATCAACCAGTGGTCATTGCATGTGTTTTCTTCTCCACAAACTACTTATGGATCAACTAGTGGTCATTGTATCTGTGTTCTTTCCATAAACCACTTATGGATCCACTAGTGTTCATTGCATGTGTGTTCTTTTCCACAAACCACATATGGATCAACCAGTGGTCATTGCATGTGTGTTCTTTTCACAAACCACATGTGGACCCACTAGAGTCATTGCATCTGTGTTCTTATACTAAAACCAGCACTAGACTCATTGCATGTGTGTTCTTTCCACAAACCACACATGGATCCACCAGTGTTCATTACATGTGTGTTCTTTTCCACAAACCACTTATGGATCAACAATGGTCATTGCATGTGTGTTCTTTTCACAAGCTACATGTGGACCCACTAGAGTCATTGTATGTGTGTTCTTATACTAAAACAAGCACTAGAGTCATTGCATGTGTGTTATTTCCACAAACCACACATGGATCAACCAATGGCATTGCATGTGTGTTATTTCCACAAACCACACATGGATCAACCAGTGTCATTGCATGTGAGTTCTTTCCACAAATCACATATGGACCCACTAGAGTCATTGCTTGTGTGTTCTTATACTAAAACCAGCACTAGAGTCATTGCATGTGTGTTCTTTTCACAAAGAACATATGGATCCACCAGTGTTCACTTTATGTGTGTTCTTTCCACAAACCACTTATTGATCTACCAGTGGTCATTGCATGTGTGTTCTTTTCCACAAGCCACTTATGGATCAACCAGTGGTCATTGCATGTGTGTTCTTTTCACCAACTACATGTGGACCCACTATAGTCATTGTATGTGTGTTCTTATACTAAAACTAGCACTAGAGTCATTGCATGTGTGTTCTTTCCAGAAACCACACATGGATCAACCAGTGGCATTGCATGTGTGTTCTTTTCACAAACCACACAGGGATCAACCAGTGTCATTGCATGTGTGTTCCTGACATGAACCACATATGGACCCACTAGAGTCATTGCATGTGTGTTCTATACACAAACCACACATGGATCAACCGGTGTCATTGCACGTGTGTTCTTTCCACAGACCACATATGGATCAACCAGTGTCATTGCATGTGTGTTCTTTCCACAAACCACACATGGATCAACTAGTGTCATTGCATGTGTGTTATTTCCACAAACCACACATGGATCAACCAGTGGTCATTGCATGTGTGTTCTTTTCCACAAACCACATATGGATCCATTAGAGTCATTGCATGTGTGTTATTTCCACAAACCACACATGGATCAACCAATGGCATTGCATGTGTGTTCTTTCCACAACCCACACATGGATCAACCAGTGTCATTGCATGTGTGTTCATTCCACAAATCACATATTGACCCACTAGAGTCATTGCTTGTGTGTTCTTATACTAAAACCAGCACTAGAGTCAGTGCATGCGTGTTCTTTCCACAAACCACACATGGATCAACCAGTGTCATTGCATGTGTGTTCCTGACATGAACCACATATGGACCCACTAGAGTCATTGCATGTGTGTTCTATCCACAAACCACACATGGATCAACCGGTGTCATTGCACGTGTGTTCTTTCCACAAACCACAAATGGATCAACTAGTGTCATTGCATGTGTGTTCTTTCCAGAAACCACACATGGATCAACTAGTATCATTGCATGTGTGTTATTTCCACAAACCACACATGGATCAACCAGTGGTCATTGCATGTGTGTTCTTTTCCAAAAACCACATATGGATCCATTAGAGTCATTGCATGTGTGTTATTTCCACAAACCACACATGGATCAACCAATGGCATTGCATGTGTGTTCTTTCCACAAACCACACATGGATCAACTAGTGTCATTGCATGTGTGTTATTTCCACAAATCACATTTGGACCCACTAGAGTCATTGCTTGTGTGTTTCTTATACTAAAACCAACACTAGAATCATTGCATGTGCGTTCTTTCCACAAACCACACATGGATCAACCACTGTCATTGCATGTGTGTTCCTGACGTGAACCACATATGGACCCACTAGAGTCATTGCATGAGTGTTCTATCCACAAACCACATATGTATCAACCGGTGTCATTGCACGTGTGTTCTTTCCACAAACCACATAAGGATCAACCAGTGTCATTGCATGTGTGTTCTTTCAACAAATCACACATGGATCAACTAGTGTCATTGCATGTGTGGTATTTGCACAAACCACACATGGATCAACCAGTGGTCATTGCATGTGTGTTCTTTTCCACAAACCACATATGGATCCATTAGAGTCTTTACATGTGTGTAATTTCCAAAAACCACACATGGATCAATCAATGGCATTGCATGTGTGTTCTTTCCACAAACCACACATGGATCAACTAGTGTCATTGCATCTGTGTTCTTTCCACAAATCACATATGGACCCACTAGAGTCATTGCTTGTGTGTTCTTATACTAAAACCAGCACTAGAGTCATTGCATGTGTGTTCTTTCCACAAACCACTTATGGATCCACTAATGTTCATTGCATGTGTGTTCTTTTCCAAAAACCACATATGGATCAACTAGTGGTCATTGCATGTGTGTGCTTTTCACAAACCACATGTGGACCCACTAGAGTCGTTTCATGTGTGTTCTTATACTAAAACCAGCACTAGACTCATTGCATGTGTGTTCTTTTCCACAAACCACACATGCATCTACCGGTGTTCATTGCATGTGTGTTCTTTTCCACAAACCACTTATGGATCAACCAGTGGTCATTGCATGTGCGTTCTTTTCACAAACCACATGTGTACCCACTAGAGTAATTGCATGTGTGTTCTTATACTAAAACCAGCACCAGACTCATTGCATGTGTGTTCTTTTCCACAAACCACACATGGATCCCCCAGTTTTCATTGCATGTTCTTTTCAACAAACCACTTATGGATCAACCAGTGGTCATTGCATGTGTGTTCTTTTCACAAACTACATGTGGACCCACTAGAGTCATTGTATGTGTGCTCCTATACTAAAACTAGCACTAGAGTCATTGCATTTGTGTTCTTTCCACAAACCACACATGGATCAACGAGTGTCATTGCGTGTGTGTTCTTTCCACAAATCACATATGGACCCACTAGAGTCATTGCTTGTGTGTTCTTATACTAAAACCAGCACTAGAGTCATTGCATGTGTGTTCTTTTCACAAACAACATTTGGATCCACCAGTGTTCACTGCATGTGTGTTCTTTCCACAAACCACTTATGGATCCACCAGTGTTCATTGCATGTGTGTTCTTTTCCACAAACCACTTATGGATCAACTAGTGGTCATTGCATGTGTGTTCTTTTCCACAAACCACATATGGATCCATTAGAGTCTTTACATGTGTGTTATTTCCACAAACCACACATGGATCAACCAATGACATTGCATATGTCTTTTTCCACAAACCACACATGGATCAACCAGTGTCATTGCATGTGTGTTCTTTCCACAAATCACATATGGACCCACTAGAGTCATTGCTTATGTGTTCTTATACTAAAACCAA
Source organism: Avena insularis (assembly GCA_023614405.1). Lineage (NCBI taxonomy): Eukaryota > Viridiplantae > Streptophyta > Magnoliopsida > Poales > Poaceae > Avena > Avena insularis. The sequence continues at coordinate 177,353,330 of CM042686.1, forward strand.
CACTAGAGTCATTGCATGTGTGTTCTTTCAACAAACCACTTATGGATCCACCAATGTTTATTGCATGTGTGTTCTTTTCCAAAAACCACATATGGATCAACCAGTGGACATTGCATGTGTGTTCTTTTCACAAACTACATGTGGACCCACTAGAGTCATTGTATGTGTGTTGTTATACTAAAACTAGCACTAGAGTCATTGCATGTGTGTTCTTTCCACAAATCATACATGGATCAACCAGAGGCATTGCATGTGTGTTCTTCCCACAAACCACATATGGATCAACCAGTGGTCATTGCATGTGTTTTCTTTTCCACAAACCACTTATGGATCAATTAGTGGTCATTGCATGTGTGTTCTTTCCACAAACCACAGATGGATCAACCAGTGGTCATTGCATATGTGTTCTTTTCAGAAAGCACATGTGGACCCACTAGAGTCATTGCATGTGTGTTCTTATACTAAAACCAGCACTAGACTCATTGCATGTGTGTTCTTTCCACAAAGCACTTGTGGATCAACCAGTGTTCATTGCATGTGTGTTCTTTCCACAAACCACAGATGGATCAACCAGTGTTATTTGCATGTGTGTTCTTTTCCACAAACCACACATGGATCCACCAGTGTCATTGCATGTGTGTTCTTTCCACAAATCACATATGGACACACCAGTGGTCATTGCATGTGTGTTCTTTTTCACAAACCACATATGGATCAACCAGTGGTCATTGCATGTGTGTTCTTATACTAAAACTAGCATTAGAGTCATTGCATGTGTGTTCTTTCCACAAACCACGCATGGATCAACCAGTGGTCATTGCATGTGTGTTCTTTTCCACAAACCACATATGGATCTATATGTGTTCTTATACTAAAACCAACATTAGAGTCATTGCATGTGTGTTCTTTGCACAAACCACTTATGGATCCACCAGTGTTCATTGCATGTGTGTTCTTTTCCACAAACCACATATGGATCAATCAGTGGTCATTGCATGTGTGTTCTTTTCACAAACCACATGTGGACCCACTAGAATCATTGCATGTGTGTTCTTATACTAAAACCAGCACTAGACTCATTGCATGTGTGTTCTTTCCACAAACCACACATGGATCCACCAGTGTTCATTGCATCTGTGTTCTTTTCCACAAACCACTTATGGATCAACAATGGTCATTGCATGTGTGTTCTTTTCACAAACTACATGTGGACCCACTAGAGTCATTGTATATGTGTTCTTATACTAAAACTAGCACTAGAGTCATTGCATGTGTGTTATTTGCACAAACCACACATGGATCAACCAATGGCATTGCATGTGTGTTCTTTCCACAAACCACACATGGATCAACCAGTGTCATTGCATGTGTGTTCTTTCCTCAAATCACATATGGACCCACTAGAGTCATTGCTTGTGTGTTCTTATACTAAAACCAACTCTAGAGTCATTGCATGTGTGTTCTTTCCACAAATCACACATGGATCAACCAGTGTCATTGCATGTGTGTTCCTGACATGAACCACATATGGACCCACTAGAGTCATTGCATGTGTGTTCTATCCACAAACCACACATGGATCAACCAGTGTCATTGCACGTGTGTTCTTTCCACAAACCACATATGGATCAACCAGTGCCATTGCATGTGTGTTCTTTCCATAAACCACACATGGATCAACTAGTGTCATTGCATGTGTGTTATTTCCACAAACCACACATGGATCAACCAGTGGTCATTGCATGTGTGTTCTTTTCCACAAACCACATATGGATCCATTAGAGTCATTGCATGTGTGCTATTTCCACAAACCACACATGGATCAACCAATGGCATTGCATGTGTGTTCTTTTCACAAACCACATGTGGACCCACTAGAGTCATTGTATGTGTGTTCTTATACTAAAACAAGCACTAGAGTCATTGCATGTGTGTTATTTCCACAAACCACTTATGGATCAACCAGTGTTCATTGCATCTGTGTACTTTTCAAAAAACCACATATGGATCAACCAGTGGTCATTGCATGTGTGTTCTTTTCACAAATCACATGTGGACCCACTAGAGACATTTCATGTGTGTTCTTATACTAAAACCAGCACTAGACTCATTGCGTGTGTGTTCTTTTCCACAAACCACACATGGATCCATATGTGTTCTTATACTAAAACCAGCATTAGAGTCATTGCATGTGTGTTCTTTGCACAAACCACTTATGGATCCACCAGTGTTCATTGCATGTGTGTTCTTTTCCACAAACCACTTCTGGATCAACCAGTGGTCATTGCATGTGTGTTCTTTTCACAAACTACATGTGGACCCACTAGAGTCATTGTATGTGGGTTATTATACTAAAACTAGCACTAGAGTCATTGCATGTGTGTTCTTTCCACAAACCACACATGGATCAACCAGTGTCATTGCATGTGTGTTCTTTCCACAAATCACATATGGACCCACTAGAGTCATTGCTTGTGTGTTCTTATACTAAAACCAGCACTAGAGTCATTGCATATGTGTTCTTTTCACAAACAACATATGGATCCACCTGTGTTCACTGCATGTGTGTTCTTTCCACAAACCACTTATGGATCCACCAGTGTTCATTGGATGTGTGTTCTTTTCCACAAACCACTTATGGATCAACCAGTGGACATTGCATGTGTGTTCTTTTCACAAACTACACGTGGACCCACTAGAGTCATTGTATGTGTGTTCTTATACTAAAACAAGCACTAGAGTCATTGCATGTGTGTTCTTTCCACAAACCACACATGGATGGCATTGCTTGTGTGTTCTTTCCACAAACCACACATGGATCAACCAGTGTCATTGCATGTGTGTTCTTTCCACAAATCACATCTGGACCCACTAGAGTCATTGCTTGTGTGTTCTTATACTAAAACCAGCACTAGAATCATTGCATATGTGTTCTTTTCACAAACAACATATGGATCCACCAGTGTTCACTGCATGTGTGTTCTTTCCACAAACCACTTATGGATCCACCAGTGTTCATTGGATGTGTGTTCTTTTCCACAAACCACTTATGGATCAACCAGTGGTCATTGCATGTGTTTTCTTTTCACAAACTACACGTGGACCCACTAGATTCATTGTATGTGTGTTCTTATACTAAAACAAGCACTAGAGTCATTGCATGTGTGTTCTTTCCACAAACCACAGATGGATCAACTAGTGTCATTGTGTGTGTGTTGTTTCCACAAATCACATATGGATCTATATGTGTTCTTATACTAAAACCAGCATTAGAGTCATTGTATGTGTGTTCTTTGCACAAACCACTTATGGATCCACCAGTGTTCATTGCATGTGTGTTCTTTTCCACAAACCACATATGGATCAATCAGTGGTCATTGCATGTGTGTTCTTTTCACAAACCACATGTGGACCCACTAGAGTCATTGCATGTGTGTTCTTATACTAAAACCAGCACTAGACTCATTGCATGTGTGTTCTTTCCACAAACCACACATGGATCCACCAGTGTTCATTGCATGTGTGTTCTTTTCCACAAACCACTTATGGATCAACAATGGTCATTGCATGTGTGTTCTTTTCACAAACTACATGTGGACCCAGGAGAGTCATTGTATGTGTGTTCTTATACTAAAACTAGCACTAGAGTCATTACATGTGTGTTATTTCCACAAACCACACATGGATCAACCAATGGCATTGCATGTGTGTTCTTTCCACAAACCACACATGGATCAACCAGTGTCATAGCATGTGTGTTCTTTCCACAAATCACATATGGACCCACTAGAGTCATTGCTTGTGTGTTCTTATACTAAAACCAGCTCTAGAGTCGTTGCATGTGTGTTCTTTCCACAAATCACACATGGATCAACCAGTGTCATTGCATGTGTGTTCCTGACAAGAACCACATATGGACCCACTAGAGTCATTGCATGTGTGTTCTATCCACAAACCACACATGGATCAACCGGTGTCATTGCACGTGTGTTCTTTCCACAGACCACATATGGATCAACCAGTGTCATTGCATGTGTGTTTTTTCCACAAACCACACATGGATCAGCTAGTGTCATTGCATGTGTGTTATTTCCACAAACCACACATGGATCAACCAGTGGTCATTGCATGTGTGTTCTTTTGCACAAACCACATATGGATCCATTAGAGTCATTGCATTTGTGTTATTTCCACAAACCACACATGGATCAACCAATGGCATTGCATGTGTGTTCTTTCCACAAACCACACATGGATCATCAAGTGTCATTGCATGTGTGTTCTTTCCACAAATCACATATGGACCCACTAGAGTCATTGCTTGTGTGTTCTTATACTAAAACCAGCACTATAGTCATTGCATGTGTGTTCTTTCCACAAACCACACATGGATCAACCAGTGTCATTGCATGTGTGTTCCTGACATGAACCACATATGGACCCACTAGAGTCATTGCATGTGTGTTCTATCCACAAACCACACATGGATCAACCGGTGTCATTGCACGTGTGTTCTTTCCACAAACGACATATGGATCAACTAGTGTCATTGCATGTGTGTTATTTCCACAAACCACACATGGATCAACCAGTGGTCATTCCATGTGTGTTCTTTTCCACAAACCACATATGGATCCATTAGAGTCATTGCATGTGTGTTATTTCCACAAACCACACATGGATCAACCAATGGCATTATATGTGTGTTCTTTCCACAAACCACACATGGATCAACCAGTGTCATTGCATGTGTGTTCTTTCGACAAATCACATATGGACCCACTAGAGTCATTGCTTGTGTGTTCTTATACTAAAACCAACACTAGAGTCGTTGCATGTGTGTTCTTTACACAAACCACACATGGATCAACCGGTGTCATTGCATGTGTGTTCCTGACATGAACCACATATGGACCCACTAGAGTCATTGCATGTGTGTTCTATCCACAAACTACACATGGATCAACCGGTGTCATTGCACGTGTGTTCTTTCCACAGACCACATATGGATCAACCAGTGTCATTGAATGTGTGTTCTTTCCACAAACCACACATGGATCAACCAGTGGTCATTGCATGTGTGTTCTTTTCCACAAACCACATATGGATCCACTAGAGTCATTGCATATGTGTTATTTCCACAAACCACACATGGATCAACCAATGGCATTGCATGTGTGTTCTTTCCACAAACCACACATGCATCAACCAGTGTCATTGCGTGTGTGTTGTTTCCACAAATCACATATGGACCCACTAGAGTTATTGCTTGTGTGTTCTTATACTAAAACCAACACTAGAGTCGTTGCATGTGTGTTCTTTCCACAAACCACACATGGATCAACCAGTTTCATTGCATGTGTGTTCCTGACATGAACCACATATGGACCCACTAGAGTCATTGCATGTGTGTTCTATCCACAAACCACACATGGATCAACCGGTGTCATTGCACGTGTGTTCTTTCCACAGACCACATATGGATCAACCAGTGTCATTGCATGTGTGTTCTTTCCACAAACCACACATGGATCAACTAGTGTCATTGCATGTGTGTTATTTCCACAAACCACACATGGATCAACCAGTGGTCATTACATGTGTGTTCTTTTCCACAAACCACATATGGATCCACTAGAGTCATTGCATATGTGTTATTTCCACAAACCACACATGGATCAACCAATGGCATTGCATGTGTGTTCTTTCCACAAACCACACATGCATCAACCAGTGTCATTGCGTGTGTGTGTTGTTTCCACAAATCACATATGGACCCACTAGAGTCATTGCTTGTGTGTTCTTATACTAAAACCAACACTAGAGTCGTTGCATGTGTGTTCTTTCCACAAACCACACATGGATCAACCAGTGTCATTGCATGTGTGTTCCTGACATGAACCACATATGGACCCACTAGAGTCATTGCATGTGTGTTCTATCCACAAACCACACATGGATCAACCGGTGTCATTGCACGTGTGTTCTTTCCACAAACCACATATGGATCAACCAGTGTCATTGCATGTGTGTTCTTTTCACAAACCACACATGGATCAACTAGTGTCATTGCATGTGTGTTATTTCCACAAACCACACATGGATCAACCAGTGGTCATTGCATGGGTGTTCTTTTCCACAAACCACATATGGATCCATTAGAGTCATTGCATGTGTGTTATTTCCACAAACCACACATGGATCAACCAATGGCATTGCATGTGTGTTCTTTCCACAAACCACACAAGGATCAACCAGTGTCATTGCATGTGTGTTCTTTCCACAAATCACATATGGACCCACTAGAGTCATTGCTTGTGTGTTCTTATACTAAAACTAGCACTAGAGTCATTGCATGTGTGTTCTTTCCACAATCCACTTATGGATCCACCAGTGTTCATTGCATGTGTGTTCTTTTCAAAAAACCACATATGGATCAACCAGTGGTCATTGCATGTGTGTTCTTTTCACAAACCACATGTGGACCCACTAGAGTCATTTCATGTGTGTTCTTATACTAAAACCAGCACTAGACTCATTGCGTGTGTGTTCTTTTCCACAAACCACACATGGATCCACCAGTGTTCATTGGATGTGTGTTCTTTTCCACAAACCACTTATGGATCAACCAGTGGTTATTGGATGTGTGTTCTTTTCACAAACTACATGTGAACCCACTAGAGTCATTGTATGTGTGTTCTTATACTAAAACTAGCACTAGAGTCATTGCATGTGTGTTCTTTCCACAAACCACACATGGATCAACCAGTGGCATTGCATGTGTGTTCTTTTCACAAACCACATATGGATCAACCAGTGTTCACTGCATGTTTTTTTTCCACAAACCACATATGGATCAACAAGTGGTCATTTCATGTGTGTTCTTTTCCACAAACCACTTATGGATCAACTAGTGGTCATTGCATGTGTGTTCTTTCAACAAACCACTTATGGATCCACCAGTGTTCATTGCATGTGTGTTCTTTTCCACAAACCACATATGGATCAACCAGTGGTCATTGCATGTGTGTTCTTTTCACAACCACATGTGGACCCACTAGAGTCATTGCATGTGTGTTCTTATTCTAAAACTAGCACTAGACTCATTGCATGTGTGTTCTTTTCCACAAACCACACATGGATCCACTAGTGTTCATTGCATGTGTGTTCTTTTCCACAAACCACTTATGGATCAACCAGTGGTCATTACATGTGTGTTCTTTTCACAAACTACATGTGGACCCACTAGAGTCATTGTATGTGTGTTCTTATACTAAAACTAGCACTAGAGTCATTGCATGTGTGTTCTTTCCACAAACCACACATGGATCAACTAGTGTCATTGCATGTGTGTTCTTTCCACAAATCTCCTATGGACCCACTAGAGTCATTTTTTGTGTGTTCTTTTCCACAAACCACTTATGGATCAACCAGTGGTCATTGCATGTGTGTTCTTATACTAAAACCAGCATTAGAGTCATTGCATGTGTGTTCTTTCCACAAACCACACATGGATCAACAAGTGGTCATTGCATGTGTGTTCTTTTCCGCAAACCACATATGGATCCATATGTGTTCTTATACTAAAACCAGCATTACAGTCATTGCATGTGTGTTCTTTGCACAAACCACTTATGGATCCACCAGTGTTCATTGCATGTGTGTTCTTTTCCACAAACCACATATGGATCAACCAGTGGTCATTGCATGTGTGTTCTTTTCACAAACCACATGTGGACCCACTAGAGTCATTGTATGTGTGTTCTTATACTAAAACTAGCACTAGAGTCATTGCATGTGTGTTCTTTCCATAAACCACACATTGATCAACCAATGTCATTGCATGTGTGTTCTGTCCACAAACCACACATTGATCAACCAATGTCATTGCGTGTGTGTTGTTTCCACAAATGACATATGGACCCACTAGAGTCATTGCTTGTGTGTTCTTATACTAAAACCAGCACTAGAGTCATTGCATGTGTGTTCTTTTCACAAACAACATATGGATCCACCAGTGTTTACTTCATGTGTGTTCTTTCCACAAACCACTTATGGATCCACCAGTGTTCATTGCATGTGTGTTCTTTTCAAAAAACCACATATGGATCAACCAGTGGTCATTGCATGTGTGTTCTTTTCACAAACCACATGTGGACCCACTAGAGTCATTTCATGTGTGTTCTTATACTAAAACCAGCACTAGACTCATTGCGTGTGTGTTCTTTTCCACAAACCACACATGGATCACCAGTGTTCATTGGATGTGTGTTCTTTTCCACAAACCACTTATGGATCAACCAGTGGTTATTGGATGTGTGTTCTTTTCACAAACTACATGTGGACCCACTAGAGTCATTGTATGTGTGTTCTTATACTAAAACTAGCACTAGAGTCATTGCATGTGTGTTCTTTCCACAAACCACACATGGATCAACCAGTGGCATTGCATGTGTGTTCTTTTCACAAACCACACATGGATTAACCAGTGTTCACTGCATGTTTTTTTTTCCACAAACCACATATGGATCAACAAGTGGTCATTTCATGTGTGTTCTTTTCCACAAACCACTTATGGATCAACTAGTGGTCATTGCATGTGTGTTCTTTCAACAAACCACTTATGGATCCACCAGTGTTCATTGCATGTGTGTTCTTTTCCACAAACCACATATGGATCAACCAGTGGTCATTGCATGTGTGTTCTTTTCACAACCACATGTGGACCCACTAGAGTTATTGCATGTGTGTTCTTATTCTAAAACTAGCACTAGACTCATTGCATGTGTGTTCTTTTCCACAAACCACACATGGATCCACTAGTGTTCATTGCATGTGTGTTCTTTTCCACAAACCACTTATGGATCAACCGGTGGTCATTACATGTGTGTTCTTTTCACAAACTACATGTGGACCCACTAGAGTCATTGTATGTGTGTTCTTATACTAAAACTAGCACTAGAGTCATTGCATGTGTGTTCTTTCCACAAACCACACATGGATCAACTAGTGTCATTGCATGTGTGTTCTTTCCACAAATCTCCTATGGACCCACTAGAGTCATTTTTTGTGTGTTCTTTTCCACAAACCACTTATGGATCAACCAGTGGTCATTGCATGTGTGTTCTTATACTAAAACCAGCATTAGAGTCATTGCATGTGTGTTCTTTCCACAAACCACACATGGATCAACAAGTGGTCATTGCATGTGTGTTCTTTTCCGCAAACCACATATGGATCCATATGTGTTCTTATACTAAAACCAGCATTACAGTCATTGCATGTGTGTTCTTTGCACAAACCACTTATGGATCCACCAGTGTTCATTGCATGTGTGTTCTTTTCCACAAACCACATATGGATCAACCAGTGGTCATTTCATGTGTGTTCTTTTCACAATCCACATGTGGACCCACTAGAGTCATTGCATGTGTGTTCTTATACTAAAACCAATACTAGACTCATTGCATGTGTGTTCTTTCCACAAACCACACATGGATTAACCAGTGGTCTTTCCATGTGTGTTCTTTTCCACAAACCACATATGGATCAACCAGTGGTCATTGCATGTGTGTTCTTTTCCACAAACCACATATGGATCCATTAGAGTCATTGCATGTGTGTTCTTATACTAAAACTAGCACTAGAGTCATTGCATGTGTGTTCTTTCCGTAAACCACACATGGATCAAGCAGTGTCATTGCATATGTGTTCTTTCGACAAACCACATATGGATGCATTAGAGTCATTGCATGTGTGTTCTTATACTAAAACTAGCACCGCCCCCCCCCAATGGATCCACCGTTAGACCGAGTCTTCTAGAAGGCACGCCATAACACAGTTGTTCTGCTTGATGATTGTTACATACCGTTCGATTGGGGCGCTTGGACGATTGGGATGGTCTTCGTGAGAGCGATCCTTGAGTAGGCTGTTCTGTGGCATGATTGGACATGCTTGCTCTGGACAAACTGGTATGTTGCGAGTGTCACGACTCACGAGTTCAGTCGGCCATATCCCAGTGTCACGTCCCCGTTACTTCTCTTCCTCCCCGTACTTCTCTTTTTTCCCCTTGAAGCCACTTTCCCCACTTCACTTCCATCCTGCCGTAGCCGCAAGCCAACGACATCTGCCAATTCTCGGGTCGCTACCTTCATGCTAAGAAATCATTTTACAAGCTTTTGAACTTATCCTACATATTCCTACTATTCGCCAATCTAACTGCTGATCTTTTTTCCGATTTCTCGATGAACTTCAGATGTGGCAGAAGCTGCAGCCCAAGAATCTGGAGATCCTCACGCTCAACTTCGCAGCGGAGTTCCCGCTCGTGTGCTCCCACCCAGGATGCTTTCGTTGTTACTCCTACCACGAGCTCCCGCTCCACGAGCTCGCGTGCCCGCACGGCGCGTGCTCCTGCACGGATCCGGGCTGCAACTACACCGGCCCGCCGGCAGAGCTCGTCGTCCACCTTGCAGAGGGGCACTTGATCAAAGTGATTAGGATCTCATACGGGCAAGCCCAACTTCTCCAAGAGCAGGTGCTGTTCACTGACTCGGCACGCCGCCGGCTAATTTTCCAGGTGGGGGACGGCTCAGTTTTCGTCCTGACCATCACCGCCGGTGTTCCGGGAACCAGAGCCGGGCCCACCGTCGTGTGTGTCGTATGCGTCAGGTCGGTCTCATGCGCCGGACCCGTATACACGGTGCGCATGTGGGCGAACGCCCAGCCGCCGTCATCGGATAGCATTCTTGTGCTAGCCGAGGCGCCGAGCTGCCCAACGCCGCGGGAGGTGGAGTATGTGGACCTCAAGCTGAGAATGGTGCGGTTACAAATGGGATTTTCGGTGCGGTTTCTGCTGTAGACTTGATTGGTATGGGCTAAAATGGGGCAAATCGCGAATTAGAGCGGGGCGGTGCGGGTTTACTAGAAACGCGGACTGGGGCGGGCGGTGTGGTCTGGAGAAAAAACAACATAAATGGGCTGAGCCCGTGGGTTCAACCCGCACAACGGCACCCCCACGGCCGCAATCGACCACGCACCGAGTGGCTGCCGTTCCTTGCCTTCCCATATGACCGCCCCACGCGAGAAGCCCAGAACCCTCTGCCATAGCCGCCGGCCATAGGTATCGGCATCGCCCATCGCGCATCGCCCATCGCCTTCTGGCTCCGCCCAGCGCCGACCACCACCTTCTAGCTCCGACCAGTGCCGCCCGCCCTCATACTCTCCGGCCAGCGCCGCCCGCCCTCGGACCTAGGGTTTCTTGCAGCACCGTCGCCGTCTCTGCCACCCGCCCTGCTGTCTTCCTCCGGCGAGGGGGCAAGCTCCCGCATCTTCCTCGGCACCGGCAACACGGCATGCTCTCCGTACCATCCTCCCTACCCTTCTCACCAAGGTGAGCCGTGGGTAGCAAATCCTCACCATTATCTACCTCCCTAATTTTTTTGTTTATTCATTCATGTGATTATGTATTTATGTGCTCTTAATCAAACGTATCATACTCCCTGCCCTTCTCACAATTATCTACTACAAGTACTTGCTACAGATGCTAGTCAACCAAATCAAAGAGAGTTCTTGCTTTAATTCCGTTCAGTGTATTGGTAGATTGGCATTGTCATGCTACTGTCAAATGAGTTGCTGCATTATGTATGTTCTCTAGCATTACAGTACACACTTTATTTTGCGGAAAGGACTGGCTTCTTAAAGTCCCTAGCAATGCAAGTATAATATTATTTATCAACTTATGTTCACAAAACAAATTATTGGTGCTTAACATATATTTTTCATGTTCAGGTCCAAGCACGGGAGGTCCAAGTTCAAGAGTCTGATGGTCAGATTTGTCTAATCTGAATGTACTACACGCTTGAGGTATCAGATTGTCTAATCTGAATCTTGCTCATCTTATTATTTTAGCTAAATTACCTGTGTTTTCTTTCTGCTGCTTGCTATGAATTTACTGTAATTTCTTGCCATTGGAAATGGCACCATGTGTCTAGCCACTGTAAAGTGTATGCATGTTTGTTTCACATTGAGGTGTCCCTGTCAAATTGCTGCCCCTATTTACTTGATTATCACACTTTCTTATAATTTGAATCTAGCTACTATTTTTATTATAAGAATTAGTTTTTTAATTTCAAAATATATTCAGGTCATTCTATTGTCTGCAGGTGCAGACTAGACAAGCAAGGACATGATGTGGTAGTAAAATTAGCCAATTGGACGTCGCTGATTATTAGTTTGGTAGTCAGATTAGCCAACGGGACGTCGTTGATTATTAGTTTGGTAGTCAGATTAGCAAGGACATGGTGTGGCAGGTGCAGACTAGACAAGCAAGGACAGTTTTAAAAACTGGTGATATACTAATGTATTCTGTCAGAAGAGTCTTTGATTGATTATTTTCTAGTCATTCATACACATACAGACTTTGCTTAGTATAGCTGCGATTGACCATTTGTCAGAAGAGTTGTTTTAAAATGCAAAGCTAACTATACGGACTAGCTTACTTGACCAGCAGTGCAAAGTTCAGGAAACAGCAACGCGCGATCATTCAGCGATTTCAGCAGCCCCATGGTCTGAACCCGCGGGTTCAACCCGCATGGACCATGCGGTGCGGTGCGGGTGCCAGGATTAAATGGTGCGGTTCGGTGTGGGTTTAAATCATAGTTTATTGGATTGGGGTGGGCTGGGCAAATGACGTCTAAAACATACGGTGTGGGGCGGACTAGGTGCCGTTCTCTCCCCATTCTCAGCTTGATGTGGATCTAAGGTCGATCCTATGCGTGCCATCTCAGTACTTTGTCGGTGCTGGACCGAATAGGCAGATACATTTCTACATTTGTATCGAGAAGACCTACAGGGAAATGTAGTACTTGTGGTGTCGTTACTGTTAGACTTAAGAGATGCTTCTCAGGTGCTTAGAGCATACGTGTTGTGCGAATGTATCCCGGTTGTAGTTTTCAGTACTCCTTAATAATTCGACGAGTTATTATATTGGTCCAATCAGTTTGCCGTTGTCACGTTGCAAAGTCCGCTTGCTCTGGACAGACCGGCAATACCGTGTGCTCCCGCTCCCGCATATCAGTGTCACGTGTTCCGAGGGCCCACCTGCCAGTGTCACGCCCCGCTCCTCTTCCTTCCTCTCGAAGCCAGTGTCCCAACTTCTCTTCCATCCTGCCACTCCCGTCCGATGGTTGTAATCTGATTTTCGTTGGATTGTTTATAAGTAATCTACGTTGATAATGCAACATGCAAATGGCACAGACACAATTTCTAAAGTGGAAGCACTCACACACTGCTATTGCACATATTTCTCAATATAGCTCGACAAACCCATTACAATAATTGTACTCGCATTAAACACAACCGAAATTGCAACCATCCTAAACAACATCAAAACCCACATCACCCTGCTATCGTCGGAGTCCACCTCGATTGGTGACACCGCCGTGCCCTTCCCAGCGACATCCACTCCCGCCCGTTGCTTGCCCTTCGCCAGGGAGGCAACAATGGCGTTCTGCACAGCTTCGTCCCTGTCATCCTCCACATCAGAATCGACAATGACGAAGGTGACGGGGTTGGCGTGGACCGAGTGCCGTCGCGCCTGGCGGCTCCTGCTCGAGCTCGACGCCGCATCAGTCCTTCTATAGGTAGGAGGGGCCGAGCTCGCATACGTAGCGTTGTCGCTCCTCTCAAGAAACCATGGCCATTTGATATTGCGACGGTAGGATCTTTGGGTGGATCCGCCACGGCGAGCGCTACCGGAAGCGGTGGAGCGGATGGATCTGCCGGCACGGGCCATGACAAGTTCCTAGGAGGGAGTAAGATTGTGGGCCAGGCGTGTCTGGTTCCTGAGCAAGGCCTCCTAGTGATATGTACGCGGGCAAGGTGCCAAAAAATTTCGTCCAATGCGCGCGACAGATCTTTTGAACCACGAAGGCGCGAGTTTTTTTTACAAGTCCACACGCTAGGTCCCCCACCTGTCAGCCGAATGTGGATGGTAGGATTCTGTCCGAGTTATTAAGTAGGGATAAATCATGCTTCACCACTACCCTGACATCCAAAGGCTCCTCTTTCCTCTGCCCTCGCTCCCCTCGCTCATGGCTCGCAACTCGTGCAGTTCGTCTCGGGCGGAATCAGGGTCGGCTCAACGCCGCCAGGCGGGTGCCCCCATCAGGTACCAGAGGGCGCCCTATGATTACTACCCCGATATGCTGTGTTTGTGCGGTGAGAAGATGCCGAGATGGATTTCATGGACCGACGAAAATACTGCAGGAAAATTCAGCAACTGTAGCATCAGAGCGGTAAGTTCCTACTGTAGGTACAATGGTAACCCGAATCCGGAAAGCATAATGTAATTCTTTTTTTTGTTTCCTTCGATCTACTACGCAGGAAGGGAGGGGGACTGGCTGTGACAAGTTTGTGTGGATCAAAAAGCCACTAACAGGTTTTCACAGAGAGCTTGTTCAGGATCTGCGTGATGCTGTGTGGGACAAGAAAGAGGAGATTCGTGCGATGGAGCGAGAGATCCGGGAGCTTCGCCAGGTGCAGGGGAGGCAGGGGCAGGGAGGTGGTGAGACAGACGGGCTCAAGATTAGGCCAGATAGTGGACACAATTTCCTCATTATCTGGGCATTATCTGTTGCATTTGCAGTTTATGTTGCCATGTCGTTATCCAGCAGCTGAAATAAGTTGCTGCTTCCTGGAGTGTAGCAGCCAGCTTAAGAAATTGTTTTCAGCCCAGAAACTTATCATAAGTGTAATGCCAACAGCAGGGATTTATTAAGCGCCTATAAATAAATGTCTGTGCCACTAACACCCATCGATTTTGGAGAGGATTTAACCGCTCAGCTATCGCGATTGTTCAGATAGTAGTGGCACAGTCACAGTTTTGGATTCAACTAGTGGCCTCGGCCGTATCAAATCCTAAAGTCGCGATACATTTTACTCCAAGTACAGGAGGCAGATTGTTTCGTCCGACAAGTTTCACGCACACAGCTCGAGAGTTTAATCGAACTACATATATATGGTCAAGTCCAATACATCATTATGCTGCTACACTGCTAGCCCTCTTTCTCTGCTTGGGTGCCAACTTTCTTCCTCTTTCCTTCACGTCCACTGGCTTCGTCATCTCCTGCCTTCTTCCTCTTCCTGGGTGCCAATTTTCTTACCTTCACGTACCCTGCATCTCTGGGCCGAGGGAAGTCAGGCCAATCAGCACCAGAATCTTGTCCGGCATCATCACTCCACTCGTTTTGGTTTTCTTCCCGTAGCAAAATCACTGAGTCGGCTGTCTTGTTTCTTACCTTGCGCTTCCTGTAAAAAAACAGTACATGGATTACTACCTTATATCTACATATTATAAACAATTTTTTGTGTGAATGTACCATCTAATACCTAGGTTTGGGAGCATTAAGGGGACATCCAGCTGCTCTATGGCCTATAAGATGGCAGGTCTTGCATCTGCTTTTGCCCTTCTTTGTAGCACAGAAAGCCGAACCCTTCTTCTCGAGAAAATTCTTAAACCTATTCACTTGAGGTCTTCCTCTGCCCCTTTTTGTAACTGGCTGGCAAAGCTCGAAAGACAGTTGGACTTGAGGCCACTGAGATGGGTCTGTACATGGCTCGACGGATCCAGCGTACGCAGCTCTGAACTTTTCCATAGAGTAGTAGTTTGACAAATACTGATCCAAATGTGGTAGAGTTCTTTTCTTCACCAAGAAGGCCAAGGCGTGGTTGCAAGGTTTCCTAGTATGCTACCACTCTAAGAAGGTGCATTCTCGCAGCTAGATGTTCACAACATCCCTTTTGCCACTCTTGGACATATCGACCACCTCACAGCTTCTGCTAGTTGACGGGAAAACCTTAAGATGAGCAAGTCCTCGGCTTCTCTTGTGTAGTTGCTGTACAACTGGCGGTAGCATATGTCCTCTAAGTCTCCTACCGATCTCTCTCCTTATATTTAACAGCTTCATGATCATACCACATATGTTGTCCATCAAGATATGAACATGACACACTTTTATGTCCTTCACCCAGTTATTCAGGCATTCTGCAAGGTTGTTGTTTATGTAATCAACTTTTATGTCAGGGTTGAATTGACTCCTCTTCCATAGCTACGAATGATGGATGGCTAAGTTCTCTGGAAGTTTAGGGGCTTCAGCAAAAATCTTGCTCATGAAATATTCGGTGCTACTAGGTTTGTAAACTCTAGCAGTAGGAAAATGTAACGAAATATGCTGCCTGCATAGTGTGAGTACAAGTTGAGCATCATATGGGCATGGCATTCTCTACCTTCAGCTCGCGGGAACACCTCCTTCACTGCATTCGTCAGCCCTTTGCATGCATCCGTGGATATAGCCAATGGATCCATGTGGCCTATTAATCTCCTGAGCTGCCTCATAAACCAGACCCAGTTTTCCTCCGTTTCTATTTCAAACAGCCCGAATGCCACTGGGAACATCTAGTTGTGACCATCAAGTGCTGTGGCAGATGGAAGGTAGCCTTTCCATTTGCCAGTTAGGACAGTGCTGTCTACACTCAGATACGGCCTACAACCATCCTTGAATCCCTGGATGCATGGTTTAAGCGCCATGAAAAATCTTTTGAAATATATTTTACCACCTTCTGATTCGGTGTCAATCTCCACAACACTCCCCGGAAACCTAGCTTGTACCTCCGCCTTGAAGTTGTACAACATCCTGAAGCTATTGGTCCAATCCCCGTGCAAGACCCCTAGAGCTTTCTCTTTACCTTTCCAAACCGTGTAATACGGAAGGACAATGTTGTATTTAGAACCGAGGCTAGTCTGAATATTCTTCGCGGTCTCCTTGGGGTTATCCTTTAGTATGGACATAGATTGCATAGCCACCCACTCTGTATCAACCATTGAGGATTTCAGTTTGCTGCCTGTCGGACACATGTGTGGAGGGCCCATTTTGTTCACCTACAACACAGATTCATTTAAAAGATAAGCAGAATCGACTAGTTGCCAGAAAGATATCGCACATCAATTGTAGTTATAGAGTGAAAAGAGAGAGAGTTCTAATGGTTTGATGCATTCATTTCCCCAGTACCCTAATTGCAGTCGACGCTGGTAAGGCTCTTGCTGTGATCCTCCATGGACAATGTACCTCGGCCCGTCCATTCATCCACATTAACTTGCAAACGGCCTCATACCTCTCGGTAAAGTTCTTTAGTCGATAAACGTCGAACTCCCCCTTGATACAAAAATGCCGAAACGACATCCTGAACTCATGCATGCTCATGAACTCGGTGCTGACCAAAATTATAGGATACTCGTGGTCATGTTTCATTTCTTCTACTTCAACACCCAAATCATCGACTGGAATACTAGCCTCATCGTTAAGTTCCTCGTCTATTTCATCATCACCAGATTCTTGATCCTCTACAGTGCCTTCTTCTTCATCTGATTCAGAATCTTCGCCATCGTCTCTAATGCCTAGTACTGCACACATCATATTGACTCCCATGGGTGGGGCTGCACCATCGTCTCCACCCGGATGGACAGGAACATTGCCCCAATCCACCTCACTGGCAACTCTGTTTTCTCCAAGACACTCGGTTGGTTCTGCTGGAACCACATGGGGTGGTCTTACGTTTGCACGCATCCTAGGTGCTTCAGTGGACAAACAGCAGTCAGAATCAATTTCATCTTGAGTGTACAGAACCCTCTTGCTCTTCTTGTGTACATCCTCCTTCCTGATGTAATCTTTCCTGATGGTATCAGTAGGGCTTGTCATCTGTGTTCCATTCCCCATCGAACTAGGCTTTTTGCTGCCGCTCTTGGGTGTGATCTCCTTATTGCCTCCCCTCACGGGTGTTGGCTCCAGGGTGCTGGCATTATTGCCCGACCTCTGTGGCGTGTTCTTCTTCGAATTAGCCATTTTGCTGCTACTATTGGGAATGTTCTCCTTCGTGTTGGCATTATTGCCTGACCCCAGCAGCGTGTTCTGCTCTAAATTAACCCTTTTGCTGCTACTATTGGGCGTCTTCTCCTTCGTGCTAGCATTATTGCCTGACCTCAGCGGCGTGTTCCGCTCCAAATTAGCCCTTTTGCTGCTACTATTGGGCGTGTTCTCCTTCGTGCTGGCATAATTCCCTGACAGCAGCGTGTTCCACTCCAAATTAGTATTTTTTCTGCTCCCACTGGGTGTGGTAGCCCCCATGCTAGCCATCTTGGCCTCTTTGCTACCACTCCTGGGAGTGTTCACCATCGTGCCAGCCCTCTTAACGTTTTTGCTGCTACCGTTCGGTGTGGCATTTTGACTGGATCTCAGGGGTGTACTCTACGGCGTGGTGCCTTTTGTCGTGCGACTCTTGGGCGTCCTCTTCTCTGGAATGGTCTCCTTGGTGACGTTCTTCTTCGGGGCTCCCTTTCTGGGGATGCTCTTCCTGCTCCTCTTTATGATGCTCCTCTGTAAGACTCTCCTCTGTTGAGTTACCTCGATCACCAGCCCGGTGATGCCATGGATCAGGTCATGCCTTCTAAAGTCCATCATCTCTATTGTCGAGTTCCAATTCCTCTCCAACCGTGAGCACTACCAAGTGGAAGTAAACTTCACCTCTATAATGTTTCCTTGTAAAACGCGACTAAATCCTGGTATCTTTCACTTGATCGCCTTTTTGCTCTTGTAACCATAATATAACAAAGCGTGCTTCTGGGAGGACCCCACAACACCTTCACACGTAACGATGCCATCGGTCGATAACTCTACCACTTCAGGGTCATATCTGCCAAGGATTACATCAAACTCGTCATAGAATTTTTCTGTGCCATCATTTAATTTTGCAGTATAATCCGCGACACCGATACGAAAGATTACTTTGCCATCATCAGGTTCTTCAGGATAGAAACCTCCGAGAGGTTCGAGAGATGGAGCGGCACCATCAGACCCAGCCCCAATGCCACCGCCGCCATCACCAGCGTCATCGTTAGCTGGATCAACCTCGGTGGAAGTACCAGGACCAGGAGCAAGGCGAGGGCCCTTAGCAGCGGGAGCTACATTACATGATGGACAGGCAGGGCCCCTTCTAATGGCAGCCACAATAGGATCAGCTGCTGCCATGCCACATTGACAATCAGGAGCAGTTCCCATAATAGCAGTGTTTCGAGTGCTAGCAGAGTCCAGACCATGAGCTGGCTTCAGACCAGCAGCTCGCTGAACCCGAGCACGGGTTCGAGGAGGAGACAAGGCATCAGTCTTTGCAACAATAGTGGGGCAGCCTCCAGAAGACTTAGTTTGCTCAACAGCGGTAGGGATTGGGTCAACAACGGTCAGATCAACAACAACACGAGGACGACCAGTACTAGCATATTCCAGAGCATGGGTTCACACAACTTGAGGATGGTTTCAAGGAGGAGCAGCACACAAGGCAGCGGTCTTGGCAACAACAGTAGGGCAGCCTTCAGAAGTCTTAGTTTGCTCAACAGCAGCATGGATTGGGTCAATAGCAGCCGGAGCAACAACACCACGACTCAAGTACCGAGTAGATTCCAGCGTTTTTTTTCGGCAATACAGGGACTCCTACGAGGAGGTTGCCTGACAGAACCATGTCGCGGACGAGGAACCACATTTTGCTCAACAACAGCAGGGGTTCGAGTTAGACCTATAATAGCTGGGCGACTCCCAGTAGTAGGATCTTCCTCATCCAGTATGTTACACACCAGCATAACCACGCGAAGCCAACATGCCATTTCATCAACCCAATTAGCTGACTGTCAGACGCTATAGGAACCTTGAAGCCTCGTTCATCAACGATGATGAACCGTGCAGTCTGCTCTGGCCTCATTTCAGCAAGTTTACGCACAGCAGCAACCAAACCAGGGATAGTGCATAACTACACAGGTGCTACTTCCATCTTCAGATTCTGAGCTTGTTTCCACGTGCTCTTCCCATGTGCTAATTTAATGAGGTAGCCGCAGATGGCCACCAGAACCGTGTATTTGGGTTTAGCGGAGATCCTAGTTGACAAAAAATTGGAGACGAAAGATAAGAATTGTTTGTCAGTGTCGTGCTAGCAAACAATTCTATGTTCGATATATCTCTGTAATGCCAATAGCCAGCTAGCAGTTATAGGTAGTGCGAATAGCAAAGAGAAGAGTAGCTCACCCGAAATTAGCCAGAAGTACTTCTTCCTCGGCAAATGGATCTGCCATCCTTCGCGCTGCTCAGCTCGTCAGCGGTAGAGGTGGGCTAGATCGTCGCAATGGCTAGCACGACATTCGGCATTAGAGCTTGGTAGCAGCGAGTAGGCGCAGCAACTTGGCATCGGAAGTCAAATGCCCGAAGAGATCATTCTGGTTGGAGAGGGGATCTCAACACTGTTGGTGCTAGGGTTCATGCGAAAGGAGGGAGGGAGTGGATTTTTGAATTTGTCAACGCACCATGCTCCTTTAGTATCTCGTTTCGCCTACGTGGTTGCCGCATTGGCGCTCGTGTCACGGAAATATTACTGACATGAGGGTCCCGACCGTCTACTTCACAGGGCAGTTTCACGGCATGTTTGGATTTGGTAGGGGTGAGACGAGTTTGCATCGAAATGGCCCCTCTCGGTAGCTGGTGACCCAACATTTCGAAACACGGCAATTTCAGGCAACTTAGGTACCGCGGTGCACTCACCCTCGAACTTTGGTACCGCAGCCCAGTAGCCTCGTCTCCATCGGCGCTCTATGTGCGCGGTGCCTCTCCATCGCCACCGCTAGGGGGAAACCCTAGCAGGTGGTGGAGGAGGAAGGAGACTATCCATGGATCGGGGTCGGAATGCGGGACCGGTCGTGCCTGGGCCAGTTGTTGGAGCATCATCTGTTGTGGGCGCTGGGTTGCTAGCTGGGCCTGAGGGGGCCAACTCAGACCAACTTTCTCGGCCCAGCCACTGGCTGGAGCCAAGGGGCGTGGATGGGGGACGCATGTCTAGCATGGAGAATTTCACGGTTGAGATGCAAGCGGTCGAGGTTCTACCTACCCCACCCTCTCTGCCGCCCACATACAAGTGGATGTGGCTCCCGTCCTAAACCCTTGATCCATTTCTAGGGTTTCTAGCACTAGCAGTGAAGACTCTTGTCTCCACCACCGACCCAATCTTAGGGGAGATCCACAAGCAACCATTCGCGATGGATAGGAACCCGGGACAGGACAAGCACCGCGGGAAACACCCGTACGAGGAGATGGCAGGTGGCAGCGGTGGGGATCGTCGTTGGCAAGATCTCCCGCTAGAGCAGATGGGCTACGAACAAGAGGAGCAACGGCGCCAGTAGCGCGAGTATGGGAACTCGTCGCATGGTGGCCGGGAAGACAGAAGCTAGGGAGAAGATTCGCAGTGCCAGTATCGGCATTCCAACTCGCGTTGTTGTTGATGACGTTCTTGTTTGGCGAGTCGAAGAGAGATGATGGAGTCGATTTGGTGGCTATAGCATCCACCTCGCGAGAAATATATTCATCCTCTTCATCTTCACTTGCATAGGAGTATTCTTCTTGTGCCACCAAGACGATCTTGGGTTGCTTCTTGTAGGGGCCATTCTTTTTAATAAATGGCTTCTTCTTAGGTGCCTTGGATTTTTATTTAAGAATGAGCCTACCACCATTGTCTTCTCTATTTTGATATGGACACTCGGCTACGAAGTGCAGCCTATCTCCACAATTGTAGCATGTTCTCAGTTTTGGGCCACTTTCTCTTCTTCCACTTGACCCATTCTTGCTCTCGAGTTCCAACTTGGCCTTGGCAGGATCCTTCCAAAAGTTCCTTGCGTAAAACGCCATGTACTCACCATGAGCACGTTTGACTTCATCGGGACAGTCCATGGAGGCCCCCTCAAAAGCTCTTTCATCCTCATCTTGCTCAACAACATTAGCCTTTAGATCAACATTGACTCCCTTTTGCATTCCAATGGCACGAGCACGGGCATCTTCAGTGTTCTTCGTGGCAACTTCGAATGATGCCATTTCTTGCATGACTTCATTGGATGTCATTTGATGGTAGTTATGTCTACCTTGCAAGCTCTTCAAATCCGTTGGCTCTAAAGGCATTAAGGCACTCACATATTTTCTTTTTATCCATGCATCATCAATGTGGGTGGCTCCATGCTTTCTAAATGTTGTTGCAATTCCCTTGAGTCTTCTATACATGTCTTCATGGTTTTCACCATCCAACATGTAGAATCCTTCAGCTTCATTACTAAGGGCATCGTACCTATTCCTTCTCATGCTTTCATTCCCAATAAAGAGACCGGTGAGGGCATCTCAAGCTTCTTTAGTTGTGTTGAGATTTTCAATGTGGGTCATGTCCTTGGGACCCACACCGAGTTGTATCATGTGGAGAGCCGTAGCATTCAATTGGCTGTCCACAACTTCTCTTCTTGTCAGGTTGGTATGATCTCCAATATGAAGACCCTCTTCAATAATCCTCCAAAGTTTAATAGAGGAGCTGCAAACATGAGACTTCATTAAGAATTGCCATTGATTAAAAGAGGATGTAGTAAGCTTGGGTGGATCACCCCTATTGTTTATATGAGGATGAGGGATAGGTGGGTCGGGGGAATATACGTGATGAACCTCACTATATTCCTCCTTACCACTTCCCTTCTTGGAGGTGGAACCATTATGTTTTTCACCTACCACTTCATCATCCTTGGATCCGGTGTTAGCCTTATCCTTGGATGATGGTGTGGCAGCCTCAGAAGAGGATGGAGATGGGGCTATGTGAGACGAGCAATCATTTGATTCATCTCCTCCATCTTGGCCTCAAAGGATTTCAACAAGGTTGTTTCCAACATCTTGAGGTCATCCATTGTGACCTTATCCACAACCTCATCCCCATCTCCCTTGGTACCCATACTTCTCTTAGGCGGTTAAGCCCGAATAAAGAGCCGAGGCTCTGATACCAATTGAAATGGATCGTATGGGAACCTAGAGGGGGGGGGGTGAATAGGTGCTATTTCAAATTTAATGCGTTTTCAATTTTAGGCTTAACACAAAGGGTAAATTCTCTAGATAAACTATTAGGTGGAATTTCCCTATATGCAAACCTATCTACTAGCGAGTAAAGAGCGAGTGGAAGAGGAATGGGTAAACCGTAGTGAAGCACGCGGAGACACAGGATTTGTTTTACCACAGTTCCTTCCTTGTTAAGGGAAGTACGTCTGTGTTAGAGGGGTGTGCGATACTAAGACCACCACGCCACAATAGGCCTCACCCTGTTCTCCGATGGATCCCACCACCAAAGGCCTGATCCACCTTTCCACTATAGGAACCCTTCGAGGCGGGTACCGGTGCCTTTACACAACTAGCGAGGCACAACTCCACAATCAACTTGGAGGCTCCCATAATGACAACAAGCTGCCAAAGAACAAGTTATCAATAACAAAGAACAAGATCTAGATATTGACAAGAATACTAGATCAGGGATTTCTCCAAATAAATGGAGAGGAGTTGATGTGCTTGATTCATGATGATGATGATTCTCTCCTCCTTCAATTCCCCCAAAGATCAAAGCCTTCGGGTGGTTGAAGTGGGAGATATAGAATGGTAGCTCTTGCATAGTGTCTGAATGGTTTCGAGTGGATCAAGAAGGCTGCTCGTTGGGGAAGAAGGGATATTTATACCCCTTCCAAATCCAAGCCGTTGGTGCCTTTGGAGGCCGGATTATCCGGCCCAAGTGAGGGCCAGATTATCCAGCCTAGGGAAAACTCCGCCCCAGACTCTGAGTGTCATGCCGAGCCTGCCCTTGATCGCCTTATGGGGGCCGTATTATCTAGCCCCATGTGAAGGCCGGATTATCCGACCTGGGGAGAAAAAACCGCCCCAGTTCGGATTTTCCGGGAGAAAATCCGACCGAACTCCGAGCGATGCGCCTTGGTAGCCTTTGGTCGATTTCTGGGGGATGGATTACCTAGCCCATGCAAATGCCGAATTATCCGCCCCGGGGAAGAAAACCCGCCCCAGTTCGGATTTTTCCGGGAGATAATCCGACTAGACTCCGAGCGACGCGCCTTGGCAGCCTTTGATCGATGAGGTAGGCCGGATAATCCGGCCCTTGGTGGGGCGGATAATCCGGCCCCTCAAAACACCTGCACACTTAGCGCACATGAGAAAAACTCCACGGTATTGTTATCTAACACACAAAACACAGGAAAACATGAAATCTTCTTTCACAATCACACTAGGTGGATCCATGTGTGGTTTGTTTAGAAGAACACACATGCAATGACTCTAGCTGTGGTTCATGAAAAGAACACAATGCAATGACACTTGTGGATCCATGTGTGGTTCATGAAAAGAACAGCATTGCAATGACACCGGTGGATCCTTATGTGGTTTGTTTAGAGGAACATACATGCAATGACACTCGGTGTGGTTCATGAAAAGAACAGACATGCAATGACACTAGTGGATCCATGTGTGGTTCATGAGATGAACACACATCTAATGACACTGGTGGATCCTTATGTGGTTCATGAAAAGAACAGACATGCAACGACACTGGTGGATCCTTATGTGGTTTGTGAAAAGAACAGGCATGCAATGACACTGGTGGATCCATGTGTGGTTCCTGAAAAGAACATACATGCAATGACACTGGTGGATCCTTATGTGGTTTATTTAGAGGAACACACATGCAATGACACTGGGTGTGGTTCATGAAAAGAATAGACATGCAATGACATTGGTGGATCCATGTGTGGTTCATGAGAAGAACATACATGCAGTGACACTGGAGGATCCATGTGTGGTTCATGAAAAGAACTGACATGCAATGGCTCTAGCCGTGGTTCATGAAAAGAACAGACATGCAATGATACCGGTGGATCCATATGTGGTTTATGGAAGTAACAGACATGCAATGACTCTAGCTATGATTCATGAAAAGAACAGACATGCAATGACACTGGTGGATCCATGTGTGGTTCATGAGAAGAACACACATCCAATGACACTGGTGGATCCTTATGTGGTTTGTCTAGAAGAACACACATGCAATGACACTGACTGTGGTTCATGAAAAGAACATACATGCAATGACACTGGTGGATCCTTATGTGGTTTGTGAAAAGAACAGGCATGCAATGACACTGGTGGATCCATGTGTGGTTCCTGAAAAGAACATACATGCAATGACACTCGTGGATCCTTATGTCATTTATTTAGAGGAACACACATGCAATGACACTGGGTGTGGTTCATGAAAAGAACAGACATGCAATGACATTGGTGGATCCATGTGTGGTTCATGAGAAGAACAGACATGCAATGACACTGGTGGATCCATGTGTGGTTCATGAAAAGAACTGACATGCAATGTCTCTAGCTGTGGTTCATGAAAAGAACAGACATGCAATGATACTGGTGGATCCATATGTGGTTTATGGAAGTAACAAACATGCAATGACTCTAGCTATGATTCATGAATAGAACAGACATGCAATGACACTGGTGGATCCATGTGTGGTTCATGAGAAGAACACACATCCAATGACACTGGTGGATCCTTATGTGGTTTGTCTAGAACAACACACATGCAATGACACTGGCTGTGGTTCATGAAAAGAACAGACATGCACTGACACTGGTGGATCCTTATGTGGTTTGTTTAGAAGAACACACATGCAATGACTCTAGCTGTGGTTCATGAAAAGAAGACACAGGCAATAACACTGGTGGATCCTTATGTGGTTTGTTTAGAAGAACACACATGCAATGACTCTAGCTGTGGTTCATGGAAAGAACACACATCCAATGACACTAGTGGATCCTTATGTGGTTTATGAGAGGAACAGACATCCAATGACATTGGTGGATCCTTATGTGGTTTATGAGAGGAATAGTCATGCAATGACACTAGGTGTGGTTCATGAAAATAACACACATCCAATGACACTGGTGGATCCTTATGTGGTTTATGAGAGGAACAGACATCCAATGACATTGTTGGATCCTTATGTGGTTTGTGAGAAGAACATACATGCAATGACTCTAGTGATATGTGGTTTGTGAAAAGAGCAGACATGCAATGACATTGGTGGATCCATATGTGGTTTGTGAGAAGAACACACATGAAATCACACTGGGTGGATCCATGTGTGGTTTATGAGAATAACACACGTGCAATGACACTAGTGGATCCATGTGTGGTTTGTGAAAAGCACAGACATGCAACGACTCTAACCGTGGTTCAATAAAAGAGCAGACATGCAATCACACTGGTGGATCCATGTGTGCTTCATGAGAAGAACAAACATCCAATAACACCAGTGGATCCTTATGGGGTTTGTGAGAAGAACAAACATGCAATGACTCTAGCTGTGGTTCATCAGAAGAACACACATGCAATGACACTGGTGTATCCTTATGTGGTTTGTGAGAAGAACACACATGCAATGACTCTATATGTGGTTCATGAGAGGAACACACATCCAATGACACTGGTGGATCCATGCGTAGTTTGTGAAAGGAACACACTTGCAATGACACTGGGTGTGGTTCATGAGAAGAACACACATGAAATGACACTGGTGGATCCATGTGTGGTCTATAAGAGGAACACACATGCAATGACACTGGGTGTGGTTCATGAGAAGAACACACATCCAATGACACTGGTGGATCCATGTGTGGTTTATGAGAGGAACAGACATGCAATGACACTGGGTGTGGTTCATGATAAGAATAGACATGCAATGACACTGGTGGATCCATGTGTGGTTTGTGAGAAGAACAGACATGCAATGACACTTGGTGTATCCATGTGTGGTTCATGAGAGGAACACACATGCAATGACACTAGTGGATCCATGTGGTTTGTAAGAAGAACACACATTCAATGACACTGGTAGATCCTTATGTGGTTTGTGAGAAGAACAGACATGCAATAACTCTAGATGTGGTTCATGAGAAGAACACACATGCAATGACTCTAGCTGCGGTTCATGAGAAGAACACACATGCAATGGCACTGGTGGATCCATGTGTGGTCTGTGAGAGGAACATGTATGCAATGACACTAGGTGTGGTTCATGAAAAGAACACACATCCAATGACACTGGTGGATCCTTATGTTGTTTATGAGAGGAACATACATCCAATGACACTGCTGGATCCTTATGTGGTTTGTGAGAAGAACATACATGCAATGACTCTGGTGATATGTGGTTTGTGAAAAGAGCAGACATGCAATGATACTGGTGGATCCATATGTGGTTTGTGAGAAGAACACACATGAAATCACACTTGGTGGATCCATGTGTGGTTCATGAGAAGAACACACATGCAATGACACTGGTGGATCCATGTGTGGTTTGTGAAAAGCCCAGACATGCAATGACTCTCACCGTGGTTCATGAAAAGAGCAGACATGCAATCACACTATTGGATCCATGTGTGGTTCATGAGAATAACACTCATCCAATGACACCGGTGGATCCTTATGTGGTTTGTGAGAAGAACAGACATGCAATGACTCTAGCTGTGGTTCATGAGAAGAACACACATGCAATGACACTGGTGTATCCTTATGTGGTTTGTGAGAAGAACACACATGCAATGACTCTAGATGTGGTTCATGAGAGGAACACACATCCAATTGCACTAGTAGATCCATGTGTAGTTTGTGAAAGGAACACACATGCAATGACACTGGGTGTGGTTCATGAGAATAACACACATGCAATGACACTGGTGGATCCATGTATGGTCTGAGAGGAACACACATGCAATGACACTGGGTGTGGTTCATGAGAAGAACACACATCCAATGACACTGGTGGATCCATGTGTGGTTTTGTGAGAGGAACACACATGCAATGATACTGGGTGTGGTTCATGAGAAGAACACACATGTAATGACACGGGTGGATCCATGTGTGGTTTGTGAGAAGAACAGACATGCAATGACACTTGGTGGATCCATGTGTGGTTCATGAGAGGAACACACATGCAATGACACTGGTGGATCCATGTGTGGTTTGTGAGAAGAACACACATCCAATGACACTGGGTGTGGTTCATGAAAAGAACACACATCCAATGACACTGCTGGATCCTTATGTGGTTTGTGAGTAGAACAATCATGCAATGACTCTAGATGTGGTTCATGAGAAAAACACACATGCAATGACTCTAGCTGTGGTTCATGAGAAGAACACACATGCAATGGCACTGGTGGATCCATGTGTGGTTTGTGAGAGGAATAGACATGCAATGACACTAGGTGTGGTTAATGAAAAGAACACACATCCAATGACACTAGTGGATCATTATGTGATTTATGAAAGGAACAGACATCCAATCACAATGGTGGATCCTTATGTGGTCTGTGGAAAGAACACACATACAATGACACTAGTGATATGTGGTTTCTGAAAAGAGCAGACATGCAACGACACTAGTGGATCCATATGTGATTTGTGAAAAGAACAGACATGCAATGACACTGGTGTATCCTTATCTTGTTTATGAGAGGAACAGATATCCAATGACACTGGTGGATCCTTATGTGGTTTGTGATAAGAGCAGACTTGCAATGACTCTGGTGATATGTGGTTTGTGAAAAGAGCAGACATGCAATGACACTGGTGGATCCATATATGGTTTGTGAGAAGAAAACACATGCAATCACACTGGGTGGATCCATGTGTGGTTCATGAGAAGAACACACATGCAATGACACTGGTGGATCCATGTGTGGTCTGTGAGAGGAACAGGCATGCAATGACACTAGGTGTGGTTCATGAAAAGAACACACATCCAATGACACTAGTGGATCCTTATGTGGTTTATGAGAGGAACAAACATCCAATGACACTAGTGGATCCTTGTGTGGTCTGTGGAAAGAACACACATACAATGACACTGGTGATATGTGGTTTGTGAAAAGAGCAGACATGCAATGACACTGGTGGATCCATATGTGATCTATGAAAATAACACACATCTAATGACACTGGTGTATCCTTATGTGGTTTATGAGAGGAACAGACATCCAATGACACTGGTGGATCCTTATGTGGTCTGTGGAAATAACACACATACAATGACACTGGTGATATGTGGTTTGTGAAAAGAGCAGACATGCAATGACACTGGTGGATCCATATGTGGTTTGTTAGAGGAACATGCATCCAATGGCAGTGGTGGATCCTTATGTGGTTTATGAGAGGAACATACATCCAATGACACTGGTGGATCCTTATGTGGTGTGTGGAAAGAACACACATACAATGACACTAGTGATATGTGGTTTTGTAAAAGAGCAGACATGCAATGACACTGGTGGATCCATATGTGGTCTGTGAAAAGAACACACATCCAATGACACTGGGTGTGGTTCATGAAAAGAACACACATCCAATGACACTGCTGGATCCTTATGTGGTTTGTGAGAAGAGCAGACATGCAATGACTCTAGTGATATGTGGTTTGTGAAAAGAGCAGACATGCAATGACACTGGTGGATCCATATGTGGTTTGTGAGAAGAACACACATGCAATGACACTGGGTGGATCCATGTGTGGTTCATGACAAGAACACACATGAAATGACACTGGTGGATCCATCTGTTGTTTGTGAAAAGCATAGACATGCAACGACTCTAACCGTGGTTCATGAAAAGAGCAGACATGCAATCACACTGGTGGATCCATGTGTGGTTCATGGGAAGAACACACATCCAATGACACCGGTGGATCCTTATGTGGTTTGTGAGAAGAACAGACATGCAATGACTCTAGCTATGGTTCATGAGAAGAACACACATGCAATGACATTGGTGTATCCATGTGTGGTTTGTGAGAAGAACACACATGCAATGACTCTAGATGTGGTTCATGAGAGGAACACACATCCAATGACACTGGTGGATCCATGTGTAGTTTGTGAAAGGAACACACATGCAATGATACTGGGTGTGGTTCATGAGAAGAACACACATGTAATGACACTGGGTGTGGTTCAAGAAAAGAACAGACATGCAATGACACTGGTGGATCCATGTGTGGTTTGTGAGAAGAACAGACATACAATGACACTTGGTGGATCCATGTGTGGTTCATGAGAGAAACACACATGCAATGACACTGGTGGATCCATGTGTGGTTTGTGAGAAGAACACACATCCAATGACACTAGGTGTGGTTCATGAAAAGAACACACATCCAATGACACTGCTGGATCCTTATGTGGTTTGTGAGAAGAATAGACATGCAATGACTCTTGATGTGGTTCATGAGAAGAACACACATGAAATGGCTCTAGCTGTGGTTCATGATAAGAACACACATGCAAAGGCACTGGTGGATCCATGTGTCGTCCGTGAGAGGAACGAGCATGCAATGACACTAGGTGTGGTTCATGAAGAGAACACACGTCCAATGAGACTGGTGGATCCTTATGTGGTTTATGAGAGGAACATACATCCAATGACACTGGTGGATTCTTATGTGGTCTGTGGAAAGAACACACATACAATGACACTGGTGATATGAGGTTTGTGAAAAGAGCAGACATGCAATGACACTGGTGGATCCATATGTGGTTTGTGAAAATAACAGACATGCAATGACACTGGTGTATCCTTATGTGGTTTATGAGTGGAACAGACATCCAATGACACTGGTGGACCCTTATGTGGTTTGTGAGAAGAGTAGACATGCAATGACTCTGGTAATATGTGGTTTGTGAAAAGAGCAGAAATGTGATGACCCACAAGTATAGGGGGTGTATCGCAGTATTTTTGAGGGAAGTAAAACCCAATTTATTGATTCGACACAAGGGGAGCCAAAGAATATTTATAAGCCTTAACAACTGAGTTGTCAATTCATCTGCACCTAGAAACAATCTTGCTCACAACAGTTTATCAGTAGCAATAGTTTTGTAGTAGGAATAGTAAAGTAGCAGCAGTAGTAAAGTAAAGACAACAGTAACAATAGCGATGAATGGGATTCGAAAAGCGGTAGGCATAGGGATGGATGGACGGGCGTTGCATGGACAAGACAATTCACATAGCAATCAGAACATAGGGCAATTGCAGATAAATAAGATAAAGCATCCAAGTACTAGATAATCCTAGGCATGTGTTCCATATATAGTCATACGTGCTCGCAATGAGAACTTGCACAACATCTTTTGTCCTGCCAGCCCGTTTGCAGCGGGGCCTCAAGGGAACTACTGGAAATTAAGGTGCTCCTTTTAATAGAGCACCGGAGCAAAGCATTACCACTCTATGAACACATGTGATCCTCACATCAAATCCATTCCCTCCGGTTATCCCGATTTCTGTCACTTCGGGGCCATTGGTTCCGGACAACAATGTGTGTATACAACTTGCAGGTAAGACCATAAACAATACTATCATAGTGAATCAATAACATGTTCAGATCTGAAATCATGGCACTCGGGCCCTAGTGACAAGCATTAACCATAACAAGTCACAACAAAGTCATAAAGCACTAATAAAAGATACTAGGCACCATGCCCTAACAATCTGATGCCATTACATGGATGATCTCATCCAATCCCTACCATCCCCATAGCCTACAGCGGGGGATTACTCACTCATAGATGGGGGAAACATGGATGGTCGATGGAGAAGCGATGGTGATGATGATGGCGATGATCTCCTCCAATTCCCCGTCCTAGCAGGGTGCCAGAACGGAGTTTCTGGTGCTGTTTCGTGGAATCTGGTGGTTGCGGCGGAGCGGAACTCCTTCTGGAAAAATGTCAAACCCCCCCTAAGTTTATAGGTCAGAAGGCAACTTATAGGCGAAGAGGGAGACCGACGGGGAGTCTAGTTCGGCCAGACCACCCCCTGGCGCAGCCTGGGCTTGCCCGCTCGGCCAGGTGGTGTGGCCTGGGCCCAGCCGCCCTCCGTCTCGTATTCTGGCTCTAGGAGTCTTCTGGTGAAATAGGATTTCTGGCATATTTTCCGGGATTTTTCCGGATAGTTGATTTTCTACACAAAAAGTAAACACCAGGGCAATTCTGCTGAAAACAGCGTCAGTCCGCGTTAGTTGCATCCAAATCACACAAGTTTAGAGGAGAAACAATAGCAAAAGTGTTCGGGAAAGTAGATACGTTTTGGACGTATCAACATGCAATGACACTGGTGGATCCATAAGTGGTTTGTGAGAAGAACAAACATGCAATCACACTGGGTGGATCCATGTGTGGTTCATGAGAAGAACACACATGCAATGACACTAGTGGATCCATGTGTGGTCTGAGAGAGGAACAAGCATGCAATGACACTAGGTGTGGTTCATGAGAAGAACACACATCCAATGACACTGGTGGATCCTTATGTGGTTTATGAGAGGAATAGACATCCAATGACACTGGTGGATCCTTATGTGGTCTGTGGAAAGAACACACATACGATGACACTGGTGATATGTGGTTTGTGAAAAGAGCAGACATGCAATGACACTGGTGGATCCATATGTGGTCTGTGAAAAGAACACACATCCAATGACATTGGTGTATCCTTATGTGGTTTATGAGAGGAATAAACATCCAATGACACTGGTGGATCCTTATGTGGTCTGTGGAAAGAACACACATACAATGACACTGGTGATATGTGGTTTGTGAAAAGAGGAGATATGCAATGACACTGATGGATCCATATGTGGTCTGTGAGAGGAACAAGTATGCAATGACACTGGTGGATCCTTATGTGGTTTATGAGAGGAATAGACATCCAATGACACAGGTGGATCCTTATGTGGTCTGTGGAATGAACACACATGCAATGACTCTGGTGATATGTGGTTTGTGAAAAGAGTAGACATGCAATGACACTGGTGGATCCATGTGTGGTTTGTGAGAAGAACACACATGCAATCACACTGGGTGGATCCATGTGTGGTTCATGAGAAGAGAACACATGCAATGACACTGGTGGATCCATGTGTGGTTTGTGAGAGGAATAGGCATGGAATGAAACTAGGTGTGGTTCATGAAAATAACACACATCCAATGACACTGGTGGATCCTTATGTGGTTCATCAGAGGAACAAACATCCAATGACACCGGTGGATCCTTGTGTGGTCTATGGAAACAACACACATACAATGACTCTAGCTGTGGTTCATGAGAAGAACACACATACAATGACACTGGTGTATCCTTATGTGGTTTGTGAGAAGAACACACATGCAATGACTCTAGATGTGGTTCATGAGAGGAACACACATCCAATGACACTGGTGGATCCATGTGTAGTTTGTGAAAGGAACACACATGCAATGACACTGGTGGATCCATGTGTAGTTTGTGAAAGGAACACACATCCAATGACACTGGTGGATCCATGTGTGGTTTGTGAGAGGAACACGCATCCAATGACACTGGGTGTGGTTCATGAAAAGAACACACATCCAATGACACTGCTGGATCCTTATGTGGTTTGTGAGAAGAACAGACATGCAATGACTCTAGATGTGGTTCATGAGAAGAACACACATGCAATGACTCTAGCTATGGTTCATGATAAGAACACACATGCAATGGCACTAGTGGATCCATGTGTGGTCTGTGAGAGGAACATGCATGCAATGACACTAGGTGTGGTTCATGAAAAGAACACACATCCAATGACACTGGTGGATCCTTATGTGGTTTAGAGAGGGACATACATCCAATGACGCTGGTGGATCCTTATGTGGTCTGTGGAAAGAACACACATACAATGACACTGGTGATATGTGGTTTGTGAAAAGAGCAGACATGCAATGACACTGGTGGATCCATATGTGGTCTGTGAAAAGAACATATATGCAATGACACTGGTGGATCCATATGTGGTCTGTGAAAAGAACATATATGCAATGACACTGGTGTATCCTTATGTGGTTCATGAGAGGAACATACATCCAATGACACTGGTGATATGAATAGACATGAAATAACTCTATCTATGGTTAATGAAAAGAGCAGACATGCAATCACACTGGTGGATCCATGTGTGGTTTATGAGAAGAATACACATCCAATGAACTCTAGTGGATCTATCTCGGCATAATTTGATGTATGCCATGATGTATTTCATTGTACACGACACTTTACATTTTTATACAACTCAGTTTTGCCCTTGGTTTTATGTGGTACTACTCAGTTTTGCCCCCTCTCTCTATCTTTTGTAGAAGCCCAAACCTGTGCCCACCCTGTCTGCTACTCCCTGATTGGTTGTGAAAGTTGTCACGCGCATCGTGCACACCAACCGTTGATTCTGTGCGATCCAACGATGATCGTTGCACACGTCGTGCCCTTCACAGTACAGCGTGAGACAACACGAACGTCTCCCTCAGCGAGACTTCTACAAGAAGGAACACGATGCCATCCATGGAAAAAGTCGACGAGCGGTCATGTCATGTTTAATCAAGTCTAAAAAGCCTACTACTGCTACTGCTACTACTACGCCACAACGCATGCGTCATCGAGTGCACGGTCATTGATGGACAGCTGCAATTTATTGCCACTTGATTTTAATAAGACATATCCCATTTTTTACGCAGCGGCTCCCAATCTCACTTCCAACTGGGCCCGATGATGACCCACAAGTATAGGGGGTGTATCACAGTATTTTTGATAAGTAAGAGTGTCGAACCCAACGAGGAGCAGAAGGTGCTGGCTAGTGGTATGGATCAGGAATTCTATGCAAATACTTAGCAAACAGAGTTTTAGGGTTTTTTGATAAAGCGAGTAAACAAAGTACGAGTAAATAAAAGACAGTAGAAATAAATGCAGCAAGTGGCCCAATCCTTTATGCAGCAAAGGACAGGCCGGTTGTATTACTTAAGATGCCCAAACATTCTCGAGGACACATGGGAAGACTGTCAAGTGCTTTCGCTTCATATAGTTGATTAATCTTCTTTAGCTTGCTAAGTATTGTGTGGGTGAACCTGTGTTAATGTACCGACCTTCCTAGGACTAATACGTACTTGTGATTATACCCCTTGCAAACATCCGTAAGTACAAGAAAGTAATTAAGATAGAAACCTAACCACAGCTTTAAACTCTAAGACCCTTACGTCCCTTGTGCAATGGTTTCCTAACGGGGGTTCAGGTTTCATCACTCGCAACCCCTACGATTAGTATCCAAATACACAATGCATTCCCCTAGGCCCATATAGGTGAAGTGTCATGTAGTCGATGTTCACATGACACCACTAGAATAAGTACACCACAACTTAAATATCAAACTATTGAATCTTTCTCAACACAACTCCACTACTAACAACATGACTTCTCCCATGTCCTCAAGAACAAAACAAACTACTCACAAGACATCATATGGATCATGATCAGAGATGGAATAATGATGTATAACAATCTGAACATAAACAATAATTCAATGGTTCACTCAATAGCATCAACTACAAAGAGTAATCAACACCGGGAAAGTTTCCCCTAAGAACTAATGCAAGATTCAACGCAATTGTTACAGCAATATGGAGATGGTGATGATGGTGCTGATGGTGATGATGATGATGATCCCGGTGAAGTCCAGCTTGATGGTGGTGTTGATGGCGACGATCTTCCCTCTCCGGGAAGGAATTCCCCTGGCAGAAATCTGTCTGCCGGAGAGATCTTTCTCTCTCGGTGTTTTTCGCCCCACAGAGGCGGCAGAATCTTTTTGTGGTCGCTCCCCGAGTCTTAGGGTTTCGGGAGGATAATATACGCCAGAGGGGAGATCCTAGAGTGGGCCAGGGCGGCCACACCACCTGCTGGCGTGGCCTAGGGCTGCCCGCCCTAGGGGGTGGTGTGGGCCCCCTGTGGCCCATCTCCAGCCCCCCTTCTGGCTTCCTTCGTCTTCTGGAAAAATAGGATTTTCTGTATATTTTCCCGGATTTTCTGATCTTCGCGAATTTTACCTCCAAACAGCACCTTTTCCATCAGAATCCTGGCTGTAGCGGTCCATGCTCCAAAAGTCATCAACCATGCAAAACAGATGAAATAACATAAGTATCACCTCTCAATACAAAATATATCAATGAATAATAGTGAATTAAGACATAGAATAGTGATGCGAAATGGACGTATCACCCGACCGTAAGAAACTTGCACGCGCTAGCCGGAGGCCGAAGAGCTGAGCTCGACGAGACCTAACGTCTCTGCCTTAATCGAGTCACTCGCAGTCATCAACACATCCCTCTACCCGATCTAGCACAACCCCACAAATCTCGCCGTACAGCCACCTACCTTCCCCTCTGCATTTCCACTTTTAACTATCGCCAATTTTAGGGCCGTGTCAAACTTCATACATAGAATTTGTGTATGCGCCCTTTGCATGCGGCTCAATACAGAACTGCCATGCATGGCTCGGGAAAAAAACGTGACGTTTGGATGCGTGTGTGTCAAGCTGCAGTCTGCAAGAGATCTGCCCGCGTTGCACGGTGGTGCAATGAAATGTGCCTTGCTTCCATCCACCTTAACTATAGAGCCCCTCTCCACACACCCACTCTCATTCTCCCCACGCAACCCTCTCCACTGTCCCACCAGCATCCGCAAACTCCCGAGAATACCCCTACCGCGCCGGCGATGGCCGAGGAGGATAAGGTGGTCATCGTCGCCTCCAAGGCCGCCGGCGAGGAGGCCCCCTTCTCCTCGCCGGTCCCCCTCGACGCGTTGAAAGCAGCCGCCATCCCTGTCCAGGCCCAGTCGAGGCCCCCACAGTCACAAGCAGATCAAGCACTTCTTGGGCACCTACGATCCAGATAAGTACATTGCTCCGCTGAACCCCTATGACACCGGCATCGACGACCCATGGTCGGAGGTAACTAGGGTTTTCTCCCCTCCCCTGGTTCTTCTACCATTCCCATCGTTGGATGCTAGATCTTGGTTTATTAGGACTCGCTTGTTCGCATTTCGATTGCTCGATCTTCTTACATCATCTACTCCCCCATTTTCCTTTCTTCCAATAGGTTTCTGGCAGCGACATCTACAGCGATGACGAGTCCATTCACACCAAGGCTCGTCAGGTGCTGAGGAGGCTGCGGGCCGGCCAGTACGACACCTTCTTCAGGGGCGGCGACTATATCTGCCTCTTCCGCAAGGGGATCGCCTACTGCTGGGTGACTCGCACCAGCGGCACCGACTTCAACACCTTCCTGAAGCATGCAGAGGCCACGGGCTCTGGCATCCACAAAGGCGGCAAGCGCGAGACCGTGAACATCAACGCCTACATCGCTGAACACCGGCCTCTCGGCATTCACCTCCGAAACCTCTAGCGGGTGGCCATCAAAGAGGGTCGCATGCCTCCAATCAGGCCCAAGGCCCTCAAGATCAAGGGACTGGGCAGAAAGAAGTGGCGGAGACGCCAGAGGGAGGTGGAGGTGCTAGCGCATGAACGGGTTGGATGTGTCCTTGAATGTATCTGCATCTGCGGCGGCTGCTACTACTAAGCAGCTTCTTTTGATTTTCTATATTTTGCTTGCATCCTATTTCTGGCTGAATGCATCGAACCTCGTTAAGCAACCTACTTTCTATCGCTATATCCTATTTAGCTGTGCACAGCTATATATCTACATTTGTTTTGTTTTCTGAACGAATGTATTCTGGCTGTTGTGATTTGCTGCTCTAGATTTGCTACCTGATCGAAGGAAAAAAGAGGTCCAAAAGGGAACGAATTATCAAAGAGAGAATCTTCTCTAGATTTGCTACCAATTTGGGCAAAATGAAACATATCTGTTTAGCGAGAGAGGAAAAGGGTACTCTTTCAAACTACCAGTTAACAAGCTACCATCTTGACAAGGCCCCATCTTGATGTCTCCCTCTACAAGAAGGAACACGATGTCGTCCATGGAAAAAGTTGTCGAGCGGTCATGTCACGTTTAATCAAGTCTGAAAAGCCTATTACTGCTACTACAACACATGCACAGGGCAACGGGGTCATCGAGTGCACGGTTGTCGATGGGACGCTATAATTTATTGCCACTTGATTTTAATAAGACATATCCCATTTTTACGCAGCGCTCTCAATCTCACTTCCAACTGGGCCCTACCTCTAGTAACTTACATGAGTCAAGGGCCCCCCTCGAGTAGATCTAACGTTGCTAGAAATTGGTTCCGCGCCAATTGCATGCAGTGGAATCAAGGTCTGCCATGAGCGTGTTTTCAATGCAGCTCCAAAGTGGAGATCGTGGTTGTTTCAAAAAAAGGGAACCCCAAAAAAGGGTGGAGATCATGGTAGCCCCCCGCCCCCTGCCCACCACACGTGTCCACTCGAGGACTACGAACGGTCCGGTGTTTATAACCCCCTCGACCTTCTTCTTCCATGAGCTCATGTCATTTTCCCCCAGTCTATCTAGTCCCAAGACCCCAATCTACACCTACCGCACGCGCCGAAGCTCCCTCGCTTACACTACCTCCTTCCCTTGGTGCGCCATGAAGCGTACACGTGGAGATGAGCCGGAGGTGAAGCCAGTTGAAGGCGCAGCAGCAGATGGCTCGGTCATCGCCAAGCAGGCGGAGGCGTCTTCTTCGGGCATGAACGCCGCTCATCGCCGCGCCATCGAGGGTGCGAGCTCATCCGTCCAGCCAGTAGCCGTTGCCGCCGAATAGCAGGTGGTAGCCGTCGCCACCAAGCAATAGGTAGTAGCCGTCGCCGCCGAGCAGCAGGTGGCCGACAACATCGTGCTGCCAGCGGCAGATCTGGATGGGAGGCAGGTGGCAGGCGGAGGCAATCCGGTGCTCCACATCAATGACCCCATCACCATCCAAGAAATCTTCGACGCAATCACGGAGAATGACAAGTTCGAGGAGGAGGTACCTGATGAGGAGTCCGAGGTACTACATTGCTAGCTTCTCTAGTCGCAGCCGCAGATTTCACTGTTCATACATAGGATTTGCTCAATCGTGTATAGATTCTTTTGCTCTTGAAGTAGGGTAGTATATATATGGTTCGATTGGTCGATTGATGCATCTGCCATCTAGTCACAAAACCCCAATCTGCTCATCTGCCATCTAGTTGAGTTTGCTAGTTGAGTGTTGATTTCTATACACAACATGCCTATAACATTACATTTATATTCCTTACCGAGCCCAATGATTCAATTTTGCCCCAAAATAGTGCAAGGGCATCTGATGGTGTCATTTTCTTAGGGATGGTTAGTGAACCTGAGGCAGCAATGCACATACACAATATAGGTTGTGTTGTTGGTATTTTGGTTCTCCGACTCCATCGCTGAAAAAAATGAGGCCATAATTTTTTTCTCATATGGAACCTATATATATAATCTTTCTATTGTTTCTGATCTATGAATGCGTTGTATGGTGCATATGTATATCCCTGAATATTGTTTTGTACTATTACATTTCAATTTCTTATTGTGGCCAATGATTCAAATTTGCCGCAAAGAGAGGCAGACACATTGGTGTCAGATTTTTCCAGGGATGAGTTAGCGAACCTGGGGCCATGTACAAGATTAATATAAGCTGTGCAATTGTTACTTGGTTCGCTTACGCCATCCATGTAGAAACTTATGAGGCCGCAATCTTTATTCTACATTCATAGAACTATGATATTTGAATTATCTTCTCCATGCATTCATAGTGTATAAGAATTACATTTTAGTTTGTCACCGAGGCCGATGATTGAAATTTGCCCCAAAAGAGTTCAAGGGGAGACACGTATGATGGTGTCGTGTTTTAGGGATGGGTTGGTGAGCCTGAGGCAGCAATGCACACAAACAATATAGGTTGTGTTGTTGGCACTTTGGTTCTCCAACTCCATCTCTGGAAAAAATTATGAGGCCCTTGATTTATTCTCATATGGAACTACATATATGATCCTTGATTTGTTTCTGATCTTTTAATGATTGGTATGATGCATATGTATATGAATGGTTTTGATCATAAGTATTTTTAACATGTACCTGAAGATTAATTGTTTGGTTTTTTATTTATAATTACAATATTTAGGCTTGTTTTTGTACATGACTATGTATATCCCTGAATATTGTTTTGTACGATTACATTTCAATTTCTTATTGTGGCCAATGATTCAAATTTGCCCCAAAGAGAGGCATACACATTGGTGTCAGATTTTTCAGGGATGAGTTAGCGAACCTGGGGCCATGTACAAGATCAATATAAGCTGTGCAAGTTTTACTTGGTTCGCTTACGCCATCCCTGTAGAAACTTATGAGGCCGCAATCTTTATTCTACATTCATAGAACTATGATATTTGAATTATCTATTCTATGCATTCAGAGTGTATAAGAATTACATTTCAGTTTGTCACCACGGCGGATGATTGAAATTTTCCCCAAAAGAGTTCAAGGGGAGACACATAGGATGCTGTCGTGTTTTAGGGATGAGTTGGTGAACCTGAGGCAGCAATGCACACAAACAATATAGGTTGTGTTGTTGGTACTTTGGTTCGCCAACTCCATCTCTGAAACAAATTATGAGGCCCTAGATTTATTTTCATATGGAACTATATATATAATCCTTGAATTGTTTCTGATCTTTTAATGATTGGTATGATGCATATGTACATGAATGATTTTGATCATAAGTATTTTTAACATGTACCTGAAGATCAATTGTTTGGTTTTTTTATTTATAATTACAATATTTAGGCTTGTTTTTGTACCTGACTATGTATATCCCTGAATATTGTTTTGTACGGTTACATTTCAATTTTCTTGAGTTGTAATACAATTTAATCATATGTATGAGTTCTAAGTTATGTTCTTAAAAATAAATAGGAGGATGATGATGAAGTGGATAATAGCAAGGTATCCTGGGACAACAAGAGCCGCTACGTGCTGAGGCGGTTACGGTGTGGGCTAATCCGTTTCCATCATAGGGGAAACTGTTTTTCCCATTCTGTGGTAGAGCAATCAACGTGGACCTCGACAGCATGATCCAGCATGCGGATGGCGTTGCCACAGGGGGAGGTAGAAGCCATAGGTCGATTACCTTGGCGCAACACGCAACCTTTGGAAAATTCCTCCGGGATTATGTCAGGACTAGCCTGTATCCCATCTACTAGGCTGTCCCTGCCTCATGCTAATGCCCCTGCCCTTCTAGGCGTCTCCGTGTCACGGCCTCCTGCTATCGCCCCTGCTTTTATTTTGTTCTAGTTAATTATTACCTATGTGTGGCATGCAAGACAATATATCCGTGGTGTCTCTGGTGAACCTTCTATATTAATCTACTCCTTTATATGGAGTGCCTTAAAGTTTCTAGTGTTCAATTATATTTACTGATCATGCTCATGCACACTACAAAATATTTCTAGTGCTCGATTATATTATAATTGTCAAGAAATACATCAACAAGTTAAATTGGTCGAAATTTTGTATTGAAGTAACTAAATGTATCAAACACATAATAAACTAGAAACTAAAATCTAGTTCAAACACATAATGTATCACCACCACTTGTTGTCATCCTTGACTTGCTTTCCCTTCAACCGCTTGATGTCGCCACCGTCCCAAGATCCCTGCTCGTCCTGAAACCGCTTTCTGTCCTCCTCGCGCTTCTTCTCCTGGGCTAGCTTGCAACCAGGGCATAGCTCTCTCGCGAAAAACCCCGCCTTAACCATCCCATCTTTCATGGTAATGAGCTTACTGTACAACTCGTACACCATGTAGGCGTCTCTGGCTGCATACTCGAGGCGCACCTGGCTCATCGGCTTCCACTCTCAGTAGTCGTGATCGAGTCGCTTCAATTTCTTCAGTTTTTCAGAGGATTTATCAATGATTTCTGCTGCCAGATCACCCATGCCATCCTTCACTGGGTATGGTTTGATCTTGTACAGATTTTGGATGTCTATGTGGTGCCCATCTGGGATTTTTATCAATGCACGAGAAAGCACAATTGTGTCATTTGTGATATCCACGCTAGTGAAAATTATCCCTTTCCTACACAAGAACTCGACCAGAGCCGGACAATGCATCTCAGTTGGTTTACTCTTGCACTTAGATGGTTTTAGGGATGTAAGGGAACAAGGGATGTAGAAGTGGTGATCTCAAATTTAAATTTCACATACCTGCAAAAGTGGTAAACGAGGACCTCCTCATGTATGGCGATTTGCACGACAACGATCTCTTGTGGAGGATTTTTTCGCTTATTTGCACGGGTGTACTCCAAGTCTAGCCCCACAAACTGGTGCTTCTCTTTCTCAAGCAATTGCTCAAACCTCGCGAGAGTTGTCTCCACAGTCGCTTCATCATTTGTGTACACCACTGTCAAAGTCGTGGTGCCATGGGCAGGGACCAAGTGGGTCTCTGTTGTGCGTTTCCCATCGTCCATGCCTGCAAGGAAATGGGTGAAAGGAAATGCCTGCAAGGAACTGCCTGCGAGAGGAATAAGAAGATGAACCGACGGTTACAGAAAAGAGGAAGAAGAAGCGCCCAGGAAAAACTGCAGAGGAATGGCTGAGGAAGAGGAATGACTGCAGAAGAAACGTGGTAACTGCAACTTTCGGTTTGAGAACTCACCGTGGTTACGTGGAGATCGTGGCAGTGCCGCCGGTTTAACAAGTGGGGCCAGTTCCTGCGAGAATATGGAATTAGCTGTGCATTTTTCTATGCGAGAAATTGAGAGAAATCATTTATATTTTGTCTTTCATAATTAAACACAATGAAGTTGGTACAACCCAAGAGATTTGAACAAAAGAGATTTGCTAGTTTAACATACAACAACACAAAAGTTTCTGAGCATGTATTCTTGAAATTTAAATTCTGATGATTTATTCAAAAGTTCTGAGCTACAACCGACATTATAGAGCGAATGCTCTCGTCTTCGTCCTCCTCGTGCTGCTCGTCCTTGTCGTCTTCCGCATCCTCTTGTTTCCTCTGCTAGACCGGTGACCACCTCAATAATTAGCTTGATATAGTGCCTCATCACCTTGACCTGGACGACGAGCAGATCATCAAGGCAAATTCTATTTTTAGCACAGAATTCAGCCCAGGGGTCGGTGAACTCAATGCAATCGTCATATACTTCCAATATGCGATATCGCCCCAAGATTTTCAGGCCTTTGTTACAATTATTCTTCATGCATACACAATAGAATCCTTACAGGCCCAACATGGCAGAAGTTGAGCTACCACAGCGACCTCAGCAGAGGTGGCAGAATTGGTGCGGGTGCAACCACGGTGACGGCGAGCTCGGATTCTAGAGGAGGAAAACAGAACTGAGCATGGTCGACACGGTGATAGATCTCACCGGGAACCAATTCTCGTCCCCGCATCGTGCCATGGGTGCGTCCATGGTGAGGGCGAGCTCCGACTCGGGATGGGGAGGAGAGCAGGGCCGAGAAGCTTCGTCACGTCCCAGCTCCACGCCATGGCCACGACCACAGGTTGCCGCTCCGGGGAAGAAGACACGTAA
Organism: Avena insularis; assembly: GCA_023614405.1. NCBI lineage: Eukaryota > Viridiplantae > Streptophyta > Magnoliopsida > Poales > Poaceae > Avena > Avena insularis. The sequence continues at coordinate 177,396,678 of CM042686.1, forward strand.
TGGATGCAGGCGCCAACGTTGCAAGCCTACAGGGAGGAGAGCTGGGCCGGGCAGTTTCGTCCACGTCCCAGCTCCGCGCCATGGCTGCGACGCCCCACAGATTGCCGCTCCGGGGGAGAAGAAGACGCGTAATGGATGCAGGTGCCAACGCTGCAAGCCTAATTGACACCTAAGCGACGGGAGCGATAAGAGCGAAATAACGGCGAGAAATGACAGGGGGGCCCAACTTGACGGCCGTTAGCCTGATTTTTTGTATTGAAACGTAAAGTTGAATTCGTGCCGAAAAAGACCCTCTGAGTATTTGGCACACCAACTATAGTCATCGCGGCTGATTTCAGGGAACTTGGCTACCATGTTGCCTGGGCGACCCAACTTTCGGGCCGCAAAATGATATTCTCCTCCATTGTGTTGTTTCTCAATGCACAAGGATTTAGAATTCGCGTCATAGAGCCGAACCAACCTGGTGGAGCGGTGGGAGGTGCCTCTCCTCCACCACTGCCAAAGCCTCGTGACGATAAGGAAGAATCGAAGGAGGACGATGACTCTGACGATGAGTAGTGGGATGGGCACATGGGTCACCATGGAAGCAAGCAATCGGTCCCTCTGGTTTCTAAGGGAGACACGTGGAGTTGAGGAGACAAATATGTCAGTGAGCATCCAACAAGCTCTGTTATTCCCCCATCTGAGTCGGTTCTTCTGGCAGCCATGTTCAACCAGTATGGATCTAACCTCACTCCTCAAGGGGACGTTTCACTGCTCTTGCCTCTATCATCTCTCCTAGTGCTCCGAAGCATGATGCATTGGTCACTATGGTTAGCAAGCAACCCCTGCCTCGCCGTCCATCACCCTGGGGGCAGCCTCCTAGGAAGGTATCAATGAGGTGTCCTAGATTACTCTAGCCAAGGCAGCTTCCCCAATGACTAGGGCCAGCGTGGGGATCGAGGAATATCAGCAAGAGACCAAGGACATCCACCCGTGTGCGGGTGGCAAGCTACAGGCTAGCCCCGCCATGCTACCCCTTGTCGCCATGGTGACCAGCGCTCCCAGCTCCAAAGCAATCCTCGCAGAGGCGCAACGCAAGAGTGCAAGAAGCAAAGGACTGGTGGAGGAACCTGTCCTGGAGAGTGCCATCCACCTCACTACTGACAAGAACACCCTAGATAACCCAATTTCCAATTTCTTTATTCTGCAAGACACTCATGTTGAGCATATGTTAACCGTAGCGCAAGATAGTTGTGTTCTCTTCTATCACCCTTCTGGTTCCTCCCCTACCTCATATGTTTCCCTCATCCAAGCTAAGGAACTTGCTCAAGCTGAACTATCCCAAGCTAGAGAGAGATTAGAGCGCAAAAATGAAGCAGCGAAGCTAGCAGAAGAGTACGAGAGGACGCAGGAAAAGGAGATACTGCAGGGTTCAGGTAGTAGAAAACAAAAAAATCCTAGCAACAAGAACGATATATCTAAGATCTATTCTATGCATATGTAAGGTAACATAAGGATTCGGTGTTCATACCTTTGAAGACAAAAAAGCTTTAAGTTCCAATGAATGTTGATGATGTAGTCATACGACAATGCCAACCTCAAGACCGTGTAGGCGTACAAGCGATGAGTGCTATAACTGGCATCACCTCCGAACTTCTACACGGATCTGGTGTAGGCGAAGTCCCCTGAGCTCCGGTCCAGCGAAGCAACTGAAGAAGAATGATCCGGACCAAAGATCCAGCAACACGATGATGTGCGTATGGTGGATAACTGTAACCCCGTATGCACGTTCCAATATTATGGAATGACATGTGAGGGAGAGAGGCAAAAGCCAATGGGGTGAATGAGGAGAGGGGCTCCCCTCCTCCTTATATAGGCCAAGGGTTAAGAGGGGAACCAAGGGGGAGCTTCCGCCTGGGGGGCCACCCTAGGGAAGCCACCAACGCCCCCTTCCCATGCCGCGTTCCTCCCTCCCCTCCTTGGGCTGCCGGGCACTTGGGGAGGTGGGGCGCCCCTAATGAGCAGCCACATGATGGCCCATTAGGGGTAGGTCATATAATTATAAATATATTTAAGATCCAATTCATTTAATTAAATACTAAAATACATAATTCAAGTCTTGGAACAATTCATCGACTATGGAACCTTTCCAATCTCTCTAGAACAATTTTGTAGTTCCCTCTCTTTTTTCCAATGATCTTGAATCAAACCCTAAGCGTCATCTACACTTAAGAGTGCCACCGTACGGTTCAGGAATGCCCATACAAGATAGACACACCTCTCCGATCAATGACCAATAGCGGGATCTATAAACCCATGATGACCCCATGCATTTGACCAATTAACTTGATCGCATGAACCTGAAACATTAAGTCCCATTCCGTTTGCTACATGATACCTGGTTTGTCCAAGATCTGATCTTTGGTATCACTATACCTAGTTTGATCTTGTTACCAAAAACACAATTACTCGTTTTCGTGATATTACATTCCTGTGACCTAGTCACATGTTTGCAAGCTTCATAGATGTAATCTTATTGAGTGGGCCTAGAGTATCTATCTGTCACGCGGATGGGAAAATCCCGATCTCAATACATACGCCTCAACCTATCCCTTCGGAATACCTGAGAGACATCTTTATGATCACCCTATTATGGTGTGACGGTTGATGCAATCAAGGTAGCCTCTAATGAAGTGATTATATATGATCTCAGGGTCAAAGGTTTGGGTTACTAAATTTCTCTAGTTATCACAATGTTGAACTTTGTGATTGGATCTCATTGCAATACTTTAGTTGGGTATGTGTCCATCACATCATTCACTAAGTGACATGACCTAACTGTCAATTGATATAAGTGTCCATCATCTTGAAACCTCGATCATCAATTGACCAGTGAGCTAGATGAATAGAGACTAATGGGGACTTGGTTTGTTTACATACCACACGTGTACTAATATTTCCACTTAATACAGTTATAGAATGGCATGAAACTTATTATGAACATTTGAGATATGACAATAAAAACACCTTCATTATTTGCCTCTAGGTCATATCTCCAGCAATATCCCACTTGCACTAGAGTCAATAATCTAATTATTGCTTTGCGCATTTAACACCTATGGCATTACGGTGTTGTGCACATGCATATCTTGTGGTAAACCTAATCTCCAGAACAAAAACTTTCATCTCTATGTGTATTTGCATGTCTTTATGTCTCTACGCATCACTCATTCCCCCAATGAGATGGGATTGTATAAATTTAGTCTTCTGGTGAGACTTCAATTCCATAGCCAAAACTGTGTTGACACTATTGTCGTATAATAGATCTTCATAGTATAGACTGCTTGGAACCGTACCTAGTTTGATAACTAACCACTTCACACAAATTCCCTCCTTCTACTACTTCTAGAGAAGTTATATACTCAGTCATCACTGTAGAATTCGTCATAATGTTATAACTTTGGGACTAATCCAAATCTATCATGGAACTTTCTTCCATTTTACTGTGCTACCTTATTTATTAACACATAGATTAAATTGAGATAAACTTCATTTGTATATGTGACAAAACTTATATCAATGTAACACATTACAATGAACTACTTCATCACTTCTACATACATAGCATATTCTTGGTTCTTCCAAAGTAGACAAGAATATTACTACTATAGTCCAATGATCATCTTATGAATCACTCTGGTATATGCTCCTAACATTCAGAGCATATGATTCATCTATATATGTATATATCATGGCATTCATGATTAATCAAAACATTCATGAGGTTTCACTTACCAATTGTCAATACAATTGATCTTGCTTCAATGTGGCAAGAACTTTTCTTGTCTTTTCCATATTAAACTAATTCAATATTTCATATATGTACTTTGGCATAACTATATTAGTATTTCAATCTATCTGTATAGACTTTGATGTCTAACATTCTAGTTTTGCCTAAGTATTTCATCAAAATCCAAATTTAATGAAATTCTAAATTTGTGTTAAATAAAAGATACATCATTTACAACAAACATTGGAGGTATGTATTAATGTTCCCACTTACTTTCTTTTTCATCTTGCTAGGAACTGAAGCCGGAGAGCCACCAGGCGCTCTAATCGGTGCCTCTTTCCCGAGCTCCTGCCACCATCAATTGACCTTCGTCTGACCTCACGCGACCTTCCCGACCCCTTCATCGTGATCCCGGTGAGCCTCAGAGCACGTCAATGCTCGCCTCCATCTCCCTCTTTCCCTAGTTCAGCTCGCCGACCCACGTACCTCCCACCACCGCTGAGACATGGTCAATGGCATGGCTCTGGTAACCATTTATTGGCGGCGCACCCACCAGTCGACTCATCGCCTCATGTCGTGTCTAATGCCACCACTCTAGATTCGTTTCCCCGTGCGACCTGGGAGATCCCTCATTGCTGACGTCAACATGAGGTCATAAACCCATTTCATTTTGTTAATTACTTTTCTGAAATTCATTTCTAGAAATGTAAAGACCTTGTGGGCCCTATCTGTTAGGATTTTAAGAATTTTCATAATTCATTTCTGGAATTGATTAAAACAATGACATGTGGGACCAAGTGTATAAATATTTTATATATTAAAAAATGTTTTAAAATGATGTAAATGGATTTAGATTGGAAAAATTCATAACTAATTCATTTTAAGTTAGAAAAATATGATTAATATATAAAAATGTTCAGAGAAATGAAATCTATCTCTTAGCATCAAAATCATGCATTGCTAAGGAACTTCAATTAACAAGGTTATTAGAATAACAAAGTCATCCATCAAAGGTGTTCCTGGGTTTTACCAGTATTAGGGTTTGCAACCCTCGGACCCTGTTTAAAGTGTTCAACCATGTACTAGGGTTACATTTCAATAACATTTAACTTGCCATATCATCATTCTTGTTTGAGAATTACATTGATGCCATGTGTCTGTTGCTTCCTTTCTTTCCGATGTTTTGCTTCTTCCTGGTAGAATACGTGATCGAGTCCAAGATCAAAGAAAGAGATTAACACCATCAAAGATAGAAGATCAATACTTTACCAACTATAACGAAGTCAAGTGCAAGGTGTCCTAAGATCTGCTTATTGGTTATCAATGGGAAAAGGTAGGTGTAGCCACACCATTATACAATCCCATGGTTTCAAAGTATTTCAGTTCTTGCCATGATGTACGGGATTCCACTATGGTCCTTCATCGATACATAGAGTATCCTATATATTGCATTACTCGAGCTTATATTACCCGATCCACTACTCCTACCATAACTAGGTTTGGCTTGTATGCGCTGCTAGAGCTTATATATGAGTCCTTCTTAGCCATGATTAGTTGTTCAAGTCTGATCCATCCGGAGATGTATCAGAGATGCAAATAATCTAGTATGGTAGGAGAATGAGATATGTTGATGAGATGAGATCAGTGGAGAGGTTAATCATGCTAAGGCTTGTATGGGAGGCCACAATGGTATGTGGTTTTTGTAGTCCCATGCTCGCCACCACTAGGACCCAAGTTCTTTCCTTTGGAACCAAGACTGAGCATACATCCACACAGGGCCTAGAAAACTCCTCGACCAACTAACTTGCCTAGTAGATTCCATGAGTCACATAGTTCGAGAATTCCATTTGGAATATGCATAGAAAATATTTTGAAAGATTTGGTGGGTGAAGGTGCATCATAATAGGTAGGGAAGCATGGTTGGGGTTTCTTGGGGTGCATAGAGCCTTTGTTAAATGAACCTAGCCTCACATCTCTAACGACCGGCTTCGTTATTTGACCCGATACGATGGAACCATCCTTAGGGCGTGACTCATGGTCTCGGCGATAGCAAGGTAAAGGTCGTGGTCAACCTCCCTCTATTGGCCTTCCAATGAACAAGGCTAATAGCTTGGTATTAAGAGAAGGTTGGTATGTGTGGGTAAAATTGTACACCCCTGCGGGGTTAAATCTTTTTGAAAATCCGCGTTCATGAATATTGCATGAGTTGGAACCGGATTCTAAGATCATAGAGAATATTAACCTAATCGTAAAACTTGGCAGAACAATGTGTGCTTAAGGATGCTTCCTTCTGGGTACGAGGAGTGATCCTAGTTGAGAGGTGATGATGATGATTTGGTGGATATTAAAAGATGATTTTTATAGTTGGAGAGTTCGCTCTCTTATCCCCTTTTAAAATATTCTGATTAGACGAGCTTTTACTCCCTCTAGTTTTATAAATAAAGACAACTTTATGCAAAATAGCTGCACCAGCCATAGGTCTTGGAAAGTACACCTTGTACCCACCCTTGCTCCATTGATACTTTTGTAGCATACTAAGTGCTCACCTAAAGACGAGTTTGGTACAACATCGACACTGACGAGTAGCTTGGGGTTCCCGGCCTACAGTCTGGAGTCTATAGGCTGGGATGACATCATTATGCTTTAGGCCTATTTGGTCATTTGTTAAGTTTGTTATAATTAATAGCATAATTTTCATTCCGGTGTTTAACGTTTATGGTCAGTAACCTCTACTTGTAATATTTTGGTTCGCTGCTTAGTTATGAGCTTGATGTAATAATTTTTGTGTTATAGGGTCACTGATGTGTTACAGATTCTCACACTAAATATCCTAGAGCTCTAGGTTAGGCTTATGACATACTAAGGTCTAGGATTTGTCTAGCCCTGATATTGAGGGCGTCACAATTATTCAACTACCATATATCAATATGTAGCGGTTGCTACAATAATCCCTATAGACCAAATCTCGTTGCGATGATCAAATCTTATCGCAGTCAACTCTTTGAACTTTGTCATAAACTTCTTTCTGACATATCGACTTTTCCACAGATGTAAACATACATATATGTTTCTTTATAGATCCACTTGTGCTTTGAAAAGCTTCATGCCTTCTAGAGGGTCTACCAAGTCCTTAACTTGATTTTCTTATATGGATACTATCACAAATTCTTATGGCCTCTAGCCATTTAACAGAGTCAGGGCTCATAATCTCTCCTTTGCATGTAGTCGGTATTATCTTTGTCCAACAATAACACTTTATCCTCAGTTCTTGCTATTTGATTATTACCCGATCCACATGGTTCGATAGGAATTTAGATCTCCGGAACTATAACATTTGCAGAAACGGTACCCATGAGGATTGTAGCTGCCTCTAGAACACTTTCCGGTGCTGTGCTACTCTGATAATGTCACTTATGTTCAAATAACCTCATCAAAATTTCTATTGTCCTCCCACTTAAATTTTCACAGAAAAATTCCTTCTCAGAGAATTCGTCGTCTTAGTGACAAACACTTTTGTATTTTAGTGTTAAAGTGGAGAAATTCCCAAACATTGCTTTGGGATAACCTACAAAGACTTTCATATACGAATTTGGTTTTGTAAACATGTTACATATAACTTGCATACCAAAATTTAAGTAAAGACAAATTAGGTTTACCCCTTGTCATTTCAACGGATCATGATGTTGCTATTTTTAGTGTAAAAGTGATAGTCACTATAGCATAATATTCTAAATCATAATGGTAGTTTTATATTTAATCTTACCAAGTGAAACTAGGTTCGGTTACATTCTCAAAACATTTCATACTACTATGGTGTTTCAGGAACTCAAGTGTATGAAATAATTTATGAACTTTTAGATGTTTGTTGAACTTGTAACTCAAATATCTTCCTTTATGATCCAATCATAAACTCTTGATTTTCTTGCTATGATGATTTCTACTTCACAATAAAACTTTTGAACATGTTTCAAATGTCTCATACCTCTTCCTCATTAAATAGATATACTCATATATCTATTCAAGCCCTAGGTGAAATTATACAAAGTAGAATAATCCACCACACATGTTTTACATAATGGACCACATACATCAATATGTATGACTTCCAACAAGTTATCCATCCGTTCAATTTAGACATCTGAACAGAGTTTTAGTTATCTATAGGAAAGCCTTACAAGTGCCAATTCATTCGAAAATAACTTGACTCCAAAATTCCATCAATATGGAGTTTCTTTATGTCTTTCTTTCCAATATAACTTAAACGGTGGTGTCACACTTAAAGTGAAATTATAATCATTTTGTCTTGCGATGTTTTTAGCATTTAGTTTTACGAATGTTATTTCACCAACAAAATTTATAATGGTTCATCCATCATCTATGAAATACAGTAATCATTTGAACAACAACTTGTTCTCACATTACTGGAACCAAATAACAATTATCGGAATAAATCTTGATGGCTTAGTCTTTGATGTAGACGACAAACATAATAACATTTTATTTGTTTACCGATGAAAATCATCACCACATTCTCTTTCTAGTTACTTCAGCCATTGTATTTTTTGACACCTTTACCGTAGGGGAAGCCCCTACGGTGTAATTTGTATATATATAATATAAAAAATAGTCACAACTGGGTCTCAAAAAGAAACAGAAAACATCAAGGGGAAAGAAATGTCTCAAGAAAACAAACATGTTTATACAAAGGTAGATGCAGTCCATTCAACTAGTGGTTGAACAAGGGGGCCTTAACTTTATACTTGTGCAAAAGGATATCACATTGGAATCCTACCTTCCATCTGCCGAAAGAAGCTAGTAGGTTTTTGAAAATGAGATCATTACGTATCTTCCAAATGTTCTAGGTGGCGCAAGAAAAGAACTTCCATGAAGGACGGGCCGGCAAAACTTTTCTTGGAAGCACCAAAATCATGAGCGAAATCACTAGACAAAATCCACTGAATATTCAAAAAGTTCCAGCAATGTGATGAGAAATCACACTCCAAAAATAGATGGTCTCTCGTTTCCAAATCTGCCTCGGTACACAGAACACAACTCGGGCCAGTGTCCAAGCACCACTGCTTGCGTAACATCATATCACGCGTATTGTATTTCTTATATTGAGTTGCTTTGTATGCCACTTCATACCAACCAATCCAGCATTTACTACCGAAGAATTATATTGTTTTAACAAAAAAAGAATATATTCATAACATGTATATCTTCTATATAGCAGAGCTGGACAGTAATTCTAGTCTTTTATATTCTACCAATTACATTTGTGGATTCTCTTCCAATGTTATCCGGTCTTTCAGAAGAATCAACCAACATCAATAGTGGCACCAATCACATGGTACTTGGTCCAAGTGTGTTATTCAAACACTAATACTCTTAAACTTGCACTTTGAAGTGGATCACCATCATCACATGATTCATGTTCTTCCACATTCCACTTTTAGTGATACTTTTAGTATAGTAAACATAACTTTCATGATGAAACTACTATAGCCCATAAGGACGAATGTTTGTATAACTTTAGTTCCCAAACCTATTGGGTGATAGGTATGCCTAGCGTCACCATCAACTCATACAATATGAGAATCTATTTCTGACTAAATTATATTTTATCATATTGTAATAAAATAGTGTTTCAGATATCAGAATATCTTTAACACAAGATGATTTTTGAAGCGAATCTTGCAGCTCCTAGATAATATTGATACATAAAACTTTCTTTCCAATACCAAGTATCATGGAGGCAAGTGTGATCTTTTAGATGCTAACTTTGGAATCAATTAATCTAGGATTAATACAACTTATTAGACCTTATAGAGTAAGTGAGGTTTACTTGATAGTTTGCTTTAGGACTTCTATCTTTTAATTCGACACTCAAAGAATATGGTACCGGTTTGTAAAGTAAGTATTTACATTTATATAGTTCTATTATAGCAATTACAACTAAGTGCAAGGTAGCCTAACGGATGGCAACTACAATAAAACTATGCAAATTCACTTAGATTGTTTAGTTCATGATAATGGTTCATATTACTAATGAACTTCCACTTAAACGAATATCCCTCATTGTTGTTCAGTGATTACACGATCCTAATTCACTATACCACCCCCGGTCGTCATGGCCGATAACATAGTTTCAAAGGTAACATCGAAATGTAAATCACACCAACCACGTGAATCATGCTTAACCTTTTGGTCACTTGTGTCCTGAGGCCATGTCTGTACATGCTAGGCTCTCCAACATTAAACTTAGTGTTTTGATGTGTAACATGGCTTACACCCAACGTATGAGAATATAGATATGTCTAACTGATAAGCCCCAAGTGCAAGGGATCATCGTAGTATAATTCGATAAGTATTTAAGTGTCGAACCCACAAGGAGCTGAAGGTAAACAATATATTCTCAAAAGCCAAATAACCCTGTTATATGGTCTTCTTTGCAAATCTAGGATCTAAGTGTGTGTTTTGTTTTGGTACTAGGTAGAAAATAAATAAAGTATGTGTTAGTGGAAACTACAAGTAAACTAGTGCAATTTAAATTGATCTAATGAAGTGGAGTGGAGTGGTCGCAAGTTTTCTCACGTATCAAATTCCTCAAGTAGAAAGTTTCTCTAAGGGGGTAAATGTTTAGGCAATTGTTATTTCATTCGTTTGTTTGGTTTTTTATTGTTTCTTCAGGACAGAGCCTTAATTAGGTGCAGCCAAATAAATCTGCATACACAACTCTTATGATGATTCCTGAGACCATGTTACTGAGCAAACATAGGAATTATTAAGACATAATTATCCCAACATAGCTATAAACTCTAGGGTCCCTGATATATGCCCCCCCTAATCTAACTTTATGGATTTGACCACGGTTTTCTATCCTCCATGGTCCTCCTCACTCCATTACATCATGATGATCACCTTACATGCATTCCCCAACATATGCATGCACTCATATATTATACAAGAAGACAATCATAAAAGATAACAACAGTGAATGCGACCAATAAACTTTTGCCATAATAATTCACTACTCAAACAAAAACACAATAGATCAAGGGAAGATAAAATATTGCTTCTCACATCATGTTTGCCAAGATATTACAATAGGGATATGGAGAGGATCTTGCTGTAGGTGTTGATGATGAACACGCCGGAGGGTGTGGAGCCCTCCGGAGGCGATTCTGGCGGTGTTTCCCCCCTCCAATCTTCTCTAGCGGCAGCCTCCTAACTCTCTATTTCTGTGTTTTCGATCTCTGCCTCCGTCTGTGTTGAGGATTGTCAAGAGGGGTATATATAGTAGGTTTTAGGTCAATACAAGCCGTTTGGCGCAAGAATCGATGGCATCCGAGACTCGAGGGTGGAAAGAGCATACCAGCCGTGGCCGGGAGGGGGGTGGGCCACGGCTTCTATGCTTGTTCCCTCCTCGGTCTTCTTTTCTCATGGATCTTTATCCCATTGTTCTTCATTCTGATAAATGTTGGGTCCCGTCAAGTTTTAGGTCAATTGGACGTCGTTTGGGTACTTGAAAGTCAAAAACATTGAAATAGGGGTTTTCTGCCTCAGCAGGGTTAATTCCAAAGCAATATGGGAAGTGTGAATTATTCCTAATAATCATTATAAAACATGAATATAACCCATTGATGTCTACACATTTCTATTCTTGTAGACAGTTGTTGGGCCTCCAATTGCAGAGGTTTGTAGAACAGCAGCAAGTTTCCCTTAAGTGGATTACCCAAGGTTTATCGAACTCAGGGAGGAAGTGGTCAAAGGTATCCCTCTCAAGCAACCCTGCAATCAGGATACAAGAAGTCTCTTGTGTCCCCAACACACCCAATACACTTCTCAGGTGTATAGGTGCACTAGTTCGGCGAAGAGATAGTGAAATACAAGTGGTATACATAATTATAAGTGGTAACGGTGCCAGAAAATAGCTTTGATGGCGTGCGGTTGACGTGGGAAGAGACTAAAGGCAATCTGAAATAAAGATGGAAGCAAACAAACATGTAACAGATCTAGTTGCAAATGGTGTTTCAATGCCTAGAAACAAGGCCTAGGGATCATACTTTCCCTAGTGAACACTCTCATATAAATATCTTCTCTTCATGATACTACTCTAAACTACTCTCCGGTTGGACACTCTAATCCATGGTAGGGCTATAATAGCACACCTCAAAGTTCGTATACCCCATCAAGATAACCCCACACTGTCACCTTGAGCTCTAGATGGTTCCAACAAACACCAAAATTTCATAGAAACATCCAATTCCAAAAATAACTCATAACAAGTAATTGTAATCTCCAGCCTAAGTGCCACCATGGTGTGCACGCTGCCACTTTCACACACATGGGGAGAGCAGAGATCTATTAAAGCACTTGAGTAGCAAGGTAGATCTACTTGATTACAAAGCTCATGATCACAATATGATCATGCATAGAGCGAGAGAGAGATGAACACATAGCAACCGGTAGAAGCCTTAGCCTCGAGAGAGAACTACTCCCTCCTCATCATGGGAATCAACAATGGCGATGGAGATGGTGGTGGAGATCAATGGAGATGGCTCCGGGGGCATTTCCCCTTCCCGTCAGGGTGCTGGAACAGAGACTTTCTGTCCCCCGAATCTCCCCTTCGGTGGCGGCAGCGCTGCAGAACTTTTCGTGGCTGGAGGCTCGATCTTTTAGGGTTTCTGGATCGGGAGGCTTCTTATAGGCGAAGAGGCGAGGTCGGTGGCCGGCTAGGGGGCCCACACCATTCCCTAGCGCAGCCTAGGGCTGCCCGCGCCAAGGGGTGGTGTGGCCCCCCTTCGTCTCTCCTTCGGACTCCATGTGTCTTCCGGTAATATATCGACTTTGGATTTTGTCTGGTCCAATTCCAAGAATATTCATTTTCTGGCTTTTCTAGAACCAAAAACAGAAGAAAACGGGCAACTGGCACTATGGCATCTTGTTAATAGGTTAGTTCCATAAAATGTGTAAAAGTACTCCAAAGTGTGGGCAAAACATAAGAAAGTAGATATAAAACATGCATGGAACATCAAAAATTATAGATACGTTAGCAACGTATCAACATCCCCAAGCTTAACTCCTGTTCGTCCTCGAGTAGGTAAGTGATAAAAAGAAAGAATAATTTTTGAAGTGACATGCACCATCACAATATTGATCAAGGCATTTATAAAACATTGGTAGCTAGGACCATAGTACTTTAACATAGCATGAAAGATATAGTTCTAACAATAAGACATAGCAACTATGTCATAACATGAAAAGGTATAAACAAAATATTCATGAATACCAATGCTTTGAAAGACGGTTGTTTGTTTCACATAAAGAAAACATAATGAGAATTGTATTCAGCTTGTCCCTCATAGTGTAGCAAAACATAAATGCATAGGACACCTTAAAAGTTCATAAGGGTGACTAGATACAAATAGTTGAAGAACAAGCAATATCAAAGTTATACATCAATCAACAAGTCTTGGGACAATGCACATTAAACTAAGAATGTCCACTATGCTCTCTCAATAGGTGCATAAAGATAGAAGATGGAGACTCAATATAAAAGTAAAATAAAGGCCTTCACAGAAGGAAGCAGGGATTCAAGTCTCATAAAGAGCTTCCAAAAATTATGGTACTTATTAGCTTTCAGCTCTCATTTCCCCTATCATAAGCATCTTGAAGTGATTAAGGTTAAAGTGAACAAACTATGGAGTATATGCTTAACAAAGTATAAGTTGGAAATCTCATGTCCCTTGAATACGAGGGCCTCTCCTCATGCTACTCAACTTTAGTTACCGGTAAGTTCTTGTCATAGTAAGTACATGTGTATCATAGAGAACCGCCAACGGGGTACCCCTTGCCCGATGATACGGAAGAATCCCCATATCAAAATGACAAGGCAAGCAGACAACGAGTATCTCAGCAATCTTCTTATTTACCATGGGAAAATGATGCTTTTTTCTCTCTTTCCTCTTTTTCATCTCTTTTTTTTCTTTTTTTCTCAATCTGTATCTCTTTTTTTATAAGAAGAATGCTTCATAGATTTCTCATTATGGTTACGCTACAGGTTTCCACCATGATTAGGCATGGATTAGACCGGCGGCCCAGGCGCTTCTCTAACACACATACATAACTCCATGGACTTACAAGCTCCCCTTTCATTTCACACCGACGACATCCATAGACAAAAGAGCATGATATCAACTAGGTACAATGTACAAGTGCAATGTTGAAAGCGTTCCCCATGACAGCATGGTTCTGCTAATCCCCAACATATAAGTGCAAGCATATACAACATAGATGACACAATGGTTCAAGTTTATTAGGGGCAAGAAAGGTAAAGTGTGCCATCAAGTTCGTGAGAGCTTTAATCACTAGTTTTCTCATAACAAGTTTCATTCGGAAGGTAGATAAAAACAATAATATACTTCGAATAGCAAGTTCTAATAGGTAGGTATGGTGGACTCTTTGTAATAACTTGGTTTTATTTGGAGTTGGATGCATGAGTGAAACTCATACTTGGTTATGGAGGCTAGCAAAAGACTGGGAGCGACCAACTAAGAGAGCAATAATGGCCATAATCATGCAAAGCGATAAAACATCATTAATTAAAGCATAAAGAGATATTACAAGTCGAAAACTAAAGGATCATCGAGGCTATGGTGACTTGGGATAGTCATAACATAGTGTGAGCATGCGCCAAGTCAACCCAAATAAAGCATCAAAGGAGAATACCACAATACTATGCTTTAATATGCTAAAACAACGCATGATTCTTTCAAGGCACATTAAGCAATCTCAATTATATATAACATGCCATGCTACATCAAAAATCACTAAGCATAAAGCCAAAACAATATCGAGCATGATATGACAAAGCATAGGCCATAGTCAAAAACAAACTCCTTTTTACCACTTAAGCATGAACTTTTCCTACTCTTTTCCAATCCAAACCAACCTATATGAAAACTAATGTATGAAAGAGGGGGTCCAACCAATTTATTCAATCAAACTAAGAAAACCAAGCAAACGAAAACCAAAAACAAAAATGAAGATGCTCCAAGAACAACACAACTGTGCATGAAACAATAAAAATGAACTGTTTGGAAGAAACCTGAGATTTTTATTGATGAAGAAGGGGATGCCTTGGGTATCCCCAAGATTTGACGCTTGTACTTCTTGAATATTTCTTGGGGTGACACGGGGTGGCATACCGAAGCTTGCGATTTAGTCCATTCTTTATCTCATTACATCATTCTCTCCTTACACCTGGAATTTTTCCTTTATACAAAACTTCACACAATCTTCATTAGCAACATTAGTGTACTCAAGATAATAAGTCTTTTGGTTCAGTTTCAACACAAGTAAAACTTCCATAAAACACAAGCTACTGTAGCACTTACTTTAAAAAGTTCAAATGATCAAAGAGAACTCAAAGAAAAAGAGATTAAGAGGCAAATGCAAATAATGACAGAAATCTGTCAAAACAGACCAGCAGGTAAAAATCGATTTTTTCGAAGACCTTCTATTGCTCAAATCGAAAAGTGTTGCACTAACGAAAGTTAGCTAACAACCCAGGGGGTTTATTCAGAAAATTACAGCTCAATCAGACATACAGAGATGTTTCCCGAATTTTTATAGTGAGGCACACAAATCTGTTTCGGGACAGCACTTCCCCAAATCTTACTTCCCTCTCATTAGAGGTTATTCTTGGCACAAAAATCAAATAAAAAAGGATAAGGAGAGGTTATTATAGAAGTAATAACTTCCGAGACTCAATTAAAACTTTTGGGTTATCTTCCAATAAGTACTTTTCTTTAACGCCTTTAAGTTAGGCTTGATAGTTTGAGAAGACGCTCACATAACAAATATGAATTGAAGTAAAAAAGAGCATCAAGAAGAAAATTCAAAACACATTTAGGTCTAACCCACTTCCTATGCATAGGAATCTTGTAAAGAAACAAGTCATGAAAGCACAAAGCAACAAGCATAGGAAAGCAAAACAAGTGCAACTTCAAGACTTTCAACATAAAGAGGGGAAACTTAATATTGTCGAGACACATAAAACCATGTTTCCCTCTCTCATAATAACTTTCAGTAGCATCATGAATAAAATTAACAATATAACTATCACATAAAACATTCTTATCATGAGCCACATGCATATAGTAATTACTACTCTCCAAATAAGCATAGTCATTCTTATTAATTGTGGTGGGAGCAAATTCAACAAAATAGCTATCATTATTATTCTCATCACCATAATCATCAAATATAGGAGGCATATTGTAATCATAATTAATTTTCTCCTCAATAGTAGGTGGACTGAAAATATCATATTCATTATTGTAATCATCATATATTTGAGGTGTAGTATCATCATAAGCAATAGAATAATTATCTTCCCAAGTGTGTTCATTTGTAAACATATCATCATTGGAAGGAACATGGATAACACTAATAGTACAACAGTTATTAATATCATCATTTTTAGAATCGGTACTGAAGAGATTTGCAATATCAAAAGAAGTGTGATTTTCTCAATCATGATCACTACTATAGGTAACAGGCATAGGAACATCATCGAGTTCAGACTCATCAAAGACTATAATAGGAGCAACATGCTTAGGGGAAAATACCGTTTCCTCTCTCCTTTTACTCCTTCTTTTCTTCTTTTCCGTCTTCTCTTTAGGAGGGAGAGGCTTGAAAGGAAGATTCTCCATATACCCTGGTTTATTGTTAGAGACAATAGAAGTAACTTTGGAGGATTCCTCCTTTTCATTAATAAGATCAAAACACATATTAGTCCTGTCATATTTTGGTAAAACCTCATCTTTTATAATATTTTGTATGTAAGTATTTGTGTGGCAATTATCAACACAATAAAGATGACAACCATGCAGGACGCTATTCATATCAAAAGCACTCATATCTAGCAAAGAAGTTTTTCTTGATAATTCTTCATACCCCAAAAATAATGTAAGTTCATCATGCTGATTAGGAGTGATCATGTCATCACAATACAAACTTGCAGTACTCCTTGGATTAGAAGGGCTATTATTATGGCCTGAGCATTGAAAATTGAAATGACCCACTTCGAAGCAAAGTTCACAAATAAAAGGATAGAGGGCACAAACTTTTTTACCAAGATCATTTAGAGCCCTATACCACATTCTAGTTTTTTCATTCCTGTGGGTGATACAATATTCTTCTTCAATTTGATTCTTATCACAAGGTCTATGTACTCCACAAAAATTAACATGCTTATAAGAAATAGTACTTTCAGAGGTTTGAGCATGTTTATTGCTATCAATTAAAAATTTCATTTTCCATGCAAGTGTCTTTAAAAGGCTCATGATATATGTCCCATTTTTCTTTAGGAGCATTAATATAAGAAGCAAAGGCTCTACAACAATCAACAAGAATTTGAGGATCAAGACCATATTTAGCACCAAGCTCTTGAAAATCATCATTTTCAGTGAAAGACTTAATGCAATCATACTCATAGTTTATACATGGTTCTTTACCTTTGTCGTTATCCCAATCTTCGGTATTGTTTTGAATTGTTTCAAGAAGATCCCACTTAGCTTTGACCTCCTTACTTGTTAAGGATCCCTCTAAACAAGTATCTAGATAGTCCTTGTAATGTCCTGAAAGCCTTGCATAAAAATTATTAATAACAATATTACTGGGGATCTCATGAATGGGACATTTCAGCATTAGTGACTTCAATCTTGATGGGTTCGTAGCATGTAAAACAAAAAATTTCTACCACAAGAACGAACAAAACCCAGATCTAATCTAGATAAAAGCCAAGATCTAATCTATTAGACATGTGCAACGAGATAGATCGGTACTAACCCTCATAGTTTCCAAAGCCTTGTTCGAGATCGGATCTCGTGGTTGATGTAGTCGATCACTTGCCGATCTCAAGCTCGAGTGGATGATCCTTCCGGCGCCGCGTTCCGGCAGCGCTTCCGCAGACGGTCACATGTGCAGAGTCGAAGCAGACCTTCCTCTCCCTGTTCCAGCGAGCAGCGGAGGTAGTAGATCTTCTCCACGGAATCCCAGCAGCACGACAGTGTGGTGGTGGTGGTGGAGTAGAGAATTCTGCAGGGCTTCGCCTAAGCCGGAGCAGAGCAAAGGAGGAGAAGAGAGGCGGTGGCTAGGGTTTGTTATGGGAGAGCACTAGGGGGTGGCGCCCCCTCCCTTCTATTTAAAGGAGGGAGGCGCCATGGGAGGGGGAGTCCTAGTAGGACTCCCCTCCCTCCTTGGCCGGCGGATTGGGAGGGGGGGAGGAATCCTCCTCCCCCACGAATCCGTGTCTTGCCCCACTTGGACTTCCTTGATCCTTTCTTGGTTTTCAAGCAAACTCCAAGAATTCTCCTAGAACCTTCAGGAACATTTCGAAACCTTCTAGAATCCCCATACAAACAATCCGGAACATTTCCTAACTTAGAAAATGATCCCCAATATATGAATCTCATTCTCCGGACAATTCCGGATCTCCTCATGATGTCCCGGATCCAATCCGAGACTCCGAACAACATTCAGTCTCCAAAGCACATTCCATATCTACTTAAAACAACTTCGAACCTTAAGTGTGTCACCCTACGGTTTGCGAATATGCAGACATGATGGAGACATCTCTCCAATCAATAACCATCAGCGGGATCTGGAGATCCGTAACGGCTCCCACATACTCAACGATGACTTCGTGATCGATAGAACCATTAACATACGAAACCAATTCCCTTTGTCATGCGATATTCTACTTATCCGAGGTTTGATCGTCGGTATCTCCATACCTAGTTCTACCTCACATCGATAAGTACTCTTTACTCGTTCCATGTTATGTCATCCCTTATGACCTAGTCACATGCTTGCAAGCTAACTAGATGACATTCCACCGAGAGGGCCCAGAGCATATCTATCCGTCATATGGATGGACAAATCCCAATCTTGGTCCATGCGCTTCAACACATACTTTCAGAATACCCAATGACACCTTTATAACCACCTAGTTACGAAGCGGTGTTTGATGTCATTAAAGTACCCATCCGGTGATGGTGATTAACATAACCTCATGGTCGAAGGATTAGGTTACTATGCATTTGAAAGCTTATAGCAATACAAACTTAATGACTTGATCTTATGCTACGCTTACTATGGGTGTGTGTCCATCACATCATTCTCCTAATGATATAACCTTGTTATTAATGACATCCAATGTCCATGATCAGGAAACCATGATCATCTATTAATCAACAAGCTAGTTCAACAAGAGGCTTACTAGGGACTCTTTTATGTTTACAAAACACACAAGTATTAATGTTTCCAGTTAATACAATTATAGCATGGGATGTAAACATTTATCATAAACATAAAGATATAATAATAACCACTTTATTATTGCCTCTTGGGCATATCTCCAACAGTCTCCCACTTGCACTAGAGTCAATAATCTAGTTAAAAACTTGTGCTTTCAACACCTGTGGCTTTCTGGTGTTGTATAGACACTATTGCTAGTGGTAAACATAATCTTCGGATCTGACACTTCCAGGTCTGTGTGTATTTGCATGTCCTTGCGTCTCTACGCATTACTCATTCTCCAATGAGATGGCATTGTACAAATTTGGTCCTTTGGTGAGACCTTTAGTTCCTTGGGATTAAATCATGTTGATACAATTGTCATACAATGTATCTTCATAGTATTATCCCGCTATGAACCACACCTAGTTTGATAACAAACTACTTGGCCTTAAATGCCCTCATTTGCTGCTACAATAGCAGTCATATACTTAGCCTTTTGTTGTAGTATCTGTCATAATGTTTTAACTTTGGTACTCAACCAAATCCGTTATGGAACTTCCTTTCCATTACATTGTGCCACCCATAGTTTAAATTTAGATAAACTTAATTTGTGACAAAACTAGTATCAATGCAACAATTTACAATGAACTATTTGTCACCACTATATAAATAATGTATTCTTAGTTCTTCCAAAGATCATAGGAATATCCCTACTATTGTCCAATGATCATCTTATGAGTCATTCTGGTATATGCTCATAACATTTAGAGCATAGGACATATCTGGATGTGTACATCTAAAAGAATGATTGATCAAAATATTCTTGTGATTTCACCAAGTGTCAAAACACTTGAATCTCGTGTCAACACACCTGAATCTTGATTCAGTCCTTTCCGTGCGTCAAGAACCTTTCTTGTTGTTTCCATATTGAACTCATTCAACATCTTATCTATGTACATTTGGCAAAACCATATTAGCGCCTCAATCTATCCATATAGACATTGATGCCTAATTCTTGGGTTATGCCTAAGTCTTTCATCGAAATGAAATTCTTAACCTGTGTCAATAAAAGATACATCATTTCTAATCAACAATATGTCTTTCACATAATGTATTAGAAATATGTCTTAGCACTCCCACTTAATTTCTTGCAAAATGCAAACATCTTCATTGTCTCTGATGAAATTACACCTTTTAACGGTTTCATCACGGTGAAGATTCCAACTCCGCGATGCTCACTTCAACCATTGAAGTTTTGCATACTCTTTTAGCATCCTTTGAATTAACAAAACCCTTTGGATCGTGTCATGTACACGTCCTAGGTAACCATTCTATTATAAGAACTTGTTTTGTTTGTTCAACTACCATATACCAAAATATATGTAGTGGTTGCTACATTAATCCGTCCAGACTAAATATCGCTATGAAAGATCAAATCTTATCATAGTCAATTCTTTGAACATTGTCGTAAACTCTTTCCGACATGTCAACTATTTCATAGATGTGAAATATCCATGTCTATTTCTTTATAGATCCATATATGACTGTAAGGTCTTGCACCTTTCCAGACGGTCTTTCAAATTCAAAGCTTGATTTCTCGTGTATGGAATTATCACGGATTTTATGGCTTCAAGCCACTTAACAAAGTCAGGGCCCATCATTGATTATTTGCATGTAGTCGGTTCATCATTGTCAAACAACAATGATTTAACTCTCAAATCTTGGCATTTGATTACTTACCCGACCTACTTGGGTCAATAGTAACTTAGATCTCCGTGACCACAACCTTTGAGGCACGTGAGCCATGAGCATTGTTGCTGCCTCCGGGACACTTACCGATGCTGCGCAACTCAGCACATATTAGCCAAGGTTCAACAACCTTGTCAAAGTTCTATTGTCCTCCCACTTGACTTTTCACCAAAAATTCCTTCTCAAGAAACTCGACATTCTAAACGACAAACACTTTTGTCTTCGGTGTTATGGAGGAATACCCAATGGTTATTCGAAATAACCTACAAAGACATGCTCATCCGACTTTGGTTGTAAACACTTTACTTATGCCTAGCATACCAAAAATTTAAGAAAGGACAACCTGGGTTTTATCCCAAACCATGACTTATATGGTGTCATTTCAACCGATCACGATGGAGCTCTTTTCAGTGTAAAAGCAGTAGTCACTAAAGCTTTAATCTTTAAAATATAATGGCAGTTTTATAAATGACACATTTGATCTTACCATCTCAAACAAGGTTTCATTACATATCTTGAACACTCCATACTCCTATGGTGTTTTGGGAAATGCAAATCCATGGAACGATTCCTCAAATCTTAGGTGTTTTGCTAAACTTGTAACTCAAACATCTTTATGATCCAATCATAAACCTTTTATTTTCTTGTTACAATAATTTTCCACTTCATCTTGAAAGTATTTGAACATTTTCAAATGTTTAATACTTCTTCCTTATTGAATAAGTATATACATATACTCACTCAAATCTTCGGAGAAAGCATATGAAGTTGAAATCCATCGCCCACGACTACACATAATGGACTATATACATCAATATGTGCAAATTCCAATCAGTTAGTCGTCCGTTCCTCTTTTGGCCTACGAACGGAGTTTTAATTATCTCCACGAAAGTATCACAAGCGTCATTTGATCAAAATCAAAGACTCCAAAAATCCATCAACATGGAGTTTCTTCATGTATCCCTTTCAATATAATTTAAACGGCGATGTCACTTTGCAAGTGATCTTTCAATCATTTGTCTTGCGACATTTTAGCATTAGTTTTATGGTCGTTATTTCTCCAACCAGACTTGTATATCACCCATCTATTATGGAATACGGTAATTATTTGAACAACCTTTTGTCGTCATAATACCTGATCAAAATAACAATTATTGAAACAAATCTTGAAGGTAAGCTTTGATGTTAACGAGTAACACAACAATCCTCTGTTTGTTTTCGATGAACATCATCACATATTTTATTGCTAGTTACTTAGGCCATTGCAGTTCATGAATTGTGTTGTCCTGTATGACACTTCATACCAACCAATTCGGTATCCAATACTGCAGAACCACATTGTTTAACAACCAAGGAATGCAGCCATAACATGTATCTTCTATATACCTAAGTTGGACATCTCCAATCTTTTCTTTTCTGCCAAATATTTTATAGATTCTCT
This sequence comes from Avena insularis, assembly GCA_023614405.1. Taxonomy (NCBI): domain Eukaryota; kingdom Viridiplantae; phylum Streptophyta; class Magnoliopsida; order Poales; family Poaceae; genus Avena; species Avena insularis. Next base: position 177,418,949 of record CM042686.1, read on the forward strand.
TTCAACAATTCCTTTTCTTTTAAAAGAATCTATCAACATCAATAGTGGTGTCATTCACATGACACATAGTACAAAGTGTGTATAGTCAAATACTAATACCTTTGAACTTGCACTTTGAAGTGGATCACCTTCATCAAATGTTTGGCATTCTTTCAAAATTCCATTCTTTAGTAATCTTTTAGTGTAGTAAACATTTTACTTACATCTTCTATTCATCCTTATCATGACAATTTTCATGATCAAGCTGCTATAGCTTATAAAGGTGAATTGCGAGTATAATGTTTCTTTTCCAAAACCTTTTGGAGGATTCAGACGACTAGCGTCTCCAACCTTCACAAATTCTCATCAAATATGAGGACATATACTCTATCATGTTGTAACCAACATATTGTTTTAGATATTGCAATACCTTTCACATATGATGGTTTCTGAAACATTGCTTTCAGCTCTTAGATAAACTTGATATTAAAAACAATCTTTTGAGTATCAAGAATCATGGAGGCAAACATGATGCATTAGATACTAACACTGGAATTGTTACTCTTGATTTAATACTATTTATTAAACTTCACAGAGTAAACAGAGTTTGCTGAAAGTTTGCAATATGACTTTTAAACTTTAGATTGACACTCAAAACAATACGATACCAGTTTGTAAAGCAAATATCCAGAATTTCTATAGTTCTACTATCTCAACTATAACTAAGCGTAAGGTGGTGAACGGATGCCAATGACTACAACAAACTATGCAAATTCACTTTGATTGTGTTTATGATAAATTGAGTTCGACTAATCCAAATTACAAATCAACTCCCACTCAAAACAACATCCCTCGAGTTGTTTTAGTGATTACATGAACCAAATCCACTACACCAAGTCCGATCATCACGTGAGATGATGTAGCTTTAAAGGCGAACAATCAACATGTTCATCATATCATCCATATGACTCATGCTTTACCTTTTGGTATTCCGTGTTCCGAGACCATGTCTGTACCTGCTAGGCTCGTCAAGATTAACCTTAGTTTCCGCATGTGCAAATCTGGCTTGCACCCGTTGTATGCACACGTAGAATCTATCACATCCGATCATCACGAGATGCTTCGAAACGACGAGTCTTAGCAACAGTGCCTACTAAGGACGAACACTTTATTACTTGATATTTAGTGAGAGGGATCATCTTATAATGCTACCGTCGCGATCTAAGCAATACAAGATGCATAAAGGATTAACATCACAGGCAATTCATAATTAGTGTGATATGATATGGCCCTTTCTTCTTATGCCTTTGATCTCCATCTCCAAAGCACGGACATGATTTCCATCATCACCAACATTGCGTCAAGGTCAGTGGTGCCGCTTCATGGTTTTCCATCATCACTAGCAACTATTACAACTACTTGGAATAAAGCTATTACAAGATGAATAGACACGCAGGTCTTAACAGAATTAAAGACAACCATTAGGCTCCTGCCGGTTGCCATATTACAACAAGGATCATTGCATACATCAAATATAATCACAATCACATGATGGCCATATCACATCACGAAACCCCTACAAAAACAAGTTAGACGCCTCTAATTTTCTTTGCATGTTTTACGTGGTTTGGGGCTTTCGAATAAGAATGGATCTTACCTACGAAACTAAACCACAACGTTGATACAAGTGCTATCGAGTGCAAAGTGTAAATTGGATCTATACTATGGTGGGAGAGACAGACACCCGCAAAGCCACTTGTGCAAAGCAAGTTACACGTCAAGCGTGGAGCAAGTCTCATGTGCGATGACATGTAAGGTTAGCCCGAGCCGCTTCATCCCACCATACCGCAAGATGCAAAGTACACAAAGCAAAAGACGACACGAGCACCAACGCCCACAAAACCATTGTGTTCTACTCGTGCAACAGATCTACGCATAGACAAGGCTCTGATACCACTGATGGGTTCGTAGCATGTAAAAAAAAATTTCTACCACAAGAACGAACAAAACCCAGATCTAATCTAGATAAAAGCCAAGATCTAATCTATTAGACATGCGCAACGAGATAGATCGGTACTAACCCTCGTAGTTTCCAAAGCCTTGTTCGAGATCGGATCTCGTAGTGGATGTAGTCGATCACTTGCCGATCTCAAGATCAAGTGGATGATCCTTCCGGTGCCGCGTTTCGGCAGCGCTTCCGCAGACGGTCACATGTGCGGAGTCGAAGCAGACCTTCCTCTCCCTGTTCCAGCGAGCAGCGGAGGTAGTAGATCTTCTCCACGGAATCCCAGCAGCACGACGGTGTGGTGGTGGTGGAGTAGAGAATTCTGCAAGGCTTTGCCTAAGCCGGAGCAGAGCGAAGGAGGAGAAGAGAGGCGGCGGCTAGGGTTTGTTATGGGAGAGCACTAGGGGGTGGCGCCCCCTCCCTTCTATTTAAGGGAGGGAGGCGCCATGGGAGGGGGAGTCCTAGTAGGACTCCCCTCCCTCCTTGGCCGGCGGATTGGGAGGGGGGGAGGAATCCTCCTCCCCCACGAATCCGTGTCTTGCCCCACTTGGACTTCCTTGATCCTTTGTTGGTTTTCAAGCGAACTCCAAGAATTCTCCTAGAACCTTCCGGAACATTCCGAAACCTTCTAGAATCCCCATACAAACACTCCGGAACATTTCCTAACTTAGAAAATGATCCCCAATATATGAATCTCATTCTCCGGACAATTTCGGATCTCCTCGTGATGTCCCGGATCCAATCCGAGACTCCGAACAACATTTGGTCTCCAACACACATTCCATATCTACTTAAAACAACTTCGAACCTTAAGTGTGTCACCCTACGGTTCATGAATATGCAGACATGATGGAGACATCTCTCCAATCAATAACCATCAGCGGGATCTAGAGATCCATAACGGCTCCCACATACTCAACGATGACTTCGTGATCGATAGAACCATTAACATACGAAACCAATTCCCTTTGTCACGCGATATTCTACTTATCCGAGGTTTGATCGTCGGTATCTCCATACCTAGTTCTACCTTGTTACTGATAAGTACTCTTTACTCGTTCCATGTTATGTTATCCCTTGTGACCTAGTCACATGCTTGCAAGCTAACTAGACGACATTCCACCGAGAGGGCCCAGAGCATATCTATCCGTCATATGGATGGAAAAATCCCAATCTTGGTCCATGCGCTTCAACACATACTTTCAGAATACCCAATGACACCTTTATAACCACCCAGTTACGAAGCGGTGTTTGATGTCATCAAAGTACCCATCGGGTGATGGTGATTAACATAACCTCATGGTCGAAGGATTAGGTTACTATGCATTTGAAAGCTTATAGCAATACGAACTTAATGTCTTGATCTTATGCTACGCTTACTATGGGTGTGTGTCCATCACATCATTCTCCTAATGATATAACCTTGTTATTAATGACATCCAATGTCCATGATCAGGAAACCATGATCATCTATTAATCAACAAGCTAGTTCAACAAGAGGCTTACTAGGGACTCTTTTATGTTTACAAAACACACAAGTATTAGTGTTTCCAGTTAATACAATTATAGCATGGGACGTAAACATTTATCATAAACATAAAGATATAATAATAACCACTTTATTATTGCCTCTCGGGCATATCTCCAACAAATCTCCCCCATGCTTGGGCAATACTTTCTGCATCACGAGGTTGAAAATTATAAATATAATTCCTATCTTTATGAATTTCATGAGGAGGAAAAAATTTAGAGTAAAAGAGAGATTCAAGTTCCTTCCATTCCAAATGATGAGGATCATCTAGTAGCTCATACCACTCCCTTGCTTTGCCCTTAAGTGAAAAAGGGAATAGCTTCCTCTTAACTCTATTCACTGAAATACCTGCACACTTGAACAACTCGCATAATTCGTGTATAAAGAGTAAATGATCACCAGGATGGACAGTTCCATCTCCAAATAACAGTTATTCATAACACGTTCAACAATTTTTATAGGTATTTTAAAAGGGATGCTTTCAGTATGTGGATTTAAAATATCACAAGTATCATTAGAATTACCACATATGGGAGATAAAGTATCATCAGAGCAAATTTTATTCTTTAAAGCTGGGGAACTAAAAAGATCATTTTCATAAAAACTAACCTCCCAAAGCTTAGACGTTTCCATAGCATTAGTAACAAAGGTGTTCAGAAGATTCATACTAATAACATTGCTATTAGCATGCAAAGAAAGTTCCATGGGTTTTTTAATTTTCTTTTCAGACCATTCATGTTCTATCTTAGGAAAAAATACTAAAAAGCTCTCTAATTTTTGTTGTTGTTTTCCATTAAGCATAACTAGTGAAAATAAAAACAAGAAACAAAACAATAAAATTGCAGAATCTACAGGAAATAACTTCGAGCACTCACACCGGAGGATGTGAGTACCTTTTACCTTACCTCCCCGGCAACGGCACCAGAAAATAGCTTGATGTCTACGCACTTCTATTCTTGTAGACAGTTGTTGGGCCTCCAAGTGCAAAGGTTTGTAGAACAGCAGCAAGTTACCCTTAAGTGGATTACCCAAGGTTTATCGAACTCAGTGTCAACACCCGGATTTTTTAATCCCAGATGCCCGTTATGCCATACCTCGCAATCCCAGGATTACCATTTTTGCGAGACATAACGGATTGGATATCACAGTACATCATCCATTACAAACCATACATAAGGTCTTACACCAATAAGGATCTCATGATCTAGTCTTTAATACAACAAGCAGCGGAAATAAAAGATAAGCGTAGCGATAGGGTCCATCTTCAGGGGCACAGGCAATGTTGACGAAGGCAGATAGTCCTAGTTATCATAGCCGTCCTGATGACCATCCTCCTGATAGTCTCCTTCATTGTCTAGCCATGAGAATAGCCAGGGACAAAAGCCATGAGTACTCTTTAAGTACTCGCAAACTACTATTAACAGGTACTATAGTTCTAAGTTAAAGTGCTAAATCTAAGTTTAACTATAAAGTTAAGTTTGAAACCTAAGCTGAGTTCAGAAGCAAAGAAAGATAAAGTAAAGTTCTAGAATCACTTAAGTTGGGAAGCTATTATCATAAACACAACCCTATTGTGGTCAAGTCAAAGTTCATCATTCATTTCAAGTTATTTGGAAAACATCTGACAACGAAACAGTATGGTCATTCCAACTGTCCATACCCGCGGACGCAGCTATTCGAATAGTTTGACACTCTGTAGAGGTGGTACACTTTCACCACAAGATTCGATACATCTGTCAGGGATAACCCTGAATCATCATACTTAGTATGCAGATAATCAAACATAACCTTCCCTTTACACACCCTAGTATAAGCACCTCTCCTATGAGCATGGCCTCCCAACCATGACCATCAGTCATCTTGGGCACTGCATAGGTGGACATCATGAGAGGTAGCCTCAGCTCAAACCTCTCCCGTGAGGAAACTAATACTAATGCATATAAATTTCCACCTAAGCCTTACCCAATTCAGGTAATGTGGTTATACGGTAAATTTGGAATGGTATCGCATCCGAATCCAACCATCAGTTTTATAAAAGGGTTAAGGCTCATGCCTCATCATTTTCATCATCATAAACCAGTTGCGTTTCTCAACACATGTCAAAACATCTCAATAGAATGACTCATCATTCCAAGGTTTTCACAATTCATTTTCACCGATTGTTCCCATCTAAAGTGACTCAAGTTTTTGATCTACTCTAAATTACTATGTTAAGAGTGTTCACTAAGGTGGAAGGATGGGATCAATCTCATGCCATAGAATGACATCTAAAGGTTTCTAAGTAGGTCAAGTTTTATACTTTTTATGCTACCTTCAAAACAAGTAAAGAACTTTGTGTAAACTAAGGGAAGTAAAACTTGTCAATAAGACTTGAGGTACTAATAGTTAAAGGGGGTGTGATCAAAGCATGCTTATGGCATCTTTGCTAAACCATCTAGTTTGATTCTAGTTTGCTAAGTACTAAACTTGCAAGGGTTTATCTTGGGTATTGCTAGCTTGCTAAGGGTAGCTTGCACTGTTAATGGTGGCTTGCCTTGGTTGGTGCAGTGGTTGAAGTTTTCTTCGTCTTCGACTTGATAGCACTCCTTCTCCTCGTAAGCTTGGTCGGTACTATCTTCTATAAAAATACATACGGAGTAGACAATCACCAAAAAATACTTAACTAGACTAGATAGCATTCTAAGACACACAATTGATGATCTATTATCATCACAAGCATCACAAGTTTAATTCAATAGTTTCATTCTTTTTAATTTAGAAAAGTAATTTCTACTCATTGAAAATTTAACTAAGATTTTATATTCACCACTTAAAATATGGGATCATGTTGACACATGTCATCACCACATATTCTAACATGTGGGAATGAGATTTTAGGGGATGGATCGATATTACTTTGGTTTAAGTTCATTATTTAATGATTTAAAGTGACTAGAAATGCCTATATAGCATTATTTTGGTACTAGTCCAAAGTCACTGCATGCAAACCATAATATTATTACATATTTGGATAGATATGATGAAATGTGATTTTTGAGAGTTGGAATCAACTCAAAAGCTAACTTGGTTGATTTTATAAAAATGTTGCAAGTTGCAAAAGCTTCTGTTTTGTTATTTTTATTAGGAGAGATCTACAACTCTAATTGAATTAAATCCAACGGTCTTGGATAGACCATCTCCATACCTTTCAGACAAAATTGGTTTCATGGAATTTGGATTTATAAAACTCTCTGAATTGATTTTCAAACTAGGGGATAGAAACTAGATTCAATCTAAAAAGAAAAATCCAGATTTAAACGGGTGGGCTAGCGCGGGAAAAGACTTCGGCCGGCCCAGTAGCGCTCCACGGCATGGGGCTCAGCTGACAAGGGGGTCCCGCTTGTCAGTGGCACTTAAGACGCGAAACGGCAGTCAGCCATGGGTAGTAGGATTAGAAGGGGAATCTACGGTGAGGGTAAATCGACGACGCAATGTGTCGCCGACGAGCTCGAACCTAGTGGCTCAGTGGGGGTCTGCTAGGGACATACCAGGGCTCCAGCGGGGTCGGCGAGGCGGGCAAACGAATTGGAAGACGACGGCGAGGCGAGGCGGAGCTTGGGGTGGTCGCAATCAGCGGCGCCCTTCTCCTCCAGAGGCGGCTGCTCCGGCTCCAATTCCAGCGAGCTGCTGCTCCCTTTGCTCCGGCTAGAGGTGGGTGAGGTTCAGAGAGGTGAGGGGAGTGGAGTGGTGTGGAGAGAAGAGGCTGGGGAGGGCTCCTTTTATAGGCCCGATGGTGAGACCGAGCGGGATGGGCAGGCGACGGTGGCGACATGGCTACGGCGGGGTAGAGGCATGGCTGGGGGTGGCGATCGACGGGCGGTCCCCTGGTGGTGCTCTAGGGATTGAATGCGGCCTGTTGGGGGGATACACCCGGGTAGGGTCACTCCGGGGTATAAAGGCTGAGTTAGCCGAGGTTCGGCAAGGCCAAAGCAGATGCTGGCCGAGTCACCTCAAGGCAGGCTGGATCACGGAGTAACCCGGACCAGGGGGGTCGCCTAACAGTATTTCAGCCGACTTAAGGAGTAAGTCGGAAGTGCTTGTCTAACCTGTATGCAAGAATAGGTATGGCCGGATCTACCATGATCCGGGTCCTGTTTAGCTTCTGGGAGAAGGAAGGAATCTCTCTGGTCAAAAAGAAGGCCCGGTACACACTGCATGAGTGAAGAAAGCAAGGACAGGACCACCGGGTCATGGCCGACAAGGGTGACGACGCCCATGTCGGCTGACGCGGGCACTGCAGACGCTCACGTAGCTAAAGCATGTATGACGCGGGGGAAAAGCACCCCGGTCGGGTTACTACTTTGAGAGGAGGCATATTCTTAGGAATATGCCTCCACGTATGCCCTAGGCAGAGACCGAGCCAACTCTATATAAGGGGGCTAGGGTTTCAGTAGAGGGGGTTGAGTTTTCTTGAATACTGATTGGGCTAGGGTTTTAGAGGTGAACTGTGGGTGAGAGTAAGAGAGCTCCTTCTTTCTCCCCTCGCCAATACAGCTCGAGGAGCACTTGTAATCTTGAAAGGAATACAATCTTCTGTGTGGAGAATCACTCCACTATCCCTCCCTGGATTCCCCTAGCGTGTATTAGTCCCCACCTTTAGCCTATCCATGGCATCTGTCGTGACACCACCATGACAGTTGGCGCCCACCGTGGGGCTAGCGGCGCTAGCATGGGTGAAGATCCGGACGGGAAACCTCATCGACACCGGCGAACGCATTGTCTCCGGGCTCGTTCAGCGCTTTGGAGCGCTAGACTTCGTCAGCGACAATGCTGGCTGCTTCGACACGCGTCCACTTCCGCGCAACAGCCTCTTCGTCAAGTTGGGTGCACACAAGGTCTACGTGGTTGTGGATGTATCATGCATTCATTCGCAGCGCGTCGTCGAGGCAGGGGAACCACCCCTTAGCGTGGTTCACGGGGCGCGTATCACTCGCTCCCCGGACCGTGCTGAAGTGATGATGACTGCACCGGGGGCAGGCACAAGCAAGGATTCAGCTCTGGACCCGGAGGTAACACCTAAGGCACCGAGGAAAGGTAGAGGGCCTCCACTAGAGAGGCCTGAGAACGTACTGAGAGAAGCTATGGATAGCCCCTTATGCGCCCCAATACGACAGAAGAGAAGCAATCAAGTCTCAGGCTGTGGCAGACTTTTTTGTAGATTGGGCCGAGGTACAATATGAACCACTGCCACCAGATCCGAACTACTGGAGGATGCACTTTGACGGGTCAAAAACCAAAACCGGATTAGGCACCGGGGTTGTGCTTACCTCGCCAAAGAAGGACCAGCTAAAATACGTATTGCAGATCCATTTCGCGGCATCAAACAATGTCGCTGAGTACGAGGCTCTTGTGCATGGGCTCAAAGTGGCAAAAGAAATTGGCATACGTCGGATACTATGCTTTGGCGACTCGGATTTGGTGGTGCAGCAACTGTCCGGAGTGTGGGACGCCCTCGATCCAAACATGGCACTATACAAGTTTCATGTGCAGAAGATATATGGTTACTTTGAGGGGTGTGAATTTCACCATGTACCCCGAGTGGAAAACGAGGCTGCCAACATGCTATCGAAGCTCGGATCAACCCGACAGGCAATTCCACCGGGTATAGCATTGGAACACTATCAGGACGTCCCCAGGAACCGACTCGATCTATGTCCCAGAAGATACAGAACCCGGGGACTGCCTCAGCAAACCCGGGGACTACCTCGCTTGACCCGGGGACTGCTCAGCATGATCCGGCTGAAGTTATGCCGGTAGATCATATGGAAATTGATGAGGACGTGTTCCCTGCACGAGCAATACCGGCTTGGGCACTGCCTATATTCCAATTCTTGAGAGATGGAACGCTACCCACTGAGGAGGTGTTAGCCAGGCAAACTCAGAGGAGAGCAAAAGCATACACAATTATCAATTCCGAGCTGTACAAACAGAGTGTAACCAATGTCCTCCAGCGATGCGTTGACCCGGAAGAAGGGCTTGATATCCTCCGAGATATACATCAAGGAGAATGCGGGCATCATGCTTCATCCAGAGCCTTGGTGGCAAAAGCATTCCGGCATGGGTTCTACTGGCCAAGTGCCTTAGAACAAGCAGAAGATCTGGTGAGAAAATGTAATGGTTGTCAAAGATATGCTACTAAGACACATATGCCAATGTCGGAACTCAAGACCATACCAATCACGTGACCATTTGTCGTGGTGGATAAGTTTACAAAATGGATTGAAGTGAAGCCTATAAGAAAGTGTGATGGAGCTACGGCTGTAACATTTCTCAAAGACATTATCTTGAGATACGGATATCCTCACAGTATCATAACTGATAATGGCACAAATTTTGCGGAAGGAGCATTTGCACGCTTCTGCCGGGACAAGAAAATCCGACTTGATATTGCCTCGGTAGCTCACCCCGCATCGAACGGACAAGTGGAAAGATCCAATGGATTAGTATTATCCGGGATAAAACCCCGGATCATTGAGACGCTGCAAAGATCAGCGGGGTGCCGGATAGAAGAACTACCAGCGGTACTTTGGAGTTTAAGAACAACTCCAAATCGATTAACAGGCTATACGCCGTTTTTTCTGGTATATGGGGCAGAAGCTGTATTACCAGCCGACATAGAGCATGATTCTCCTAGAGTCACCCAATACACCGAAGCTGAAGTGCAAGAAGCCCGGCAAAATGATGTTGATCTGCTGGAAGAAGCGAGAGAACTGGCACTGTCCAGATCCGCCATATATCAGCAAAATCTTCGACGCTACCATAGCCGGAAAGTGTGCCCCCGAGTCTTTCGGGAAGGCAATCTGGTGCTCCGGTTGGTACAACGTACTACTGGCATGCATAAATTATCCCCCCATGGGAAGGGCCATTCATTGTGAGCAAAGCATTGCACAATGATTCTTACTATCTTATAGATGCAAAGCCACAGGAAAAGAACAAGGCGGACAGGTCCGGAGAGGAATCTAAGCGACCGTGGAATGTAGCACTACTTCATCCCTTCTACACTTAGCTAAGAAGTGTATGTATCCGAGTCGTCTCATATGTCGGTATGTATGTTGGCAATGAGCTTATCAATGAAATAGTAGCGCCTCGAGCAGTAACTCGAGGACTGCCTTAATAATTATTGTTGTTGTCTCTCGTACGTTAGCTGGAATAAGTTGTTCTACTTAACCCGGATTAGTAATGTGTGAGCACCAAAAACCCAACTCTTCGACTTGCTGCTGTCTAACAAGAATTGGCTTCATGGCAAGCAAGAGAACAAGTTTGGAATTGCGTAGCACATGAAAAGCGACTAAGGAAACGGATTTATTTGAGCTAACGTTTGTTTTTCAGACTAGCCCTGTATTTATTTTCAAGTTATTATGCAGCTTTATTTTTTCAGCTAAGTCTGAAAGTTTCTTAGTATTGTTAAGACGATTTTTGAAGCTCGGATTCGTAAGTCATAAAACCGAATCAAGGTAGACACGATCCGAGCCAAAAGATTGGACGAACAAGAAAAAGAAACTCGGGGACTACGCCCAAGTTAACTCGGCATAAGAACTTAGTAGCAAAATATCACATACAGTTGCACCCGGCATACCGGGGATCTGATAAATTTTCAAGTTTTTTGACCTAAGGAGTAGCAGGAGGAGGAAGTTCGGCGTCGTCTTCGCTGTCCTCAATATCTGAGGCATCACCTTCTTCGTCCTCATCCGACCCACCTTCAGAGTTCTCAGCGTTCTCGTCCCCAGCGGCTTCCAGGAAGCTCGGACCATCAGTCCTTTCGTGAATGGGAGAATATTCAACAAGACTATGGGCGCAAGCCTGTCACCGAGCTACCCATTCCGGGTCATTGGTCCACTTGTATCCGGTGCGCACGCGTGTCAGGAGGCTGAGATCGATCTTCTCATACCATGTAAGTATGTGGTGAAGAACGGTATCAGCCGCGGCACGTCCAGCGGACTCTCTCCAAAGATCGAGCTGGGTCTGAACTTCCATTAGCTTCTCGACGAGAATCGCGGTGGTCTCCGGGCTATCTTCTCCGGGCCAGAACATGTTGAAGATGCGAACTGCAGTGTTGAGGATATCGTTGCCATAATTCTTGATGACTCCCACGCGAGATGACAAGCTGACCAATAGGTCCTCCATGTCATAAGGAACCTCCTCACCAGTAGGAGCGGCAGGAGTACCCCTAGCTCGACGGAAATCCGCAACTGCTGTGCTTGCAGTGGTGTTGCTCTCAGGAAATTTGCCTGGAAGTATGAAGTAACCCGGAGGAAGGTAAAGAAAAGACATATGAAGTAACCTGGAAAGATATGTTGGGAGGAACTTACGTGAAATGTGGCTATGAATCCGGGTCAATCCTTGATGCAGTCATCGCGTCTCTTGCGAAGTTGCTCAAGCTCAGCGTTTGCCGACTCAAGTTTGACGTCGGATTCTTTGAGTAGGTCCTGGTCCTTGGAGATCTGGAGAGTAAGGCGCTCGCGCTCTTCTGTGAAGTCCTGGCCAAATTTTTGCAGCTCGGTTCGGTGCTGGGCCTTCATCTTCTCCATCTTAGCCTTGAGGCTGGCAATCTCATCGTCCTTGGTCCGGAGGAGAGCGAGTTCATCATCTTTTTTCTTCAGCTCGGCTTGATGCTGCCCTGCTTGTTCGAGAAAATGCAGCATCATATCAGACACGGGCACACTATCCTCAAGCGATGCTGAAATAGTATGTTGACCCGGTAGAGCCGAGGAATGAATGTTCGCCGAACCAAGGAGAAAAGGAAATGGAAAACACTACAAGGTCGGACAAAAAAGGACATACCCTTGATTTGCTCCAAGTTCTTCCGCATGATCTTGTTCTCAGCCTCCACCCGAGCTGCAAAAAACCGAGTGATGAGATTAGTTCAGCAGAAGAGGATGAAGAAAAACAGAAAAGAGCCAAGGGAGAAGCATACCCCTTTTTCATGTTCTGTGTTAAGTGCAACGTGCTTTGCACGTAGCATCTTATGGGTATCCAGCAGGCGTTGGAATTCAGCATTCCGGCGATTGGTGGTCACCTGAAAAAAGTACAGAAGCATAAATGAGCTTGGTGCATATTCGAAGTGTACAAGATCCGGGCCAAGTGGAACTTAGCCCGGCTCTAGGTATGTGCATATTCGAAGTGTACAAAATCCGGGCCAAGTGGAACTTAACCTGGCTCTAGGTGTGTGCATATTCGAAGTGTACAAGATCTGGGCCAAGTGGAACTTAACTCGGCTCTAGGTGTGTGCATATTCAAAGTGTACAAGATCCGGGCCAAGTGGAACTTAACCCGGCTCTAGGTGTGTGCATATTCGAAGTGTACAAGATCCGGGCCAAGTGGAACTTAACCCGGCTCTAGGTGTGTGCATATTCGAAGTGTACAAGATCCGGGCCAAGTGGAACTTAACCCGGCTCTAGGTGTGTGCATATTCGAAGTGTACAAGATCCGGGCCAAGTGGAACTTAACCTGGCTCTAGGTGTGTGCATATTTGAATTGTACAAGATCCGGGCCAAGTGGAACTTAACCCGGCTCTAAGTGTGTGCATATTCGAAGTTCACATGGAGCTACGTCAGTTTTCTAATGAGCATCCGTCCGAGTAACAAGTTATTCCACCGGAGGCTCGGGGACTAATGGTTATTACCTGCAGCATGTAAAGGAGAAGCGACATACCTCCATCATCCGCCCCACGAGGTTAATTGCCTTGGCGGCTGTGTTCATTTGGGCAGAAAATTCTGTGGGGCCGAACTTTTCCGGGAGATCGTCGTTGTGGACGAACTCCGCCTTGTTCCAGTTCATGACGAACTCAATCAGGCTCGGAGGGTACCGCTCACCGGTGAGCATATGGGGTGCCACCAAGCCCTTCGCATGCGCTTCTCTCCTCTCAACCAAAGCAAGGGCTGGGCTAGTATGCAGAACCATTTGCTGCGCGTCAGTTGGCTCGGCAGGGGCATCCTTCACTGCTGAAGCTTTCTTGGGAAGCAGTGACGCTAGGGTTCGCTGCCCAGCCTCGACGAATGCTGACTTGGTAGCATCCGGAGCCTTTTTGCCCTTGGCTTGCTGGGAAGAAGTAACCGCAGCGGATTTCCCCTTAGGAGTTGCGGGGGTAGTTCCTCGCCGAGGTTGAGATGACTCGGACGAGGCAGAAGAACTTGGTGCGGTTGTTGATTTTCTTGGTGCCGGAACGGGTGCTGGTGCTGGTTTGGTCACTGGTACTGGAACTTCTGCTGGTGCTGGGGCCGGTGCTGGTGTTGAGGTAGAATCGATGGCTGCTGGTTGCGGCGATGCCGAAGTTGTGGACGCCATCGCCTCGCCTGGGCCGATCCCTCCCGCTCCAAGGTTGCACTCCTCTTGACGAGGTAGTGTGGACTCCGGAGCAGCCGCAGAACCCTCTGGAATAGGGCTCAGCGGGCGTGAATCGTTGTCACGAGGAGGAGAAGGGCCAGATCGAAGTGGTGAGGAGATGCTAGATCCGCTCTGAGGGACCTCCACCGGAGCCCTGAAGAAGAGAATAATATCAGAAGAGAAATTACAGCACTGCGAGGAAAAGTGAGTTACGGAAAGACAAAGGACTTACGCATCCGAGGTTTTGGCCTCCTTGGGTTTCCGAGCCCTTCGTGCCGGGGCTTTGCCTGCCGGCTTGGAAGCAGCTTTGTCTCCGGCCTTCTTTCGCCTTTTTGCGGGCTGAGAAGGTCTGGGGGAGGAACTTGGTGCGGCTCCGCGTTTCTTCTTCAGCACCACCGGAATCGGTTCGTCCATAGCAAGCGGAGGATCCTCATGGATATGCCCACCAGGGTTAGCTGATGCCGGAAAGGCAAAAGAAAGAGGGACAGCCTCAACAGGTTCAATCACCTTAACATCCGAGTCATCCTCATCATCAGGCCAGTCTCTAAGAGAAGAGAATTTACCGCTGGGTCATTTTGTAGCGTCGGGCATAGGGAGAAACATCTCCTGGTCCAGCTCCTCCTCATCCGGGGTCTCTCGGTCCGGCGCTCACTTAAGGGTCGGATCCGTGCCGTCCTCAAGGGTTTGCTGAAGGAATAGCTGAGAAAAAGAATGAGGAACAGAGTCAAAAATACAACAAAAACCGACATATATTTAATCCGAAGTAAGTTTGTCCCGTGAAGCTTACCGCGGGAGGGAGCCTGTCACGGCAAAAGTGCTCAATTCCCCACGTCCAATCAGCGGAGAAATCCTTGTGGGTGGTGAAGAGAGCCTTAACCCGGCGAAAAATCTCTGTGTTGCTCAGCTCGAAAGAGGAGGTCCGGTTGGGGTCGCGGCCGAAACTCATGTGGCACACCTTGTGGGTGCGCTTCTGGAGGGGAGAGATTCGGTTATGCACGAACGTGATCATAGCATCCTTGTTGCACAATACAAGTTTCTTTAGTTCCACGAACCTCTTGTTGACCTGGTTGGCCAAGGCCGTGGGCTTCTTGGAGATCTCCTCCCAAAATTCCAGGTTAGGTGGACCCGGAGTATAGGGGAGCAACCGAATCAAGTCTTCAGTGCCTGCGTTCCGGACATAGAAGAAGGTCCGGGCCCATCCTTTGCAGGAGTCAAGCTCGGTGACCCGGGGGAAAACGGAGGTCCTCCGAGGTGAGATGGATGCAGCTCCGAATTGGGTGAGCTGCTTATCCTCTGACTCAACTTGGATGTTGGGGATGACGTTACGACGAAGGCCGAAGAACCGGATCCACAGCTCCTTCGTGGGCCACAGTCCGGTATAGCCCTCGATCGTAGAAGCAAAAGTAGAGAGAGAGGTGATAGCGTTGGCTGGAAGATGGTGCGGCTGCAGGTGGTAGGTGCTAAGCCAATCCCGGAAAAAGTCGCTCACCGGCAAGCCGAATCCCCGTTGAAAGTGGGACAAGAACACGACGAACTCACCCGAATTGGGTGAGGGGGCCAGTTCGGCGGAGGGAAGACGAGCGACGACACCGGCAGGGATGCGTCTGGTCCGGTAGAGCCAGTCAAGGTCATCTTGACAGACCCATGATCCGGCCCACGCGCCACGGTCCGCCACAGCAGCGTCCTCCTCCATTTCTTGCTCGGCGACGACGAGCTCCTTCTCCGTCATCTCGTACTCGCTACCCTTGCTGGCACTAGCGGCGGCGGGGATCTGAGGCCTGGATTGGCGAGGACCCGTGGCGAGGAAGTTGCGCAGCGGTGGCTGCGACACAGAGGCACAGGGAAAAGTGCGGCGGCGGCGCTGCTGCTAGGAGCACTGGCGGCGGCGTGGTCGCGAGGAAGAAGAAGAAAAAGAGCAACGGGCAGAGGGGCGCAGAAGGGAAAAAAATTCTAAGGGGTGCGCCCCTCCGCTACTTAACCACCCCCTAAGAGGTGAGTGGGATCACGCCCTGCCAATGAGCAACATGGTGTGGCCGTGTATCACCTGCCTCAACCAATCGGAGATGAGCCACACAGAAGGCCACAGAGCAGAGGCGATCCCGTGACATGACGCACTGATGCGGTAAACGAGGAGGCAGGCGTGACATGACCCTCGCACAGTGATAACTGACAATTACTGCGGCGGTTACTATGCAGGCCCTTAAAATAAGACGACGTAATGATTAGCCTCCACGTGGGTTGGCGTATGAAAGAAGGAAACAACGCCCGTATCGAACCATGGTAACCCGGACAGCGAGTAAAAACTTAAAATGTGCAGAGGGAAAGTAAAACCATGAGATCCGAGTCAAAGTGGTAACCCGGCCGGCAAGTGAAAACTTGGAACGTGCGAAGGGAACGTAAATCCACATAATCCGAGATAAAGAGCTAAATCAGAAATAACGTCCAAGGCTCGAACATAAATGAACCTGATGTGGCCTTAGCGGCCAAGGCAGCTAAGACCGCACCAGCTTCGGGGACTAATGTTGGGGGGATACCCCCGGGTAGGGTCACTCCGGGGTATAAAGGCTGAGTTAGCCGAGGTTCGACAAGGCCAAAGCAGATGCTAGCCGAGTCACCTCAAGGCAGGCCGGGTCACGGAGTAACACGGACCAGGGGGGTCGCCTAACAGTATATCAGCCGACTTAAGGAGTAAGTCGGAAGTGCTTGTCTAACTTGTATGCAGGAACATGTATGGCCGGATCTACCATGATCTGGGTCCTGTTTAGCTTCTAGGAGAAGGAAGGAATCTCTCTGGTAAAAAAAGAAGGCCTGATATGCACTGCATGAGCGAAGAAAGCAAGGGCAGGACCACCGGGTCATGGCCGACAAGGGTAACGACGCCCGTGTCGGCTGACGCGGGCACTGCAGAGGCTCACGTAGCTAAAGCATGTATGACGCGGGGGAAAAGCACCCCGGTCGGGTTACTACTTTGAGAGGAGGCATATTCTTAGGAATATGCCTCCATGTATGCCCTAGGCAGAGACCGAGCCACCCCTATATAAGGGGGGCTAGGGTTTCAGTAGAGGGGGTTGAGTTTTCTTGAATACTGATTGGGCTAGGGTTTTAGAGGTGAACTGTGGGTGAGAGTAAGAGAGCTCCTTCTTCCTCCTCTCGCCAATACAGCTCGAGGAGCACTTGTAATCTTGAAAGGAATACAATCTTCTGTGTGGAGAATCACTCCACTATCCCTTCCTGGATTCCCCTAGCCTGTATTAGTCCCCACCTTTAGCCTATCCATGGCATCTGCCGTGACACCACCACGACACGGCCGTAGGGGCGGTGGCATTCGGTCTGGCGAGGTGGCGCTCTGAGCGGCAAAGGCGGCGGTGTCCACGGCGAGCGGTGGCTGTGAGGCGTTGGGCGGCCAGCGAGGGTGTCTGGGGTGTTCTCCAGGTCGTGGTGGAGCGGCGGGCGCGGGCTACGGCCAAGGAGTTGTCTGTGCAAGCGGGGGCAGAGCGCGCTCTGGGGGCGGCACTAGCATGGTGCGGTGGCACTGGGCGCGGGGTATCCTCGGTGGTCCACTGCAGGGCTGGGCTCGGGCAGGGGACAAGGGGTGGCAGTGAGGTGTGAGCTACCTCCTAGACATGGAGAGAGAAGCGAGAGAGGGCTGCTGCAGCGAGTGCACGGTCGGTCGGCGAGAGGGGGCTCGGCATGGCAGTGCAGTGCATCTAGGAGGTAGGGGAGATGCTGGTGTGGGTATGGTCAGGCTTGAGGGGGACAATATGATTAAGGCACCTCCAAATTGCTAGACAAAATCATCTCAAAACAGTATTAGTTAGGCCAATATGATCTTGCCAGCAAGGTGTTTGATGAAATGGCCGCAAGAGAAAAGGTTTTGAATTTTGGTTTCAAAATTTTTGAGTGATCTCCACTAGTGCTAGGTAGTCTCTGGTTGCAAGGGTTTTGAAAGTGGAGCTCAAATAGATGGGTTTTGAAATAGGGGTGATCTATGCATATGCATTAGATTCAATTTTCAAATGCCAATTAAAATAAGTAAAAGAATGTTTTTAGCAGATCAAAAAGTGGGCCTTGGTACCTCATTATGTGTACTAGCAAGGGGTACAAGGATCAAGAATTGTTTCTGTTAAGAATTGAGTGCTAGGAATAGCCAAAGTAGTGTAGTGGATTAAAATGGCCAAAATGACCATTCCTTCTTTTTAATTCTTTTTTATTTGATTTTCTTTAGGAAAAGTTTGGGAATGATGTAGATGATGTTTAAATCACCTAAGAAACATTTTACAAGCATTGGATCACTTAATCATGGCAATTCAAAACAACTCATATTTTAAATGCACACACATATGAATGCTTTTCTTTTTAATTTGAAAAAGTTTTTGTTAACCCCAAATTTGATGATTTAGATCTTGATAAGCTTGTATTGAAGTTTTGGGATGTCACAAACCATCCCCCCTTAAACAAAATCTCGTCCCGAGATTTACAAACAAAACTAGGAACTAAAGAGATCTGGGAATTCTGTCTTAATATAATCTTCTCGCTCCCAGGTAGCTTCCTCCTCAGTATGGTTGCTCCACTGAATCTTGAGAAACTTGATGCTCCTGGTCCTGGTGGTTCTGTAGGCTTCTTCTAAGATACGGATGGGTACTTCCCGATAGGTCAGGTCATTGTTGATTTCCACAGCTCTATGATCGATATTCTTGAAAACTTCAGTCTTCTCAGGCACTTCCAAGCATTTGCGAAGTAACGAGATATGGAACACATTGTGGATGGCTGACATCTCTTCAGGCAGTTCCAGTTGATACGATACTTCTCCTCGGTGGTTCAGAATCTTGAAAGGTCCGATATATCTGGGGGCTAACTTTCCTTTAGACTAAAGCGTTGAGTTCCCTTCAATGGTGAAACTTTGAGGTAAACAAAATCTCTGACATTGAAAGTCAGGTCTCTCCTTCTCTTGTCAGCATAACTCTTCTGTCTGGATTGGGCGGTCTTGAGGTGCTCACGGACTTTGTGAACTTTCTCTTCTGCTTCTCGGAGAATGTCGGGTCCAAAGATCTGACTCTCTCCTACTTGCAACCAATTCAAAGGGGTACGACACTTTCTTCCGTATAGGAATTCAAATGGTGCCATCTGCAAACTGGCTTGATAACAGTTGTTATATGAGAATTCTGCGAAAAGCAAGCAGTCTTCCCATTTTGATCCGTATTCCAAAACACACGCTCTAAGCATATCCTCCAAGATCTGGTTGACTCTCTCAGTTTGTCCATCTATTTGCGGGTGATAAGCGGTACTGAAGTTCAACTTGGTTCCTAAACCTTCCTGAACTTTCTGCCAAAATCTTGAAGTAAACTAGGTTCCTCGATCTGACACGATGGTCTTGGGGGTTCCATGCAGACTAACAATCCTAGCAATATACAGCTCTGCTAGCTTTGCACTCCGGTAGGTTGTCTTGACAGGTATGAAGTGGGCTACCTTGGACAATCTATCAACGATGACCCAAATTGAGTCATTTCCCCTACTAGAAGTAGGTAAACCGGTGATAAAGTCCATTCCGACAGAATCCCATTTCCATTCCGGAATCTGCAATGGTTGCAACAATCCTGCGGGTCTCTGATGCTCTGCTTTGACTCTTTGACAGATGTCACATTTGGTGATGTAGATTCCGATTTCTCTCTTCATCTTGTGCCACCAAAATTGCTCTTTCAAATCCTGATACATCTTTGTTCCTCTGGGGTGGATAGAATAAAGAGTATCATGAGCTTCCTTCATGATAATTTCCTTCAGCTCCGAATCTACTGGCACACAGATACGTCCTTTGTACCACAGTACTCCTTCTTCGTCTTCGGTGAATCTAGGTACCTTGCCTGTACCAATACGATGTTTGATTTCGTCGATACTTTCATTCCCCATCTGGGCTTCCTTGATTTGGATAATCAAAGTGGGTTGAAGTTCAATGCTAGCTAAGAATCCTTTGCTAACTAATTTAGTCCTGAACTGCTCCAACTCCTCATACAAACTTGGTTGCTTCTCCTTGATCATGGTGTTAAGCCTACACGACAATCTGCTAAGAGCATCTGCTACCACATTGAGTTTGTCGGGGTGATAGTGAATGTCAAGGTCATAATCCTTGATTAACTCTATCCATCTTCTTTGCCTCATATTTAGCTCTTTCTGAGTGAAGATATACTTCAAGCTCTTGTGATCTAAGTAAATCTCATAGCGATTACCCATCAAATAATGACGCCATGTCTTCAATGCTAGAACCACAGCTCCTAGCTCAAGATCATGGGTAGGATAGTTCTGCTCATGCTGCTTCAGTTGTCGAGACAGATACGCGATAACTTTGCCTTCTTGCATCAATACACATCCTAGACCAATCTTGGATGCGTCACAATACACATCAAACGGCTTCTTGATGTCTAGCATGACCAAAATTGGGGCGGATATCAATCTCTTCTTCAGCTCCTGGAAACTGGCCTCACATTTGTCTGTCCAATCAAACTTCTTGTCCTTCTTCAACAATTGGGTCATTGGTCGGGCTATGCTCGAGAATCCTTGTACGAACTTGTGGTAATATCCCGCTAATCCGAGAAATGAACGGACTTGGGTTTGAGTGGTTGGGGCTTCCCATTCTTCGAGATCTTTGATCTTGGTGGGATCAACAGAGACTCCTCCGGCAGACACAATATGTCCTAAGAATCCTACTTCTTTCATCCAAAACTCACACTTGCTGAACTTGGCATATAACTGATGCTCTCTCAGGGTTTCTAGGATAATTCTCAGATGTTGCTCATGCTCTTATTCTGACTTGGAGTAGATAAGGATGTCGTCGATAAACACAACTACAAACTTATCTAGGAAATTCATAAAGATCTTATTCATGAGATTCATGAAATAAGCAGGGGCATTGGTTAATCCAAAAGACATAACCGTATACTCGTATAAACCATAGCGAGTAGTAAAGGCGGTCTTCAGAATATCTGTTGCATGAATCTTAAGTTGGTGATAACCAGTCCTAAGGTCAATCTTTGAGAATACCTGAGCTCCGGTCAACTGATCAAATAGATCCTCTATCTTTGGCAAGGGGTACTTGTTCTTGATGGTGACGTCATTCAACTTTCTGTAATCTATACATAGATGGTTGCCTCCATCTTTCTTGTCGACGAATAACACTGGTGATCTCCATGGCGATGCGCTTGGCTGAATCAAGCATGTTGCTAACATGGCATCCAAGTTTCTTCAGTTCCACTAACTCTGAGGGGTTTATGCTATAGGGTCTCTGGGCTATAGGTCTGGTTCTGGGGATTAGTTCGATAATGAACTCAATATCCCTATCCAGGGGCATACCTGGCAATTCATCTAGGAATACGTCGGGGTATTCACAGACTACTCTGACTTGGTCTATGGTGGGCAGGGCTACACTCTTGTTGCACTTGAATTCGGGTAAGGTTTGTAGATATGCTCTCGTTACTCCAGAACTACTGGTCATGGTGATGGCTTTCTTAGCACAGCCTATCAGTCCTTTATGCCTTGACATCCAGTCCATACCTAGTACTACTTCCAATCCTTTGGTTCCAAGTACAATTAGGTTGGCATAAAAATTTATCCCATGTATTCAGATAGGTACAGCTTTGCAAAATTTTCTAGCTTTTGTAGTTGAACCGGGGATTTGAACTATCATGACATGCTTCAGGTTGGTTGGGTGAATCTTACTAGTGCATACAAATTCTTCGGTGACAAATGAATGCGATGCTCCAGAATCAAACAATACTCTTGCTAAAACTGAGTTGACAGAAAACATACCCAACACTACATCTGGCGCTTCCTGGGCTTCTTCTGCGTTCATGTGGAAGAGACGACCGTTGCGGTTGTGAGGGTTCCCTGGGGCAAATCTCCTTCCTGGTTGAACACGACGCTGCTGCTGAGCTGGGGCATTCACATGGGCATTGGCGGCAGTCTTCTTGGGACACTCATTGGAGTAGTGACCCTTCACTCCACACTCGAAACAAGTGATCTGGGACTTGTCCTTGACTGCGACATGCACAACATTGCTGTGAGTTCTGGGTGCAGTTTTCTTGTTGTTGTTGCTCTTGGGAGGGGCACGGTTGAAATTGTTGGCATTACTGGAGTTGTGATTGTTTCCTTCGGACTTCACATTACCTTCGCTACGGTTGGGGTAGCTTGGGCGAGGATTTGGGGGTCGGTTGTTCCTTGGTGCATATCCTGATGAAGGGTTGGGACGGTACTTCTGGTGACTACTGGATCCAGACTGCTGCATCATACGACGCTTGCGGTTGTCGTTTGCCTGGTTAATCTTCCGTTCCATCTGAATGGTAGAGTTGACTAGCTCTTCAAGATCCTGAAAACAGATGTTGACGAGGACAGTCTGCATCTCATCATGCAGTCCGTTCAAGAATCTCTCCTTCTTCTTGGCCTCTTTGTTGATCTCATCAGGTGCCTATCTAGCAAGTGACAATAATCTGTCATGGTACTCTACCACAGTCATTCTTCCTTGCTTCAATTCACGGAATTCATCTCTCATCCTGTTGACGAGACCTTGCGGCACGTGGGTGCGGCTGAATTTGACTTTGAATGCTTCCCAGGTCATCACCTGGCCCTGGTTCATATTGCGGATGCTATTCCACCAAGCTCTAGCATATCCCACCAGATAGTGGGTGGCGAAGAGAACTTTCTCATTTTCATCAACTCCTGCAACTTCAAGGTTGTTTTCCATGGTCTGTAACCAGTCATCAGCATCTAATGGGTTCTCAGATTGGTTGAAGATTGGGGG
This sequence comes from Avena insularis, assembly GCA_023614405.1. Taxonomy (NCBI): domain Eukaryota; kingdom Viridiplantae; phylum Streptophyta; class Magnoliopsida; order Poales; family Poaceae; genus Avena; species Avena insularis. The sequence continues at coordinate 177,441,611 of CM042686.1, forward strand.
ATTGGTGTTCTGAATTTTTTTGAGTTTGGATCCATGGTGATCCTGATTCCCATGTCCTTGGTTGTTGAGATCCATTTTGGCAATTTGCTGCAACGTTGCTAAGTTGGCTTGACGCTTGGCCCTGGTTGCTTCACGGTCCGCGATGAGATTCTGCAAGATCTGCAGCATTGGGTCCTGTGACGAGCTGCTCCCTCCTTGGTTTCCACGAGTCATCTGAAGATTGAGATAGATATAGGGGTAAGAGGGAAATTGTAAGGTTCATGGTTTTGGGTTTTCAAAGCTAAAACTTGCTCCTTGGCGGGCACCCGATACAACACACACCACAACAATCAAAGGGGAAAACAGATGGTTTGATGAACCATTCTGTAAGCTACGATACAATGAGATGATACATCTCATGCTACGACAGTGCTCTAGTGCATCTACTCATCGTCGATGAAATCGGAGTCTTCATCATCAGTGTAGAAGTCCACGGCATCCTCGTCCAGAAAGTCATCATTGTTGCTGAGGTAAGAATCCATGTCTCCCTGGATGTCTTCACCCTCATCTTCTTCCTCCTTGGCGGCAAGCTGAGCTTCCTGCTCCTTGACGGTCTTCTCGAGGTCGGCCACCTTCTTGCGAAGATGGGCGATGGTGCGATCTTTCTTGGCACGCTGGCGGCAAAGAGACTGGCGATCTTGGACGAGCAGTGCGAAAGTCTGGGCCTTCTGGTCGGCAATGGCACGGTTCTGGTTGGCTAACTCCCTGGCATTGTCCAGTTCCTGCTGTCTGTCATGAAGCAAGAAGTCAAGGTTCTCCACTTGACGCCTCAATTCTGGGTGACTTGTCATCTCCATCGGCATTCCCATGAAGTCACGTCTTGCATAGTGGGCAAAACGGGTTCCTTGGATCTTGTTGACGCTGAGGGCACATAGACGTGCGAGAGCTTCATGCATTGCCCTGGCTAATCCATCTAGCCAGTTGTTCTCTCTCACGGAGAACTGAATTCTTCCAGAAGTTGGTGCTTCGATGCTTCCTCGAAGATCTGCGGTGACTAGCCACTGTAGGTCTCCTCCTGGGGGTCCTGGAAGTTGAGCTCCAAGAAACTCCGGATGTGGGCGTCCTAGTAACTCTGACAGTGAATCCAGATCCCTCTCGAAGATCAGCTGACCTCCGTTTCCCAACTGGTAAAACTTGCTGAACTAAGTCTCCATCTACAAGAATTAAGGATGAGGAAGTTAGTGAAGTGATCAAGTGTGTCAAGTTTTAAGTCATAATGTAAGAATTTTGAGGAACATGAATTTTGAGAAAGAATGAGTTCACAAGGCTAAGAGTGGAAATAGTTTTTCAGAAATACTCACTTTGGTTTTGAAACTAAGTTTTTGTTTGAACGTCCATTCTAACTAGGGTCTCCTATGGTCAGGATGGCTCTGATACCAACTTGTCAACACCCGGATGTTTTAATCCCAGATGCTCGTTATGCCATACCTCGCAATCCCAGGATTACCATTTTTGCCAGACATAACGGATTGGATATCACAGTACATCATCCATTACAAACCATACATAAGGTCTTACACCAATAAGGATCTCATGATCCAGTATTTAATACAACAAGAAGCGGAAATAAAAGATAAGCGTAGCGGTGGGGTCCATCTTCAGGGGCACAGGCAATGTTGACGAAGGCAGATAGTCCTAGTTATCATAGCCGTCCTGATGACCATCCTCCTGATAGTCTCCTTCATAGTCTGGCCATGAGAATAGCCAGGGACAAAATCCATGAGTACTCTTTAAGTACTCGCAAACTACTATTAACAGGTACTATAGTTCTAAGTTAAAGTGCTAAATCTAAGTTTAACTATAAAGTTAAGTTTGAAACCTAAGCTGAGTTCAGAAGCAAAGAAAGATAAAGTAAAGTTCTAGAATCACTTATGTTGGGAAGATATTATCATAAACACAACCCTGTTGTGGTCAAGTCAAAGTTCATCATTCATTTCAAGTTATTTGGAAAACATCTGACAACGAAACAGTATGGCCATTCCAACTGTCCATAACCGCGGACGCAACTATTCGAATAGTTTGACACTCTGCAGAGGTGGTACACTTTCACCACAAGATTCGATACATCTGTCAGGGATAACCCTGAATCATCATACTTAGTATGCAGATAATCAAACATAACCTTCCCTTTACACACCCTAGTATAAGCACCTCTCCTATGAGCATGGCCTCCCAACCATGACCATCAGTCATCTTGGGCACTGCATAGGTGGACATCATGAGAGGTAGCCTCAGCTCAAACCTCTCCTGTGAGGAAACTAATACTAATGCATATAAATTTCCAGCTAAGCCTTACCCAATTCAGGTAATGTGGTTGTATGGTAAATTTGGAATGGTATCGCATCCGAATCCAACCATCATTTTTATAAAAGGGTTAAGGCTCATGCCTCATCATTTTCATCATCATAAACCAATTGTGTTTCTCAACACATGTCAAAACATCTCAGGAGAATGACTCATCATTCCAAGGTTTTCACAATTCATTTTCACCAATTGTTCCCATCTAAAGTGACTCAAGTTTTTGATCTACTCTAAATTACTAAGTTAAGAGTGTTCACTAAGGTGGAAGGATGGGATCAATCTCATGCCATAGAATGACATCTAAAGGTTTCTAAGTAGGTCAAGTTTTATACTTTTTATGCTACCTTCAAAACAAGTAAAGAACTTTGTGTAAACTAAGGGAAGTAAAACTTGTCAATAAGACTTGAGGTACTAATAGTTAAACGGGGTGTGATCAAAGCATGCTTATGGCATCTTTGCTAAACCATCTAGTTTGATTCTAGTTTGCTAAGTACTAAACTTGCAAGGATTAATCTTGGGTATTGCTACCTTCCTAAGGGTAGCTTGCACTGTTAATGGTGGCTTGCCTTGGTTGGTGAAGTGGTTGAAGTTTTCTTCGTCTTCGTCTTGATAGCACTCTTCCTCCTCGTAAGCTTGGTCGGTACTATCTTCTATAAAAATACATACGGAGTAGACAATCACCAAACAATACTTAACTAGGCTAGATAGCATTCTAAGACACGCAATTGATGATATATTATCATCACAAGCATCACAAGTTTAATTCAATAGTTTCATTCTTTTTAATTTAGAAAAGTAATTTCTACTCATTGAAAATTTAACTAAGATTTTATATTCACCACTTAAAATATGGGATCATGTTGACACATGTCATCACCACATATTCTAACATGTGGGAATGAGATTTTAGGGTTGGATCAATATTACTTTGGTTTAAGTTCATTATTTAATGATTTAAAGTGACTAGAAATGCCTATATAGAATTATTTTGGTACTAGTCCAAAGTCACTGCATGTAAACTTTAATATTATTACATATTTGGATAGATATGATGAAATGCGATTTTTGAGAGTTGGAATCAACTCAAAAGCTAACTTGGTTGATTTTATAAAAATGTTGCAAGTTGCAAAAGCTTATGTTTTGTTATTTTTATTAGGAGAGATCTATAACTCTAATTGAATTAAATCCAACGGGCTTGGATAGATCATCTCCATACCTTTCAGACAAAATTGGTTTCATGCAATTTGGATTTATAAAACTCTCTGAATTGATTTTCAAACTAGGGGACAAAAACTAGATTCAATCTAAAAAGAAAAATCCAGATTTGAACGGGTGGGCTAGCACGGGAAAAGACTTGGGCCGGCCCAGTGGTGCTCCGTGGCACGGGGCTCAGCTGACAGGGGGGTCCCGCTTGTCAGCGGCACTTAATACGCGAAACGGTACGCGCGCTGTGGGCCGTAGGATTAGAAGGGGAATCGACGGCTGAGGGTCGTCGTCGACGATGAACAGGTTGGCGAGCTCAAACCCTAGCGGCTCGGTGGGGGTCTGCTGGGGACGTACCAGGGCTCCAGCGGGGTCGGCGAGGCAGGCGAACAAACTGGAAGACGACGGCGAGGCGAGGCGCGGTTGCGGCGGAGCTTGGGATGGTCGCAATCAGTGGCGCCCTTCTCCTCCAGAGGCGGCTGCCTGGCTCCAATTCCTTTTTGCTCCTTTGCTAGAGGTGGGTGAGGTTCAGAGAGGTGAGGAGAGTGGAGTGGTGTGGAGAGAAGAGGCTGGGAAGGGCTCCTTTTATAGGTCCGACGATGAGACCGAGCGGGATGGGCAGGCGACGGTGGCAACATGGCTACGACGGGGTAGAGGCATGGCTGGGGGTGGCGATCGACGGACGGTCCCCTGGCGGTGCTCTAGGGATTGAATGCGGCCGTAGGGGCGGTGGCATGCGGTCTGGGCGAGGTGGCGCTCTAAGCGGCAGAGGCGGCGGTGTCCACAGCGAGTGGTGGCTGTGAGGCGTTGGGCGGCCATCGGGGGTGTCTGGGGTGTTCTCCAGGTCGTGGCGGCAAGTGGGCGTGGTCTGCGGCAAGGGCGGCACTAGCATGGTGCGGTGGCATTGGGCGCGGGGTATCCTCGATGGTCCACTGCAGGGCTGGGCTCGGGCAGGGGACATGGGGTGGTGGTGAGGTGTGAGCTACCTCCTATACATGGAGAGAGATGCGAGAGAGGGCTGCTGCGGTGAGTGCACGGTCGGCCGGCGAGAGGGGGCTCGGCATGGCAGTGCAGTGCAGCTAGGAGGTAGGGGAGATGCTGGTGTGGGTCTGGTCAGGCTTGAGGAGGGACAAGATGATCAAGGCACCTCCAAATTGCTAGACAAAATCATCTCAAAACAGTATTAGTTAGGCCAATATGATCTTGCCAGCAAGGTGTTTGTGTTGGGTTCACAGCATAGAAAACAAAAAATTTCCTATGATGGGAACTATACGCCAAGATCTATCTACTAGATACAAGCAACGAGTGGATATACATCCATGGAGAACTTACCCTCGAAGACAACAAAGCTTTGTTAACGAGTTGGAACTCGTGGATGATGTAGTCGTACACTTGCCGATCTCAAGATCGTGATGAAGTCCTTTAGGTCTAGCAGCTCCAGCACCATCAGGTCCAGCACCATCAAGTCCAGCACCGCAAAGTAGCGGTGCATCCGTGATCGCACACACGTTCGGTCCACGGAACAACCTCCGCCTCCTCGCTCCAGCGATGCAGCGGAAGCAGCAACTCCTTTCCAGATAAAGCCACCGGGAACATGTATCTCGCTAATCCGAGACCATGGGGAATAACTAGAGGGAGAAGAGAACCTTCACGAGGAGGTGGTGCAAGATGAGAGGAGGGAGTGGGGGGCCTTTTATAGGGAGAGGGGAGGCAGCCCCTCACCATGGCCGGCGGCCAATGGAGGTGCCCCCACCTCTTCCACATTCATGTGGGTGGAGCTCCCACTCACATAATTAGCCACCCACTCAAAATTCCACTCACCTCCACTCAATTTCCACCAAATTTAATGCAAGTTCTCATTAAATAAAACACTTTTATTTATTTTATTCAGAATTTTGTTAATTACATTAATTAACAAACATTCACATAAAACCCCCCGCAACATTTCAATATCACATGCATAACCAGTTTCAGCAATTTCACCCAAAACAATTCTGGTTTCCATCGAAATGATTCCAGCGCTTTCTTAAATCTTTATCTGAAACATATTTGCTCCTAAATGGTGTCGGTATCCCTTAAGTGTGTCACCCTATGGTTCGTGAATAATGCAGACATGATCGAGACCCCTCTCCGATCAATAATCAGTAGCGGGACCTGGAGATCCGTACTGACTCCCACATATTCAACAATGACTCTTGTGATCGTGTGAACCTTTAACGTTGTAACTAAATCCCTTTGTCTCGCGATATATTACATGTCCGAGATTCGATCATTGGCATCCAAATACCTAGTTTGATCTTGTTACCGACATGCACTCTTTTCTTGTTCCCGTCATATAACATTCTAGTGATCACATCACTTGCTTGCAAGCTATTTCAATGTGATATCACCGAGAGGGCCCAGATTATATCTATCTGTCATCGGGATGGACAGATCCCACTCTTGATCCATGAGCCTCAACATAACACCTTCATAGCACTGAACCCACCTTTATAGTCACCCTGTTACGGTGTGACGTTTGATGTTATCAAGATACTCTTCCGGTGTTAGCAATTAACATGATCTCAAGGTATAAGGACTAAGATTACTTCGTATGATGTTATAGCAATATAAACATAATGACTCTGATCGTAATGCTATACTTCGGATGAATGTTCATCACATCATTCCACCAATGTTGTGACCTCGTTATTAACGACATCCAATGTCCATGATCAGGAAACCTTGATCATCTTGTTAATCAACGAGCTAGTTTATAAGAGAGGCATAACTAGGAACTTTCCTTTTGTTTATTAAACACACATGTATTAACGTTTCCAAATTAATACAATTATAGCATGCCAAATAAACATTTATCATAAACATGGAATAAGATAATAACCAATTTATTATTGCCTCTCGGGCATATTCCCTTCAGTCTCCCACTTGCACTAGAGTCAATAATCTAGTTTGAAAAACTTTGCTTATTGAACACCTATGGCTTTCTGGTGTTGCATATACGCGATTGCTAGTGGTTAACATAATCTCCGGCTCTGATAGTTTCGGGTCCGTGTGTATTTGCATGTCTTTGCGTCTCTACGCATCACTCATTCTCAAATGAGATAACATTGTATAAATTTGGTCCTTTGGTGAGACCTTTAGTTCGTTCGGGTTAAAATATGTTGATATTATTGTCATACAATATATCTTCGTAATATTAGCCAACTTTGAACCACACCTAGTTTGATAACAAACTACATAACACAAATGCCCTCCTTTGCTGCTACTATAGCAGTCATATACTTAGCCTTTTGTTGTAGTATCTGTCACAACGTTTCAACTTTGGAACTCATCCAAATCCATCATGGAACATCCTTTCATTACATTGTGCCACCCATAGTCTAAATTGAGATAAATTTAATTTGTATCTTGTGACAAAAGTAGAATCAATGTAACACTTTACAATGAACTACCTTTAACTATTTGTCACTTATTCATGATATATTCTTAGTTCTTCCAAAGCTCATAAGAATATCTTTACTATCGTCCAATGATCATCTTATGAATCATTCTGGTATGTGCTCTTAACATTTAGAGCATAGGACATATCTGGATATATAAATATCACGGTATAATTGATCAAAATATTCATGTGATTTTACTCACCAATTGTTGAAACACTTGAATCTTGATACAATCCTTTCCATGCAGCAAGAACCTTTCTTGTTGTTTCCATATTGAACCCTTTCAATATCTCATATATGTACGTCTCGCATAACCATATTAGCGCCTCAATCTATCCATATAGACATTGATGCCAAATATTCTGGTTTTGCCCAAGTCTTTCATCAAAATCCTATTTTAATGAAATTATTAACTTATGTCAATACAAGATACATCATTTCCAATCAACACCATGTCCTCTACATAATGTATTAGAAATATGTCTCAGCGCTCCCACTTAATTTCTTGCAAATGCAAGCATCTTCATCATCTCCGATGAACTTAAACTCTTTTAACATTTTCATCATGGTGAAGATTCCAACTCCGCTATGCTCACCTCAACTATTGAATTTTGCATGCCCTTTTAGCACCCTTTGAATTAACAAAACCCTTCGGACCGTGTCATGTACACGTCCTAGGTAACCATTCTATTAGAAGAACCTTGTTTTGTTTATTCATCTACCATATACCAAATTATATGTAGTGGTTGCTACATTAATCCTTCAAGACTAAATATCGCTATGAAAGATCAAATCTTGTCATAGTCAACTCCTTGAACATTGCCGTAAACTTCTTTCCGACATGTCGACTATTTCATAGATGTCAAACATCCATGTCTATTTCTTTATAGATCCAAACACGACCGATAGGCTTCACGCCTTTTCGGAGGGTCTTCTAAGTTCAGAAACTTGATTTCTTGTGTATGGATACTATTACGGATTCTATGACTTCTAGTCATTTTATGGAGTCAGGGCCCATCATCGCTTCTTTGCATGCAGTCGGTTCATCATTGTCAAAACAATAATGACTTTTGTTTCAAATCTTACTATTTGATTCTTACCAACCCACATGGTTCAATAAGAACTCTAATCTCCAAGATCACACCCTTTGTAATCACGGGAGCCATGAGCATTGTGGCCGCCACCAGGACACTTTCCGACACTGCGCTACTCAGCACATATAGCTAAGTTTCAACAACCTTATCAAAGTTCTATTGTCCTCCCACTTAACTTTTCACAAAAAATTCCTTCTCAAGAAACTTGACGTTCTAAGGGACAAACTCTTTTGTCCTCGGTGTTATGGAGGAATTCTCAACAAATTCTTTGGGATAACCTACAAAGACGTGCTTATCCGACTTTGGTTGTAAACATTTTACTTATGCATAGCATACCAAAATTTAAGAAAAGACAATTCGGGTTTTATCCCAAACCATAACTCATATGGTGTCATTTCAACGGATCATGATGTGTGATCTTTTTAGTGTAAAAGCGGTAGTCTCTAAAGCTTTAATCCTTAAAACATAATGGCAGTTTTATAAATGACACCTTTGATCTTACCATGTCAAACAAGGTTTGATTTGATCTCTCGAACATACCATACTCCTGTGGTTTATCGGGAAATGCAAATTCATGGAACAATTCCTGAAATCTTAGGTGTTTTGCTAAACCTGTAACTCAAATATCTTCCTTTATGATCAAATCATAAACTCTTTTATTTTCTTGTTACAATGATTTTTCACTTCATCTTGAAAGTCTTTGAACAATTTTCAAATGTTTCATACTTCTTCCTTATTAAGTAAATATATAAATATATTCACTCAAATTTCCGGAGAAAGCAAATGAAGCAAAAAGATCCATCGCATATGGCTACACATAATGGACTATATACATCAACATGCATAATATCCAATAACTTAGTCATTCGTTCCTCTTTGGCCTATGGACTGAGTTTCAATTATCTCGAGGGAAGTTTCACAAGCATCAATTGATCAAAATCAAAAGACTCCAAAAATCCATCAAGATGGAGTTTCTTCATGTTTACTTTCCATTATAATTCAAACAGCGATGTCACTTCATAAGTGATCTTCCAATCATTTGTCTTACGAAATTTTAGCAATAATGTTTATGGATGTGATTTCTCCAGCTAGACTTGTAAAAGTTCATCCATCCTTTGTGGAATACAGTAATTATTTGAACAACCATTGTCCTCATAATACCAGAACAAAATAACAATTATTAAAACAAATCTTGAAGGCTAGGTTTGACGACAACGAAAAACACAATAAGACTTTATTTTTTTTGATGAACATCATCACTTATTCTTTTGCTAGTTACTTAGGCCATTGCAGTTCATGAATTCTGTTGTTCTGTATGACACTTCACACCAATCAATTCGGTATCCAATACCTCAGAACCACATTGTTTAACAAGCAAGGAATACAACCATAACATGTATATCTTCTATATACCTAAGTTGGACATCTCCAACCTTTTCTTTTCTGCCAAATATTTTATAGATTCTCTTTCAACAATTCCTTTTCTTTTAAAAAAACTATCAACATCAATAGTGGTGTCATTCACATGACACATAGTAAAAAGCGTATATAGTCAAATACTAATACCTTTGGACTTGCACTTTGAAGTGGATCACCATCATCAAATGTTTGGTGTTCTTTCAAAAATCCATTCTTTAGTAATCTATTAGTGTACTAAACATTTTACTTACATCTTCTATTCATCCTTATCATGACAACTTTCATGATCAAGCTACTATAGCCTATAAGGAAGAATCTTGAGTATAATGTTAGTTCCCAACACCATTTTGGGAGATCCAGATGCCTAGCATCTCCATCCTTCACAAATTCTCATACAATATGAGAATATGTATTTTGCTAAATTATACTCTATCATAATGCAACCAAAAACATTGTTTCATATATCACAATATCTTCCACACATGATGGTTCCTGAAACAATTCTTTCAGCTCCTAGATAACCTTGATATTAAAACAATTTTTGAATATCAATAATCATGGAGGCAAACATGATACTTTAGATACTAACATTGGAATTCTTACTCTTTATTTAATACTACTTATTAAACTTCATGGAGTAAATAGAGTTTGCTGAAAGTTTGCAATAGGAATTCTAAACTTTAAATTGACATTCAAAACAATATGATACCAGTTCATAAAGTAAATATCCAGAATTCTATAGTTCTATTATCTCAATTAAAACTAAGTATAAGGTAGTGAACAGATGCCAATGACTACAACAAATTATGCAAATTCACTTTGATTTAGTTTATGACAAATTGAGTTCGACTAATCCAAATTAGAAATGAACTCCCACTCAAAAACGACATCCCTCGTGCCTTTTTGGTGATTACATGAACCAAATCCACTACACCAAGTCCGATCATCACATGAGTCGGTGTAGCTTCAAAGGCGAGCATAAATATGGTCATCACATCAACTATATGACTCATGCTTAACCTTTCGGTCCGTGTTCCGAGGCCATGTCTGTACATGCTAGGCTCGCCAAGTAAGAACCTTAGTATTTGCGTGTGTAAAACTGTCTTACACCCGTTGCATGAAAGTGTAGAGTTGAGAACACCCGATCATCACGTGATGTCTCGAAACACGATCCATAGAACGGTGCATACTTAAGGAAGAACACATTTTATCTTGATATTTAAATGAGGGATCATATTATAATGCTACTAAAAGCGCCAAACTAGCAATATAAGATGCAAACATCTAATGTGTAAAGTGACATGATATGGTCCATGCATTTGATCTCTATCATTTGCATCGTGGTATGATCTCTATCATTCCTTTGTGTGTAAGGCCAAGGTCTATGGAACTTACACGTTAAGTGTGTTGTAAGAGTATCTATCATACATCTACTTACAACAATACCATATCAAGACACTAGCCCAGCAACGATCTAAACTAGACGCCTCTAATTTATCAACTGCAAGTTTTACGTGGCTTGGGGCTTTCGGAGATAGAACCGGTCTTACCTACGAACATGAACCACAACGAGGATAACCAAGTTATTAGCAACTCGTTGTAAATCAGATATTGACTATAGTAGGAGAGACAGACACCCGCCAGCCACTTATGCAAAACTAGTTGCATGTCAGTCGTGGAACCGGTCTCATGTACGATGACATGTAAGGTTGGTCCGGGCCGCTTCATCCCACTATGCCACCAATATCCAAAGTACATAGAAGATGCAATAACATGATCATCATCGCCCACATATAAACATATCTGTACTACCCGTGCAAAGCACCTATGCATAGATCAGGCTCTGATACCACTGTTGGGTTCGCAGCATAGAAAACAAAAATATTCCTACGATGGGAACTATACGCCAAGATCTATCTACTAGATACAAGCAACGAGTGGATATACATCCATGGAGAACTTACCCTCGAAGACAACAAAGCTTTGTTAACGAGTTGGAACTCGTGGATGATGTGGTCGTACACTTGCCGATCTCAAGATCGTGATGAAGTCCTTCAGGTCAGGTCCAGCACCGCAAAGTAGCGGTGCATCCGTGATCACACACACGTTCGGTCCACCGAACAACCTCCGCCTCCTCGCTCCAGCGATGCAGCGGAAGCAGCAACTCCTTTCCAGATAAAGCCACCGGGAACATGTATCTTGCTAATCCGAGACCATGGGGAATAACTAGAGGGAGAAGAGAACCTTCACGAGGAGGTGGTGCAAGATGAGAGGAGGGAGTGGGGGGACTTTTATAGGGAGAGGGGGGCAGCCCCTCACCATGGCCGGCGGCCAAGGGAGGTGCCCCCACCTCTTCCACATTCATGTGGGTGGAGCTGCCACTCACATAATTAGCCACCCACTCAAAATTCCACTCACCTCCATTAAATTTCCACCAAATTTAATGCAAGTTCTCATTAAATAAAACACTTTTATTGATTTTATTCATAATTTTGTTAATTACATTAATTAACAAATATTCACATAAAACCCCCTGCAACATTTCAATATGACACGCAGAACCAGTTTCAGCAATTTCACCCGAAACAATTCCGGTTTCCATCGAAATGATTCCAGCGCTTTCTTAAATATTTATCTGAAACATATTTGCTCCTAAATGGTGTCGGTATCCCTTAAGTGTGTCACCCTACGGTTCGTGAATAATGTAGACATGATCGAGACCCCTCTCCGATCAATAATCATCAGCGGGACCTGGAGATCCGTACTGACTCCCACATATTCAACGGTGACTCTTGTGATCGTGTGAACCTTTAACGTCGTAACTAAATCCCTTTGTCTCACGATATATTACATGTCCGAGATTCGATCATTGGCATCCAATACCTAGTTTGATCTCGTTACCGACATGCACTCTTTTCTTGTTCCCGTGATATAACATTCTAGTGATCACATCACTTGCTTGCAAGCTATTTCAATGTGATATCACCGAGAGGGCCCAGAGTATATCTATCCGTCATCGGGATGGACAAATCCCACTCTTGATCCATGAGCCTCAACATAACACCTTCATAGCACTGAACCCACCTTTATAGTCACCCTGTTACGGTGTGACGTTTGATGTTATCAAGATACTCTTCCGGTGTTAGCAATTAACATGATCTCAAGGTCTAAGGACTAAGATTACTTCGTATGATGTTATAGCAATATAAACATAATGACTCTGATTGTAATGCTATACTTCGGATGAATGTTCATCACATCATTCCACCAATGTTGTGACCTCGTTATTAACAACATCCAATGTCCATGATCAGGAAACCTTGATCATCTTGTTAATCAACGAGCTAGTTTATAAGAGAGGCATAACTAGGAACTTTCCTTTTGTTTATTAAACACACATGTATTAACGTTTCCAAATTAATACAATTATAGCATGCAAAATAAACATTTATCATAAACATGGAATAAGATAATAACCACTTTATTATTGCCTCTCAGGCATATTCCCTTCAGTCTCCCACTTGCACTAGAGTCAATAATCTAGTTTGAAAAACTTTGCGTATTGAACATCTATGGCTTCCTGGTGTTGCATATACGCAATTGCTAGTGGTTAACATAATCTCCGGCTCTAATAGTTTCGGCTCTGAGTTGAATGCCTCATGCCACTTGAATACGAGTACCTAAACCACATGCTACTCAAGTTAGGTCCCAAATAAGTTCTTGTCATTGTAAGCATACATGTATCATTGAGAACACCAACAGGGTACCTCTTGTCCCATGATATAGGAGGTTTCCCATATCAAAACAACAAGACAAACGAACAATGAGCATCTCAGCAATTCTTTTATTTACTATAGCATAGCTTTTTATTGAAGATGCTTCATAAATGATCACTATGGGTTGTTATAAATTTCCACCATGAATTATGCATGGCTTGGGTTAGCGGCCCAGGCGTTTCTCTAACACATATACAATCTCCATCAGCTTACAAGTTTCCAACTTACTTCACACCGATAGGCATCCATAACAAAAGAATATGATATCAACTAAATATAAATAAGTGCAATGTTGAAAATGTGCCCCATGAAAACATGGTTGTGCTAACTCCCAACCCATAATTTGACGAGCACATAGCCTCATAAGATAGTCACAATGGTTCAAGTTTATTATGTGCAGGAAAATAAAATGTGTCATCAAGTTCGTGAGAGCTTTACTAACTAACTTTCTCATAGCAAACACTATCATAAGAATTTTTAATTTGGAAGCTAGATAAAACAATAAAGCATGAGAAATATACTTGGAATAGTAATTATGCTAATACGTAGGTATGGTGGACACTCTAAAAAAACTTGGTCCAAAGGGAGTTGGATAAACAAGTTTTAACTTGTTGGATTTATTTTTGGGTTAGCAAGAGGGAGAAAGTTGACCATCTACATGCATGCATCAGAGTCCATAGTTCTAATAAATCCATGTAAAACAATATAAACTAATAGCAAGCATCAAAACATGAATAAAATATAGCTCTACATAACTCACTCGCAAATTAATATTCATTCAAAGCATATGAATCATGCAACTATGATGACCCACAAGTATAGGGGGTGTATTGCAATATTTTCGAGGGAAGTGAAACCCAATTTATTGATTCGACACAAGGGGAGCCAAAGAATATTTATAATCCTTAACAACTGAGTTGTCAATTCAGCTGCACCTGTAAACAATCTTGCTTAGAGCAGTTTATCAGTAGCAACAGTTTGTAGTAGGAATAGTAAAGCAGCAGCAGTAGTAAAGCAAAGACAGGAGTAACAAAAGCAGTAAACAGTGGGATTCGAGTGCGGTAGGCATAGGGATGGATGTACGGGCGTTGCATGGACAAGACAATTCACATAGCAATCAGAACATAGGGCAATTGCAGATAAGTAAGATAAAGCACCCAAGTACTAGACAATCCTAGGCATGTGTTCCATATATAGTCATACGTGCTCGCAATGAGAACTTGCACAACATCTTTTGTCCTGCCAGCCCGTTTGCAGCGGGGCCTCTAGGGAACTACTGGCAATTAAGGTGATCATTTTAATAGAGCACCGGAGCAAAGCATTAACACTCTGTGAACACATGTGATCCTCACATCAAAGCCATTCCATTCCGGTTATCTCAATTTCTGTCACTTCGGGGCCATAGGTTCCGGACAACACACGTGTGTATACAACTTGTAGATAAGACCAAGAACAATACTATCATAATGAATCAATAACATATTCAGATCTGAAATCATGGCACTCGGGCCCTAGTGACAAGCATTAAGCACAACAAGTTGCAACAAAGTCATAAAGCACTAATAAAAGATACTGGGCACCATGCCCTAACAATCTGATGCCATTACATGAACGATCTCATCCAATCCCTACCATCCCCATAGCCTACAGCGGGGGATTACTCACTCATAGATGGAGGAAACATGGATGGTCAATGGAGAAGCGATGGTGATGATGATGGTGATGGTCTCCTCCAATTCCCCGTCCCGGCAGGGTGCCAGAACGGAGTTTCTGGTGCTGTTTCGTGGAATCTGGTGGTGGCGGCGGAGCGAAACTCCTTCTGGAAAAACGTCGAACCCCCCGAAGTTTTTAGGTCAGAAGGCTTCTTATAGGCGAAGAGGTAGACCGAGGGGGTGCCTGGGGCCACCACACCATGCCCTGGAGCGGCCAGGCCCAGCCACGCTGGGGTGTGGCCACCTGCCCTCCTCCATCTCGTATTCGCTCTGAGTCTTCGAAAATAGGCACTTTGGCTTTTGTCCCGTCCAATTCCGAGAATATTCATTTTCTAACTTTCCTGGAACCAAAAACAGCAGAAAACAGGCAGCTGGCACTATGGATCTTGTTAATAGGTTAGTCCAAGAAATCATATGAAAAGTACGCCAAAGTGTGGACAAAACACAAGAAAGTGGATAAAACCAAGCATGGAGCATCAAAAATTATAGGTACATTTGCAATGTATCAACATCCCCAAGCTTAACTCCTGCTCGTCCTCGAGTAGGTAAGTGATAAAAAGAAAGAATAATTTTTGAGGTGACATGCACCATCAAAGACTTGACTAAAATATTTGTAAACATTCAAAGCTGGGATCATAGCACTTCAATCATAACATGAAAGACAAAGTTCTAGCAATAAGACAAAAAAACTATGATGCAACATGAAAAGGCACAAACAAAAGATTCATGAATAACAATGCTTTGCAAGACGTTTGTTTGTTTCACATAAAGAAAACATAGCATAGTGACATTCAGCTTGTCCCTCATAGAGTAGCAAACATAAATGCATAGGACACCTTCAAAGTTTACAAGAGTGACTAGATACAAACATTTTAAAGCAAGCAATATCAAGGTATGCATCAATCAGCAAGTCTTGGGACAATGCACATAGAACTAAGAATGGCCACTATGCTCTCAAGGAAGTGCTCATAGAATGTGTGGAGACTCAACAAGGAAATTAAAAGGTTTTGAATAGTGTGAAAGGCTTCCAAATGCTGAAAGTATGGTACTCATTAGCTTTCAGCTCTCATTGCCCCTGTCATAAGCATATTTAATGTGGTTAAGGTGAAAGTGAGGTCCAATCTGAGTTATATGCTTGACAGACTATAAACTGAAAATCCCAGGTCCCTTGAGTACGAGGGCCGCTCCTCATGCTACTCAACTTTAGTTACCGGTAAGTTCTTGTCATCGTAAGTATGTGCGTATCTCAGAGAACCGCCAACGGGGATGCCTTGGGCATCCCCAAGCTTTGACGCTTGTACTTCTTGGATATTAATTGGGGTGAAACTCGTGGCATCCCCAAGCTTGAGCTTTAGTCCATCCTTCATCTCATTACTCATTTCTTCCATACACCTGAAATTTTTCTTCATACAAAACTTCACAGAATCTTTATTAGCAACATTAGTGCACTCAATATAAATAAGTCTTAAGGTTCAGTTCTAACACCAAATAAACTTCCATTAAAACACTATCTACTGTAGCACTTCCCTCAAAAATCTCAATTCCCCAAAAGAACTCAAAAAGGAACCAACAAGAAGCAAATGCAGAAAATGGCAGAAATCTGTCAAAACAGACCAGCAGGTAAAGACGAATTTTTTCGAAAACCTTCTGTTGCTCGAATCAAAAAGTATTGAACTAACAAAAGTTAGATAACAACCTGGGGCAGAATCACAAAAATTCACTCCTCAAAAAGACGTTCAGAGATTTTACACGAATTTTTACGGTGAAGCACAAAAATCTGTTTCGGGACAGCAACTTTCCCAATCATTAATTCTCTCTCATTAGAGGTTACTCTTGGCACAAAAAGCAAATAAAAAGGATAAGGAGCGGTTATTACAGAAGTAATAACTTCCAAGACTCATCTAAAGTTTTTGGGTTATCTCCCAATAAGTACTTTTCTTTAACGCCTTTAAGTTAGGCATAAGCAAAAAAACAAAAATGGATAGAATAGAAGTAAGCGGAGATAATCATGGTGAAAACATTGTTTTGTTCAATGAAATCCTTTTGTTAACAAGGTTGATCAGGTCTTGTTACCAAAACAATTTCATATGAGACAAAACTTTGTATTCCACTAATGATTATGTTACCTCAACCTTGATAGCAATGGTCCCAATCATAATAGTTTCAAATTTTTCTCTTGGTATGGTACAATATATTTCTCCAACTTGAATGCCCTCAACATGTTCAATTGAATTCAAACCATAAGTCCTTTCAATCTTCTTGGGGAAATAGATAGTATGTTCCTTGTCATTAACATTGAAGGCCAACTTTCCTTGATTACAATTAATAACAGCTCTTGCAGTATTAAGAAAAGGTCTCCCAAGAATAATAGACATATTATCATCTTCAGGAATTTCAAGCACAACAAAATCAGTTAATATCAAGCAATTGTGAGCCACCTGAACAGGTACATCCTCACATATACCCACAGGAATAGTGGTAGATTTATCAGCCATTTGCAAAGATATATCGGTTGGTATCAATTTTTCAAGTTGAAGCCTCTTATAGAGAGAGAAAGGCATAACACTAACTCCAGCTCTCAAATCACACAAAGCAATTCTAACATAACTGTTCTTAATAGAGCAAGGGATAGTTTGAATCCCTGGGTCTCCAAGTTTCTTAGGAATCTTACCATTGAAATAATAATTAGCAAGCAAAGTAGAGATTTCTTCATTAGGGATCTTCCTTTTATTCGAGACAATGTCCTTCATATACTTTGAGTAAGGAGGCAATTTAATAGCATCAGTCAAAGGAATTTGCAAGAATAAAGGCTTCATCCACTCACAAAACTTATTGTAGTGATCATCTTCTTTTGACTTGTGTTTCTTATCAGGGAGAGGCATAGGTTTTTGGACCCAAGGTTCTCTTTCACTACCATGTTTCTTAGCAATAAAATCTTCTTTGGTGTATTTAGTAGTCTTAGTGTGGTTTTCAGGTTCTTCTTCAACTTTTTCTTCATTAGGAACTTCATTTTCTTCATTACCACTTTCAGTTTCAGCATCAGAGATAGATATACTATTAGGATCTATAGCAGGTTCAGAGGGTTCTACAACAGTTTTATGTTTCTTTTTCCTTTTCTTACGAGTAGAACCACTATTTTCAGCTTGTCGAGAATCCTGCTCAATTCTTTTGGGATGCCCCTCAGGATATAGAGGATCCTGGGTAGCAGCACCACTTCTAGTTCTAATTTCATAAGCATGTTTTTCTTTAGCAGCATTCACTAGCAAGTCGTTTTGCACTTTAACGACTTGATCTATTTGAGTTTGAACCATTTGAAAGTGTTTAACAATCATTTTAACATCATTAGAGGTTCTTTCCACAATATCTTTCAACTCAACAATAGCTCTAGTGTTTTCCATTAGATGATTTTGCACCCTTTTATTAAAGTTATCTTGCTTAACAATAAAGATATCATTCTTCTAAGCATTGATCAGGAGGTTTAGAGTAAGGGATATCACCTTCATCAAAGTGTTGCAGAGAGTGTACCTCAATAGTGGGTGAGTAGGAAATAGGCTTACATAATTCTTCTATAGGAGGTAAATTCTTGATATCTGCAACTTTAATTCCCTTCTCCTTAAGACATTTCTTAGCTTCCTTCATCACTTCATCATTTAATTCAATAACTCCCCTCTTCTTTGATGTTGGAATAGGCTTAGGAATAGATGGTTCAGGTACAATTACTTCAGGTATAGCTTGTTTAGGAGGAGTCCAATCTTCATAATTCTTGCTTATTTTAGCCATTAATTCCTCAGCTTCCTTAGGAGTCCTATTCTTGAAAACACAATCAGCACAACTATCTAGGTATGTCCTAGATTCCTCAGTTAGTCCATTATAAAATATATCAAGACGCTCATTCTTAGGTAATGGACTTCTAGCCTGTGCATGAATCAAAGTACAAAACCTTTCCCAAGATTCAGGCAATACCTCTTTTTCTCCCTGTTTGAAATCAAAAAGTTCCTACAAAATAGCATGTCTAGCACTGGGAGGAAAATATTTCTGTAGGAAAGTACTAATCAAGCACTCAGGGCTATCAATAGATCCAGGAGGTAAATTACTAATCCAAGTTTTGGCTTCTCCTTTCAGTGAAAAAGGAAAAATCTTAGCAACAAAGTAAGTACGCATCTTAATATCATCAGAAAACAAGCCACTCACGGTAGAAAGTTCATTCATATGTGCTACCACACTTTCATTCTTAGTCCCACAAAAAGGTTCTTTCTCGACAATAGCTATGTAAGATAGATCGAGAGAGAAATCATAATCTTCATATGTAATGTTTATGGGAGAAGCAGCAAACTTAGCAGCAGGATATAATTTGGGTCTAATAGTACGCCTCTCAAGGAGACTCTTAGCATCGTCCTATCATGGGTGTTCTTACATTCTTTAATAAACTCATCGGTCATCTCAACATAATCTTCTTCAATATCATAACTCTCACTAGACTCAGGTGAGCTAACAGGTGTGGTAGTGTCTTCATTAGGAGTTTCAGTATTTGCAGCTATAGTTCTAGCAATCGTAGCATCTAGGAAAGGACCTAATGAACCACTCTTATCAAGCACAGTAGAAGCAACATCATAAGCATCAGAAGTTTCAGATTCAGCAGTAGTAGGAGTGTGTGTAGCATGTGTGTGTGGTGGTGTAACGAGCTTACTTATTACAGATGGTGAATCAAGAGCAGCAGAGGTGTTCAGAACCGTACCTCTTCCTGTAGTGGATGGTAAAATAGGAAACTTGCCATCACGAGACTTACCCATGATGGATGGATAGCAGCGAACAATAGAGAATCCAGGTGAACTTGATAAATAAAGCTATGGTCCCCGGCAACGGCGCCAGAAAATAGTCTTGATGACCCACAAGTATAGGGGGTGTATCGCAGTATTTTCGAGGGAAGTGAAACCCAATTTATTGATTCGACGCAAGGGGAGCCAAAGAATATTTATAAGCCTTAACAACTGAGTTGTCAATTCAGCTGCACCTGGAAACAATCTTGCTTTATCTTTGTAGTAGGAATACTAAAGCGTAAAGCAAAGGTAACAAAAGCGGATTCGGTAAGCATAGGGATGGATGATGGACAAGACAATTCACATAGCAATCAGAACATAGGGAAATTGCAGATAAATAAGATAAAGCACCCAAGTACTAGACAATCATAGGCATGTGTTCCATATATAGCCATACGTGCTCGCAATGAGAACTTGCAAAACATCTTTTGTCCTGCTAGCCCGTTTGCAGCGGGGCCTCTAGGGAACTAATGACAATTAAGGTGCTCCTTTTAATAGAGCACCGGAGCAAAGCATTAACACTCCATGAACACATGTGATCCTCACATCAAAGCCATTCCTTTCCGGTTATCCCGATTTCTGTCACTTCGGGGCCATAGGTTCCGGACAACAACGTCTGTATACAACTTGTAGATAAGACCAAGACCAATACTATCATAATGAATCAATAACATGTTCAGATCTGAAATCATGGCACTCGGGCCCTAGTGACAAGCATTAAGCACAACAAGTTGCAACAAAGTCATAAAGCACTAATAAAAGATACTAGGCACCATGCCCTAACAATCTGATGCCATTACATGAATGATCTCATCCAATCCCTACCATCCCCATAGCCTACAGCGGGGGATTACTCACTCATAGATGGAGGAAACATGGATGGTCGATGGAGAAGCGATGGTGATGATGATGGCGATGATCTCCTCCAATTCCCGTCCGACGGAGTGGTAAAGGAGTTTTGGTGCTGTTTCGTGGAATCTGGTGGTGGCAGGGAACTCCTTCTGAAATCATTGAACCCCAAAGTTTTTAGGCCAGAAGGCTTCTTATAGGCGAAGAGGTAGACCGAGGGGGTGCCTAGGGCCACCACACCATGCCCTGGCGCGGCCAGGCCCAGCCCGCGCCTGGGGGGGTGTGGCCAGCCCCTAGCCCTCCTCCATCTCATATTCTGGCTCCTGGAGTCTTCTGGAAAAATAGGCACTTTGGCTTTTGTCCCGTCCAATTTCAAGAATATTCATTTTCTGACTTTCCTGGAACCAAAAATAGCAGAAAATAGGCAGCTGGCACTGTAGCTCTTGTTAATAGGTTAGTCCAAGAAAGCATATGAAAAGTACTCCAAAGTGTGGACAAAACACAAGAAAGTGGATAAAACCAAGCATGGAGCATCAAAAATTATAGATACATTTGCAATGTATCAAACTATATTATGTATCCTTTTTGAATCAACTTTCACATCCCTATTCCAACTCTTTTACAGCATCCAACTTAATTTATTTCTACAGAAAGTATATATTGATAATGGTCTTGGCAACATGAAAAAAATGAAAACTAAAAATAAAGGAAGTAAGATACAAACGCTCCAAGTTTCTGTGATAGTAATGTTTTGCTCGAAAAACAGAAAGTAGACGTGTGCAAACCGAGAGTTTGGTTGGTCTAGTGGGGTTCTGTGGGCATCCCCAAGCTTATGGTTTTCACCATCCTTAGATAGCTCTTGGTGCAGCTCCTCTAATTCCTGTGAAAAAACTTCAACATAAAAATTTCTCCCATCTTTTTTCTGTGGGGCTGACATTAGTGGGTACAAAAGGAATAATGTTTGCTACAAGAAATTCCTAAACAAAAGTATATATGGAGTTTCCAGTAGGTATATAATGTTGTATGCTTTCTGATATATTGCAAATGTATCTATAATTTTTGATGCTCCATGCTTGGTTTTATCCACTTTCTTGTGTTTTGTCCATACTTTGGAGTACTTTTCATATGATTCCTTCGACTAACCTATTAACAAGAGCCACAGTGCCAGCTGCCTGTTTTCTGCTGTTTTTGGTTCCAGGAAAGTCAGAAAATGAATATTCTCGGAATTGGACGGGACAAAAGCCAAAGTGCCTATTTCTCCAGAAGACTCCAAGAGCCAGAATACGAGACGGAGGAGGGCCAGGGGCTGGCCACACACCCCCAGGCGCGGGCTGGGCCTGGCCGCGCCAGGGCATGGTGTGGTGGCCCCAGGCATCCCCCCGGTCTCCCTCTTCGACTATAAGAAGCCTTCTGACCTAAAAACTTAAGGGGGTTCGACGTTTTTCCAGAAGGAGTTCCGTTCCACCACCACCACCAGATTCCGTGAAATGAAGCACCGTAAACTCCGCTCGCACCTCGTCAGACGGGAATTGGAGGAGATCATCACCATCATCATCATCATCGCTTCTCCATCGACCATCCATGTTTCCCCCATCTATGAGTGAGTAATCCCCCGCTGTAGGCCATGGGGATGGTAGGGATTGGATGAGATTGTTCATGTAATGGCATCAAATTGTTAGGGCATGGTGCCTAGTATCTTTTATTAGTGCTTTATGACTTTGTTGTGACTTGTTGTGCTTAATGCTTGTCACTAGGGCCCGAGTGCCATGATTTCAGATCTGAACATGTTATTGATTCATTATGATAGTATTGGTCTTGGTCTTATCTACAAGTTGTATACACACGTTGTTGTCTGGAACCTATGGCCCCGAAGTGACAGAAATCGGGATAACCGGAAGGGAATGGCTTTGATGCGAGGATCACATGTGTTCACGAAGTGTTAATGCTTTGCTCCGGTGCTCTATTAAAAGGAGCACCTTAATTACCAGTAGTTCCCTAGAGGCCCTGCTGCAAACGGGCTGGCAGGACAAAAGATGTTTTGCAAGTTCTCATTGTGAGCACGTATGACTATATATGGAACAAATGCCTAGGATTGTCTAGTACTTGGATGCTTTATCTTATTTATCTGCAATTGCCCTATGTTCTGATTGATATGTGAATTGTCTTGTCCATGCAACGCCCGTCCATCCATCCCTATGCCTACCGCACTCGAATCCCACTGTTTACTGCTTTTGTTACTACTGTCTTTGCTTTACTACTGCTGTTACTTTACTATTCCTACTAGAAAACTGTTGCTACTGATAAACTGTTGTGAGCAAGATTGTTTCCAGGTACAGCTGAATTGACAACTCAGTTGTTAAGGCTGATAAATATTCTTTGACTCCCCTTGTATCGAATCAATAAATTGGGTTTTACTTCCCTCGAAAATACTGCGATACACCCCTATACTTGTGGGTCATCATTTTCTCATAAACTCAAATTAATCAAAAAGATTCAACTTAAAATCTTAAAGAACGCATCAAACAAAATGAGACAGAATTTGTCCAGAAAATAGCAACAGCAAAACACAGTTGGTTACCCTACTTAAGCATGTCCATTGTTTTGAAACTTTACGAGCATATAGAGGATGAAAAGTTGTAACTACAGTTAAAATTTGAGCTCAATCGGAGTTACAGAGCAGAAATGAAAAATCATATGGTAATAGATTCGTGCAGGAATATGCAACTCCATATATATGTTCAACTTTTTCAATCCAAAATGAGTAAAACTTAGTACTTTATTGAAAATTCCAGAACAAAAATAAAAACTAAGGTCTCCTGTTATAGAAAGAGGATACAAAGAAAATTAAAACAAAAATAATCGGATTGCCTCTATCAAAGCGCTTTCTTTATAGCTAGGCTTACTTACTTGATATCAAGATGGTTTAAGCTTATGAGGTAGCTTGGACATACCCAATCTTGAATGCTTGTATTCCTTTGATACATGTGAGGTTCTCCCAGGGGTAACATCCCAAGCTTGAGTTTTTATTCTTCTTAATCTTCATTCATCACCCTCAACTCTTTCACTTGAAAACTCTTTCCACGCAAAACTCATCATAAAACTTGATTAGAGTGGTTAGTGCCTCCATAAATTAAATCCCAATAGGTACAACAAAGACATATCATGAAATAAACATTAGCTAATGTTACTATGGTTTCGTATTGCTCTTTGATAAAAAGGAATCGCACAAAACAAAGGTAACAAGACTAATGCATAATAGAAATAAAATCTGTCAAAACTAGATAGTCTTTAAAGATCGAATTTTTAGAGGCACTTACATTGCTTAAATCAAAAAACTTTGAACTAATGAAATGTGGGTAAAGAGCTGAGTATTGCTTACGTGAAATTTCAGGTCAAAATTCCTCTTATGTGATTTTTAACATTTTTTGCAGTGAAGCCGAGGAATCTGTTTTTTGGACAGCAAGTTACAATTGTTTGACTTACCTCTCAAAAGAGGTTATTCTTGGAACAAAGATGAGAAAGTAAGATACAAGGGTGATGTTACAATAGTAATAAACACTAATTTTTTGTTTTATAATGGGAGAAGCTTTAATGATAGATATTTTGCAATGGTTCCATCGGCACCCAACTTCTCCATTGCTTATCTTTCTCATTTACTTTCCCAAAATTTATAAAAAGTGAAAATATTAAACTAATTTTTATAAATCAGTAGGTAAAGTTATTTTACATGTTACATGGATATCAAGGTGTGCTCAAATTTAATAGTATTTGAAAGCATGTGGAGCACACCACAAAGCACATAAAGATTAACTTTTAAGTCTAACTCTCTTCCTATGCATTGGCATTTTATATGTGAATAAATAGCAGCAAGGTTGTGGTATCCAATGCATATAATGATCAATAGCTTTCATTTTAAATAATATAGAAATATAAAGAGGGCTCTTATCTCTTCCTCTCTCATAATAGTTGCAAGCATCAAAAGTAAACTTAATCTCATAGTTTTGAATAGATTCACCATATAAAGGCAAGTCATCTAATGAGCATATTGGATCATCTAACTCAATTATATCACTTTCATCCTCCCATATATTAGTCATAATTGTTCCACATAGAGGACTACTAGACAATGAAAGATCATCATCATTAATAAGGATGTGTTCATTACCATTGTTGGGTGTAGGAGATGGGTAGCTACTCCATTCTTCCTCTACTTGTTCTTCCTTTTCCTCTTCTTATTGGGGTGGCATGGCATCACCAAGCTTAGGCTTTTGTCATCTCCTTCCTTGGCACTTTCAACATTATCTCTTGCATCCAAAAGGTTAGTGCCCAAAAGAATATATTTGACATAAAAATCATATATATCATGGTTAATCTTGGAAAAAGGATCCATCTAATTTTTTTGGGTTTTAGTTTTATATAAAAGAAAAGGGTACTAAAAATAAACTAGCAATGCAAGAAATAATAGAATCCTAGCGATACGCTCCCCGGCAACGGTGCTAGAAAAGTATCTTGATAACCCCCAAGTGTAGGGTATCACCGTAGTACAATTCAATAAGTATTTGAGTGTCGAACCCACGAGGAGCTGAAGGTAAACTATCTATTCTCTAAATCCCTATAACCCTCTTATATGGCCGTCTATGCAAAGCTAGGATCTAAGTGTGTGTTTTGTTTTGGTACTAGGTAGAAAATAAATAAAGTATGTGTTAGTGGAAACCACAAGTGAACTAGTGCAAGTTAAATTGATCTAATGAAGTGGAGTGGTGGCAAGTTTTCTCAAGTAGCAAATTCCTCAAGTAGCAAGTTTCTCTAACGGAGTGAATGTTTAGGCAATTGTCATTTCATTCGTTTATTTGGTTGGTTATTGTTTCTTCTAGGACGGAGCCTTAATTAGGTGCAGCCAAATAAATGTGCATACACAACTCTTATGATGGATTCTAAGGCCATGTTACTGAGAAAATATAGGAATTATTAAGACATAATTGTCCCACCATAGCTATAAACTCTAGGGTCCCCGATATATGTCCCCCCTAATGTAACTTTATGGATTGGACCATGGTTTTCTATCCTCCACGGTCTTTCCCACTCCATTACATCACGGTGATCACCTTACATGCATTGCCCCACATATGTGTGCACTCATATATTGTACAAGAAGTCAATTATAAAACATATTGAATGCAACCAATAAACGAACTATTTTACTTTTTCCATAATAATTCACTACTCAAGCAAAGACATGGAGTCACAATATATCAAGGGAAGATAAAATATTGCTTCACACATCATGTTTGCTAAGAGATTACAGTAGGGAGACGGAGAGGATCTTGCTGTAGGTGTTGATGATGAACACGCTGGAGGGGGGTGGAGCCCTCCGGAGGAGATTCCAGTGGCATTTCCCCCTCCGATCTTCTCCGATGGCAGCCTCCTGACTCTGTTTCTGTGTTTTCAATCTCCTCCTCCGTCTGTGTCGAGGATCATTGAAAGGGGGTATATCTAGTAGGTTTTAGGTCAAGACAAGTTGTTTAGCAAAAGAATCGACGACATCCGAGACTCGAGTGAGGAAAGAGCATACCAACCGCGGCCGGGGTGGGTCGTGGCTGCTGTGCCCGTTCCCTCCTCGGTACCATGAAGTTTCAGTTCAATTGAACGTCGTTTGGGTACCTGAAAGTCTCTGCCTCGGCAAGGTTAATTCCAAAGCAATATGGAAAAAATGTGAATTATTCCCAATAATCTTTATAAAATATGAATATAACCCATATATGATGCAAATATGTTGGAATATGAAGTAATAAAGTGAAAAGTTCATGTATGCATTTTACATGCATCACTAACACCTAATCATCATGGTGTGCTTTATAACGGAGAACTTTATTAGTGGTGCACACTAAGGGAGATCAAAATAATCCGAATTAAATTTGAGAGATCATATTATAATGCTACCGTCATATATCTAATACAAAATAAAATAAGATGCATAAAGAATTTAACATCATATGTAATGTGACATGACATGGTCCTTGTGCCTTGATCTCCATCGAGCGCTCCCTGCACGACACTAGGTCCATGGTGCCACCATGTCGTGGCCAAAAATTTCATAAATACTTACTATGACCATATCATATCACATGTCCTGAAAAATAAAGTTAAATTCCTCTAATTTATATTTTGCAAGTTTTATGTGGCTGTTAGGGATTTTGCAAAGTGAACCATTTCTTACCTACGAACTTTCAACCACAACATGGGTTGACTAGTTTTCGCTTTAAATCACTTGTTCATGGTCATCCATTGTAAATGCCATATCAACTATTCTAAGAGAGACAAACACCCGCCAATCACATATATGGTACAAGCTATATGTTAGGTGTGAAACTAGTCTCATGTAAGAGTACGTCTAAGGTCGATCCGGGTCGCTTCATCAAATAATATCGCGATATGAACAAGTGTACGTGACATGGGTATGCCCAATAGGCACTCGACTACAGCCTACCTGGTGCGGCTCAACGGAAGGCGCACTCGACGACCTGCATAGGTCCATGATGCCCATGACGGTTCGACTGATATGAAGCCCATATGGACACCGACTCCCAACGTACAAGACAAGAAAAGCTCAAGACTAGAGTTCTAATCTAACTTGTAACCAACTCGTATTTGTACCTGAGACGTAGCCTCCCCATATATAAAGGCTAGGAGGGTCCAACGAGAAGGCAATATCCTCTCCCCCAATAGATAGATCTACGATCTCCCACGCTACGCCACAATAGATCTAGACATCGCGACTCCCCAAATAGATATATCTACGATCTCCCACACCGACACATACGTCAGATCTAATCTGCGCATACACTGCCATCGGCGACATTGTAATCTTTCAGATTATCATCAATCAAGAGCAGACAAGCAGGAGTAGGGTCCTCTACGAGGCCTGAACCTGGGTAAACCTTGCGTCCTGTGTGCTTGTTTGCTAGCCGTACCGAGATCTCCAGTGCTCCTCAATTCCTGAACCTAAGTCCATAACAATGGGCATTGATGAGTTAAACCCTCGTCAATTGCAGTCTCGACGGCTCCATCAATAGCAATCTACGATTCATCGGCTTCCGGCGAGAAGATCTACTTCGGCTCCCTCATAGCCAGCAACGGTCGGATCGCATCCGGTCGATTCGTCTGTGTCGATGCATTCAGATCCTTCATCAACAAATCTGCGTCATCACCATCGACTTCATCTTTACCAAACATGCGCTCGGGAGCTCAACATGAGCGATCACCTCACGCGGCTCGCTGTGGTCTTCGGCTGTCGTGACCCACTACGGCCTTCGGCTCCGACGAATCAAGGACTCCTTCGGCTACAACAACCCGCTTCGGTCTTCAGTAGCCACAGCCTGCTGTAGTCTTCGACTCCACCGTACGACCCTCTTCGGTCCTCGGCTCCAACTACTCGGGGGCTCGGGGGCTCCCTCGGCGCCGGTGACCCGCTGCGGTCTTCGATTCCATCGACCCGCTGCGGTGTTCTACTACAGAGACCCGCCATGGTCTTTGCAGTCGCAAGTTGCATCGACTCCATGTACGCCGCATCGACCCTGTCGACATCGGTGATTCTACACTCGGGGGCTCCGTCGACTCCGCTTCGGAGACCTGCCACGGTCTTCAACTTCGGCGACCCGCTGCGTTCTTCAGCTTAGTCTTCGACTCCGCCAACCTATTGAGTCTTCGACTCCATCACGCGACCTGCTGCGGTCTTCGCCTCCACCGACCTGTTGTGTCTTCGACTCCACCACGCGATCCTCTACCGCGTCGATTTCATCCACGCTGCATCAATTTCGTCCACGACAACTACCAATAAAGCTAAGTTTCTCTCTACTTAGAACTGATTCTTTTTAAACTCGCACTCGAAACACTCAGGGGTTGCTCCCTCTTCGAGTAACCTAATGTGCCATCGACTCCACGCACTCGAGCACCTCATACGCGATAGCCCGAGTAGCTGATTCTGCCTGACCGTCGAATCCTTGAACCTCGAGTGCCTCGGCAAGGTACTGAGACTAAGGGTAATCAGGCTAACGAAAAGGCCTAGCATACAGTGCAAAGTGTCGATTCGATTGGCACCAGAATTTTACTTTGCAAACCAACATGCAAATATTCTTTACAAGATACAAGTACTTCACAATTCTTAATGTTTTATGCAGCTTACAAGGATGTCGACTGTGTCGAGCTATTCTATCGGGTCCTCCAACAGGAGTCGACAAAACAACTAGCTACGCTATACACTCAAGACCCGAGTCGAGTTCCTCCTCGGATGGCTGCATCGCTTGCTGCTACACACATGCGACGTTGGCAGCGCACTCAACCGAAGTGACTACGTCGACTCCATCCATATCATCGACTCGCCTGGCTAGAACTCCTGATTTCTCCTCGCGTGATTATCGATCGCGACTGCAAGATACAATATTCGAGTCTCTGCCCGAGTCTACGACTCCGCCAGACACTCGGGGGCTACTCCAAACTGAAGCGCTGGTCGCGCATATACAAGATCCTTGAGTGACACGCTCTGAATCCTCACTCGAATCCACGATTCGACTAAGGACTCGGGGGATACTCCCATAGGGAGCGCTGGCCGCGCACCCGAAGAATTTTATGAAGATTTGCTAGCATTATGAAAACCCTTCACTCGAATCTATGATTCGATTGTGGGCTTCGGGTTACTCCCATAGGGAGCGCTGAAAGCATATTCGACTGAAACAAGCAAACAAAAGACGACAACAGTCGTAAAAGTTATTTAGTCCCTGCCTGAGTCTTCGACTCAACCAGGCACTCGGGGGCTACTCCCAGCAAACAAAAGACAACAGCAGTCGCAAAATTTATTTAGTCCCTGCCTGAGTCTTCGACTCAACCAGGCACTCGGTGACTACTCCCATAGGGAGCGCTGGTCGTGCACCCTATGATTATTTTTCCTTGTACATCGTACTGTCTGTCGATAACATCCACACTCGAATGCTATGGCGACTCCGCCTCATATTTTCCCTACAAAGAGATTACGTCTCCTGGGTCACCCGAATCATCTCTGCGATGACAAAAAATTCGGATGTCGTGCTTACAACGTGAAGATAAGACCTGAATAAGGCCTGGCAACGCATCTGCCGCGCTCTACTAGAAATATATCCGTATCTACAGGTAAGATGAACACGCCTTGACGGACGCGTCGAGTGCTCACATTTACACACTGGAATTCGACTCATGTAAGACCTCCGCGGCCTGAGTCGAATTACGCCAGCAATTTCCGGATTCGAGTCCGGAGACTCGAGTTTGACTAGGTGGCGTTGTTTTTGCCCTAGAGCAATTAACTGGTCTCGATCCATCGAGCACACCAGGCACGTTTACCATCATCCCTATGAACTACTACAAATTCGACTGACTCGATGTACTTCCGGGTGAAGTTCTTCGCACTCGACACAATTGTCGACTCCGACATCCTAATGCAAAGATCAAGACTTCTGAGTCTCCATTCGAATCTACGATTCACATGGACACTCGGGGGCTACTGACATGGGTATGCCCAATAGGCACTCGACTACAGCCTACCTGGTGCGGCTCAATGGAAGGCGCACTCGATGACCTGTATAGGTCCATGACGCCCATGACGGTTCGACTGATATGAAGCCCATATGGACACCGACTCCCAACGTACAAGACAAGAAAAGCTCAAGACTAGAGTTCTAATCTAACTTGTAACCAACTCGTATTTGTACCTGAGACGTAGCCTCCCCATATATAAAGGCTAGGAGGGTCCAACGAGAAG
This sequence comes from Avena insularis, assembly GCA_023614405.1. Lineage (NCBI taxonomy): Eukaryota > Viridiplantae > Streptophyta > Magnoliopsida > Poales > Poaceae > Avena > Avena insularis. The sequence continues at coordinate 177,472,051 of CM042686.1, forward strand.
GCAATATCCTCTCCCCCAATAGATAGATCTACGATCTCCCACGCTACGCCACAATAGATCTAGACATCGCGACTCCCCAAATAGATATATCTACGATCTCCCACACCGACACATACGTCAGATCTAATCTGCGCATACACTGCCATCGGCGACATTGTAATCTTTCAGATTATCATCAATCAAGAGCAGACAAGCAGGAGTAGGGTCGTCTACGAGGCCTGAACCTGGGTAAACCTTGCGTCCCTGTGTGCTTGTTTGCTAGCCGTACCGAGATCTCCAGCGCTCCTCAATTCCTAAACCTAAGTCCATAACAATGGGCATTGATAAGTTAAACCCTCGTCAATACGTGAGAGGGTAACAACTATAAAATCAATGCCAACATATCACTATGTGTTCTAATAGTACCAACACATCTACGCATAGATCGTCTCTGATATCACTATAGGGTTCTGGTAGTAGAAAACACAAATTTTCCTAGCAACTAGAACGATATAGCCAAGATCTATTATATGTAAATGTAAGGTAACCGAAGGATTTAGTGTTCATATCTTCGAAGACCGAAAAATTTTACGTTCCAATGAACGCGGATAATATAGTCGTATGGCAACGCGGACCTCAAGTTCATGCAAGCCTACAAGCGAGGAGTGCTACGACTAGCAGCACCCCCCAATTTCTACTTGCATCCGGCGTAAACGACGTCCCCTGGGATCCAGTCTAGCAAAGCAGTGGAAGAACAATGATTTGGATCGAAGATCTTGTAGCACGATGACATGCGTATGGTAGGAAAGTCTAACCCCCGTTTGCACATTCTAATATTACGGATACATAGATGAGGAAGAGCGAGAAAGAGAAAGAGAGGCAAAAGCAATGGGGTGAATGAGGAGAGGGGCTCCCCTCCTCCTTATATAGGCCAAGGGGGAAGGGGGCACCTAGGGGGTGCCGCCTCCTAGGGGCCTGCCCTAGGACAGTAGCCGGCTTCCCCTTGCCATGCCGCGCACCTCCCTCCCCTCCTTAGGCCACCGGCCACTTTGAAAGGTGGGGCGTCCCCTAATGGGCCGCCACATGGTGGCCCATTAGGGGTTGGCCATATATTTAATATTTAATTCATTTAATCTATATCTAATAATATAGAAAGTACGGTTTTTTGTTCGTCTAACACTTGTTTTGGACATATTTTTCCTCCAGCCAAACAATGTATTACCACTAATACCACCAGTAAGTAAAAAAAAAAAAACGTTTGGTATTTTTCAGTCGCGTGTCGCAACTTGATTCTAGGGACGGTGGCATCTCTTCCCTATCTCGCTGGTGTACGGTGTCCGTATTTTTGCATGTTTTGGTTTCATTGCTTACCCTGACGTATCATGCACGGGCTCTGTGCGTTGCTCCGGAAAAAGTCCCACTGTAAGGTCCATATAAGCGCTCATATATACACGCCAACTTTTCTGGGGTGTCGGGAATAGATTTGGGAGCCGATCGAGATGAATATTTCCGGTCGAGGTTTTTGGGTTGGCGATGGTCTTTGATAGTGCGGGGATGATCGGGCCAGGAGATCGTCCGGGACCTGATGCAAGATCGACCGCCATAGTCACTCTGGCCACGAGCACCACCTGAGCGAGCTCGTAGATAAAGCATGCTAGCCCACATGATGGAAGGGCCTTATGTTCTGCAATCATACAACATATTAACTATGGTTTGGTCGACTCGACAGCCGTTCCATTGTCCTTTGCCTCGAACCGTGAGCATGCAAAATAGATTGAGAAGGTCGTGCGTGCACTTGGGCCTCAAGCATGCATGCATGTCTATGTCTTTATGGAACATATGTTGTGAATAGCAAATTTAAGGATTCTTGGCAGCGGTGTTGATGTTCGCCATGTTGTTCACCTGGTCATATGTTGCGCATACAATCACTTCGTCTCGATCACATTAAGATATTTATGCTACAAAAAGCTGATGAGATGCTTTCATTCCTTTTCTTGCTAGGGTTTGTGGTCGATCGATCTGATCTGATAGGTAGGTTTGTGGGGTTCAGAGCTACGCCATGCTACAGTAATTATTGAGGATGTCCGATTCTTCAATTTCAATTATTTAGTTTTTCAACAGATATAGACATACACTAGCTCTTTTATTACGGAGTAACATGTTTGTAGAGAGAGACGCCTACATGAAAGGGAGAAATCGGACCTGGGTTGGGACAAATTTAATGGAATAACCATTCCTATATGCCTACTGTTTCTTACACTCATGTCCAAGTGCAGAATCGGAAGAAGTGATCATAATTCTAGAGGGACTGAAGCTGGCCTTGATTTTCCCTTAAAGCAACCTGATCATTGAATCTCATTGCCGCTTGGTCCGTGAGGGATTTTTCAATCCTGAGGAAATGGATGAACGGTGGCCGACATTGCAAAGGAGTTCAAGAAGCAAGAACGGGTTTATCTCCCCTTTCTGCTAGCAAAAAATAAACATGAAGATAATTCTTTTGGCAGGCAAGTGTCCAGATAGTTGTGTTGTTGGCATTGTTCCTGGCTCAGTCCGTCCTCTCTGCCGCACCTGACTAGGCTTGAGCCAAAGATTTTAAGTACAACAATACACATGACTTTTAGGTTCTAAGTCCATAAAGAAGTAATTTTGTTTTCTAATTGACAATTCGATTCCCTCGCTCAGTACACTCGCAAACAAAACTCAATAGGAACCCTAATCTGGCATAGATAGGGACTCCTAATCCTACTCTTGGTGGTGGGAAGATAACACAAGAAAGAACCGCATTCTTGACATTAGCCCGAGAAATCAGAGATGAACATTGATGTGTGTGAAACAGACTCCTATCTTTTATTTCTGTCGTAACGCATAGGTTTTGTGCTAGTTAAATACTAAAATACATAATTCAAGTCTCTGAATAATTCATCGACTCCGAAACCTTTCAGGTCTCTCTAGAACAATTCTGGAGTTCCCTCTCTTTTCTACGATGATATCGAATCAAACCCTAAGCATCATCTACTGTTAAGAGTGCCACCGTAGGGTTCAGGAATGCTCAGCATGATCGATACACCTCTCCGATCAATGAACAACAGCGGGATCTGGAAACCCATGATGCCCCCCATGCATTCCACGAATTAACTCGATCACTTGAACCTTAAACATCGAGTCCCATTCCCTTTGCTACACAATACCTGATTTTTTCAAGATCTGATCATCACTATCACTATACCTAGTTCGATCTTGTTACCAACAAATACATTTACTGGTTCCCGTGATATTATATTCTCGTGACCTAGTCACATGCTTGCAAACTTCGTAGATATAATCTTATCGAGTGGGCCTAGAGTATCTATCCGTCACACGGATGGAAAAATCCTGATATCGATGCATACGCCTCAACCTATCCTCCGGAATACCTGAGAGACACCTTTATGATCACCCTATTACAGTGTGATGGTTAATACAGTCAAGGGAGCCCCCGATGATAGTGATTAGATTACTATGTTCCTCTAGTTATTTCAATGTTGAACTTTATGACTGAATCTCATTCCAATACTTCAGTTGGGTGTGTGTCTATCACATCATTCACACAGTGACATGAAATCATTGTCAATTGACACAAATGTCTATGAGGACACCTTGATCATTAGTTGACCAATGAGCTAGTTGAACATGGGCTACTAGGGACTTGGTCTGTTTACATACCACACGTGTAATAATGTTTCTGCTTAATATAGTTATATCATAACATAAAACTTATTATAAACATTTGAGATATAACAATAAAAACACCTTTATTATTTTCCTCTATGGCATATATCCAACAGATATTGGTGGAGGAGGCGTTCCCAGTAGGGCCTGCCTGGCTCCGGCCCCACTATAGCGGCTAAAAAACGAAGGTGCGGGGCCAAATCCATGGTGTCCATAGGGAATACAATTGTAACCCACCAAACACAAGCGCAAGGGCAGGGTGCCTAATGTGGATCCTATTCTAGAATATGAGGGTGTTCGGTTGGAGGGGCGACGAACTCTCCTTAAAGAGTACCTCTGGCAACATTAGATCAATGTTGTTTACCTTGAAGAAACAATCAAACATGACTTCATGGATGTGGAGCTCCGTAACTTGGAATTGGCAACAACTTATACTGTTGTTGGTTGTTGGCCTCAGAGCACTCAGGTGGAATGCTTATGGGGATGCACGATAGAGTTTTTGAGGTCGACCATGTGGATAAGGGCTAGTTCTTCCTAAGTGCAGCTTCACTCCACTGTGATTCGCACCATACCATGGAGATCATGGCGGTGTATGGACATGCGGATGATGGGTGCTCTGCAGGTTTTCTAGATGAGCTTTCTCTCAAGATTGCAGGATGCAATCTTCCCTTAAACCCGGGAGGAGACTTCAACCTAATCAGTTCTACTGAAGAAAAAATAATGATAATATTGGTAAAAAATTAACCTATTCAATGCACACATAGCAAAATGGATGCTCCGTGAAATTCCACACACGGGTGCACGTTTCACCTGGAAGAACATACATCTGAACCCGGTAAGATGTGTTCTAGACTGGGTCTTTATCTCAATGGGGCCTGAGTCTATTTTCCCACTATCCTCTCTTGTTGCGGAAACGAGCATGGGATCGGTTCACACCCCGCTTATCTTTGACATGGGTAAGGGTGCCGGAGTGAGAAGCAACCATTTATTTTTCGAATCAGGATGGTTTGAAGTCCAAGGATTTTGGGAGCTGGTACAAACGAGGTGGACGAACCTTGCAAACAATGCCAGGGGCAGAGACATTGTTGACTGGTGGCAACATATGTCCTCTGGCCTACGACAATTCCTCCGTGGGTGGGGCGCTAACCTTGGCAAAGAGCAACAACGCAACAAAGACTCACTGCTGGTGCAGATCACAGGGTTGGATTTGCAAGCAGGCTCGGTGGGTATCGATGAGGAAGGATGGGCCTTATGATACTTCCTAGAGGAGCAACTCTGACAGATTCATGGAGTGGAAGAGGAACATTGGTGTCAGTGTGGTGGAGTGAGGTGGGTCTTACAGGCGATGCCAACACCAAGTACTTTCGTGTTGTGGATAAAGGGAGGCACGGGAAGTGCAATTTCATGGCTCTAACCATGCCCTATGGCATTATGATGGACAAATCAAACATTCAAGCCCATTTATACGATTTTTATCCTGAGCTTCTCGATTCCACCACGGAGCGCACCTGCGGGCTATCTCCTCTCAACTAGGAAGGGGTGACATGGGTGATGGACAAAGAAAACTTGAAGCTATCTCTTACTTTTTGAGAGACAGGGTTGGAACTGGTTGTTAAGGAAATGAAATCCGACACTGCACCAGGCCCGGATGGGTTTCCAGCGCCTTTATTCAAAGCTTTTTGGTTGTGTGTTAAGCACACGGTGCTACACATTCCGAACAAATTCGTCCTCGACAGAATTGGTATATCTAGACTTAATTTTGCGATGTTGTCCTTAATCCCCAAAGTGCCACGCGCAGAGAGTATCTCGTAGTACCGTCCTATTGCCCTCATTAACATAATCATTAAAATCATTTCCAAAGTATATGCATATCACCTTGAACCTATTGCCCATAGGGTTAGTATCCCCAATCAAACTGCATTCACTAAGGCCCGCTTTATCCTTGATGGGTCACTTTTCTTTCCTAGAGATTGTTCATGAGTTGAGAAATAAGAAGCTGGGTGATTTCTTTCTTAAACTCGATTTCAAGAAAGCATACGACCATGTTAAGTGGGATTTTTGCTAGAGGTGTTGCGCCATAAAGGTTTTGATGAAGGGTATATCCATAGGATCTCCCATCTGGTCACGGGTGGCTAGACTATGATTTCTATCAATGGTGAGATTGAACCCTTCTTCCAAAACAAGTGAGGAGTGCGTCAAGGTGACCCACTCTCTCCCCTATTATTCAACTTTATCGGCGAGGCCTTATCTGCCATCCTCTCGCTAGTAAGCGAAGCAAGCACATAAGAGTAGTGGTCATGCACTTTATTATAGGGAGAATCACCACCTCCAGTATGCTGACGATACCCTGATTATGATTCAACAAGACGATAGGGAGATCGCCAACCTAAAGTTCCTCCTCATGTGTATTGAGGAGATGTCGGGCCTTGATACATTGCAAATGTATCTATAATTTTTGATGTTCCATTCTTGGTTTTATCCACTTTCTTGTGTTTTGTCCATACTTTGGAGTACTTTTCATATGATTTCTTGGACTAACCTATTAACAAGAGCCACAGTGCCAGCTGCCTATTTTCTGCTGTTTTTGGTTCCAGGAAAGTCAGAAAATGAATATTCTCGGAATTGGATGGGACAAAAGCCAATGTGCCTATTTTTCCGGAAGTCATCAGATGCCAGAATACGAGACGGAGAAGGGCTGGGGGCTGGCCACACCACCTGGTCGTGCGGCCAGGCCTGGCCCGCACCAGGGGGTGGTTTGGCCGACCCCAACACCCCCTCGGCCTCTCCTTCCGCCTATAAGATGCCCTCGGGACGAAAACCCTAAGTACCCGATCAAAAATCCACGAAGAGTCTCAGAGTCACCGTCATCTCCATCCCTAGATCGGGAGGGATCTAAAGCTCTTCTCGGCACCCTACCGGAGAGGGGAATTCACCCTGGAGGCCTTCTTCATCACCATGCAAGCCTCCGGTGTGATGCGTGAGTAGTTCATCCTTGGACTACAGATCCATGTAGTAGCTAGATGGCTGGTTCTCCTCCTTTGTGCTTTCATGTTTAGATCTTGTGAGCTCCGTTCATGATCAAGATCATCTATTTGTAATTCTGCATGTTGTGTTTGTGGGGATCCGATGGATATTGAGATGATATTTCAGATTGATTATTGATTCTATCATATCTTTGTTATTTGTGATCTTGCATGATTTCCGTTGTTAGTAGCTATCTTGGCCAAGTAGATGCTAGCAACTCCAAGAGTTAGTATTTATGCTCGATAGTGGGTTCATGCCTCTGGTAATCTGGGGAAGTGATAGAAATCTCTAAGGTACTAGATGTGTTGTTGCTACTAGGGAGAAAACAACAATCCTTTGTTCATAGAACAATCATATTGTTTACATTACACGCAATTCATAAAGCAATAATCTGTTGCTTGCAACTTAATACTGGAGGGGGTTCGGATGATAACCTGAAGGTGGATTATTAGTCATAGATGCAGTTGGATGGCGGTCTATGTATAATGTTGTAATGCCCAATCAAGTCTCAAAGGAGTCAAGATGATTAGTATATGCATGTATTGCTTTCTCGATGTTTGACAATTGCCCCGCTGTAATTTTTTCACCCAGCATGTTATCTATCTTAAGGAGAGCCATCTCTAGTGAACTATGGATCCCGGTCCTTTTCTTTTACATACAATCTATAAACTGTTTGCTGCTTTGTGTTTACTTTCTGCAAACTATTACTTCCTTCCATTCGATATGTTTAATCCTTTGTTTTTAGCAAAACATGGTGAGATTGACAACCTCATCGCAAGTTGGGGACAAAGTTCCGTGGTTGCGTTGTGCAGGTCTCCACGTTGCTACTAGCACCGGTAGTGCACCCTGCCAAGGCTCAGCTAGCAACACCTTTGGGGTGTTTCCTTGCTCCTACTGGTTTGATTAAACCTTGGTTTCATAACTGAGGGAAACTTGCTGCTGTGCTCATCATACCTTCCTCTTGGGGTTCCCAATAAGCTCTACATCAACACTGAGCCATCAGGCCTCAACATAAACTATCACAAGAGCGAAGTCATAGTGATGGGCCAACCTATTGGAGAGCAGCAATGTGTGGCTAACATGCTCAATTGTAATCTTGGGTTGTTCTTGTTTGTGTACCTTGGACTTCTAATCTCATACATTGACGATGGATCAGTGGCTCTTTGTGGTCAGAAAGGTAGCTAGCAGGATCGGGCCGTGGCTGAGTAGGTTCATTTCCTCGGGGGGAAGGCTCAATCTTACCAGTTCGTGCCTTGATAACTTGCCCTTGTTTGTGATGGGGTTGTTTCTACTGCAAGAGGGTATTCACGAGAAGTTTGATGTGGTGCAGTCCATGTTCTTTTGGGAAGGAATGAGATCAAAACATATGTACCACTTTGTTAACTTGCTAGTGTTTTGTAGGACAAAGGAGTGTGGTGGGCTGGGTCTCACGAACACCAAGAAGTTGAACATCGCCTTGCTCCTCAAGTGGGTGTGGAAGCTTTACTAGGGTGATGATTCCATCTGGGCCACCCTTATTTGCACCTAATACCCCGATGCCTACATCATGTTTGTTGGAGCAGGACAAGGGGGTCCTAGTTTTGGAAGAGCTTGCACAAAATCAAGCACACGTTTAAAGTTGCGGCACGCCATGAGGTGTTTGACGGCGACCACACCTTGTTCTGGCTCGACTGGTGGCACAGGGACGACCTCCTGAAAGATTCCTTCCCACTTATATTTGCAATCGTAGAGGATCAGATGATTTCGGTTAGGAAGGCCTACCCCGATGATGCGCTCAACATCAGGTTCAGGAGATCATTGGATCCAGCTGACACTACACAATGGTTGGCACTTATGGATGCCATGGAAGATGTTACACTTAGGGATGGTTAAGATAGGGTATCATTGGATCCAGCTAAGATCCCTCTCAAGAACAATATCTTCTCTTGACAGTTGGTCCTGGACCGTATCCCTTCGAGAATGTAGATTGCCACCCGCCACGGCCCATCAGATGGACAATGCGCGTTGTGTGGTGTGATGGAAGACACTACCCACATATTCTTCAACTACTCCCTTGCTAGGTTCGTCTGCGCTGCCCTGCGCAAAATTCTGGGTTGTAACTAGCACCCCTGTAGTTTTTCCCAGTACTTTGTGATTCTCTCAGGTTTTTCGAGGCAACCTAGACGCTTTTACTGTGGACCATTTTTGTTGCCCAATCCTGGGCGCTTTGGCTTATCCGAAACAAGCTTTCTATTAAGTACAAAGTGTTAAGGCATCCAGCTGCGATGCTTTATAAAAATGTGATAAATCTGCAGCTATGGAAGCTGAACTCAAAGGCACGAAGGAAGGGTTCACATGGATGGCAAACACACTAAGACCGCTTTACGTCGAGCTGGTGCCAAGTGATGATGGAAACTAAGCTATGTTGTCGTTTTGGTATGTCCTAGGGAGGGATGACCCGTAGCTTCTATCTAGTTTGGAACCCTATCGTTTTAGTTCTCTTTTGGCTAAGTTGTAGGCTGCAGCATGTTGTACTAAACCTTCGGTTGGACATCTTGGGCTCTATTAATTTAAAATCGGTAATTGTGTCTATTATCTAAAAAAATAATGCAGTTACCAAAGAGTGGAAATTTCTGATACTGTCTTGCTTTGGGAGACCACCACCGTTAGGCCTACCGCTCTCATCGTTGCTGACGACCACCCTGTACCAAGTCTGGCCTGGGAGAAACGTAAGCATTAGTGGCCTGGGAGACACGCCGGGACCCGCAGCACCTCGCCGCCGAGATTACACCGGGAACCACGCTCCGCCTCTAGTGTAGATGGCGAACGCCACACATGGCAGGTCCTCCAACGGCGACGAGCGGAGAGGGGGAGGGGCTTGAGGGCCGGCGGAGATCGCCCCCCCCCCCGTGTCGCCTGTCTAGGCGGCACGGGGGAAGTATATATGTTACATTGCAGACACTATTAGTGTTCATTCAGTACATAACTGATATCCTCATCCGATAAAATTTGGTCCTCGTGTTCATACTTCATAATCATAAACATATCTCCTTCAAATATACAACTGTTATTTCTCATCTGGTAAAGTTTGGTATACATTAAAAAGGAAAGGAATGCATATTTTCCTACTCCCTTCGATCCAAATTAATTGACTTAGATTTGTCTAGATTTGGATGTATCTAGACATGTTTTAGTGCTAGATACATCCGAATCTAGACAAACTTGAGTCAATTAATTTGGATCGGAGGGAGTACTAGGAAGACTCTCAGAAGAGAAGGTTTGATGGCAAAGGGAAGTTTGATGGCAAGAACAAGGCCACTCACTCAACCAACTTTAAGAGGAAGAATGATAAGAAGAAAGGCTCTTGCCACGTGTATGGTGATCCTGATCATTGGGCTCCTAGTTGCCCTAATCGCTTTGACAAGCGGCAACATGGGAACAACGGCAAGACCGCTAATATTGTTATTAGCGATACTGAGATGAAGGACGTCGGGTACGGTATTTTACCTACTATCCTTTCAGTATGTCATTCTCCTGATTGGTGGATTGACACGGGTGCTAATACACATGTATGTTCTGATATATCCATGTTCTCTTCTTATCAGGTCGCAAGAACTTCCTACGTGCTGATGGGAAACGGCTCACGTGCTTCTGTTCATGGTGTTGGTACGGTAAATCTGAAGTTTACTTCGGGGAAGACCGTACAGCTGAAGAATGTGCAGCACGTTCCCTCCATCAATAAGAATCTCGTCAGTGGATCGCTTCTATGTCGAGATGGTTTTAAGTTGGTGTTTGAGTCCAATAAAGTTGTAATTTCTAAGTATGTACAATTTGTTGGAAAGGGTTATGAGTGCGGAGGTCTGTTCTGCTTATCTTTGTCAGACTCATGTACTAAAGTTATTAATCATGTTTGCAATAATAATGAGTCCAATATTTGGCATTCACGACTTTGTCATATTAACTTTGGTTGCATGACGCGGTTAGCCAATATGAGTTTAATTCCGAAATTTACCACTGTCAAAGGTTCTAAGTGCCAAGTTTGTGTGCAAGCAAAGCAACTCCGCAAGTCTCATACGGCTGCGGAACCGAAAAACTTAGCACCTCTAGAACTTATACATTCAGATCTTTGTGAGATGAATGGTGTGTTGACACGAGGTGGAAAAAGATACTTTATGACGTTGATTGATGACTCCACTAGATACCGCTATGTTTATCTTCTGAAATCTAAAGATGAAGCTTTGAGTTACTTCAAAAACTATAAAGCTGAAGCAGAAAACCAACTTGATCTTAAAATCAAGCGGTTAAGGTCGGATCGTGGTGGAGAGTACTTTTCAAATGAATTTGATATATTCTGTACGGAACATGGTATTATCCATGAGAGGACGCCTCCCTACTCACCTCAGTCAAATGGGGTGGCCGAAAGAAAGAACCGCACTCTAACTGATTTGGTTAACGCCATGTTAGATACATCGGGTATTTCCAAGGAATGGTGGGGGCAGGCGCTAATGACTGCGTGTCATGTCCTAAACCGTGTTCCTGTAAAGGATAAAACCATGACTCCATTTGAGGAATGGGAGAAGATAAGGCTTAAACTCTCTTACTTACGAACTTGGGGATGTTTGGCGAAAGTCAATATTCTAATACCCAAGAAGCGAAAGCTTGGACCAAAAACCGTGGATTGTGTATTTCTAGGATATGCTTTTCATAGCATTGGCTATAGATTTTTGATAGTAAAATCTAAGGTATCCAACATGCATGTTGGTACGATTATGGAGTCGAATGATGCGACTTTCTTTGAGGACATCTTTCCCATGAAAGGTATGTCTAGCTCATCAACTCAGGAGATGACTAGTTCATCTAGTCAGGAATTTGTTATAATTCCTGAACCCACTATGCCGATAGAACACTATGATGATCCTGTAGAGGACGATAATGAAGCTCCTAAAAGGAGCAAGAGACAAAGGATTGCAAAATCTTTTGGTGATGATTTTATTGTGTACCTTGTGGATGATACTCCCACCTCTATTTCAGAAGCTTACGCATCTCAAGATGCTGACTACTGGAAAGAAGCTGTCCGTAGTGAGATGGATTCCATCTTAGCTAATGGAACTTGGGAGGTCACTGATCGTCCTTATGGGTGTAAACCTGTAGGATGTAAGTGGGTGTTCAAGAAAAAGCTTAGACCTGATGGTACTATTGAAAAGTACAAGGCACGTCTTGTTGCCAAGGGTTATACCCAGAAAGAAGGTGAAAACTTCTTCGATACCTACTCACCTGTTGCCAGATTGACCACTATTCGAGTACTACTATCCTTGGCTGCCTCACATGGTCTTCTCATTCATCAAATGGACGTTAAGACAGCTTTTCTAAATGTAGAGCTAGATGAGGAAATTTATATGGAGCAGCCTGATGGATTTTTGTAGATGGTCAAGAAGGAAAGGTGTGTAAGTTAGTGAAGTCTTTATATGGTCTTAAGCAAGCTCCTAAGCAGTGGCACGAGAAGTTTGAAAGAAATTTAACCGCTAAAGTCTTTGTTGTAAACGAAGCTGATAAGTGTGTGTACTATCACCATGGTGGGGGCGAGGGAGTTATTATGTGTCTCTATGTCGATGACATATTGATATTCGGGACCAACCTCACTGTTATTGAGGAGGTCAAAGAGTTCCTATCTCGCTTCTTTGAGATGAAGGACTTGGGAGTGGCTGATGTAATCTTAAACATCAAGCTACTGAAGAATGACAATGGTGGGATTACACTGCTTCAGTCCCACTATGTGGAAAAGATATTGAGCCGCTTTGGGTATAGAGACTGCAAATCTTCTCCAATGCCTTATGATCCGAGTGTACTACTTCGAAAGAATCGAAGGGATTCTAAAGATCAATTGAGATATTCTCAAATCATTGGCTCGCTCATGTATTTAGCTAGCGCTACGAGACCTGACATCTCCTTTGCTATAAGCAAACTGAGTCGATTTGTATCAAATCCTGGAGATGATCATTGGCATGCTCTTGAGAGAGTTTTGCGCTATTTAAAAGGTACTACGAGTTATGGTATTCACTATACTGGGTATCCTCGAGTACTTGAGGGGTATAGTGATTCAAATTGGATATCTGATGCTGATGAGATTAATGCCACAAGTGGTTATTTGTTTACACTTGGTGGTGGCGCTGTTTCCTGGAAGTCTTGCAAGCAGACCATCTTAACGAGGTCAACTATGGAAGTAGAACTCACAGCATTAGACATATCCACTGTTGAAGCAGAGTGGCTTCGTGAGCTTTTGATGGACTTACCTGTGGTTGAGAAACCAATACCCGCCATCCCGATGAACTGTGATAATCAAACTGTGAACGTCAAAGTAAACAATTCTAAGGATAATATGAAGTCATCAAAGCATGTGAAGAGGAGATTGAAATCTGTCAGAAAACTGAGAAACTCTGGAGTTATTGCGTTGGATTATATTCAAACATCTAAGAACTTGGCAGATCCTTTCAGAAAGGGTTTATCACGTAATGTGATAGATAATGCATCGAGGGAGATGTGTTTGAGACCCACACAATGAGTTGTTCACAGTGGCAACCCACTCTATGTGATCGGAGATCCCGTGAATTAGAGTTGGGAGACATGCTGTTGATCAGCTGAGAGGAGAGTATGCCCTTATTATGTTTACATCTCCATAAAGATGCAATACTCTCTTATTCTGCATGGCAGGTTGATATTTATCTTAATGTGTTCTAAGTGGCTTTTCTAAGCAGAGATGTTGTCCTGCAGAACATCTATTGAGGAACATACTTATATGAGTCTGACTGTTAAACGTCGCAGTCCGTGAGAGTTGGGTGCTCTCTAATAAACTCATGAAAGGCCCTGGAGTATGACGCATAAGCTCCAAACCGCGGAGAAGCCCTGCGGCAGCCCTGTACTAGTCTAGACTTTGTGTGAAACTAGTGTGCAGAAAACTTGTAGTTCAAGGCATAGTCCACTATTCAAGTTGCTCGCTAGTATAGCATGAAGTTTAATGTGGAAGTTCAACTTAACAGTCTCCACTACACACCGATATATAAAACAATATTATGGAATAGAAATGAGCTGATGTGCCAATGAGACTTTGTGGAGGATTGTTGGAATTTGGTGACTTTTGGGTGTTGGCCCATTAGACAAATTCTGAAATTCTCTTTGGCCCATTTGTGGATGGCAGCATATGGCTGTGCATGTGATGTCAAAGTTTAGTCTCATACTGCTAGTTAAGTGAGAGTTACACCTCCTTATATACTAGCCTGTTCCACCACTCACTAAGGTCTGAGAAAAAGAGCAGCTCTCGTGCACACCTCCTCCGACGCCGCCCGCCTCGCCTCGCCTCGTCACGACGCGCACGCGCGCTGCGGGTTGTCGGAATCTCGCCGAGCCGAGCTTTATTTTTGCTAGTTGGGAAAATTAATCGTGGATTAATTATGAGTAATTAACGGACGCGTTAATGAGTCAGCCGTTTCCAGTCTTTATGGGACGTGGGCTGTTACCGACTTGGCCGTGGGCTGCGTCCCACGATCTCCCTGACCTGCTCTATATAAGTCTCTGCGCTTACCCTAATCGGCATCGTCTACAATACGCGTCTCCTTCCAGTCTATTGCGCCGCCGCCTTCGTCTTCTCCATCTCGGCTTGCGGCGTGCAGCGCAGATCGGGACAGTAGGCCTCCGAAACCCCGCCTCTTGTGAACCTGTACGGGTGAGGGGCGATCAGGTTTTTGGGGAGCGCTCAAGCGTGACTACTGGCTTCCACAACGTCTTTCGACGACGAGTTTCCGGACGGCGACTTCTTCCCGGACGTCACCGACCTCTTCGACAACCTTAACATGAGCGACGACGCTGCCATCTCTACAGCTACCGCTGCTGTTAACGTCGTGGCTGCTGCTGCCGCTGCTCTACCATACGTAATACTGAACTTTTTATTTCAGATTCTGCTAGAGTTCCTTATTCTACCATTCGGTGTAGATGTGATAGGTTTATCTTATTTAGATGTAATCTGTTCATCTACTTTGTTGATCTGCATGATTAGTTTTGGTACTATCTGTATAATCATGATTTATCAGTTTATTATTCGGATTAAATCATATGGATTATTGCTTATATTTTCGACACATAGGAATACGAAAGACTATGTGTCAATCCAGACGAAGGCGGTGAAGTTCTCCCAAGTCGTAACTCGTGTCGGATTCAGGCAAAATCCGATGCCATGGACGATGCTTTTTAATCACGTGAGCTAATCAGACCAAGAGGCGATCAACTAATATTCAAAAATCTAATCGCCTAAATTGATCTTCCCCGTCATCTGATTACTGCTCCCGACTCCACCTCGGTCCCGGTGACCTTCCCCTCCGCTCCTGGCACAAACTCGTCTGCGCTCGATCAATATAGCCGGCCCCAGACGCAGCTCAGTTCTGCACAATTCATCGACTCCTTGTCTATTCCTCTTCGCCAAATCCACCGTCATGCTTGCGCTCATGCCTAAGCGCCCGTCTGCCGCCCTGGGCGAGATCCGCCGCGAGCTCAATCGGCGCAGGAAGTTGGCCGCCGTGGCGAACGGACGAATCGTGAAGAGGTCATGTGCTGCGCCACCGCCTATTCCCACCAACGGAGTAACAGGAGCAGGCATCCAGAAGTCGCCGACGCCGATCCTGCGCAAGCCAGCCGGAGCGGCCATCAAGAAGCCGTCCTTGCCGAGGCCGCGAGTGCCTGCAATCTCCTACGTGCCGCTGGAAGAAGCTCCGAAGAGGTACACTGCCCCAAAGGGCCGACCCACCCCATTCGCCATGAACGGCAACGGGGGAATCCATAAGTCGCCTGCGTCGATCTCACATGAGCGGGCCGGAGTGGCCATCAAGAAACTGTTTCTGCCAATGCCGCACAAGCCCGCCGAAGCGGTGATCAAGAAATCCTCCTCGCCAATCTCGCGAGCAACGCCCCAGCCTCACCCGTCGACGGCCCACTTCGAGCCTATCCAGGAAGGAACAAGGGTGTACGTGCGGACGCCGATGGGGACGATGCCCACGGGCCTGCGCCTCTTTATCTGGCTCAGCGCCGTCGTCGTCTCTGATGCTGAGGAAGGCTACTTCGACGTCATGTACCAGGGCGACTTTCCGCGCGACAACCCCCTTCCGCGACGTGCGTGTCGCCAGGGATCAGGTGAAGATCATGCCATCGTCGCACCAGTGATCAGAAGGCAGCATTCGTCGACTCGCCGGAAGCCGAAAGTCCCTGCTGGTACTGCAGTAGATGGAGAAGCACAAGCGGTCGTCTTGCCGCGTTGTAGTTGCTTGCAATCGGGAATATAATATACTAAGGATGTATGTAGAGATGTGACAATGTCTTTCTTACAAAATTTTTAGTCAGAAGGCATTGAGATGTAGCTAGGATAATTCTTATGTTCTATGTACGTGTAATTCCTGATTCTTGGCATCAGCAGTTTGCCTAATCTACGGATTATGTTTGTTATCAGATACATGAATTTTTGGAATACAATTTACTGAATGCTTCAACCGTTTTATGAATTGTTATTCCAAGTCGATTTAGAGAGAACAATGTTCAAGACATGTTAGGAGGTTGGGTTTGTACTTTGTACTGAAACAGAGGTGACCGTGACTACCGTGTGGAAATCTTTCTATCTTTTTTTTTTGCAGTAAATAGTAGGAGTACTAGATCTCAAAGAAAAATAAGATCGACAGAAAGCATTTATTAACTGTGAGAATACCAAATTAGCAGTGTAGGAGTAGTAACTTCCAATTGATAAACAACGTATGTGGTAGGTAATAGGCTCGTACCCCTTGGGTCGGCCGGTAATCAATATATATATGGGATATATGGGGTATTATAAGTGTAGGTACAATACAACTCTAATATACACATATATTTAACACCCTCCATCAATCTTAAGCAGGCTGAAGGTTAAGATTACGCTACATAGTGTAAACAAAGAAAGAGGCAGTGGCTTGGTAAATATGTGGGCTAGCTGAACTTTCGACGATATAAGCCTGATCTCAAGAAGCTTCTGAGCAACCTGTTCACGAACAAAGTGAAGATCAATCTCTATATGCTTTGTACGAGCATGAAACATCGGGTTGGACGAAAGATAAGTAGCTCCAATATTGTCACACCAAAGTATAGGTGGACTTTTCTGAATAACTCCAAGCTCACCCAGGAGGGCTTGTATCCAAATCAACTCAGTTGTAGCATTGGCTAGTGCCTTGTTCTCAGACTCCGTACTTGAGCGAGACACTGTAGCCAGTTTTCTAGCACTCCAAGAGACTGGATTACCTTCATAAAATATAGCAAATCCCCTCGTTGATCGCCGATCACCAGAATCACCAGCCCAGTCTGCATCTGAGAAAGCAGAGAGTAGAGGTCTGGTAGGAGTTGTGAATGGACGCAGCAGTAAACCATGTGATATGGTACCCTTCACATAGCAAAGTATGCGCTTGACCACTGACCAATGAGTACACCGAGGAGAATGAAGATACTGACACACCTTATTTACTGCATATGATAAATCTGGTCGTGTCATAGTAAGGTACTGGAGACTCCCTCAATGCTGCGATAACGAGTAGACTCTTCACTAGAGAGAGGACTACCATCAGTAACAGAAAGTGTCCAGTAGCAGCCATGGGAGTAGTCATAGGAGTGGAGTCAAGTAGACCAGCTCGGCGAAGTAAATCATAGGCATACTTGCGCTGACTCAAAATAAGGCCACACTGCTGCTGTGTCTGTACCTCAATACCAAGAAAGTAGTGTAGATGACCAAGATCCTTGATAGCAAAGGAAGATCCAAGTTGCTGAACAAGGCGATCAGCTGCTAGGGACGTCGAGCTCACCAGAATAATATCATCAACATAAACAAGAAGGTAGTCCGTGATGCTAGGTTGCCGAAGAATGAAAAGTGATGTATCAGCTGTAGATGATGTAAAACCCAAAGTACTAAGGACAGAACTGAGTCAAGCATGCCAGGCGCGAGGAGCTTGTTTGAGCCCATAGAGAGCTTTATCAAGCTTACATAAGTATCCGGAGTAGCTGGGATCCTCAAAACCTAGTGGTTGGCGCATAAAAACCTCCTCCTCAAGAACTCCATGTAAGAATGCATTCTGTATATCCAGCTAATGAATATGCCACCCATGAGTAATAGCCATAGACAGGAGCAAACGAATGGTGGTGGATTTAACCACGGGACTGAATGTATCCTCATAATCAAGTCCATATCGCTGCTTGAACCCTTTTGCCACAAGATGAGCCTTGTATCGATCAATAGACCCATCAGATTTACTTTTAATCTTGAAAACCCACTTGCAGTCAATAATGTTTACTCCTCTCCAAGGTGGAACCAGTCGCCATGTCTGGTTTTTCTGAAGGGTTGATTACTCATCTTCCATGGCAGACCGCCAATGAGGAGATGAAAGAGCCAGACAAAAATCAGGTGGTTCAGTATGAATCATGGTAGGATCTGCTGCCCTGGTAGTTGTCCAGGCAATAGTGCCATCGGTGCACGTTTTCTCCTGTGGAATGCCGCGCTGAAGACGAGTAACCATCCGGCGCTGAGGTAGCTAGGCCGGTTCTGCTTCTGGTGATGACGTAGAGGTGGGCGACACGGTAGTATCACGCGCCTACGCGGTGTCGCTGGAGGAGCCCGACGTATGGACCGGGGACAACCGGGTTGTAGGCGATGAAGCGGGCGTTGAGGCGGCTGGCGATGCTGGGCCTCTTGGGTCGGTGGCGCTGGAGGAGTCCGGTGCTGCATGACCAGCGCCATGCACACGATCGACGTGCGCATGATCGACGTCCGGAGTAGAGAGGCAATCGGCTGGAGGATTCCCTGGCTCCGTATCCAGCAATTCAAGTCGAGTGCCACGCCCTTGACCTGCAACATGGTTAGCTAACAAGAGCGGAGTATATGCAGCATCAACAAATTGGTCAGTGAGTAAAAGAGGATTGGGCGATGATGGTGTGGATGAAGATGAAGAAGTATGAGTAAACGGAAATACGGTCTCATCAAACACAACATCCCGTGATATGTATACTCGGTTTGTAGGAACATGAGGGCATTTATACCCCTTGTGTAACGAGCTATACCCTAGGAAAACACACTGTTTGGCATGAAACTCAAGTTTATGTTTATTGTATGGTCGAAGGTGTGGCCAACACGCGCAGCCAAATACTTTAAAGAAGGTGTAATCTGGTTTTTCACCTAGGAGACGCTCGAGAGGTGTTTTCATGCCAATAACACGACCTGGAAGACGATTAATGAGGAAGCAAGCTGTAGAGAAAGCATCACTCCAAAAACAATATGGGACACCCGCATGAGCTAACAGTGTAAGTCCAGTCTCAACGATGTGACAATGCTTGCGTTCAGCAGTACCGTTTTGTTGGTGAGTATATGGGCATGAAACATTATGTGATATACCAATATCAGCAAAGAATTTATTCAACTTAAGATACTCGCCACCCCAATCACTTTGGACATGTATAATTTCTTTATTGAGTAGATGTTCAACATGCTTATGAAATTGAAGAAACGCATGGAAAACATCAGATTTATGCTTCAGGAGGTAGAGCCAATTAAAACGACTATAAGCATCAATAAAGCTCACATAATACTGATGACCACTAACTGAAATTTGGGCAGGACCCCAAACATCAGAATATATAATCTCAAGAGGGGCGCTAGTAACACGAGTAGAAAACGAGAAAGGTAACTGATGACTTTTGCCTTGCTGACAGGCATCACACACTAAAGATTTATTAACTCACACTGATGGAAGCTCATGAAGATGTAAAATATGCTGAACTATTGAAGAGGCCGGATGTCCTAGAAGCGAATGCCAAAGATCATGTGACACCTTGAGGCTGCTGAAGTTTTGCTTTATGGATGACACATCTAGAGAGTAGAGTTTTCCGCGACATCCCCCTCTAAGAAGAACCTCCCTGGAATCCCGGTCCTTTATAAGAAAGTACCAAGGATGGAATTCAAAGAAAATATTGTTGTCAGTGGTGAGTCTTTTAAAGGAGAGTAGGTTACGAGTAATGGATGGTACATGACAGATATTTTTGAGATGTAAGGATTTTTGAGATGTAGAAATTGAGGACTGACCAACATGTGTAATACGCATACCTGTACCATTGGCAGCTTGGACCATGTCCTTGACGTGGTATAGCTCTTTGGAGGTTAGCTTGTCGAGGTCGTTGGTGAAGTGCTTGGTAGCTGCCGTGTCCGCATACCATGCGGGATCAATCGGGTAGGATGATGTAGACCCGGTGTGTGTGACGGAGAGGGCAGCGAATTGGCGCTCCATATTGCGACCATCGTTCACTGCGCCAAGGTAGTCCTTCTGAAAGCGCTTGAAGCAGCATGAGGCAACATGCCCAACCTTGGAGCATATCTGGCAGATGGGACGGTTACCACCGCCTCCTCCTCCGCCAGAGGGACGCCCCTGTTGACGCCCGCCTGAGGGCGGGGGCTGCTGCTGCCACGGCGGGGCAGTGTACTGCCCGCCACCGCCTTGAGGACGTGGAGCACCAGAACGCCAGGAGGAGCGGTATAGGGCGCGCGTGGTGGCTGCCACTGTGGCGAGGTGGGCACACGGCCACCGGGGGCGCGGGCAGTGTAATTGGCCACGACCTACATGTCCATACCAAGTTCAGCGCGTCGCGCCTCGACACACTGCTCGGTGTTCAGTAGCGACGCGTAGACGTCACGAGTAGGCATCGGGTCACTGACCGATCGAGCAGTGACACGATTAGCCAGCGCGTCATAGTCGTGACCGAGGCCAGCGACGAGGAAGGAGTTGAACTCCTCGGTGCGTAGGGGTTGGCCGATCGCGGTGAGTACATCGGAGAGCGACTTCACCCTGTTGAAGTAGGCGGTAGCATTAGGGTACTCGTACTTCTTCACCTTGGAGAGCGTGGTGCGAATCTGCATGACACGTGTGGAGGACTGTGATGCAAAGCTCGCCTCCAGGTTTTCCCACGCCTCCTGCGAGGACTAGTTGTACATCACCAATCCGAGGGCCCCCTCGGTGAGCGAGGAGACGATGGCGGAGAGTATCGCCTGGTCCTGCTGTACCCAGGCGGCGGACTTGGGGTTGGGGATGGTCGAAGCAGGGACATCACCGGATGCAGGGACTTCGATCTCCTCCGACGGGCAGGGTAGGGACCCGTCGACGAACCCGTAGATGAGATTGCTCCGTAAGATCGGATCAACTTGAGTTCTCCAGTAGAGGTAGTTATCCGCGGTAAGGCAGATGGTGATCTGGCTGTGGATGTTGATTGGTACGTCAGGGATGCGCGACGCCATGGCGGCGGCGCGGTTCCTGCTTGAGGATGATCCGGCCGAAACCGAACTGCCAGAGGAGAGGGCTGAGCTGCGCGAGGTAGTGGAGCTAGAGGTCGTCACCGCCGGGAGGTAGGAGGCGGCGGCCGGCGGCGATCTTCAGCTCGCGAACGAGGTAGGCGGAAGCGGTGGCGAAGGCTAGGGTTTCTAGACCTGCGCTCTTGATACCATGATAAACAACGTATGTGGTAGGTAATAGGCTCGTACCCCTTGGGTCGACCGGTAATCAATATATATATGGGGTATATGGGTATTACAAGTGTAGGTATAATACAACTCTAATATACACATGTATCTAACACCAATAGCACAAGAATTGAACGTGGTCTCCTGCGATAGCCTTCTATTCGGCTCAGCCTCTGAGTAACTTCCAAATAGCACTCCCCGTGCAGTTATCTTCATCCTCCATTGATCACGAGCCTCTGAGTAACTTCCAAATAGCCTCTGAGTAACTGATATCCTCATTCGAATCAAACTACATCATGGATTCGGTTGATCACGAAAATTGTATTCGAGGTAGTCATCTCCAATGGTGTACCCAGCAGCCTGACGACTCATCTTGCTCGTCTGCAGCGTGCAGCCTGAAGAGTGCAGTTACCAAAACTTGGAGATTTCTGATCCCGATTTGCTTCGGGAGATCGTCACAGGCAAGCCTACCACTCTCATCGCCGCCGATCACCGTGTACCAAGTCTGGCCTGGGAAAAACGTTATCGGTGTTTTTTTTGTCTTGTGACGAAAAATGCCCACTCTTTCATGAATATTGATGCCATAGGATGCAGGTGTTTTTCCTGGCCGTGTGATCTGTGGACCTGACCTACGGGGCCTTATCTTGACGGCCACAGCGCTTCTACTTTCAGAGTGGATCTTCTTGGCCGACGTCGTTGATCCTTGGTGGAAGCATCCAATAGTAATATCTGCATTCTCTTGCATTCACTTTCACCACCATGAATGTCTTGCATGCTCTGCCCGTTCCGATTTGGATAATTTGTGAATTGTGATACTACTTGATATAGTTTGTTCACATGTGATTGCTACTCTGCTACTGACTGTAACAACAGACCCTGGGATCGTTCAAACAAACCGGTCTTCACCGACACAAGAATCAAGTACGAGTACCAGCACGGTCAGAAGAGTCAGGAGCTGGCGCATCGTCGTCGACGGCATAGAAACGAAGCAGAATTACTGCAGGATCTGCGACATCTTCCGTGCTCCGAGGAGCTTCCACTGTGGCCATCTGTGACAACTGCGTCGACAAGTTCGATCACCACTGCCCCTGGATAGGCCAGTATACTGGACTGGTAGGTGTCAAGTGCAGATGCACAATGGCAGCTTACTATGTATGTTCCCTCTCTGGCAGAATCCCTGAATCATGTTGCCTCTTAATTTTGCAGAGAAACTACAGGTTTTACCTGCTGCTGATAGCCTTGGCGCTGGCGTTCTACGTGTACACGCTTGTGTTCTCCGTAAGAAGAATCAGGGTGCAATTAGACATTACTTCCTATCCAGGGGTTCTCGGTTTGCTGAGAAATTTGCCTGAGGTGGTTGCTCTAGCAGCATTCAGTTCCATCGCTGTCTGGCTCCTCGCTTACCTCCTACCATGTCTTCCTTGCAGCCAAGAACGAGGTATTGTTTCCGGGTAATTTCGTGTGGCATTCGCATGATTTACAACGTAGCTAATGACCTATTGATACCCTACGTTTTGCCGCTGCAGACGAGCCATGAGAGGCACAAAGGGCGATATCGGAGCTCCCCCAGTCCTTATGACAGGGGAGTCATCAGAAACATGAAGGAGTGCCTGTTTGAGAAACTGCCCCCCTCCCATAGTCAATTTCAGAGCCCTGGCCCAGCCGAACTTGATTGGATCAGCAACAAATTACATTGGCGCATTCACAATTCAATAAGAATCAGGGTGCTAGCGAGGAACTAGTGAAGCTAACCATAGAATCCAAGCGTTAAATATAGGGATGCAAGTGCGGCGTGTATTTTCAAATATCTTAGTCCCACAGCAAGGCACAATGGCCAATCAACACGCTGACAAGTGAGGTCCACCTCATTGGTACGACCGATGTGTAGTGGTGATAACATGACTTGGAGTTCTTTGATAAAATAGCACCTTCAGTTTGTAGCTTTATAACTACTCGTCTGTTGTAATAGTTCCATTTTTTTAACAAGATACACAATGTTTCATGAAATTTACTAATGTTTGGTTGACCTTTGTTTTTTTTATGCGACCGCCGGATGGAGTCGGGTTCCATTATCGAGGATAACACAACAAATGTCATAAAAGTCTTATACAAACCAAAAAAGTTGGAAGACGAGAAAGAAAATAAAACTAAGACGGAGTAAGGGGTGATCACAACCAGGGATCTCCCCACACAAACACGCACATAATCCAAATGTTGAAATACTCAAGTTTTAACCCTACCAAACTCTTAGAGCAGATTTACTTATTACAGACCAAACCAGAAGTTCCTTTTGAAAACGAGCCAAGAATATATGCGTCAGCAAGCGCAGCATGCTAATCTCCTGTCACATCCACGTCCGCGTCCATTTCACCATTGCCGATCCTGCAGACTGTATCCCTCCTGACCAATTTATGTAACTGAGACGCCATCTGCTATAGTCTAGTTACACCTTCAGTCAGCACCTCCTGGTCGGCCTCATTTTGTAGACCTGCCCAATAATGCAAAAAAGGCACATATATAACAAATCAATCCTTGAGAGGATGAGATCAGTTTTCCTTCAAAACAAACATGATTTCTTGTCTTCAAGAGAGACCAACACAAAGCAGCAATACAAACAATATGTTAGGGCCATATGGAAGGAATTTTGCAACCCACTAGTACTGAGTAAAGAAAGTTGGTTGGGTTCTAGCCGCAATAACCATACATACCATACTTCACATATATATTGTACAGGGCCGAGTGAAGAAAACACGGTTATTAGTTTCATCGGCTGGATAGAACACACAAAACTACCCACCCAGTTCCTTCTTTTCAAGTTATCATTTTTTTAAATCACATTATGCCAAATAAGCCAAAGCCATATTTTAATTCAGGGGAATTTTGGATTTTCACAGATTCCTAAAAGACCAAGGTGCATAGTTAGGTAGTTTATGATAAAGTGATTTGATAGCGAAATTTGCATATTTTGTGAATTTCCATTTTTGTTTTGTTAGGCAGATCATTCAATTCCACAATCATGAGAAGATTCCTAATCTCATGTCATTTATTTTGTAACTGGGGAGTAAGTCGGCGCCTGAAGGAGAGGTTCCATCCCAAATCATGTATCTCTCTCATAGTACCAGTTTGTTGTTCGCAAATGGCATACAAGGTTGGGAATTTCCCATAGAGGGATAAATCTCCAAAACCATTGGCCATGCTAGAAGTCAGTCTCATTCCCACCACCAGTGCACATGCTTCTTCCATCCAAGTAAATATGTTTGATGTTTAGTAAATCTTTCCAAGCTGTAGAATTTGACCTTTTTTCTTAATCCTCCAAACCCCATGAGTCATCCCATATTTTGCCTTTAGTAGTTTCTGTTGGGTGCGCAGCATAGAAAACAAAAAAAATTCTACGATGTGAACATCTAAGCACCAAGATCTATCTACCTAGATACAATCAACGGGTGGATATACATCCATAGAGAACATACCCTTGAAGAGCGACAAAGCATTGTTAATGAAACTGATTTCGTGGTTGATTTAGTCGTACACTTGCCGATCTCAAGATCGTGATGAAGTCCAGCGAGTCCAGCAGGTCCAGCACCAACAGGTCCATCAGGTTCAGCACCAGCAAGTCTAGCACTGGAAAGCAGCGGTACATCCGTGATCGCACACACGTCCGGTACCCCGACAACCTCCGTGTCCTCGCTCCAACGATACAGCGCAAACAACAACTCTTTTCCAGATAAATCCGCCAGGAACATGTATCTCGCTAATTCGAGACCATGGGGAATAATTTCTAGAGGGAGAGAGAGATCCTTCACGAGGAGGTGTGGGTGAGAAGGAGGGAGGAGGGGGCCTTTTAGAGGAGGAGGGGGCAGCCCCAAGGCCTTGTCCAGCGCCCAAGGTGGTGCCCCCACCTCTTCCTCCATTCATGTGAGTGGAGCTCCCACTCACACAAATGCCCCTCCATTTTCTCCACTCAAAATCATTAAATTTCTACCAAATTTAATGCAATCTCTCATTTAATAAAACTCTTTTATTTATTTATTCAGAATTTTGTTAATTACATTAATTAACAAACATTCACATAAAAACCCCTGTAACATTTCAATTTCACATGCAGAACCAGTTTCTGCAATTTCACCCGAAACAATTCTGGTTTCCATTGAAATGATTCCAACACTTTGTAATTCTTTTCTTTGGAACATATTTGCTCCAAATGGTGTCGGTATCACATAAATGTGTCACCCTACGGTTCGTGAATAATGCAGACATGATCGAGACCCTTGTCCGATCAATAATCAGTAGCAGGACCTGGAGATCCATACTGACTCCCACACATTCAAAGATGACTTATGTGATCATGAGAACCTTTTATGCATGTAACTCAATCCATTTGTCTTGCGATATATTACATGTTCGAGATACGATCATCGGTATCTCCATATCTAGTTTGATCTCGTTATAGACATGCACTCTTTTCTCGTTCCCGTGATATAACATTCTAGTGATCTCATCACTTGCTTGCAAGCTAACTAATGTGATATCACCGAGAGGGTTCCGAGTATATCTATCCATCATCGGGATGGACAAATTCCACTCTTAATCCATGAGCCTCTATATAACACCTTCGGAGTATCTGAACTCACCTTTATAGTCACCCTGTTACAGTGTGATGTTTGATGTTATCAAGTTACTCTTCTAGTGTTAGTGATTGACATGATCTCGTGGTCTAAGGACTAGAATTACTTCATAAGATGTTATAGTAATTTAAACACAATGACTTTGATCGTATTGCTATACTTCGGATGAATGTCCATCACACTATTCAACCAATGTTGTGACCTCGTTATCAACAACATCCAATGTCCATGATCAGGAAACCTTGATCATCTTGTTGATCAACGAGCTAGTTTATATGAAAGGCATAACTAGGAACCCTTTATTTGTTTATTAAACACACACGTATTAATGTTTCCAATTAATACAATTATAGCATACAAAATAAACATTTATCGTAAACATGGAATAAGATAATAACGACTCTATTATTGCCTCTCGGGCATATTCCCTTCAGTCTCTCACTTGTACTAGAGTCAATAATCTAGTTTGAAAAAACTTTGCGTATTGAACATCTATGGCTTTATGGTGTTGCATATACGCGATTTCTAGTGGTTAACATAATATACGGATCTGACACTTTTAGGTCCATGTGTATTTGCATGTCTTTGTGTCTCTACGTATCACTCATTCTCAAATGAGATGGCATTATATAAATTTAGACCTTTGGTGAGACCTTTAGTTCCTTTGGGTTAAAACATGTTGATAGTATTGGCGTACAATATATCTTCATAGTACTAGCCCACTGTGAACCACACCTAGTTTGATAACAAACTACTTAACCAAATTCCCTCCTTTGCTGCTACTATAGCAGTCATGTACTTAGCATTTTGTTGTAGTATCCGTCACAATGTCTTAACTTTGAAACTCATCCAAATCCATCATGGAAACTCCTTTCCATTACATTGTGCCACTCATAGTTTAAATTGAGATAAATTTAATTTGTATCTGTGACAAACTAGTATCAATGTAACACTTTATAATGAACTACTTTGACTATTCGTCACTTATACATGATATATTCTTAGTTCTTCCAAATCTCATAAGAATATCTTTAATATCTCCCAATGATCATCTTATGAACCATTCTGGTAAATGCTCACAACATTTAGAGCATAGGACATATCTGGATATGTACATATCACGGTATTATTGATCAAAATATTCATGTGATTTCACTCACCAAGTGTTGATACACTTGAATCTTGATTCAATCCTTTCCATGCAGCAAGAACCTTTCTTGTCGTTTCCATATTGAACCCACTCAATATCTCATATATGTATGCCTGGCACAACTATATTGTCGCCTCAATCTATCTATATAGACATTGATGCCTAATATTCCGGTTTTTCCCAAGTCTTTCATCGAAATCCAATTTTAATGAAATTCTTAACTTGTGTCAATAGAAGATACATCATTTCCAATTAACACCATGTATTCTACATAATGTATTAGAAATATGTCTCAGCGCTCCCACTTAATTTCTTGCGAATGCAAGAATCTTCATCGTCTCTAATGAAATTTAACATTTTTCATCACGGTGAAGATTCTGACTCCGCTATGCTTACTTCAACCATTGAAGTTTGCATGACATTTTAGCATCCTTTGAATTAACAAAACCCTTCGAACCATGTCATGTACATGTCCTAGGTAACCATTCTATTAGAAGAATTTTTTTTTGTTTGTTCAACTACCATATACCGAATTATATGTAGTGGTTGCTATATTAATCCGTCAAGACTAGATGTCGCTATGAAAGATCAAATCTTGTCATAGTCAACTCCTTGAATATTGTCGTAAACTCCTTTCCGACATGTCGACTATTTCATAGATGTCAAACATCCATGTCTATTTCTTTATATATCCAAATACGACCGATAGGCTTCATGCCTTTTCGAAGGGTCTTCCAAGTTTAGAAACTTGATTTCTCGTATATGGATACTATCATGGATTTTATGACTTCTAGTCATTTTATGGAGTCAGGGCCCATCATCGCTTCTTTGCATTCAGTCGGTTCATCATTGTCAAAATAATAATGAATTGTTTATCAAATCTTGCTATTTGATTGTTACCCGACGCATACGGTTCAAATAAGAACTCTAATCTCCAAGATCACAACCTTTGTAATAACGAGAGCTATAAGCATTATGGCTGCCACCGGGACACTTTACGGTGCTGCGCTACTTAGCACATATAGCTAAGGTTCAATAAGCTTATCAAAGTTCCATTGTCCTCTCACTTAACTTTTCACAAAAAAATCCTTCTCAAGAAACTTCACGTTCCAAGTAACAAAATCTTTTGTTCATGGTGTTATGGAGGAATACCCAACAAATTTTTTGGCATAACCTACAAAGACGTGCTTATCCGACTTTGGTTGTAAACATTTTACTTATGCATAGCATACCAAAATTTAATAAAAGACAACTCGGGTTTTATCCCAAACCATAACCTTTATGGTGTCATTTCAATGGATCACGATGGTGCTCTTTTCAGTGTAAAAGTGGTAGTCTCTAAAGCTTTAATCCTTAAAATATAATGGCAGATTTATAAATGACACCTTTGATCTTACCATGTCAAACAAGGTTCGATTTGATCTCTCAAACATACCATACTCCTATGGTTTATCGGGAAATGCAAATCCATGGAACAATTCCTCAAATCTTAGGTGTTTTTGCTAAACATGTAACTCAAATATCTTCCTTTATGATAGAATCATAAACTCTTTATTTTCTTGTTACAATGATTTTCTACTTCATCTTGAAAGTCTTTGAACAATTTTCAAATGTTTGATACTTCTTCCTTATTAAGTAAATATACAAATATATTCACTCAAATTTTTGGAGAAAGTATATGAAGTCAAAATATCCATCGCACATGGCTACACATAATGGACTATATACATCAACATGCACAATTTCCAATAAGTTAGTAATCCGTTCCTCTTTGGCGTATGAACAGAGTTTCAATTATCTTGAGAAAAGTCTCACAAGCGTCAATTGATCAAAATCAAGACTCCAAAAATCCATCAACATGGAGTTTCTTCATGTTTTCTTTCCAATATCATTTAAACAGCGATGTCACTTTGTAACTGATCTTTCAATCATTTGTCTTGAGACATTTTAGCATTAGTTTTATGGACGTGATTTCTCCAACTAGACTTGTAAAATTTCATCCATCTTCTATGGAATATAGTAATTACTTGAACAACCATTGTTCTCATAATACCAGAACAAAATAACAATTATTTAAACAAATCTTGAAGGAAAGCTTTGAAGTCAACGATGAATAGAATAACACTTTATTTGTTTTTGATGAACATCATCACATATTCTCTTGCTAGTTACTTAGGCCATTGTAGTTCATGAATTGCGTTGTTCTGTATGACATTTCACACCAACCAATTCGATATCCAATACCTAAGAACCACATTGTTTAACAAGCAAATAATACAACCATAACATGTATATCATCTATATATGTTAGCTGGACATTTCTAGCCTTTTATTTTGTTCCAAATATCTTATAGATTGTCCTTCAGCATTTCCTTTCCCTTTTAAAAGAATATATCAACATCAAAGTGGCACCATACATATGACACATAGTCCAAAGTGTGTATAGTGAAATACTAATACCTTTGGATTTGCACTTTGAAGTGGATCACCATCATCAAATGTTTGGTGTTCTTTCAAAATTCTATTATTTAGTAATCTATTAGTGTAGTAAAAATTTTACCTACATCTTCTATTCATCCTTATCATGACAACTTTCATGATCAATCTACTATAGCCTATAAGGGCGAATTGCAAGTATAATGTCAGTTCCCAAAACCTTTTTGGGAGATTAGGACACCTAATGTCTCCAACCTTCACAAATTCTCATACAATATGAGAACGTGTATTTTTCCAAATTATACTCTATCATATTGCAACCATAAACATTGTTTCAGATATCCAGTATCTTCCACACATGATGGTTTCTAAAACAATTATTTTGGCTCCTAGATAACCTCGATATTAAAACAACATTTAAATATCAAGAATCATGGAGGCAAACATGATTCTTTAGATACTAACATTGGAATTATTACTCTTGATTTAATACTACTTATTAAACTTCATGGAGTAAACAGAGTTTGCTGAAAGTTTGCAATAGGACTTCTAAACTTTAATTTGACATTCAAAAACAATATGATACCAGTTCGTGAAGTAAATATCCAGAATTCTATAGTTCTATTATCTCAATTAAAACTAAGGGAAATGTAGTAAATAGATGCCAATGGCTACAACAAATTATGCAAATTCACTTTGATTTTAGTTTATGATAAATTGAGTTCGACTAATCCAAATTACAAATGAACTCCCACTTAAAACCAACATCCCTCGAGTTGTTTAGGTGATTACATGAACCAAATCCACTACACCAAGTCCGATCATCACGTGAGTCGGTGTAGCTTCAAAGGCAAGCATCTATATGGGCATCATATCAGCTATATGACTCATGCTTAACCTTTCGGTCCATGTTCCGAGGCCATGTCTATAAATGCTAGGCTCTCAAAGTAAGAACCTTAGTACTCTCATGTGTAAAACTATCTTACACCTATTATACGAACATGGATTGACGTACACCCGATCATCATGTGATGTCTTGAAGCGACGAAACATAAAACGGTGCATACTTAAGGAAGAACATATTTTTATCTTGATATCTAAATGAGGGATCATCTTATAATGCTACTAAAATGCCAAACAAGCAATATTAGATGAAACATCATATGTGTAAAGTGAAATGATATGGTTCTTGCACTTGCTCAGTATCTTGTGCATCTTGGTATGATGTTCATCATTCTAACATGTGTAAGGCCAATGTATATGGAACTTACACTTTGGTATGTTATATTTTTCAAGAGTATCAATCCATACTACAAATAATAACATTACCATATCATGACACTTGCCCAACAACAATCTAAACTAGACGCCTCTAATTTATCAATTGCAAGTTTTATGTGGCTAGGGCTTTCGAAGATAGAACTGTTCATACCTACGAACATGGAACCACAAGAATGATAATCAAATTATTAGCAACTCGTTGTAAATTAGATATTGACTATAATAGGAGAGACAGACACCCGCTAGCCACTTATGCAAAACTAGTTGCATGTCATGTGCGAGGACATGTAAAGTTAGTCCGGGCCACTTCATCCCACTATGCCACCAATATCCAAAATACATACAAGATGCAAAAAATAATCATGATCGCCCACAGACTCATATGTGTTCTACCCGTGCAAAGCATCTACACATAGATCAGGCTCTAATACCACTGTTGGGTTCACATCTTAGAAAAATAAAATTTTCTACGATGTGAACATCTAAGCACCAAGATCTATCTACCTAGATACAATCAATGAGTGAATATACACTCATAGAGAACATATCCTTGAAGAGCGACAAAGCATTGTTTACGAAACTGATTTCGTGGTTGATGTAGTCGTACACTTGCCGATCTCAAGATCCTGATGAAGTCCAGCGAGTCCATCCGGTCCAGCACCAGCAGGTCCATTAGGTCCAGCACCAACAAGTCCAGCACCACAAAGCAGTGGTACATCCGTGATCGCACACATGTCTGGTACCCCAACAACCTCCACATCGTCGCTCCAGCGATGCAGCGGAAGCAGCTACTCCTTTCTAGATAAAGCCACCAGGAACATGTATCTCGCTAATCCGAGACCATGGGGAATAATTTCTAGAGGCGGAGAGAGCCCCTTCATGAGGAGGTGTGAGTGAGAAGGAGGGAGGAGGGTCCTTTTATAGGAGGTGGGGGAATCCCCAAGGCCTTGGCTGGTGCCCCCACCTCTTCCTCCATTCATGTGAGTGGAGCTCCCACTCACACAAATACCCCTCCATTTTCTCCACTCAAAATCCCACTCAAAATCATTAAATTTCCACCAAATTTAATGCAATCTCTCATTTAATAAAACTCTTTTATTTATTATTCAGAATTTTTTTAATTATATTAAGTAACAAACATTCACATAAAACCCCCTGTAACATTTCAATTTCACATGCAGAACTAGTTTCTGCAATTTCACCCGAAACAATTCCGGTTTCCATCGAAATGATTCCAGCACTTTGTAATTCTTTTGTTTGGAACATATTTGCTCCAAATGGTGTCGGTATCCCATAAGTGTGTCACCTATGGTTCGTGAATAATGCAGACATGATCGAGATCCTTCTCCGATCAATAATCAGTAGCGAGACCTAGAGATCCATACTGACTCCCACACATTCAGCGATGACTTTTGTGATCGGAGAACCTTTTATGCATGTAACTCAATCCCTTTGTCTCGCAATATATTACATGTTCGAGATTTGATCATCAGTATCTCCATACCTAGTTTGATCTTGTTACCGGCATGCACTCTTTTCTTGTTCCCATGATAAAACATTCTAGTGATCTCATCACTTGCTTGCAAGCTAACTAATGTGATATCACCGAGAGGGCCCAGAGTATATCTATCTATCATCGGGATGGACAAGTTCCACTCTTGATCCATGAGTGACGAGGGGTTAACTCATTAGTTCCCATCGCAGATGGACTTAGGTTCGTGGAAGTGGGGAGCACTGGAGGCATCGATCGGCTAGAAAACAAGCACACATGGACGCAAGGTTTACCCAGGTTCAGGCCTCGTAGAGGACACTACTCCTGCTTGTTTGCTCTTGGAATTATCGAGGGAGTCGAAAGTTACAGGGGGTGCACATATGCAATCTGGCGATGGCGTGGAAACTAGGGTTGTGATTGTCCTCCTCCCTACTCCCTCCTAGCCTTTATATAGATAGGCTAGGTCTCGGGATAGAAGGCCGAGTCGGTTACAAGTTAGGGTTTTCCCTTTAAACTTCTATCTTTAATTTGCCATGTGCTACAAGCAGTTGGAGTCTCTGGGTCACCCGAATCTTAGCTGGGCATCAGCAACGTCATGGGCTTCTTCAATGCTGGACCGTATATGCCAAGCTCGAGTACCTGTAAGGTATGCCAATGTTAGTATCACTCGAGTGTTCGGTTGAATTGCAGATTCGAGTGGAGACTTTTGAAGCCTTTGAGTGCACATTTGAGCGTGTTTTTCGAGTGCTATAGTTTGTGTCATAGGGATTGTTGATATACGTGCTTGATTCACCCGATGTATCGGGACCAGTTAACTGCCTTAGGGAAAAACAACGTAATCTACTCAAACTCGAGTCCCTGGACTCAAATTCGGAAAAGTGCTGGCGTAATTCGACTCAGGCTGCGAAGGTCTTATAGAGTCGAATCCCAGTGTATAAGTGTGATCACTCAACGCGTCCATCACGGCTTATTTCATCGTTCCTGTAGGCATGGATTATGTCTAGTAGAGTACATCAGGTGCGTTGCTAGGCCTTATTCAGGTCTTATCTTCACGCTGTAGACGTGGCATCTAAATTTTGTCATCACGGAGATGATTCGGGTGGCCCAGGAGACGCAATCTCTTTGCAAGGAAAATATGAGGCGGGGCGCCAAAGCTTTCGAGTGTGGACAGAGTCAACACACAGTTATATGTAAGAAAAATCATAGGGTGCGCGACCAGCGCTCCCTATGGGAGTAGCCCCCAAGTGCCTATTCGAGTCGTAGACTTGAGTGGGGACTATAAGTATTTTGCGACTGCTGTCGTCTTTTGCTTGTTTCAGTCGAATATGCTTCCAGCGCTCCCTATGGGAGTAACCCTGAGTCCATACTCGAATCATTCATTCGAGTGAAGGGTTTTGAGAAAAAACACACTGTCATAATGTTTAGAGTCCTGTATATCTCATCGGGTGCGCGACCAGTGCTCCTGCTAGGAGTAGACCCCGAGTGCTTGGTTGAGTCGAAGACTCGATGATGAGGATATATACAAGGATTATGATGATCCTGACTGCCTAAACTGGAAGGAAATATTGAGTCAAATCAATAATAAGTATCAGGTGAATTCATTCCTAATTGAACCTGATGTTTTACTTAATGAGAACTTTATACTACCTAAGTCTATGCATCTTTGTATGATCAGGTTTATTGATAACACAAGCGTTGCGCGAGGAGGAGGAGAGTTGCAGCAAGAAGGACAAGCGCTGATTTCCAATATCAACAAGTGCGCGAGGGAGGAGTGGGAGGCATGCGCACTAGGAGGCAATGAGGAAATCACGTATGAGCAAGAGAGAGAGATGGCGCACCAAGAATTACATGTTTGAGGTATTCCACGATGTTTGGACCGCGTGCCAATAAGGCCGAACCCTTATATGGGTCGGTATGTATCAGTTGGAGTCGAACCGAGTCAGTTTGGGCCAAGTTATGACTGGTTTTAGACCCGTTTAGAGGGGAGGACGCCCCAACCCTCATATAAACCTCCGTATCCGTCACAAGTTAGGGTTTAGACCACGTTAAAATATTTTGGAGTTGTTTCTTTCATAGAACCTCTGGAATTACCCTGTGTTCGAATCTACCTACTATAATTGAGTGTGATCTGTTGTTCCATTGGGAATTAGTAGATTGCAGACTATCGTTCGTGGTCACGGCTGCGTGTGAAAGAGTGTGGTGTTGTGAATATCCTACAAGGTTCGAGATCTGTTGCGCTGGCATCAGGGATCGAGCGGGAGAGATCATAGCTACGCACTAGTTATCTATCATCCACCATCATCATCGCCATCCGCTTACTGAGAAGATCAGGCCACCCCATATCATCTTGGTATCAGAGCGCTGGGTTTACTCGGTGACTCCATATCATCTTGGTATCAGAGCGCTGGGTTTATTCGGTGAGCAATATCATCTTGGTATCAGAGCACTGGGTTTACTCGGTGCGCAATATTATCTTGGTATCAGATTTCCAGTGTTACCTCGGTAAGCATCCACAAATCCATCCATAGATTAGTTGTTTTTGTCCTATACAGAAAAAGCCACACAAAAATATTAGGGTTCATAGTTCATTGCCATAGCCTAGATAACACTGTTCGTGAGTTCTAGTTGCTGATCGTAATCCTTTTGTGTAGCCTTTTTTCTAAATCCGAGTCGTAGTTTTTATCTAGTTTTCGTCTGTTTTTGATCCATTGTCGGAGTCCCTAGACTATTTCTAGACTGTTCGTCATGTTCTTGAGTCTTAGATCTAGTAGATCTGTTTTCTTTTAGTCTCAGGTTGTAGATCCGTTTGAAAGAAGGAGAAAAAAAGGCATACCGATCGGATCTAGAATTGTACTGAGTTTGCTTCACGTTGAA
Source organism: Avena insularis (assembly GCA_023614405.1). Lineage (NCBI taxonomy): Eukaryota > Viridiplantae > Streptophyta > Magnoliopsida > Poales > Poaceae > Avena > Avena insularis. The sequence goes on from CM042686.1 coordinate 177,507,147, forward strand.
GTAAAAAAAAAATCCGAAAAAAAATTCGGACCGTCGCCTTACCACAGACTAGTCTGTGCTAGTATGAGAAAAAAAAATTCTGCTGCCATCCTGCCGCGGTAGGATTTTAGGCCGTTTTTCTGCCGTGGCAGAGACCAATTCTCAGGTCAATTTTTTTTCTTTTTTTGTTTATTTTTTTACTGAGTCCACATAGCGTACCTATCATTGTGAGCCTTAGTAAGCCTTTCTTTGTGTCTAAAACTATCCTATGAGACTAGCGTGCTTAGTGCTCTGCGGGCTGCTCAGTTTAGCAATCGTGTGTCGTTTCGTTGAGACATTGCTAGCGTCTCTCCTTGTGCATTGCAACACGAGCATTCCTCCGACATACCTTACTTTTTTGAGCTCATTTTCATAGTTGCAATTTCACCATTTATCTCCACCGTGTGTGTTTCCGTGGGTATTTGTCATACGATCAGCACTAGGACTTGTTTGCGGTATAGTTAGGATACCATACCTACAGCTCCACCATAAATAACATGTGTGCCCTGCGATCGTTCTCTATACCTTTAGTATTCACTTCATCACATCAGTGCATCAGTCTTTGATTTTGAATTCGTAAGCATCACTATTCACTTTGGAACGGTAAGATCTCCTTTCTTGTCAGTTTTTGAGTGAGTTGTGAGTGTGCCACCAAAAATATTTTGTGTTTTTGCACTAACATACTAATCATGATTTCTACTACTATTGATGTGATGCAGAAATCAGATGATGTTTACCATGACTATTTAGCTATTGTGGTTGGCATGGCATATGATCCAACTACAATCAAGTGGCGATTGGAAAGTTCCTCCACACCCGCAGAATATCAGATTTGGGAAATTGATATGGGATTTGGTTTGTGAGATGTCGTACTTTCGATAGCAAGTTTAATGGCCATATAGAATACATTCTTGCTCACCGACATGTGGATGAAGAGGTAGCTCGTTGGTGGAAGGACGCAAGGATTGTTTGCGGTGTAGTTAGGATACCATACCTACAGCTCCACCATAAATCGCCTGTGTGCCCTGTGATCGTTCTCTATACCTTTGATATTCACTTCATCACATCAGTGCATCAGTTTTTGATTTCGTTTGGTAGAGCATCTCTATTCACTTTGGAACGGTAAGATCTCCTTTCTTATTAGTTGTGAGTGAGCTGTGAGAGTTCCACCATAAAGATTTTGTGGCTCTGCACTAATGTACTAATCATGACTTCTACTAGTGTCGATGTGATGCAGAAATCAGATGATGTTTACCATGACTATTTAGCTATTGTGGTTGGCATGGCATATGATCCAACTACAATCAAGTGGCGATTTAAAAGTTCCGCCACACCCGCAGAATATCAGATTTGGGAAATTGATATGGGATTTGGTTTTGCGAGATGTCATACTTTCGATAGCAAGTTTAATGGCCATATAGAATACATTCTTGCTCACCGACGTGTGGATGAAGAGGTAGCTCGTTGGTGGAAGGACGCAAGGATTGTGTATGGCGTCATGGGTAAAAAAAATCCTTTGGGAAGATTTCAAGCAATTTCTACGTTCTATGTTTTTGAACAACTACAAATGGCCTATTCCAATTTTTTTGAGAGTGGACACTAATGAGACATGTGAGTTGTCTACTAACGTAATCATGTCTACTCCTAGTGTTATATCTTGTGATGTGCAGGTTGCTTTTGAAGAAAGGGAGCCGCCTATTTTACAACCTGCATCACACGATCTGGTATTGTCACTTGAGGAGGATGTCGTAGTACCTACTACAGCTGAGAAGATTGTTAATGACATTGGTACTGATTTGGAGCTTCAGCCAACATGTGCGACATATTGTGAGTCTATTCCTTTACTGAAGCCTCCTTGTGATTTGCCTTACACTACTGTTTCAGCACCATGTGATAGTTTACCAAATTCCAATTTTGATCATGTGGTACTGATTACACATAAAGAAATACTTGCTCGAATACCACCTGCTGATATTGTATTTTCCATCATGCTAAATGAACCTATGAGTATGAGTTGTGCTATGGACAAGATTTCTGAAATTTCATGTCTAAATTCTATCACATATTCTCCTTGTTTCACTTTCAATCTAATTGGTGAATGTAGCATGCATGAAAATTTTCTTGTGGATCACATATGCATTACTTGTGATAGAATCGCTGAACTGAAACATGTTGTTTTCAGCCATACTTGTTTGTCGATGACTTGTTGTGGGACATATGCTGAAATTTGTGATAGTATGAAACTAAAGTCAGATCTAGTTAATATAATACAGCCAACACAAGTAAGTTTACCTATGTTGGATCGTTGTAATCTTGCTAGAATAGAACCCAAGTTTTCATATCCTTTGTGTTTGTCCCAAAAGTCTTTGTCTAGCTGTGCTACTGCTCTATACTTCAGTTATATTTGCAAATGGAGTTGCATCTTCCATACTGGACAACATGATCATGTTCATATTAATCAGAGTAGCGCAGTTGAAGCATGGTGTGAATCAATTTGGTTTTCACACATATTGAATTGGTTAGATCTTGTCCACAAATTTGATCATAGATCTTCTTTAAGAAAACTGAATTTAATATTGAAGAACAGGACTATCTATTTAGTTGTTTTTCACCATGATCATGATTCTTTGTACTTCACTTATACCTACAATTTAAGTTGCTTGATGTATACTGGACATACTCTTCATGTGAACAAGAATAATACAACATGTTATATATACATATACTTTGCGTACACGTTGTTCTTTTTGTTTCTCCCACTTTCAGCTTACGTAAAGCCGAGGACGGCTTTCATGAAGAAAGGGAGGATGATGAGGATATATACATGGATTATGATGATCCTGATTGCCTGAACTGGAAGGAAATATTGTGTCAAATCAATAATGACTATCAGGTGAATTCATTCCTAATTGAACCTGATGTTTTACTTAATGAGAACTTTATACTACCTAAGTCTATGCATCTTTGTATGATCAGGTTTATTGATAACACAAGCGTTGCGCGAGGAGGAGGAGAGTTGCAGCAAGAAGGACAAGCGCTGATTTCCAATATCAACAAGTGCGTGAGGGAGGAGCGGGAGGCATGCGCACTAGGAGGTAATGAGGAAATCACGTATGAGCAAGAAAGAGAGATGGTGCACCAAGAATTACATGTTTGAGGTATTCCACGACGTTTGGACTGCGTGCCAATAAGGCCGAACCCATATATGGGTCGGTATGTATCAGTTTGAGTCGAACCGAGTCAGTTTGGGCCAAGTTATGGCTGGTTTTAGGCCCGTTTAGAGGGGAGGACGCCCCAGCCCTCATATAAACCTCCGTAGCCATCACAAGTTAGGGTTTAGACCACGTTAAAATATTTTGGAGTTGTTTCTTTCATAGAACCTCTGGAATTACCCTGTGTTCGAATCTACCAACTATAATTGAGTGTGATCTGTTGTTCCATTGGGAATTAGTAGATTGCAGACTACCGTTCGTGGTCACGGCTGCGTGCGCAAGAGTGTGGTGTTGTGAATATCCTACAAGGTTCGAGATCTTTTGCGCTGGCATCAGGGATCGAGCGGGAGAGATCATAGCTACGCACTAGTTATCTATCATCCACCATCATCATCGCCATCCGCTTACTGAGAAGATCGGGCCACCCCATATCACTCGATTAAGGACTAGAGTAGTCAGAGAGTGCTCCTGCTGGAGTTGATGATGTCAGAGCTGACGATGAGGTGATCTCAGTTGCCCGTGTGAGCGTTTTTTACGGGACGTGACAAAGAAGTGGGTCCCATTTCTAACTTCGATTTGACCGGGCATGCGTAATCTTTGGTTTTAACGGTGTCTCCTCGATTCTCACGTGTAATGGGGGGAGTAGTGCGATGGTTCGTGGTTTACATTGCCACATGTTGACATTGATTTGTGCCACGCGTCTGGATGGTTTCCTCCTGGCCGTTGGATGGCTTCTTCAGTGAGGTTAAGTATGGATCTGCTATGCGGTAATTTCCCCACATCTTCATCTTCTTGCTCGTGCACTACCGCCATTGCTGCTCCTTGTTGTTCGATTGCTCACATCCTCCTTGTGGTGTTGGACCAGCTTCACACTTTTCCGAGCTACTTCCTATGCTCCCACCGCCAGTGCCAGATGGGAAAAAGAAAGGAAACTCTGTCGCTGGATCTACGGCCGCCACTGCCGCGACCAAGAAGAAAAGCAACGTCACCGCAGGTACCAGCGCTGCCGCCACGACTGGGAAGAATAAGGTCCCAGCAACCCGCGTCACGAATGGGTCATGGCGTCCATCCACCATCAAGCCTTCAGAGCTCTTCACCCAGCGCCAAGATGGGGCACTCTCCGCCGCGGAAGATGACTACCGCATCCCCGGCGATGAGGAAATCCCCAGTCCCCCCGCCGGGTTTCGGGTGATGTTCCTCGCATTCGTTATTCGCAGTCTTTCTCTGCCCCTTCACAAATTTGTGAGGGGTTGGTTTGTTTCTACGGGCTCCAGCTGCACCAGCTGACCTCGAACTGTATCCTCCACATCACTTGCTTCATTACCCTCTGCGAGTGCTGGCTCGGAATCAAGCCACACTTTGGCCTCTTTAAAAAGCTTTTTAAACTCCAACGCAGTCGGGCTCTGGATCTGTAGTCTATGATATAGGAGGCTATGGTATCCATGTCGACCCCAACATCACCTACTTTGCCATCAACTTCAATGCATCCATCCAAGGGTGGAGGGAGAAGTGGTTCTACATTCGCGATTATAAAGTGGATGGAGAGCACTACGGACTCGCACCCTTTGACCCAGTGGCAGCATGCAAAAGAAGGAGGTCATGGAAGAACATTGTGATGCCCGGCGAAGCCGAGGAAACATAGATTCTGTACCATCGTGTCTGTGACCTAGAACGCCACATAGGCAAGGAAATAGGTAGCACAGATCTCATTCGCACTTGGATGTGCCGTCGAGTGCAGCCACTGCAGGCTAGGGTGCATCCCATGTGCTGGCTGGACTGGCACTAAGGATGTTACTCGCATCTTGTGAGAGGGAATTTCTTCGGGCGAGGTCGACATGAGGTTTCGACTGACCAAGCACACTACCAAGGAGGACCTCCCGGGTGACTTAGTCGTGTCTCCCTTCTGTGCAAGCAATCCTCCGCCTGAGGTAGATTTCTCTTTACTTGATTTTCTATTGCCTATTAGGTGTCTTTTATACTGATGTCTAGTCCTATTTTAGGATTGGAAAGTGACCATTGTGCCGCCTCCTCATCCCGAGGGAGTGATTCCTCATGAAGACGAAGAGGAGGACGAGTCGGGCTCCACTGTCCCCGTGTCCGGTGGGACCCGCAAGCGCTCCTGAAGCGAGGGCTCGGATGCCTCATCACCGTCGACGCCAAAGGGTCCTCCTACTGTAGTAGATGAGCCGATCCCTGCCGTGCCTGTGCGCGCCATGGCTCCTCCTCCGCGGAAGTAGCTGAGGCTACCGAAGGAGTCATTTGGGGATTCCTTCGACCTCGACAGTTTTGATGGGTATGTTTTTATATTCTTGTGAGTTTGTCTTGTCCTCCCGAAATTTGTTCTTCTAAAGGAGTCTTGTATATTTTGTAGTCAAACAACATTGTCATCGTCCGATGACTGTCGCTTTGTCAAGGAAACTAGAGTCACGGACTCCAAAGACAAGGAGGTGGCGACACGATCTCCTTCTCCTCCGGTGGCAGCCCACTCTGGTGCCAATTATTCGAGTTCCCCCCATGCCGGGGGCACTAGATTGTTCCTCGGACATCGATTCGGAAAGAATCTTCGGAGTCCCTGGAGGAACACATGAGTTTTCTCTTGTTTCTGATAGTTGAATTTGTGTTAATGCTCATGCTATTTCTTTTTTGTAGCCTATCTTGAAGGATTCTACTCGCCTCGCCATGCAGATCATTTCCTTGGGTCGACAGCATGCTTCGCTGGAAACCCGCCATCATGCCTTCCAAGGTTAGTTTTATACTTTCTCTCTGTTTCGTTTGTGTTGAGGTTGGTAGGCTCAAGTTTTGCCATTGTAGGTGAGCATAATGAGCTTCTTCATCGTGTCGACTCCCTCGAGAAGGGCCTTGCTGTGACGGTGAAGAAACGTGATGAAGCACTCGAGGCTATTGAGGAGTCGAAAAAGTGCGAGGAAACCTTGCGTTCCGCCGCAGCTGATAGAGAAAAGGCGTTCATAGAACAACTTGGCTCCATTGCTAAGGCACTTTCTGGTATGATGTGATACATTGCAAATGTATCTATAATTTTTGATGTTCCATGCTTGGTTTTATCTACTTTCTTATGTTTTGTTCCAACTTTGGAGTACTTTTCATATGATTTCTTGGACTAACCTATTAACAAGAGCCACACTGCCAGTTGCCTATTTTCTGCTGTTTTTGGTTCCAGGAAAGTCAGAAAATCAATTATCTCAGAATTGGACCGGACAAAAGCCAAAGTTGATATTTTCCCGGAAGATTCACAGAGCCAGAAGGAGAGCCGGAGAGGGGCCACAGGGTGGCCAGACCACCCCTAGGCACGGGTCCCCCCAGGCCGCGCCAGGGCATGGTGTTGGCCCCCTGGCCGGCCATTGACCTTGCCCCTTTGCCTATATATTCCCCCTGCAAATACCCTAGATTGTCAATCAGAAATCCACGAAAATTTCCGTAGCGCCGCTGCCACCGAAGAGGAGATTCAGGGGACAGAAAGTCTCTGTTCCGGCACCCTGCCAGGACGGGGAAGTGCCCCCGGAGCCATCTCCATCGATCTCCACCGCCATCTCCATCACCATTGCTGATTCCCATGATGAGGAGGGAGTAGTTCTCTCTCGAGGCTAAGGGTTATACCGGTAGCTATGTGTTCATCTCTTTATCTATGCATGATTATATTGTGATCATGAGCTTGTAATCTATAGATCTACCTTGCTACTCAAGTGCTTTAATAGATCTCTGCTCTCCCCATGTGTGTGAAAGTGCACACCATGGTGGCACTTAGGCTAGAGATTATAAATACTTGTTATGAGTTATATTTGGAGTTGGATGTCTTTATGAAATTGTGGTGTTTGTTGGACTCATCTAGTACTCAAGGTGACAGTGTGGGATTTTCTAGATGGGAAAGATGAACTTTGAGGTGTGCTGTTATAGCCCTACCATCGATTAGAGTGTTCAACCGGAGAGTAGTTAAGAGTAGTATCATGAAGATAATATATTTATGAGAGAGTGTTCACTAGTGAAAGTATGATCCCTAGGCCTTATTTCTAAGCTTTGATACACCGTTTGCAATTAGATCTGTTACATGTTTGCTTGCTTCCTTCTTTATTTCAGTTTGCCTTTAGTCTTTTCCAACGTCAACCACACGCCAGCAAGCTATTTTCTGGCACCGTTACCACTTATAATTATCCATACCACTTGTATTTCACTATCTCTTCACCGAACTAGTGCACCTATACACCTGACAAGTGTATTGGGTGTGTTGGGGACACAAGAGACTTCTTGTATCTTGATTGCAGGGTTGCTTGAGAGGGAATACCTTTGACCACTTCCTCCCTGAGTTCGATAAACCTTGGGTGATCCACTTAAGGGAAAACTTGCTGCTATTCTACAAACCTCTGCACTTGGAGGCCCAACAACTGTCTACAAGAATAGAAGTGCGTAGACATCATGATGCGGCATCATTCTGTTTCTTGTATGCATTGCTTGTATGTTGTTATGTTGATGTGCCTTTTCTGCAAATGATGCTGGCGTGCACTTCAACGCCCAGACTTTGGCCCGCTCAGATGCTTTGGCTGGTGCCATGGCTGCAGTCGAAGACCACAATGTCACCATCAAAGACTCGCTTGAGAAGGCCAAGGACATCCTTGGGCATCTTCGAGAGGAGATGGTCCCCAAGTTGAAGCTAATCGAGGATCTCGATGGCTTGGTGGAGTCCTTCATGGGAGGCGTGCCCATGGACTTCAAGAACACACAACGGGGAGTTGGAGCTACCATGGGACTCGCGATGGCGCAAGCTCATGGCGTGGATCTGAACCCCAGCCAAGTCTCCTCGGTGATGGCGGTCACCGTAGATGGCCAGCAAGTAGTGTTTGCTCCTTTTGCCACTAGCTGCAGTAAATATGGGCCTCGACTCATTGAGACACTCACCAAGTATTTGGCGGAGCTGCGGCAGTTGAAGACGGTGAAAGCCACGGCGTCAGAGGCTGTAGTCGAGAAGAATGTGGCGTCGGAGACTGCCACAGACTCGAAGAAGCCCCTGAGTGCCAACGCGTAGCTGCAGTCTGTTGCTTAATCGCCTTTTGTAATAGTCTAACTTTTCACTGTTGAATTGTACCTTGTGGGGGTTCCCCTGTTGAGACTTGCTGAACCTTGATGTTTCTTCTGCTGACATTTATTGATAAATAGTTGGCCTTATTTGCTTCTTATTCTGCTTATAATAGGGTCCTTTGAGTGGTCCATCCGACTCACCTCTCACCGATGAACCTGTGGCGCAACCACGTTCAAAGGTGGAAGAGTTGTCGCTGCTGTGTCGATTGCATGACCGCATAAAACATTTGGAGCGGGAGATGCCCATGATCCATGGTAGCACGGACGTGTGGAAGTCAAAGGCTGAAAAGGCCTGTGTGCGTGAGAAGTACCTTCTAGGCGAGGTGGCTCAGTTGAATGAGGAATTTGAGTGTTAGTTCTCTATCCTCTTATCCTTTCTTAGCCATTCGCGGCAGCGCTTTGTCCTTATGTTTTGCCCTGCTTCTCGTAGTTGTTAGCGCTCATCATCCACAGGATGAGAGGGATCGAGTTTCTATTCGACTAAATGACGTGACTCAGGAGCATCTGGAAGCTAGTGGGTATTTCTGGGTTGATCATGATCGCATAGTTGCATTGGCGACACTGCAGGACCGTGCATCACTGGTGCTGCTTTATTTGAAGAAATCGCAGTCGTGCCTCAAGCATATTTTTTAGGCAATGTTCCCCCTGAATGCGGTGCCTTCAAGCTTGCTAGCTTTGCTGAAGAATTTCCAGGATATCAGCGTGATCCGTGAGTGCATGCATCAGCAGTTGGTCGCGGGTACCAAGACTGTATTGGCGCTTGTTCGCCTGCATCGACCTGATATGGATTTCGTAGTTGTTGCCGCTGAACCGCCGCCCCAGCCAGAGGGGATGGCATGGAACATGGTGCCACATTATCGGGCAGTTGATCAGCCAACCGAAGATACCGTCGACTTCTTCGAAGAGCATACAAATGTTCTCCTTTATGTCAGTAGCATGACCCTGCACATAGACGCATAGGTGTTGTAAAATTTCATATAAGAGTGTCGGGTGTCTTGTTACCCGTTTATATGTAATAACTTGCTAGCTTGTATATTTTTTGAGTGTTTTGTACTCTATAGTTCCTTTTTGTTAGCCTGACGGATATTCATCTCAGCACCTTGTTAACCTGTCAGGTCGTTGCAGCTGGGTTGATTTTACCAAGGGTTCGATTAATAGTGCGTCACCTACTCAGGATATTGTGGTATTCGTGTAACGAGGTTGAGAGGGTGGTGTAGCCACCGAGCAATGTAATTGTAAGTAAAAATAAAGACACAAAGTTTGGGGAACTTAGCTTTATTTATTCGCAGAATATCACGAGGTATAATGTATGGCTAAGTAGCCTAGCTGAATAGCCTTATTTGCAAAGTAAAAAACATCTAGGGTTAGAAACGACACAGCTGCACAATGTTCCAGGGGTTGGAGTATGCGATTCCACTTTCTATGTCTTTAAGGTGGTAGGCGCCACCTGGATCTACTTCGGTAATCACATAAGGTCCCTCCCAAGGGGACTTGAGCTTGAGGTGCCCTTGTTGCTTCAGCCAAAAGACAAGGTCTCCTTCGATGAAGGACCTGGGGCATAGCCTTCTACTGTGGTAGTTGCAGAGATTCTATTGGTAGATCGTGGATCTTTCCGTTGCAATCTCGCGTGCTTCATCAAGGAGATCGATGGAGTCTTCGAATGCGAGTGTTGATTCTGCCTCGCTGTATGCTACTACCCGTGGGGCTTTGTAGTGCACCTCTGCGGGTAATACCGCCTCGGCACCGTGTACCATGAAGAACGGAGTATAGCCTATGGCGCTATTTGGAGTTGTGCGTAGGCTCCATATTACTGACTGTAATTCCTCGGGGCAGCACCCAGTAGCTCTTTTGAGTGGCCGAAGGAGCCTTTTCTTGATCCCGCTGCCGACGAGGCCGTTGGCCTTTTTGACTTGACCGTTGGTTTGAGGGTGTGACACTGAGGCATAGCTGATGTTGATTCCCAGGTTTTCGCACAAACCCTAAAACTCGTTCGTGGTGAAGTTTGTCCCAGTGTCCGTGATGATGCTATGTGGCACCCCGAACCAGAAGACGATGGGCTCAAAGAATTTGATAGCGCTGGCTCCTGATTGGTTTATCACCGGCATGGCCTCAATCCATTTGGTGAATTTGTTGACTGCGACGAGGAGCTAGATGTATCCTCCACGTGAAGATTTCTGGAGCTTGCCGACCATGTCGAGTCCCCATTGCACGAAGGGCCAGGCCATAGGTATTGGTCTGAACTCTGTGCCAGGTGCATGAGGTTTGTCCGTGAATCGTTGGCAAGCGTTGCATCGCTGGATGATGTCTTTGGTGTCTCGCATGGCCGTTGGCCAATAGAATCCGGCTCGTAGAGCTTTGGTGATGAGGGAGCGATAGCCGGTGTGATGGCCGCAAGTGCCTTCGTGTATCCCGAGGAGGATGGCTCTTCTGTCTCTATTGGAGACGCATCGCTGAAGACTCATGTGATGTTGCGCTTGTACAATTCTCCATTGATAAGGGCGAAAGCCTTGGATCGTCGTGCTATATGCCGCTCGTTTGTCGGGTCATCTAGCAACCTTTTGCTGAGCAAGTACGTGATGTATGGTTGTGTCCAGGATGGCTCGATCATCATGAACTCCATGGGGCCTTCGAGTCCCGTATATGTATCCATGTCCTCGAGTATCTTTGGCTTGTTGGGTGGCGTAGCCCCCGAGTCCTTTGACGTGTTGTCCTTATGCTCTGGAGCCTTTGGCTTGATGGAGCGCTCGTAGATGCGCTCTAAAAATACTCCAGGTGGGAAAGGGGTACAAGTGGAGACAATGTTGGTGAGTATATCTGCTTCTTCGTTGCTCTCACAGCCGATGTGCCGCAGTTCACAGCCGTTGAAGTCCACTGCGAGTGCGTTGTTGAGGTCGCGGTAGACGATCATGTTGTTGCTCAGAGCATCGCACTCGTTCATGGTTTGATTCACCACTAAATTGGAGTCACCGTAGATGACGAGTCTCTTTGCGCCACAAGCTTTTACCATCCGCATCCCGTGGAGCAAGGCTTCGTACTCAGCTTCGTTGTTGGAGGCCATGAACTGCATTCGCAGAACATATCTCATTTTGTCACCTTGTGGCGATGTCAGGATGACACCTGCGCCAGCTCCCGCTCTACGTTTGGATCCATCGAAGTGCATTGTCCATAGATAGGACATGTCTGGCTTGTCAGGGAGCTAGTTTTCCATCCAGTGCACGAGGAAGTCCGGGAGTATTTGCGACTTGATCGCAACTCGCTTCTCGTATGTGATGTCTCGTGGAGACAGTTCTATCCCGCAAAGCGTCACTCGTCTGGTGGCGTCAGGTTTGTTGAGGATGTGCCCTAGTGGGGCGTCATTCACCACGATTATTGGGTGCTCGTGGAAGTAGTGGCGCAATTGCCTGGCTGTCATGAAGACGCCATACGCTAGCTTCTGATAATGCGGGTATCGCTGCTTTGTCGGTATGAGCACCTCACTAAGGTAGTAGACTGGGTGTTGCACCCCGTGGACTTTATTTTCTTCGGCTCGTTCCACCACGAGCATAGTGCTAACCACCTGGTTAGTGGCGGAGATGTATAACAATAGCGGCTCCTTTTCTTGAGGTGTCACCAACACCGACGAGGTGGACAACAAATGCTTGTGGTCCTCGAATGCTTCTTGTGCTTCGTTTGTCCACTCGAATTTGTCAGCCTTGCGGAGGAGTTGGTAGAAGGACAACGCCTTTTCACCCATTCGAATGATGAATCGACTAAGCGCCGCGATTTGTCCAACTAGTTGATGGACGCCTTTTACGTTTTTCGGCTTCTCCATGGCTAGTATAGCCTTTATTTCTTCGGGTTGGCCTCAATCCCCCTTGCAGAGATGAGGTACCCGAGCAATTGCCCAGATGGTACGCTGAAGGCGCATTTGTCCGTATTGAGCTTGATCCGGTAGCGGTCGAGGTTGTCGAAGGTTTCGCAGAGATCATCGAGTAGCGAGGCTTCCTCCTTGGTTTTTATGACGATGTCTTCGACATAGACTTGAATTTTGCAGCCAAGCTGGCTCTTGAGGCAGGCCTGCATACACCGTTGGTAGGTGGCCCCTGCGTTTTTCAGCCCGAAGGGCATTGTTGTGTAGCAGAAGACACCAAAGGGCGTGATGAACGCTGTTTTCTCCTGGTCCTCCTCCTTCATTTGGATCTGGTGGTAGCCTGAGTAGGCGTCAAGGAAGCAGAGGCGCTCGCATCCCTTGGTGGAGTCGATTATCTAGTCGATCCGTGGTAGCGGGAAGTGGTCCTTCGGGCAATGCTTGTTTAAGAAGGTGAAGTCCACGCACATCCGCAGGATATCCGTGTCTTTTTTAGGAACAAACACGGGTTTTTCTATCCAGGTGCTTTCCTTGATCTCGCGTATGAAGTTAGCGTTGAGGAGTCTGTTGACTTCCATACCGACCGCTTTTTCCCTTGGTTCAGATAGTCGCCGTATTATCTGTTTGACTGGCCTTGTTTTAGGATTTACATTGAGTGAGTGCTCGGCCAATTCCCTGGGAACTACTGGCATGTCCGCAGGACACCAGGCAAAGATTTCCTAGTGCTCACAGAGGAATTTGACGAGCGCGAGTTCCTATGCGGGACTCAAGTTGTTGGCGATGAGGGTCGTCTTGGTCGGGTCCGTTGGGTGGACCTGGACCGCCTTGGTGTGGATTGAGGTGTCGAAGGATTGGTCAGGTGAGCTTGGCTTGCTCAGAGGTGGTAGACTGTTGTCTATCGACTCCTTCAACCTCGCCAGCTCCTCTTGCATGCCGAAAGACTAGGAGATTCTATTGAATTTCCTATCATAGCTATCGGACCTCTCGAAGTTTCCGTTGACTGTAATAATGCTGTTTGGGCCCGGCATCTTCATCTGCAGGTAGGCGTAGTGTGGTACTGCCCTAAACCTCGTGAACGCAACACGTGCGAGGATGTAGTGGTATTGCGAGGGCCAGTCGATGACTTCGAATTCGATGCACTCTCGTTGAAAGTTTGCTGGTGTTCCGAAGATGACATCGAGACTAATCTTACCCAGGGGGTATACGCCCTTTCCTAGGATGATTCTGTGGAAAATTGTGTCTGAAGCTTCCAGACATGATAGAGGAATTCGCATTGCAAGCAAGGTACTTACAAACATGAGGTTGATGCCGCTTCCTGCATCCATGAAGACGCGAATCATCTCAAAGCCTCCAATTTGTGCCTCGAGCACCAGGGGACAGTGTCCTAGGCGAGGTACTTGGCGCGGATGATCGCGCTTGTCAAAGGTGATGCAGGACTCACTTCCACTGAGGTACTCAGTGGTGGAGGGCGGAGAGTTCATTGCCAGATTGACTTGGCAAGTGATTGATTTTTGCACCCGATTTGAGGGGCGTCCCTTTTGGATCATCCCCATGTTTCCTAGTGCTCGCGGGTATGGCTCGCCTCCGTGATTTTGGACCGGCGCAGCCGCGGGTGGTCGTGGCCCGGGTGGTGGTGGCGGTGCTCCATGAGCCACATCGCCCGGGGAAGCTCCATAGCCCTGGTTTATCGCATCGCGATTCATCTGGGCTAGGCCTTCATGGAGCTTGAGGAACCCGCGACAATCCTTTAGAAGGTGGCTGGATTTTTCTTGTCGTCGTGCTTATCGACGTACAAGTGTATGTTGCACGGTCCGGACAGCTTGTCCTATATAGATGTTCTAGGTGCCTCATCGCGAGTGCGGTGTTGCCACACTTGCGTGGTTTTTCCGCTGTCGTGGTATCCACCGATGTGGTATCCGCTGTTGCGGTTGTTGTTGTTGCACTTGTCGGTGTAGCCAGCCGCGACCATGTCGACCTCCTCGCGGTCCTCGTAACCATGCATTCAACATTTTCCTCGGCGACCGCGTCTGTGGCTGAGGTCATCGTCATCATTGGAGTGGACACGGTTTTTTACCGAGTCCTCGCCATCGGCCCATTTGTTCGCGATCTCCATCAGGTGGTCGATTGTTTTGGGCTTCGAGCGGTCCAGCTCCTCCCTAAGTTCTCTGCGGCGCACGCCGCCATTGAACGCGTCAATTGCGCGATCTTCGGAGATATCTTCTTTAGAGTTTTTGATAATGGACCATCTCTGGATGTACGAGCGCAGCGACTTGCCAGTCTTCTGGTAGCAGCCTCTTAATTCTTCGATTGATGCGGGCCTTTTGTAAGTGCCCTTGAAATTTCGCGCGGGAGGTTGTTGAGCCACGCACGAGCGGCACCTTGTAGCTGTAGGTAGAGGCATTGCATTGCCGTGCTCTTGGTTCTGTCGTGGAGCCTGATGGAGGAAATGTGATCCTCTAGCCAGATCTTCGGGGTCCTGCAGGCCATTGAATTTCGGGTTCTCCGATGGGAGCTTGAACCCTTCTGGCATTCGCTTCTGTCGGATGGCCCTGCTGAAGCAACTGGCGCCGCAAAGTTCTATCCCGTTGTCTTCTGAGTCAGTCGAACAGGCACGCCTCATGCGCATCTTGTTGACCTTGTGCTATATGATATCGTCGCGCGCATCATAGTCGTAGTCGTGCAGCCGTGAGCGGCGCCGTCGCGACAAGTTGTGGCTGTCATCACTGGAGGAGGGTGAAGAGTAGCGTTTGGCCAGAGCCTTGTTTTTCTTCGGCTCCGATGCTAGATCCTTGATGAGGGCAGCTTCGACTAGCCCTATGCCCGCGATCGTAGATCGGTGCATTGCGGCCCGCAGGTCCCCAGCCGGTGGCTGGTTGTTGAGTAGGTACATGGTGCCCGCAGTCACCACAGCCTACGACATTTTTGGGAGCACATTGCCTCGTGTATCCACCATAATAGATGCGAAGTCGAGGACTCGCGCGGCCTCTTCTCGCTCCTTATCGGTGAGATGAGCCAGTCGAGAGCGTCTCTTGGCGGCTGTATGATCGTTGCCCTTGGAGGAGGATCCTCCAACGGAAGAGAGCTGAGCTGGGACATTACTTGTTGTTGGCACTTTAATTCTTCCTTGAGCAGCCAGGGATAACCCATCAGCATGTCTTGCGATGAGTATGGTGGTAGGGGGTTGCCCTGCAAGGCCTCTTGGCAGCGAGCCCACTCAATGTTGTTGAGCTTGATCAGCACGCGTTCTTGGGTGTGTTCATTCACAGTAAGGTGCGGATGATTCTTCGGCCTGTTATTGGTGGGTGCTCCATTGGAGGGACCACCGTTCGCGACTGGGATACCACTGCGAATACAGGTGTTGTCACGATTGTCGCCGTTGTCGCCTGTGCTAACGACAGTGCACGTGTAATGTTTGGGGAAGCTGTTACTTCCGTAGCTTTCAGATCCGGAGCCGTAGGCTCCATCCTCAGTGGCCAGATCGCCCAGATCGGACTCGCGACTGCTATCGCTATCGTGTTCCCAACTGTTGTCGGGGCGTTGAGCTCCCTCAGGGTGCCGACCGGTGGTGGAAACCACGATGCTAGAGCAACCGCGGGGACCCTCGGCTGATCAGCAAGGCAAAGTGTGCCCAGCTGACCAACTTGGAAGCGTAAGCACCCGATCGTCAGGCCGATCCCATCTCCCACAGACTCGAAATCCGGGCGAGTGGCCGGCGTGTGCACGGTGAAGTCAAAGGCACCGAAGAGGAGGTGAATCTCCGCTGTTGCAGAGTTGCAGATCGCACTTGATGGGGCCGAGGAAGCCGCAACATCGGCACTCCCTTTCCCCACAGACGACACCAATTGACAAGGGGTTAACTCATCAATGTCCATCACAGATGGACTTAGGTTCGAGGAAGTGGGGAGCACTAGAGGCATCGATCGGCTAGCAAACAAGCACACGGGGACACAAGGTTTACCCAGGTTCAGGCCTCGTAGAGGACCCTACTCCTGCTTGTCTGCTCTTGGAATTATCGAGGGAGTCGAAAGTTACAGGGGGTACGTAGATGCAATCTGGCGATGGCGTGGAAACTAGGGTTGTGATTGTCCTCCTTGTCGCCCCCTCATAGCCTTTATAGAGATAGGCTAGGTCTCGGGATAGTAGGCCGAGTCGGTTAGAAGTTAGGGATTTCCCTTTAAACTTCAATCTTTAATTTGCCGTGTGCTACAAGCAGTCGGAGTCTCCGGGTCACCCGAATCTTAGCTAGGCCTCAACAACGTCATGGGCTTATTCAATGCTGGACCGTATATGCCAAGCTCGAGTAACTGTAAGGTATGCCCATGTCAATGAGCGTATACATAACACCTTCGGAGTATCTGAACCCACCTTTATAGTCACCCTATTATGGTGTGACATTTGATGTTATCAAGTTACTCTTCTAGTGTTAGTGATTGACATGATCTCATGGTCTAGGACTAGAATTACTTCAAAAGATGTTATAACAATTTAAACACAATGACTTTGATCGTATTGCTATACTTTGGATGAATGTTCATCACACCATTCACCAATGTTGTGACCTTGTTATCAACAACATCCAATGTCCATGATCAGGAAACCTTGATCATCTTGTTGATCAACGAGCTAGTTTATATGAGAGGCATAACTAGGAACCCTTTATTTGTTTATTAAACACACATGTATTAATGTTTCCAATTAATACAATTATAGCATGCAAAATAAACATTAATCATAAACATGGAATAAGATAATAACCACTTTATTATTTCCTCTCGGGCATATTCCCTTCAGTGTCCCACTTGCACTAGAGTCAATAATCTAGTTTGAAAAAACTTTGTGTATTGAACAGCTATGGCTTTCTGGTGTTGCATATACGTGTTTGCTAGTGGTTAACATAATCTCCGGATCTGAAACTTTTAGGTCCCTGTGTATTTGCATGTCTTTGTGTCTCTACACATCACTCATTCTCAAATGAGATAGCATTGTATAAATTTAGTCCTTTGGTGAGACCTTTAGTTCCTTTGGGTTAAAACATGTTGATACTATTGTTGTACAATATATCTTCATAGTACTAGCCCACTGTGAACCACACCTAGTTTGATAACAAACTACTTAACCAAATTCCCTCCTTTGCTGCTACTATAGCAGTCATACACTTAGCCTTTTGTTGTAGTATCCATCATAATGTCTTAACTTTGTAACTCATCCAAATCCATCATGGAAACTCCTTTCCATTGCATTGTGCCACCCATAGTTTAAATTGAGATAAATTTAATTTGTATCTTGTGACAAACTAGTATCAATGTAACACTTTACAATGAACTTCTTTGACTATTTGTCAGTTATGCATGATATATTCTTAGTTCTTCCAAAGCTCATAAGAATATCTTTACTATCACCCAATGATCATCTTATGAATAATTCTGGTAAATGCTCACATCATTTAGAGCATAGGACATGTACGGATATGTACATATCATGGTATTATTGATCAAAATATTCATGTGATTTCACTCACCAAGTGTCGATACACTTGAATCTTGATTCAATTCCATGCAGCAAGAACATTTCTTGTCATTTCCATATTGAACCCACTCAATATCACATATATGTACGCCTGACACAACTATATTATGACATCAATCTATCTGTATATACATTGATGCCTAATATTCTGGTTTTTCCCAAGTCTATCATCGAAATCCAGTTTTAATGAAATTCTTAACTTGTGTCAACAAAAGATACATCATTTCCAATTAACACCATGTCTTCTACATAATGAATTAGAAATATGCATGTCTCAGCGCTCCCACTTAATTTCTTGCAAATGCAAGAATCTTCATCGTCTCTGATAAAATTAAACTTTTTAAACATTTTTCATGACGGTGAAGATTCCAACTCCGCTATGCTTACTTCAACCATTGAAGTTTGCATGCCCTTTTAGCATCCTTTGAATTAACAAAACCCTTCGGACCGTGTTATGTACACGTCCTAGGTAACCATTCTATTAGAAGAATATTGTTTTGTTTGTTCAACTACCATATACTGAATTATATGTAGTGCTTGATACATTAATCCGTCAAGACTAGATGTCGCTACGAAAGATCAAATCTTGCCATAGTCAACTCCTTGAACATTGTCATAAACTCCTTTCCGACATGTCGACTATTTCATAGATGTCAAACATCCATGTCTATTTCTTTATAGATCCAAATACGACCGATAGGCTTCATGCCATTTCGAAGGGTCTTCCAAGTTTAGAAACTTGATTTCTCGTGTATGGATACTATCACGGATTTTATGACTTCTAGTCATTTTATGGAGTCAGGGCCCATCATCGCTTCTTTGGTTCATCATTGTCAAAACAATAATGACCTGTTTATCAAATCTTGTTATTTGATTGTTACCCGATGCATACGGTTCAAATAAGAACTCTAATCTCCAACATCACAACCTTTGTAATAACGAGAGCCATGAGCATTGTGGCCTCCACTGGGACACTTTCTGGCGATGCGCTACTTAGCATATATAGCTAAGGTTCAATAACCTTATCAAAGTTCCATTGTCCTCCCACTTAACTTTTCGCAAAAAAATTCCTTCTCAAGAAACTTCATGTTCCAAGTGACAAACTGTTTTGTCCATGGTGTTATGGAGGAATACCCAACAAATTCGTTGGGATAACCTACAAAGACATGCTTATCCGACTTTGGTTATAAACATTTTACTTATGCATAGCATACCAAAATTTAACAAAATACAACTCGCGTTTTATCCCAAACCATAACCTTTATGGTGTCATTTCAATGGATCACGATGGTGCTCTTTTCAGTGTAAAAGTGGTATTCTCTAGAGATTTAATCCTTAAAACATAATGTCAGATTTATAAATGACACCTTTGATCTTACCATGTCAAACAAGGTTCGATTTGATCTCTCGAACATACCATACTCATATGGTTTATCGGGAAATGCAAATCCATGGAACAATTCCTCAAATCTTAGGTGCTTTTGATAAACATGTAACTCAAATATCTTCCTTTATGATCGAATCATAAACTCTTTATTTTCTTGTTACAATGATTTTCCACTTATTCTTGAAAGTATTTGAACAATTTTCAAATGCTTAATACTTCTTCCTTATTAAGTAAATATACAGATATATTCACTCAAATTTTCGGAGAAAGTATATGAAGTCAAAATATCTACCGCACATTGCTGCACATAATGGAATATACACATAAACATGCACAATTTCCAATAAGTTAGTCATCCATTCCTCTTTGGCCTATGAACGAAGTTTCAATTATCTCGAGGAAAGTCTCACAAGCATCAATTCATCAAAATCAAAGACTCAAAAAATCCATCAACATGGAGTTTCTTCATGTTTCCTTTCCAATATAATTTAAACGGCGATGTCACTTCGTAAGTGATCTTTCAATCATTTGTCTTGCAACATTTTAGCATTACTTTTATGGACGTGGTTTCTCCAACTAGACTTGTAAAAGTTCATCCATCTTCTATGGAATATGGTAATTATTTGGACAACCATTGTTCTCATAATACCGGAACAAAATAAAAATTATTTAAACAAATCTTGAAGGCAAGCTTTGATGTCAACGATGAACAATAACACTTTATTTGTTTTCGATGAACATCATCACATATTATCTTGCTAGTTACTTAGGCCATTGTAGTTCATGAATTGCGTTGTTCTGTATGACATTTCACACCAACCAATTCGGTATCCAATACCCAATAACCACATTGTCTAACAAGCAAAGAATACAACCATAACATGTATATCATCTACATACTTTAGCTGGACATTTATAGCCTTTTCTTTTCTACCAAATATTCTATAGATTCTCTTTCAGCATTTCCTTTTCCTTTTAACAGAATATATCGACATCAAAAGTGGCGCCATACATATGAAACATAGTCCAAAGTGTGTATAGTCAAATACTAATACCTTTGGATTTGCACTTTGAAGTGGATCACCATCATCATTTGTTTGGTGTTCTTTCAAAATTCCATTCTTTAGTAATCTATTAGTGTAGTAAACATTTTACCTACATCTTCTATTCATCCTTATCATGACAACATTCATGATCAAGCTACTATAGCCTATAAGGGTGAATTGCGAGTATAATGTTAGATCCCAAACCATTTTTGGGAGATTAGGACTCATAGCGTATCCAATCTTCATAAATTCTCATAAAATATGAGAACGTGTATTTTCCCAAATTATACTCTATCATATTGCAACCATAAACATTGTTTCAGATATCGCAATATCTTCCACACATGATGGTTTCTGAAATAATTCTTTCAGCTCCTAGATAACCTCAATATTAAAACAACATTTGAATATCAAGAATCATGGAGGCAAACATGATACTTTAGATACTAACATTGGAATTCTTAATCTTGATTTAATACTACTTATTAAACTCCATGGAGTATATAGAGTTTGCTGAAATTTTTCAATAGGACTTCTAAACTTTCAATTGACATTCAAAAACAATATGATACCATTTCATAAAGTAAATATCCAAAATTCTGTAGTTCTATTATCTCAATTAAAACTAAGCACAAGGTAGTAAATAGATGCCAATGGCTACAACAAATTATGCAAATTCACTTTGATTTTAGTTTATGATAAATTGAGTTCAACTAATCTAAATTATAAATGAACTCCCACTCAAAACCAACATCCATTGAGTTGTTTTGGTGATTACATAAACCAAATCCACTATACCAAGTCCGATCATCAAGTGAGTCGGTGTAGCTTCAAAGGCGAGCATCTATATGGGCATCATATCAACTATATGACTCATGCTTAACCTTTCGATACGTGTTCCGAGGCCATGTCTGTAAATGCTAGGATCGCCAAGTAAGAACCTTAGTACTCGCATGTGTAAAACTATCTTACACCCATTATATGAACTTGGATTCAAGTACACCCGATCATCACGTGATGTCTTTAAGCAACGAAACATAAAATGGTGCGTACTTAAGGAAGAACATATTTTTATCTTGATATCTAAATGAGGGATCATCTTATAATGCTACTAAAATGCCAAACAAGCAATATAAGATGCAAACATCATATGTGTAAAGTGAAATGATATGGTTCTTGCACTTGCTCACTATCTTGTGCACTATGTTATGATCTTCATCATTCTAATATGTGTATGGCCAAGGTCTATGGAACTTACACTTTGGTATGTTATAATTTACCAAGTGTATCAATCCATACTACAAATTATAACATTACCATATCATGACACTTGCCCAGCAACAATCTAAACTAGATGCCTCTAATTTATCAATTGCAAATTATACATGGCTTAGGGCTTTCGAAGATAGAACTGTTCATACCTACAAACATGGAACCACAACGATGATAATCAAATTGTTATCAACTCGTTGTAAATCAGATATTGACTATAGTAGGAGAGACAGACACCCACTGGCTACTTATGCAAAACTAGTTGCATGTCAAGCGTGGAACAGGTCTCTTGTGCGAGGACATGTAAAGTTATTCTGGGCATCCCACTATGCCACCAATATCCAAAATGCATAGAAGATGCAAAAAATAATGACCATCAGCGCCCACATACTCATATGTGTTCTACCCGTGCAAAGAACCTACGCATAGATCAGACTCTGATACCACTGTTGGGTTCGCAACATAGAAAACAAAAAAATTCCTACAATGTGAACATCTAATCACCAAGATCTATCTACCTAGATACAATCAACGGGTCGATATACATACATAGAGAACATACCCTTGAAGAGCGACAAAACATTGTTAAAGAAACTGATTTCATGGTTAATGTAGTCGTACACTTGCCGATCTCAAGATCATGATGAAGTCCAGCGAGTCCAGCAGGTCCAGCACCAGCAGGTGATACCTTCGATCCAGATTACAGATGTAGTATAGCTCTTTTTCCCTAGTATACCTAGGTTTATAGAATTCTCGAGAAGCAGAAACATAGTGAAGTTACTTTAATGGACCTTCGGGAGTTTTAGAATTCCTTTTGTGTTTTTATCGGACCAAGAGGTTGCATCTTTTTGTTGTTGTCGATGATGGAGAGAGAGGGCCTAGGGCATTCGGTTTCACCTATAGCTGTGCAAAACATATTATGGGAATAAAAGATAAAAATAAAGTATGCATGCAATTGTTAGAGAAAGATAAATTATATGTGGGTAGTGCATCCATAATTGCTATTGCCTCTGCAATCGCTTATAGCAATAACCTACTAGTCTCATCCATCGAAGAAAGAGAACTAATGATATGCATAGTGACGTCACCGTTGATCCCAAGTAAATCCCGCACATACAGCTGTACTACCTCTTCTGTCACTGAGGTTCCCAACCTGAAGATTAGTCATTACTCATATTTCCTATACCTGGCTCAATCCTCGGGGTCTTGGGCACCTAACAAGTCCTTAGATTGAGGCAAGAGAGGATACAATAATCATCATGTCATACAAACTAATACATGCTCCCATCTATGATAAATAACATGCACAAAAGCTACATGGTTAGGCTGAAGCCCTTAGCCCAAGGAGAATTACTCACACATAGAGATGAGATCAAAGATCATAAACATTGTAATGGAAATCATGAGATTGATAACAAATAGTCTTACAATGTTGCCAATCAAAGAAAGACATCTACTATTACAAGTGGTGGAATATGGCTATGGTGGTGGAGACATTAGATCTAAGTCTAACCAAACATCTCACGACACGAGCTGACGACAGCCATGCAGCACCTGTATGAAAGTCAGTACCATCCCGTTAAGGACAAGTTTTGCTATTCCTCCAGTGGCTCTTCGGTGTTGTCGATGGAGATCTGGAGGCGGCTGATGGTTGGGGAGAGCTCCCTTTTCTCGTCGCCCAAGGCCTCTTTATATAGGGATCCCTTTACGAAAGTTGTTCTGTTTGACCTAGCGGTGTTGATGGCAACTATACGACCGGAACTATATGGCCGGAATTTTATCCCCGCCATATAGTTGGTCATTAAAGCGTCTGTCTCCATTTCATGACTCCTGGTGACGAGGGTTTAACTCATCAATGCCCATTGTTATGGACTTGGGTTTTGGAGAAGAGAGAAGAACTGGAGATCTCGGTACGGCTAGCAAACTAGCACACAGGGACGCAAGGTTTACCCAGGTTCAGGCCTCATAGAGGACCCTACTCCTACTTGTCTGCTCTTGATTGATAATGATCCGAAGGATTACAATGTCGTCGATGGCGGTGTATGCGCAGATTGGATCTGGTGTATGTCTAGATCTATTGTCTATTGTGACGATGTGGGAGATCGTAGATCTATCTATTGGAGGAGTCGCGATGTCGTAGATCTATGTATTGGGGTCTTAGGTCGTCTACTCGTTGGACCCTCCTAGCCTTTATATATGGGGATGCTAGGTCTCAGGTACCAATACGAGTTGGTTACAAATTGGATTAGAACTCTAGTCTTGAGCTTTCTTTGTCTTGTGCGTTTGGGAGTTCGTATCCATATGGGCTTCATACCACTAGAACCATCATAGGCGCCATGGACCTTGGCAATTCGTCGAGTGGGTCTTCCGTCGAGCCGCACTAGGTAGGCTATAGTCGAGTGACCATTGGGCATACCCATGTCAGTAGCCCCCGAGTGTCCATGTGAATCGTAGATCCGGATGGAGACTCAGAAGTCTTGATCTTTGCATTAGGATGTCGGAGTCGACAATTGTGTCGAGTGCGAAGCACTTCACCAAGAAGTTCATCGGGTCAGTCGAATCTATAGTAGCTCATAGGGATGATGGTAAACGTGCCTGGTGCGCTCGATGGATCTGGGCCAGTTAATTGCTCTAGGGAAAAAACAACGCTACCTACTCAAACTCGAGTCCCCGGACTCGAATTCGGAAATTGCTGGCGTAATTCGACTCAGGCCGCGGAGGTCTTATTGAGTTCGAATCCCAGTGTATAAGTGTGAGCGCTCGACGCGTCCGTCAAGGCTTATTCATCGTACCTGTAGGCATGGATATGTTTCTGGTAGTGCGCAGCAGATGCGTTGCTAGGCCTTATTCAGTTCTTATCTTCACGCTATAAGCGTGACAGCCGAATTTTGTCATCGCGGAGATGATTCGGGTGACCCAGGAGACGTAGTCTCTTTGTAGGGAAAATATGACGTGGAGTCGCCATAGCATTCGAGTGTGGATGTTACCGACACATAGTACGATGTACAAATAATCATAGGGTGCGCGACCAGCGCTCCCTATGGGAGTAGCCCCCGAATGCCTATTCGAGTCTTAGACTTGAGTGGGGACTAAAAGTATTTGTGACTGCCGTCGTTTTTTGCTTGTTTCAGTCGAATATGCTTTCACCGCTCCCTATAGGAGTAACCCAAAGTCCACAATCGAATTGTTGATTCGAGTGAAGGGTTTTCGTGAAGCTTGTATATCTGCATAAAAAATTCTTCGGGTGCACGGCCAGTGCTCCCTATGGGAGTAGCCCCCAAGTCCTTAGTCGAATCGTGGATTCGAGTGAGGACTTAGAGTGTGTCACTCGAGGATCTTGTATATGCGCGTCCAGCGCTCCAGTTTGGAGTAGCCCCCGAGTGTCTAGCGGAGTCGTAGACTCGGGCAGAGACTCGAGTCTTGTATCTTGCAGTGGTAGTCGAAAATCATGCGAGGAGAAACCACTGACCCGGAAATGCATCGAGTTATCGTCTCACACATAAGGAGCTTGAATCGACGATGCAATTTGAATCGACGTAGTGGAATCATGCGGTGTTTTAGCCAAGTGAGTCGACGATGCGGATGGAGTCGACGCAGTCGTTTCTGTCAGGTGCATTGCTAGCACTACTTCTTTATAGCATCAAGCGATGCGACCATCCGAGGAGGAACTCGACTCGGGTCTTGAGTGTATGGCATAGTCAGTTGTTTTGTCGACTCCTGTTGGAGGACCCGATAGAGTAGCTCGATGAAGTCGACATCCTTGTAAGCTGCATAAAACATGGAGAATTGTTGAGTACTTGTGTCTTGTAAAGAATATTTGCCTTTCGGCTTGTAAAGTCATATTCTGGTGCGAATCGAGTCGACACTTTTGTACTACATGCTAGGTATTTTCGTTAGCCTGATTACCCTTAGTCTCAGTGCCTTGCCGAGGTACTCGGAGTTCAAGGATTCGACGATCAGGCAGAATCAGCTACTCAGGCTGTCGCGTATGAGGTACTCGAGTGCGTGGAGTCAACGGCACATTAGGTTACTCGAAGAGGGCGCAACCCCCGAGTGTTTCGAGTGCGCTTAAGGTAATAAAGAAATCAACTCTAAGTAGAGGGAAAACTTATCTTTTGAGTAGTTTTTGTGGGCGAAGTCGATGCGATCGCGGATGTAGTCGACATGGCAGGGGGTCACGTGAAGGAGTCGAAGACACAGCAGGTCAGCAATGTCGAAGACCGTAGTGAGTCACCGTAGCCGAGGCGGCAACGGCCTCACGGCCGAGTCGGCGGAGCTCCCTAGTGTATATTCGATGTGGTCGATGTAGTTTGCGGCGTTCGAGAGGCGATGCATTGGACCGAAGTCGACACGGCCGCGGATCGCCGAAGCCGATGGCGGAAGCAGTTTGCTGCAAACGAAGATCGTAGCCGGTCGTCGTAGACGATGTCGGCAGCGGTTGCTGTCGCGGAAGCCGATTCGACCAGCGGGTCGCGCGAGTCGAATATTGTTACGGCTCACGATTGTGGAAGCCGAGGGAGCCCCCGAGTTGGTAAATCCGAATGTCGCAACGGGTCGATGGATCCGAAGATCGCATTGGGTCGCTGGAGCCGAAGGAGCCCCCGAGTGTAGAGTCAATTTGGTCGAGGCGATGTTCGAGAGCCGCTGCGAGGACCGGAGTCGACGTTGCAGCGAGTCGCCAAGGCCAATGGTGACAGTAGTTTGCCACAATCGAAGATCGTAGCAGGTCACCAGTGTCGAAGGAGCCCCCGAGTCACACGGCGGAGATGTGCAGCCCCTGGGTGTAGAATCGGCATGGTTGGCAGAGTCGCGCGATGAACACGGAGTCGACGCAGTGGCAGGTTGGTGGAGCCCCCGAGCGTAGATGGTCGTGATAAAGTCGAATTATTTTTCGAGTTTACCCACACAGCCGGTGACTCGTCGGTGTACTATACTTCAATGGATACTTGTATGTATGTGTGAGCTAGCGTTTTGATCGCATTGTCTTTCCTTTCCTTTGCTTGAATTGTTGCACGACCTTGTCTTTATGTGGAGTAGCTAGCACCAGCACCCGTTTTTTCTTCCTTTTTTTCTTTTTCTTCATCTGGTCCTCGTGAGGATGTGTAGTCCTC
Organism: Avena insularis; assembly: GCA_023614405.1. Classification (NCBI taxonomy): domain Eukaryota; kingdom Viridiplantae; phylum Streptophyta; class Magnoliopsida; order Poales; family Poaceae; genus Avena; species Avena insularis. Next base: position 177,533,654 of record CM042686.1, read on the forward strand.
TCCACGGATTTTTTTTCTCTCCTCTGATTTTGATCCGGCTGCTAGCTGCAAGGGATGGCCTTCTTATTTTTCCACGTGAAGCTCTTTCTTCTTTCAAAAATCCTTTCTGGGATGTACTAAGTTAGTACAGCCAAATCTAATCCGAGTACTCCTTTGATCTTGTCATCTTTTTTTTTAATGCCTAAGACCACTTTGTCGTGTAGAATTAAAACTGCACTATCTCTGATTGTGCTTTCCCTAAAATCATGAACGTGACCGATGCACTTTTCCACCATATCCGTGCGAACTTTTTTTTATTCCTCTCTTTCCTTGCACCTTGAGCTTGACCGATTTGATAGGTTTAAATTCCAGTCGGTCACGTCAAGACATGAAAAGTGAATTTGGCAGGAGACATCGGGTTGCCCATATTTGATTCGAGCGATGTGCAGCAGACCTTCGGACCCGATGATTCCCAGCAATGAATGCTTACGACAGAGAATTACTAGTTTTTTGACCCGCGTTGACCTGACATCATCTCCGAGTGCAAGATCTGCGGCGACACAGTGCGACGGACTTGAAGCACTATACCAGATTTTTTTACACGCTCGCTTCCACAGTCTTTGTTGATCGGCGATGAATTTAGGCCAGGAGCGGCCTAGGTGTCGATGATTATGTTGACGCGTTGAGGCAGACGAATCAACCGGACATGGTCCGATTGCTGCTGAAGATGAGGGAGCCGAATTAGATCTAGCCTCCAATAGACGATGAATCGCATATCGCTGGTGATGGGGCCATCAAGATCGCAACATCAGCGCTCCCTGTTGCCACAGACGGCGCCAAATGACGAGGGTTTAACTCATCAATGCCCATTGTTATGAACTTGGGTTTGGAGAAGAGAGAAGCGCTGGAGATCTCAGTACGGCTAGTAAACAAGCACACATGGACGCAAGGTTTACCCAGGTTCAGGCCTCGTAGAGGACCCTACTCCTGCTTGTCTGCTCTTGATTGATAATGATCCGAAGGATTACAATATCGCCGATGGCGGTGTATGCGCAGATTGGATCTGGCGTATGTCTAGATCTATTGTCTATTGTGGCGATGCGGGAGATCGTAGATCTATCTATTGGAGGAGTCACGATGTCGGAGATCTATGTATTGGGGTCTTAGGTCGTCTACTCGTTGGACCCTCCTAGCCTTTATATATGGGGAGGCTAGGTCTCAGGTACCAATACGAGTTGGTTACAAGTTGGATTAGAACTCTAGTCTTGAGCTTTCCTTGTCTTGTGCGTTTGGGAGTCCGTATCCATATGGGCTTCATACCACTCGAACCGTCATAGGTGTCATGGACGTTGGCAATTCGTCGAGTGGGTCTTCCGCCGAGCCGCACCAGGTAGGCTATAGTCGAGTGCCCATTGGGCATACCCATGTCACCTGGTTTCTTCGGGTTGTCAGAAATCTCGTATATTTGACTTTAATGTAGTGATTCCCATCATCAAACGTCATTATCTACGCAGGGAAAAATATAAAGAAAGGATTGCATACCCCTTTGATCATTAGGCATTAGTGGCAGGATTTTGAGAGACATTTCATAAAAAATATGAATAATATCCAATTTAAATATGGACGTAGATGGATATATTTCAGAGCTATCAACCTCCCCAAGCTTAAAATTGATCGTCCTCAAGCAAGAAAATCAAAACCAAAAAAGAACTCAGCATTTAAACTGAAATAATGAGATGCTGATCTTACTCATGATTGGTACTCTCATGTTTCCTCCACTTTATAAATCTGGAAAACTTCTGCATAGATAGAGTAATGGCAAGCATATCATACGGGTTTTTATGCATCCTTATAGTGCAGCAAAATTATTGTTAACATGGATGATTCAAATGAGTAAACTTTTATTCCATGTCATGTAATCAACTCATAGGCTTGCCTTTGAACAATAAGGTATAATCATGTAAAATTAAGAGTGTGAGAGTTGTCATGAAAAGCATATATACTAGAGTATCTCAATTCTCCCACATCAATAAATCATGACTCTTCAAGCACTACTTTTCTATTCATTGTCCTTCAAGAATTTCAGTTCTTAAGTAATTGAGAGCATGCCAAAGATTTTAATTAGTTTATCATGCTGTGATGGACACTCGTGGCATCAGGCTGTGATGGACACTCGTGGCATCACTAAGGTTTTTGTTCCTTTTTTACAATGATTACTCATAACAGCCATAGGAGTGATTCCATCATGAACATAGCTACCCGGGAGTGTCAAAAATCTTACCTATTATAGCATTGCTGCTACATATGTTTTATCAACTCATAGCTAAAATCTAGGAGTTTCCTCCATGAAGATCGTTCGTAAGCTAGCGGAGTTGTTGGCATCCCATGAAGTTTGACACGTATAAAGCTATGTCATTCTTTTGATTCACAAGTCAAACTTTGGCATGCTCACAAAAACCGCTAAACATTAGTTCAATCAAACAAATCCTTTTAAAGAGAGCTATCAAGTCAATCATTATATTCTGTGGTGTTGAGTGTCTCTAGAAATAAGCCTTCAAGACTAAACACTACAACACCCAAGCCTTCAATTGTGAGACTTTTTGTTATCACAATTGTTTAGCAAATATTTAGGCAAGACTTGGTTAACTACAAGAGCTGGAACAAAACGTACCCAACTAAATACCCATGCAAACAAAGTTTTACTAAAATACAAATACTCACTCCACTAATATAATATCTCAGCATTTACTGCTAACTAGCATGGGTTTCTCAAACTTCAAAAGTGGGGAGTCATAAGTCATAACTCTCATGTTTGGTTCCACTTCTCTCTTCCTTTTTGATTCATTTCTTGGAAACTCGAAGTCAATCACTCTTCCTGCAAATACATGAGAACCTCCAGGCGAAAAGAAAAGAAAGAAGAGGGAAAGTAAAGATAAATGGAGAAATCTTTTTGTTGTTTTTAAGAGAGGGAATTAAAGAATAGAAAATTGGTGGCAAAGCTCGGCTAGAAAATCTCAAAAGAAAATAGAAATAACTAAAGATAAAGCATTGGGGAAACCAACACGAGTGCTTATAAACTTGAATTAAAAATATAACCTCGAAATAAATAAAAGCAAATGAACGCCAAATAAAGATAAATGAGGAAACTTCCCCAACCTTAGGATTTTGCAAGCCCTTCAAATCATTGTGGTGGCTAGAAGAACTCGGAACTCTAGTTTGCAAATTGAGTTGATAAATTACTAGTTGTTCCTCGGAGGTTCAAAGAGAGGATATGAATCCTTTCCACAGTCCCTCCAAGTTCTTGGAAGTCTTGGTATGTAGTGAACCAGGTTGATGGCTTCTCCTCTTGATAAGGAACTTCTTGGTCCTCATCTTCGTCTGAAATCTCCTCCTTGGGTTGGTGTTGCTCAACCTACAAGTCATATAGCAAACTCCCTTCCTCGATAGAGAAAAGACCATTAGGCAAAGGAGCGGGGTAGATACGCTCAGCTCCAGCAATATGCAGGTAATAAACACCACCTCTCCTAGTGAGCATTCCACAAGATTTTAAAGTAGAGAAACCAACATGTCGCTCACCTAGCATAGATTGCAACTCACCTAGGTTGATGCCTAGGGCAGTGGCAAGCACGGTGATGATACCTCCACCTGTGATTGGTCCTGGGCTTTGGGAGGATTGGTGCTCCAGGTAGCGCACAAGGACTGCGCCCAAGTTGAGTGACAAGTCGCATTTGTTGAAAGCAGCCTTTGCAAGGAATAAGATGTGTCACTAAGTCTCGTGAACTCATTATGTGCCTGCAAGGTGTTAGCAATAACATAGAAAAATAGCAAATTGCAGGATGTTGAATATTCTTCCCCTTGCTCACTCTAGAAGTGAAGCTCATTCTATTATAATATTGTTCTAGGGAAGGGTCTAAGCCAGTAAAGGATGCGCGCAAATCATTATCATTATTGTTTGGCAAATTAAATCATACGCACCATTCATGTAGTGATAAAGTGTAATTGTTATTTATGAGTTGGAAAGAAATCCGTTCCTCTCCATGCCATAGTTTAATGGTGCTTTGCAAAGAACTTAAAAATTTAATGGTTAACCGGCGATAAGTAGGCACATCATTGAACACAAAATTTTGCAGGCCAACCCTATTACAAAGTAAATTGAAGTCATCAGAAATACCGAGTTGGTTCAATATAATGGGGCAAGCACACTTGGTTGCCTTCACTTCTCGGTTCTTGATCCTATCAAAGCGATCACGTTGGAGCTCATTCCTGAACCGTATCCCCATGCGTTCTTGAGCGACAGCCCGAGAATCGCTAGCGGTGGAACAAGCATGAGTTTGGCTCCTTGTGTTCATCATCTAAGATAATAAAGAAAGACAAAAAATAAAACTCTTTGATTCAACAATAATAAGCATAAGGTATTCCTCATCATATCACACTATAGAATCCCCTCAAAGTAATAATCTAGGCAAGAGAATCATGGCAATTAGTTCATAGTAGGTCTCACCCTAGATTGACAATGACAATAGATCAAAGATGAATTTGCAAAAAGTAATTGGAGGATCGGAGGATAAATATACCGTAGATCACTTGTGTGCGAGGAAATCAAACAAAAATGAGTATATATGAAGATCTCTTGAGGTTTTGAGAGAGTTTGGAGGTAGAAGATAGAAAAAGGATTGAAGTTTTGGGGTTGGAGGTACCTCCCGTGGCATTTTTGTGGTCGGACGCAACTATATGGGCAAACTATACGACCGGAACAATGTGTTCCTGCCGTATAGTTGGCCTGCTATCAAAATTTTAGGGTTTTCACCTGGCAGCACAGCTATATGGCCAGAACTATACGGCCGGAACAATATGTTCCCGCCGTATAATTAGTCGTCAAACCTTCTATACCTGGAAAAGAATTTGTATGAAAGCGTCAATATCTATACGACCGGAGCTATACTCTCGGAATTTTTATTCCCGATGTATAGTTAGTCGTTAAACCATCAGTACTTTTGAAAGAAAAATTGTCGATGGCAAAAATATCTATACGGTCGGAACTATATTGCTGGAATTTTTATTCCTGCCGTTTAGTTGGTCGTTACACTCTCTGTAGCCATCAAAAAATTTCCGTTTCTTCGAAAATTATTTCCTATTCTGAAACTTAGCAAAATACCTTGTTTTTGACAGAAAGTTGACAGTAAAAATTATCGAGCAACAACATCATGTATATAACAGGATTTTTAGTACTACTAAACTTCTTCTCCTCAACTATAGTTTTCTAGCACTCTTTATTAAACATAAACTTAAACTAAAACTTAAAAACTTTACTCCAACCTTTATTTCACATGGGTTGCCTCCTATGGAGCGCTCTTTTATGGTCAATAGCTTGACCTTGATGTTGCTCACTTAGGCCGGATGAGTGGAACACCCACTCCAAAATAGTTGTACTTCAGAGTGACGACCTCCTTTTCATCATGCTTGGCTTTCTTCTTCCTGGGGAAATGAATAACAAAAGAATCCCGCGAAGGCAATTGAAGCTTCACGTTCCCTTCATGGAGATTAATCAAAGCTTTAATAGTTCTTAAGAAAGGACGGCCTAATATAATAGGAGTAGTAGCATCTTCAGGCATGTCAACAATAACAAAATCAATAAGAGCAGGACAACCTTTAATGTATACTAACGTATTCTCCTTAATTCCTATAGCTTGTTTGTAGGTAGAATCTGCAAGATCTAATTTTAACTCGGTGATTTCAAAAGAGCCAAGATTTAACTTATTAAAAAGACTCTTTGGAATTGTTAAAATGCTTGCACCTAGATCACAAAGTGCATCTATCTCATTGTTCCCAATTTTGATCTTAATAGTAGGCTCAAATATATCATCAAGCTCAAATATATTATCAAGCTCAAATATACCATCACTTACCAGAATATTGATGTTGATCCTTTTTACAAGATCTTCAATGGTGTAACTTGGTGAGGGAGCATTACTATAATCAAGTTCCTCAGGCTCCTTCCTTTGGATCCTCATCATCTTGAGGTCTTCAACAGGATAAGGCTCAGCTTTACCTGCAAATTCAGCTAGAATGAGAGTTACCATTACTTGATCCCATATTATTATTAGAGTTACCTCCATGACTAGAATAGTGTTTTTGAAAATTAGGATTATAATTCTTCTTCCAAGCAGGGTTATAATAATTACGAGTTATGAAGTCTACTTCTTCAATATTAGTTTCTGGGATAGCTCTTACCTGGGTTTCCTTACCTTTTACGGCTAATATGAGCTCATCTAGCTTAGCATTGAGTTCTTCATTTTCTTGTGGTGAGTTGGAGTTCACCTTCTTCGTGTTTGATCTATCCACATGCCACTGGGCATGGTTGTCTTGCATATTGTCTAGCAGCTTCTTTGCTTCGGTAATATGTTCACCCATAAATGTTTCTCCAGCTGCAGTATCAAGCATAGACTTAGTGTAACATCCCAAATCTTTAATCAAAGATATCAAGATCCAAATCACCCAATTTAGGGTTAACAAAAAAAATTTATTATTAAAAACAATTATGAATGCATGTGTGTTTGCATTAATATAGAATTGTTTGAAATTGCCATGATTGTTTGCTCTAATGGTTGTGAAATGATTCAAAGGTGAATGCCACATCATCTAGATCATTCCCAAACAAAATCCAAAGAAAAAGAAATCAAATAAGATTAATAAATGCAAATGGTCATTTGTGCCAGTTTAATCTACTAGGCCACTTTAGGTGTTCCTAGAAGTCAATTCTTAACAGAAATAATTCTAAATCTTTTCACCCCTTGCTAGTACAAGTAAAGATCTACCAAGGCCCACTTTACAGTCTTACAAAAACCCTTAGCCACTAATTTTAAGTGGCATTTGAAATTTGAATCCAGTTCATATGCATAGATCCCACTTTTTCAAAAACCACTCATATGAGTTCACCTTGACAATCCCAAGCAACCACAGATGATCAAGCTTATGACTAACACACCCACCAAAAATCTTTTCAAAATTCAAAAATAAACTTTATGCGGGCATTGTGTCGAACCGTTGGTTAGCACAAAATAAACTGCCTAACTAATACTATTGCTAATCAAGTTCTTGTCCCCTATTCGACCCTCTCATCTCTCCTTTGTCCCCTCTTACACTAACCCAGCCCCAGACAACATCCCCTCTGCGCCGCTGCGCCAATACCACACTGCCCGAGAATGGTCGCCACCGGCCAACCAGGCCCAAGCCACAGGAGACCAACCCGCCCTCTCTCGCCATGTCTAGGAGGTAGGCGTGATCACACTTTCGCCCACTGTCCCTGCCCCGAGCCTTGCCAGGCACTGGACCACCGCAGAACGCCCGCGCTCTCTGCCTCTGCACCATGCATGGACTATGCCAGTGCGCCACCCCCGGCAGCCTCGCACAGAGCCCGCCTTGCCCTCAGCTCGCACGCGTGCACCTGCCTTAACACCAGTACGCCCCCAGACATCCCCGCTCGCCGCCGTTTAACCCGCAGCCACCACACGCCGCGTCGAACGCCGCCTCTGCCGCTCAGAGCACGAGCCGCGTCTGACCAATTGCCACCTCCCCTAGCCGCGCCATTACGCCGTAGTGGACCGCCAGGAGACCGTGCATCGATCGCCGCTCACAGCCATGCCTCTAGCAGCCCATAGCCATGTCGCCACCGTCGCCTCGCCATGCCGCGTTGTCCCGCCGTCGAGCCTACATAAGGAGGCCACCCCCAGCCTCATTCTGCACACCACTCACCTCCCCTCTCGCCACTAAGCCTTCCCCACTTCTCCCTGGAGCCGCTCGAGCTCGCAGTCGCCAGAATTCCACCGGAGCGGGCCGCTACTAGAGGAGAAGGGCCTCACTGATTGTGCCACCCAGGAGCCACTGCGACCACGCCTGAGACTGCCGTCATCCACCAGTTCGATCGCCCCCATCGCCATGTTAGCTAGAGCCTTGGTAAGCCCCCAATCGACCCCCACCGAGTCGCTAGGGTTAACTCTCGCCGGCGACCTGTTCGTCGTCGACGATGAGCCACGACCGTCGATTTCTATTCTAATCGCACGGCTGATGTCGCCCCATACCATTTTGGGTTTTAAGTGTCGCTGACATGCGGGACGAGCCTGTCAGTCGCCCTCTGCGCCGCGGAGCGCCACTGGGCCGGCCCATTTAGTTTCCCGCGCTGGCCCAAAAATTCAAATGAATGTTTTTCTAATTAAGTTTAAACTAGGTTTTGTCCACTTGTTTAAAAATCAATTCAGAGAGTTCTACTGAACCAAAATGAATGATTCAAATTTTGTTAGAAAGATAATTCAAATATCTATCCAAGTCCGTTGGATTTAAATCAATTGGAGTTATAGATCACATATAGAAATAATAACAAAACAGAGACTTTTCTACATTCAATTTTTTCAAAAATCAACCATAATAGATTTTGAGTTGATTCCAACTCTCAAAAATCACATTTGACAATACCTATCTGAATATGTAATAATATTTAGGTTTACATGCAGTGACTTTGGACTAGTACCAAAATAATGCTATATAGGCATTTCTAGTCACTTTAAATCATTTAAATAATAAACTTAAACTTATTGAAATATGACCAAACATTTAAATCACATTCCCATGTATTAGAATATGTGGTGATGACATGTGTCCACATGATCCCATATTTTAATTGGAGAATATTAAATCTTAATTATTTTTCAATGAGTAGAAATTACTTTTCTCAAATAAAATAAATGAAACTAGTTCATTAAATCTTGTGATGAATGTGATGATACTAGATCATCAAGTGTGTGCCTTAGTGTGCTAAATAGACTAGTTAAGTATTGTTTGGTGATTGTGTATCCCGTATGTATTTATAGACAATAATACCGACCAAGTCTACGAGGAGGAGGAGTTATACCCTGAGGAAGACGAGGAGAATTTCAACCACTGCTCCAGTCAAGGCAAGCCATCGGTACTAAGCAAGTTAGTCCCATCCCAAGATTTACTTACAAGTTTTACTTTTGCTTTATCAAAGTTTCTTTACTACTAGTAATGCTTTGTGAGATTTTAGAAAGTAGTTTAGATAGCATAAAGAGTATAAAACTTGTCCTATACTAGATGTCATTCTATGGCATGAGATTGATATTAGCATCCTACCTTAGTGAACACTCTTAACTTGTGGTTAGAGCTAAACCAAAAACTTGATCACTCTAGATGGGAATACTTGGTGAAAATGCTTATGAAAACCTTGGAATGATGAGTCATTCTATTGAGATGTTTTGACCTGTGTTGAGAAACACAAATGGTTTATGATGATGAAAATGTTGAGGCATGAGCCTTACCCCTTTATAAAAACTGATGGTTGGGTTCGGATGCGATACCATTCCAAATTTACCGTACAACCACAATGCCTGAGTTGGGTAGGCCTTAGTGATGTCTACGCACTTCTATTCTTGTAGACAGTTGTTGGGACTCTAAGTGCAGAGGTTTGTAGAACAGCGGCAAGTTTTCCCTTGAGTGGATCATCCAAGGTTTATCGAACTTAGGGAGGAAGTGGTCAAAGGTATCCCTCTCAAGCAACCTGATACGTCCAAAATGTATCTACTTTCCCGAACACTTTTGCTATTGTTTCTCCTCTAAACTTGTGTGATTTGGATGCAACTAACACGGACTGATGCTGTTTTTAGCAGAATTGCCTTGGTGTCTACTTTTTGTGCAGAAAACCAACTATCAGGAAAAATCTCGGAAAATATGCCAAAAATCCTATTTCACCCAAAGACTCCAAGAACCAGAATACGAGACGAAGAAGAGCCAGGGGGTGGCCACACTACCTAGTGGCGCGAGCTAGGCCAGGCCGCGCCAGGGGGTGGTGTGGGCCCCCAGGCACCCCCTCAGTCTCTCTCTTCGCCTATAAGGAGCCTTCTGACCTAAAAACTCCGGGGGGGTCGACGTTTTTCCAGAAGGAGTTCCGCTCCGCCGCCACCACCAGATTCCACGAAACAGCACCAGAAACTCCGATTCGGCACCTATGGGGGCGGAATTGAGGAGATCATCGCCATCATCATCACCATCACTTCTCCATCGACCATCCATGTTTCCCCCATCTATGAGTGAGTAATCCCCCGCTGTAGGCTATGGGGATGGTAGGGATTGGATGAGATCGTTCATGTAATGGCATCAGATTGTTAGGGCATGATGCCTAGTATCTTTTATTAGTGCTTTATGACTTTGTTGCGACTTGTTGTGCTTAATGCTTGTCACTAGGGCCCGAGTGCCATGATTTCAGATCTGAACATGTTATTGATTCATTATGATAGTATTGTTTTTGGTCTTATCTGCAAGTTGTATACACACGTTGTTGTCCGGAACCAATGGCCCCGAAGTGACTGAAATCGGGATAACCAGAGGGAATGGCTTTGATGTGAAGATCACATGTGTTCACGGAGTGTTAATGCTTTGCTCCGGTGCTCTATTAAAAGGAGAACCTTAATTGCCAGTAGTTCCCTTAAGGCCCCGCTGTAAACGGGCTGGCAGGACAAAAGATGTTGTGCAAGTTCTCATTGCGAGCACGTATGACTATATATGGAACACATGCCTAGGATTGTCTAGTACTTGGGTGCTTTATCTTACTTATCTGCAATTGCCCTATGTTCTGATTGCTATGTGAATTGTCTTGTCCATGCAACGCCCGTCCATCCATCCCTATGCCTACCTTTTCGAATCCCATTTGTTTCGCTATTGTCCTTTGTTGTCTTTACTTTACTACTGCTGTTACTTTACTATTCCTACTACAAAACTGTTGCTACTGATAAACTGCCGTGAGCAAGATTGTTTCCAGGTACAGCTGAATTGACAACTCAGTTGTTAAGGCTTATAAATATTCTTTGGCTCCCCTTGTGTCGAATCAATAAATTGGGTTTCACTTCCCTCAAAAATACTGCGGTACACCCCCTATACTTGTGGGTCATCAAGACTTTTTTCTAGCGCCGTTGCCGGGGAGCATAGCTTTATTTATCAAGTTCACTTGGATTCTCTATTGTTCGCTGCTATCCCTCCATCATGGGTAAGTCTCGTGATGGCAAGGTTCCTATTTTACCATCCACTACAAGAAGAGGTACGGTTCTGAACACCTCTGCTGCTCTTGATTCACCATCTGTTATAAGTAAGCTCGTTACACCACCACATACACATGCTACACACACTACTACTGCTGAATCTGAAACTTCTGTTGCTTATGATGCTGCTTCTACTGTGCTTGATAAGATTGGTCCATTAGGTCCTTTCCTAGATGCTACGATTGCTAGAACTATAGCTGGAAATACCGAAACTCCTATTGAAGACACTACCACACCTGTTAGTTCACCTGAGTCTAGTGAAAGTTATGATATTGAAGATGGTTATGTTGAGATGACCGATGAATTTATTAAAGAATGTAAAAACACCCATGATAGGAGCGCTGATAAGAGTCTCCTTGAGAGGCGTACTATTAGACCCAAATTGTCTCCTATTGCTAAGTTTGCTGCTTCTCCCATAAACATTATAGATAAAGATTATGATTTCTCTCTCGATCTATCTTACATAGCTATTGTCGAGAAAGAACCTTTTTGTGGGACTAAGAATGAAAGTGCGGTAACACATATGAATGAACTTTCTACCATGAGTGGCTTGTTTTCTAATGATATTAAGATGTGTACTTACTTTGTTGCCAAGATCTTCCCTTTTTCACTGAAAGGAGAAGCTAAAACTTGGTTTAGTAATTTACCTCCTGGATCTATTGATAGCCCTGAGTGCTAGATTGGTACTTTCCTGCAGAAATATTTTCCTCCTAGTGCTAGACATGCTATTTTGCAGGAACTTTTTGATTTTAAACAGGGAGAAAAAGAGGTATTGCCCGAATCTTGGGCAAGGTTTTGTGCTTTGATTCATGCACAGGCTGGAAGTCCATTACCTAAGAATGAGCTTCTTGATATATTTTATAATAGACTAACTGAAGAATCTAGGACATACCTAGATAGTTGTGCTGATTGTGTTTTTAGGAATAGGACTCCCAAGGAAGCTGAGGAATTAATGGCTAAAATAAGTAAGAATTATGAAGATTGGACTCCTCCTAAACAAGCTATACCTGAAGTAATATACCTGAACCTTCTATTCCGGTGCCTATTCCAACATCAAAGAAGAGGGGAGTTATTGAACTAAGTGATGAAGTGATGAAGGAAGCTAAGAAATATCTTAAGGAGAAGGGAATTAAAGCTGCAAATGTCAAGAATTTACCTCCTATTGAAGAATTATGTAAGCCTATTCCCTACTCGTCCACTATTGAGGTACACTCTCTCCAACACTTTGATGAAGGTGATATCCCTTACTCTAAACCTCCTGATCAATGCTTAGAAGAATTCGATATCTTTATTGTTAAGCAAGATAACTTTAATAAAAGGGTGCAAAATCATATAATGGAAAAAACTAGAGCAATTGTTGAGTTGAAAGATATTGTGGAAAGAACCTCTAATGATGTTAAAATGATTGTTAAACACTTTCAAATGGTTCAAACTCAAATAGATCAACTCGTTAAAGTACAAAACCACTTGCTAGTTAATGCTGCTAAAGAAAAACATTCTTATGAAATTAGAACTAGAAGTGGAGATGCTACTCAGGATCCTCTATATCCTGAGGGGCATCCCAAAAGAATTGAGCAGGATTCTCAACAAGCTGAAAATAGTGTTTCTACTTGTAAGAAAAGGAAAAAGAAACATAAAACTATTGTAGAACCTTCTGAACCTGCTATAGATCCTAATAGTATATCTATCTCTGATGCTGAAACTGAAAGTGGTAATGAAGAAAATGAAGTTCCTAATGAAGAAAAAGTTGAAGAAGAACCTGAAAACCACACTAAGAATACCAAATACACTAAAGAGGATTTTATTGCTAAGAAACATGGTATTGAAAGAGAACCTTGGGTCCAAAAACCTATGCCATTCCCTGATAAGAAACACAAGTCGAAGGAAGATGAACATTATAATAAGTTTTGTGAGTCGATGAAGCCTTTATTCTTGCAAATTCCTTTGATTGATGCTATTAAATTGCCTCCTTACTCAAAGTATATGAAGGATATTGTCTCGAATAAAAGGAAGATCCCTAATGAAGAAATTTCTACTTTGCTTGCTAATTATTCCTTTAATGGTAAGGTTCCTAAGAAACTTGGAGACCCAGGGATTCCAACTATCCCTTGCTCTATTAAGAACAGTTATGTTAGAACTGCTTTGTGTGATTTGGGAGCTGGAGTTAGTGTTATGCCTTTCTCCCTCTATAAGAGGCTTCAACTAGAAAACTTGATACCAACTGATATATCTTTGCAAATGGCTGATAAATCTACCACTATTCCTGTGGGTATATGTGAGGATGTACCTGTTCAAGTGGCTCATAATTGCTTGATATTAACTGATTTTGTTGTGCTTCAAATGCCTGAAGATGATAATATGTCTATTATTCTTGGGAGACCTTTTCTTAATACTGCAGGAGCTGTTATCAATTATAATCAAGGAAAGGTGACCTTCAATGTTAATGACAAAGAACATACTGTCTATTTCCCCAAGAAGATTGAAAGGACCTATGGTTTGAATTTAATTGAACATGTTGAGGGCATTCAAGTTGGAGAAATATATTGTCCCATACCAAGAGAAAAATTTGAAACTATTATGATTGGGACTATTGCTATCAAGGTTGAGGTAACATAATCATTAGTGGAATACAAAGTCTTGTCTCATATGGAATTGTTTTGGTAGCAAGACCTGATCAACCTTGTTAACAAAAGGATTTCATTGAACAAAACAAAGTTTTCACTATGATTATCTCCATTTATTTCTATCATATGCATTTTAGTTTTTGCTTTTGTTTAGTTTTCTTTTTGTTGTTAGTTGCTTACATGTTAGAGTGTCTTAGAACTTCTGTAGTTCTAGCTTTGTTTTTTCCTTGCATCATGTTTTCAAAAAAATTCTGTCTGTCAGAAAATCATTCTTCTATGCCTGAAAATGCCCAAAAATAAAGTGTCTCGAAAAATTCCAAAAAATTCATATTAATTTTTTGCGTGAAAAAAGGGGCAGAGGAGTACCTGGGAGGTACTAGGGGACCCACCAGGCAGGCACACCACCTGGTGGCGCGGCCTGCCCTGGGTGGCGCCATGCCCTGGTGTGGGCCACCCCTGGCCCCCCACTAACTCTCTCACCTACCACTTTCTTCTCTCTCCCGAGTAAGCTCCAGTTCATTGCTCAAAATCGTGTTCTTGCTGTGCTTGCTCTCGATTTTTTCGATCTCCTTGCTCAGCCCATCTTTCTTGCTGAAATTTGGAGCATTTGTTCCCTAGTATGTGACTCCTCCCCTTGTCCAAGTAGATTTGTGTTTAGTGGATTATATATGGAGTATTTTGCTGCTGTAGGTGACTGGTTATGAGAGCTTGTAAGCTTGTTTGATGCTTAGAGATTTAGTTTTGATGGATGTTTAGGCCTCTTACAAGTCCCTATGAGTAGAATCCTTCATTATATTTACTTTGCAATCACTTGTTTAATAGGTGTTTAAATTTCAGAATACAAAGCATGAACAACCATACCTTTGGAGAGATATTTGAGAGTGATGCACCTAGGAGGTCGAGGCCCTCAAGATCGGCCTCTTAGTTTAGGCCATCATACAACAAAGATCTCATTGCAACTAGTATTGGTAATGAAAGGGATGATGGGGATGCTCACCCATCCTCTTTTCCTTGTTTTACTTTCTTACAAGCTGCACGTACTCTTGATGATTTCTTGCTACTGATTGAGAGGGTTGGTTTGACCTCATATATGCAAGATAAGAGTGCACAATACGCTATGCTCACCAAAAATTCTATTGAGAGCTTCACGTTTACTAACACATCCTATCAGTCGACTGTCTCTTTTAAAATCTATAATCTACCCTTCACCATGCCTTTGGAGAGATTTTGCAGTATTGTAGGTGTACGCAGGACAGGGACCGTGAAGAAAATTCAAGGGCGACCCGCTGATTTGTTGGAGCTTTACCGAGGGGTGACCAATAATGATGACCGCGTGGCGCAACACGGAAAGATAAGAAATATCCAATTCCCTGCTCTTAGATACTTCGCATATTATCTTGCTACTAGCGTGCTTGGTAGGGAGAACACAAGTAATATCTCTAACTATTATTTAGCATTCCTTGCTGCTGCGCTTAACAATGATACTCGGTACAATCTTGGCTCGCTTATTGCTCGCCGCCTAGCTGCTAGGGGGCCTATCTATGGGGGCATCATTGCCTCGCATATAGTCAATGCATTAGGTCTTTTAGTGGATCCCAATGATGCTATGCTGGCACCACAGAGGCTTGACCTTGCTGCTATGAAAACTCATCACTTTGTCACTTCTACTTCTGATTTGGACAGTCTAGTATATAGGATTTTTTCACTGATGGGGATGAAAGGGAGATCCTTTTGCCACAGCCTTCTTTGTTTAGTGTTCACAGGAGACCGTGGTCGCGCTCCAAGGAGGAGGTGGACGAGCAGCTTTGCTTGTTGGGTTTCCACGAGCAGCACCAGGAGGATGTGCCCTCCTATGATTACTCCGCGTATTACGGAGGGACGTACTCGAGCTCGCACTAGGACGAGGGGACCTCTTCGTCATTCCAGGGTGACACTTCATCCTGGCCAGCGTGGGATTGATACCCACTTAGGACAAAAGCCTAAGCTTGGGGGGAGGTACGCCGACACCGCACTCATCTCCATATCATGTTGCGTCGGTACTTTGTATATTCATGTTTTCGTTCTCTTTTTAGTTTTTGTTCTTCTTTGCTTTTGCTTTCTAAAACACAAAAAGACCAAAAATATTTCTGTTGTTTCTCTTTGGTTTGCTTTTTCTTTTTTCCTTGGTTTGTTTTTCTCTTTTTGCTTTGTTTGAACTATTTGAAAAACCCAAAAAAAATTTGGTTTGCTTGTTTTCCCTTTTGGTTCTTGTTTAAAAATCAAAAAAAAAATTGTCGTTCTTCTTTGGTTTTTGTAAGTTGGCTACAGGGTTCAGCAGTCCTCAGTGGATATTGGTTTCATATTATTATTCAAGCCACACAAGTGAAGAGCAATAATGAGGATTAATGACAACTTGAGGCGTGGTAAGAGGCTGGTAACAAACTCTATTTGTTTTCATTTTTGTACATATACTCATCACTGTGGGCATGCTTAGTCCGTTCATGTAGGGTGTATGTTATCTTTGGATGCTTAGTAGTTCTTGCTTTCTTATGATTAGCTCCAGCTCGCTAATAGTTTGTAGCATGTCTTATGAATGTTTGCTTGCATTTCTCTATTCATAAATTGGTATGACACCATGGTATCCTCCTCTGAATGTTTTATTTGAATTTACTTGGCACATGCTCATGCATGCACATGGCTGTAATAATCAGTTAAGCCTCGTTGAATTATTTTGCCTTGAGGATCTTGAATCACTTTCATGCCATTTGTAGTCCTGTTTTGTTGCAAGCATGATAATGACGGCTATTGCTCTCTTGTTTGTCGCTCCCTTACTATTGCTAGCCTTCACTTGCACTGAGTGTTTTACTCATGTTTCCAACTCCCTTAAACCAAATATTGCCAAAGTGTCCACCATACCTACCTATTAGCATCATTTGCTACTTCCGTGCATATTCATTATGCCTTGTTTTCTTCCGAATAAAATGTTTGCTTGTTATGAGAAAGTTAGTTAGTAAAGCTCTCACGAACTTGATGGCACACTTTATTTTCTTGCACTTAATAAACCTGAACCATTGCGTCCTTCTTTGTTGCGTATATGCTTTCGCTTTATGAGTTGAAGTTAGCAGAACCATGTATCATGGGGACCGCTTTCAACACTTCATTGGTACTTTGTACCTAGTTGATATCATGTTATTTTGCTTATGGATCCCGGCGGTGTGAAATAAAAGTGGAACTTGTAAGATCATGGAGTTTGTATGTATGTTAGATAAACACCTGGGCTGCTAGCCTAAGCCATGCCTAATCATGGTGGAAACTTGTAGCCTAACCATAATGAGCATTCTATGAAGCATCCTCAATAAAAATGTATGCACATGGTAAATAAAAAGATCGCTGACATGCTCATTGTCTGCTTGCCTTGTTATTTTGATTATGGGACAGCTCCCGTGTCATGTGCAAGGGGTACCCCGTTGGCGGTTCTCTATGATACGTATATACTTACAATGACAAGAGCTTACTTGTGACTGAAGTTGAGTAGCATGAGGATCTGTCTTCGTAAGTAAGGAGCATGAGACTTCGATTTATAACTTGTCAAGCATATCCTCTTACTTGTGTCACTTTAACCTTAACCATTTAAAGATGCTTATGATAGGGGCGATGAGAGCTCAAAGCTAACGAGTACCATACTTTCAGCATTTGGAAGCCTTTCAAATTATTTAAAACCTTTTCTTGTTGAGTCTCCATACATTCTCCGAGCACTTTCTTGAGAGCATACTTGTCATTCTCTGTGCTTGTCTCATTACTTGATTATTTGTGTTATGACTTTGATGCTTGTATCCTTGATATCTTTACTTCTAGTCATCACTTGAACTTCAGAGGTGCCTTGATATTCATAATCAAAGGGCAAGCGAGATACCACTCTATCATACCTTTTTATGAGCATTGTAATGTTGCTTATGTTTATACTTCATGCTACTTATTATTTTTGAGTTGGAATCTCTTCATAGCTTGCAATGCCTATTAAGTAAATTTAGTTGCATACTCTTTATTATGAACTATATAAGTAGTTGATCACATTGCTGAGAATATTTACATCATATGAAGCAAATGTGTTCGTCAAGCATGTCTAAGGCTATTGTTTCTCCTCTAAACGTATCTAATTTCTGACTTATACTTCGTCAAGCATGTACACCAAAGTTTGTTCACTTTAACCTTAATCACTTCAAGATGCTTATGATAGGGGCAATGAGAGCTGAAAGCTATAAGTACCATAATTTTTGGAAGCTCTTTATGAGACTTGAATCCCTACTTCCTTTTACAAAGGCCTTTCTTCCACCATTATATTGAGTCTCCACCTTCTATCTTTATGCACCTACATTGAGAGCATAGTGGCCATTCTTAGTTCTATGTGCATTGTCCCAAGACTAGTTGATTGATGCATACTTTGATATTGCTTGTTTTAAACTATTGTATCTAGTCACTCTTATGAACTTTGAAGGTGTCCTATGCATTTAATCTGCTACTCTATTGAGGGACAAGCTAAATACTATTATGCCATGTTTTATTTATATGAAACAAACGAACGTCTTGCAAAGCATGTTATTCATGAATCTTTTGTTTGTGCCTTTTCATGTTGCATCATAGTTTCTTTGCTTATTACTAGAACTTTGTCTTTCATGTTATGATTGAAGTACTATGATCCCAACTTTGAATGTTTTGCAAATACTTTGATCAAGTCTTTGATGGTGCATGTCACCTCAAAAATTATTCTTTCTTTTATCACTTACCTACTCGAGGACGAGCAGGAGTTAAGCTTGGGGATGTTGATACATTGCAAATGTATCTATAATTTTTGATGTTCCATGCTTGGTTGTATCCACTTTCTTGTGTTTTGTTCCAACTTTGGAGTACTTTTCATATGATTTCTTGGACTAACCTATTAACAAGAGCCATAGTGCCAGCTGCCTGTTTTCTGCTGTTTTTGGTTCCAGGAAAGTCAGAAAATGAATATTCTCGGAATTGGACGGGACAAAAGCCAAAGTGCCTATTTTTCTGGAAGTGATCAAGTGCCAGAATACGAGACGGAGAAGGGCCAGGGAGCCACCACACCACCTGGCCGCGCGTCCAGGCCTAGCCCACACTAGGGGGTGGTGTGGCCCCTCCCGGCATCCCCTCAGCCTATCCTTCCGCCTATATATTACCCTCGGGACGAAAACCCTAAGTGCCCGATCAAAAATCCACGAAAGAGTCTGTAGCCGCCGTCATCTCCATCCCTAGACCGGGAGGGATCTGAAGCTCTTGCCGGCACCCTGCCGGAGAGGGGAATTCACCCTGGAGGCCTTCTTCATCACCATGCAAGCCTCCGGTGTGATGCGTGAGTAGTTCATCCTTGGACTACGGATCCATGTAGTAGCTAGATGGCTGGTTCGCCTCCTTTGTGCTTTCATGTTTAGATCTTGTGAGCTCCGTTAATGATCAAGATCATCTATTTGTAATTCATACATGTTGTGTTTGCAGGGATCCGATGGATATTGAGATGCTATTTCAGATTGATTATTGATTCTATCATGTCTTTGTTATTTGTGATCTTGCATGCTTTGCGTTGTTAGTAGCTATCTTGGCCAAGTAGATGCTAGAAACTCCAAGAGTTAGTATTTATGCTCGATAGTGGGTTCATGCCTCGTAACTGGGAAGTGACAGAAATCTCTAAGGTACTAGATGTGCTGTTGCTACTAGGGAGAAAACAACAATACTTTGTTCATAGAACAATCGTATTGTTTACTTTACACGCAGTTCGTAAAGCAATAATCTGTTGCTTGCAACTTAATACCGGAGGGGGTTCAGATGATAACCTGAAGATGGATTATTAGTCATAGATGCAGTTGGATGGCGGTCTATGTATTATGTTGTAATGCCCAATCAAGTCTCAAAGGAGTCAAGATGATTAGTATATGCATGTATTGCTTTCTCGGTGTTTGTCAATTGCCCCGCTGTAATTTGTTCACCCAGCATGTTATCTATCTAAGGAGAGCCACCTCTAGTGAACTATGGATCCCGGTCCTTTCTCTTTACATACAATCTACAACTGTTTACTGCTTTGTGTTTACTTTCTGCAAACTTTTACTTCTTTCCATTTGATACGTTTAATCCTTTGTTTTCCCGCAAAACACGGTGAGATTGACAACCTCATCGCAAGTTGGGGACAAAGTTCTGTGGTTGTGTTGTGCAGGTCTCCACATTGCTACTAGCACTGGTAGTGCGCCCTGCCAAAGCTCAGCTAGTAACTCCTTTGGGGTGTTTCCTTGCTCCTACTGGTTCGATTAAACCTTGGTTTCATAACTGAGGGAAAACTTGCTGAATTGCTCATCATACCTTCCTCTTGGGGTTCCCAACGAGCTCTACGTCGAACGACGAGCACATCAAGATCTTTTCCGGCGCCGTTGCCGAGGAGTCAAGGACATCTTCACAAGGGGAGTCCGTCATAACCTATCTCTTTACTTTGTTGTTTTTGTTTTGCTTTGTTTGCTTGTTTTGTTCTTCAAAAACACAAAAAAAATTAGTTTTACTAGTTTGCTTTCTTATTTGAAAACCCAAAAAAAATGACTACTCTTGAAAACACTAAGTTGTGTGACTTCACTAGCACCAACAACAATGATTTTATGAGCACACCTATTTCTCCACCTGTGTCTGAAAATACTTTCTTTGAGATAAAACCTGCTTTGCTCAAGCTTGTTATGAGAGAACAATTTTCTGGTATTGGTAATGAAGATGCTGCTTCCCATCTAAATAACTTTGTTGAACTTTGTGAGATGCGAAAGCATAGGGATATAGATGGTGATATTATTAAGATGAAATTGTTTCCTTTCTCTTTGAGAGGAAAAGCCAAAGAGTGGTAGAATTCCTTAACTAAGAATAGTATTGATTCTTGGACTAAGTGCAAAGATGCTTTTATTGGAAAATACTATCCTCCTGCTAAGATTATATCCATGAGAAGTGAAATAATGAAGTTCAAACAACTTGATAATGAGCATGTTGCTCAATCTTGGGAAATAATGAAATCTTTGGTAAAGAATTGTCCCACTCATGGACTGACTGCTTGGATGATTATCCAAACTTTTTGTGCAGGATTGAACTATTCTTCAAGGAACCTATTGGATTCTGCTGCTGGAGGTACCTTTATGACCATCACTTTGGGTGCTGCAACAAAACTTCTGGACAATATGATGGTTAATTATTCTGAATGGCATACTGAGAGAGCTCCCCAAGGTAGGAAGGTAAATTCTATTGAGGAAACTTCCTCCTTGAGTGATAAGATTGATATTATTATGTATATGCTTATTAATGGGAAAGCCCATATTGATACAAATAATGTTTCTTTGGTTTCTTTGGTTGCTCAAGAAGAGCAAGTTGATGTGAACTTCATAAGAAATAACAACTTTGGCAACAATGCTTATGGTAATAATGCTTATAGGAACAATTTTGGTAACAACAATTATAAGCCATATCCTCCCAGCAATGGTAATGCTTATGGAAATTCTTACAACAGTAATAAGAGTGCTCCCTCTGAACTTGAAGTTATGCTTAAAGAGTTTATTAGTAAACAAACTGCTTTCAATAAAACTATTGAGGAAAAACTCTCTAATGCTGAAAGAAATATAGCATCTTTGGCTGAAGCTCAATCTTCTTTGAATAAAATGGCTGTTAAACCTGAAACTAATGATAATCCCTTTGCAGCTACTAATGCTATACAAGTAAGAATTGATGAAAATGTTAGACTATTAGCTGAATTACATGCTAAGTGGGAAAGAGAAGATGAAATTGCTAGAAACATTAGTGTTTCTACTATCACCACCTCTAGTGTTGAGGCTAGTAATAGTTCTACTACTTTGGATGATAAAGTTGATTTTGATCTTGATGGTTGCAATATCTCTGAAGTTATTAAGTTCCTACAAAAGCTTGCTAAAAGTCCTAATGCTAGTGCTATGAACATGGCCTTTACAAAACACATTACCGATGCTCTCATAAAGATTAAGGAAGAAAAGATGAAACATAAAGCTTCTATTCCTATAAAACAAGAGGATGGTTGGGAACCCATCATTAATATGAAAGTGAATGACTTTGATTTCAAAGCTTTGTGTGATCTTGATAGTAGTGTTTCTATTATGCCTAGAAGGATTTATGATATGCTTGATTTGCCTCCTCTTGAAGATTCTTATTTGAATGTCCCACTTGATGATAATGCTAAAAAGAAACTCATGGGGAGTCTAAATGATGTTCTTATTATGGTTAACTATTCCTATGTCCCTGTTGATTTCTATGTTTTGGATGTTGAATACAATGCTTCTTGTCCTATTACTTTGGGAAGACCTTTTCTTAGAACTGTTGGTGCCGTCATTGATATGAAAGAAGGCACCATTAAATATCAACTCCCACTCAAGAAAGGTATAGAACACTTCCCTAAAAAAATAGAAAATATTTCTTTTGATTCTCCTATGAAAACAAAATTTGGTCTTAATGCTTCTTCATTTGAGAACACTTGATTCTTTCTTTGCTTCTTATGCCTAACTTAAAGGCGTTAAAGAAAAGTACTTATTGGGAGATAACCCAAAAGTTTTAGATGAGTCTTGGAAGTTAGTACTTCAGTAATGACCTCTCCTTATCCTTTTTATTTGCTTTTTGTGCCAAGAGTAACCTCTAATGAGAGTGAAGTAATGATTGGGAAAGTTGCTGTCCCGAAACAGATTTTTGTGCTTCACCGTAAAAATTCGTAAGAGAGATCTGTATGTCGGATTTATCTGTAATTGTTTGTGCTTCTGCCCCAGGTTGTTATATAACTTTTTTTAGTTCAACACTTTTTGATTTGAGTAACATAAGATCTTCTAAAAAATTCATCTTTACCTACTGGTCTGTTTTGACAGATTTCTGCCATTTTCTGCATTTGCTTCTTGTTTGTTCCTTTTTGAGTTCTTTTGGGGAATTGAGATTTTTGAGGGAAGTGATACAGTATCTAGTGTTCTAATGGAAGTTTATTTGGTGTTAGAACTGAACCTTAAGACTTATTTATCTTGAGTGCACTAATGTTGGTAATAAAGATTGTGTGAAGTTTTGTATGAAGGAAAATTTTCAGGTGTATGGAAGGGATGAGTAATGAGATGAAGGATGGACTAAAGCTCAAGCTTGGGGATGCCACGCGTGTCACCCCAAGAAATATCCAAGAAGTACAAGCTTAAAAGCTTGGGTATGCCCAAGGCATCCCCTTCTTCATCAATAAAAATCCCAGGTTTCTTCCAAACGCTTCATTTTTATTGTTTCATGCATAGTTGTGTTTTTCTTGGAGCGTCTTCTTTTTCGTTTTTGTTTTGGTTTTTAGTTTGCTTGGTTTGCTTAATTTTCTGAATAAATTGGTTGGACCCCCTCTTTCATACATTGGTTTGCAATTGGTTTGGTTATGTTTGGAAAAGAGTAGGAAAGTTCATGCTTATGTGGTAAAAAGAGCTTGTTTTTGACTGTGGCATGTGCTTTGTCATGCCATGCTTGATATTGTTTTGGCTTTATGCTTAGTATTATTTGCTGTAGCATGACTTGTTATAAACAATTGAGATTGCTTAATGTGCCTTGGATGAATCATGCGTTGTTTTAGCATATTAAAGCATAGTATAGTGGTATTCTCCTTTGATGCTTTATTTGGGTTGACTTGGCGCATGCTCACACCATGTTATGACTGTCACAAGTCACCATAGCCTTTATGATCCTTTAGTTTTCAACTTGTAGTATCACTTTATGCTTTAATCAATGATGTTTTGTCACTCTGCATGATTATGGCCATTATTGCTCTCTTAGTTTGTCGCTCCCAGTCTTTTGCTAGCCTCCACAACCAAGTATGAGTTCCACTCATGCATCCAACTCCATAAACCAAGTTATTCCAAAGAGTCCACCATACCTACCTACTATCTTATGCTATTCCAAGTATATTCATGCTTTTGTTTACCTTCCAAATTAAACTTGCTATGAGAAAACTAGTGATTAAAGCTCTCACGAACTTGATGGCACACTTTACTTTACTTGCCCTTAATAAACTTGAACCATTGTGTCTTCTATGTTGTATATGCTTGCACTTATTTGTTGGGAATTAGCAGAACCATGCTTTCATGGGGAACGCTTTCAACATTGCATTTGGTACTTGTACCTAGTTGATATCATGCTCTTTTGTATATGGATGTCGTCGGTGTGAAATGAAAGGGGAGCTTGTAAGTCCATGGAGTTATGTATGTGTGTTAGAGAAACGCTTGGGCCGCTGGTCTAATCCATGCTGACATGGTGGAAACCTGCAGCGTAACCATAATGAGCTGTCTATGAAGCATTCTTCTTATAAAAAAAGAGTCCTATTGAGAAAAAAAAAGAGAAAAGAGAAAAAAAAAGAGATACTATGAAAAGAGGAAAGAGAGGAAAAAGCACCATATTCCCATGGTAAATAAGAAGAATGCTGAGATGCTCGTTGTCTTCTTGCCTTGTCATTTTGATATGGGGATTCTTCCGTATCATCGGGCAAGGGGTACCCCGTTGGCGGTTCTCAATGATACACATGTACTTACGATGACAAGACCTTACTGGTGACTAAACTTGAGTAGCATGAGGAGCGGCCCTCGTATACAAGGGACATGAGATTTCTGACTTATACTTCGGCAAGCATGTACACCAAAGTTTGTTCACTTTAACCTTAATCACTTCAAGATGCTTATGATAGGGGCAATGAGAGCTGAAAGCTATAAGTACCATAATTTTTGGAAGCTCTTTATGAGACTTGAATCCCTACTTCCTTTTACAAAGGCCTTTCTTCCACCATTATATTGAGTCTCCACCTTCTATCTTTATGCACCTACATTGAGAGCATAGTGGCCATTCTTAGTTCTATGTGCATTGTCCCAAGACTAGTTGATTGATGCATACTTTGATATTGCTTGTTTTAAACTATTGTATCTAGTCACTCTTATGAACTTTGAAGGTGTCCTATGCATTTATATCTGCTACTCTATTGAGGGACAAGCTAAATACTATTATGCCATGTTTTATTCATGTGAAACAAACAAACGTCTTGCAAAGCATGTTATTCATGAATCTTTTGTTTGTTCCTTTTCATGTTGCATCATAGTTTGTTTGCTTATTACTAGAACTTTGTCTTTCATGTTATGATTGAAGTACTGTGATCCCAGCTTTGAATGTTTTGCAAATACTTTGATCAAGTCTTTGATGGTGCATGTCACCTCAAAAATTATTCTTTCTTTTATCACTTACCTACTCGAGGACGAGCAGGAGTTAAGCTTGGGGATGTTGATACATTGCAAATGTATCTATAATTTTTGATGTTCCATGCTTGGTTGTATCCACTTTCTTGTGTTTTGTTCCAACTTTGGAGTACTTTTCATATGATTTCTTGGACTAACCTATTAACAAGAGCCATAGTGCCAGCTGCCTGTTTTCTGCTGTTTTTGGTTCCAGGAAAGTCAGAAAATGAATATTCTCGGAATTGGACGGGACAAAAGCCAAAGTGCCTATTTTTCTGGAAGTGATCAAGTGCCAGAATACGAGACGGAGAAGGGCCAGGGAGCCACCTGTAACTACCTCGGTGAATTAGGCTCCAAGTTACAAGCCTGGATGTGCAGAAATGGTTGAAATAGTACGGTGGGGCCCAAATGCCACTCACAGGTAGACCTTGCGGTCGTCCCAACCATTTCCAAACATCGGGACAAGAACGGACGGCGTAATCGGCAGGCGAAGGGATCAACTACATACACAAATGAGTATGTATGCAAGCCACCATACAATAGTACATCAGAGCCATTCCATCTAAAAAGAAAGGAAATATAGCAACGCCATACGGCAAGATTCAAATCTCCTAGATAGATATAATAGTTTAGGATATCTCCTCATACATCAAACATCAGAGTATCAAGCGGAAGCGGAAGACAAAATCCGAGTACGGATAAGAAGAAAATTGGCATAAGATGCCCCATAAATAAGCAGATCCCGCCCATAGATCTCACGGATCCCCGTTCCCGGAATCTCTATACCGAATGATCGTTGCCCACATCGTCCGTCTCTTCCACCCAGTATCCATCTTTCGAGTGTACCTGTTCATCTGAACCAATAATTTATCGTGTGAGACCCTAGGGGTACTCAGCAAGTCTTTATGCCTCTAAAGGGGACACAACCTGGGGTGACGCAATTGCAGCAAAAGATAATCCCTAGCAATTCTATAGAAACTCGCTAACCATCCGCCTAACCAGAGATAGACGGATGTCCGTGAATTAATAACAACAGTTATAACAGTTATAACGGTAATCTTAACAGATCCATCCTCCTCCTCGCTTACCGACGAGGAAGCGAACAACCCCCATCCGTTGGCAGTTTTATTATCCATTCCGTGAGTGTTGCACTATTTACTAGTCAGATACCTAGTCTAGTCAAATTAAAAGCGGTACTTTAGTTATGCTTGTCTATGATCGAGAAACTGTGCTCCAAGTCGTCCATAACCGCGGACACGGCTTTCAGAAAGTTTTACCCTGCAGGGGTGCACAAATAGCAACACACACTCGATATGCCTCGAAAAAACCAAATCAAAACCCAACGAGGCAGTCACGACAAAGCAATCACAGGATTCAGAAATATTTCAGGGGGCCACCCCATTGAGCTACCCGCAACAAAGTTAGCTGACTCCGAGACGGCCTCAAGGTTTACGCCAGTGGCTGTGAACGACTGGGAACCCAAAAATGTGACTGGGCTTGTCGACACCACGAAAACACTCCACTTTCCTAACAAGACATTATGCAAGACTCGCACAATTTTAAATAAAGCGAGAAGCATGGCATAAGTACAGGATAGTAAATAAAACCTCAAACTAGTTTGTGGCCCCAAGAAATAAGAATGAATCAAGCTCTGGCTCAGGGGTGTTCATAAGCCTCCCGGATGTGGATAGCGCGAATATTCAAGGAACGGGAATCAAGTACTCGGGGTCCTACGGGACACAAGTGAGCCTGAAAAACCAAATAGCAAATATGGCTCACCGATGCCACTTTCATTAGTTATCCCATTACTACTCAGGTTAAGTTGTTTAGGTACCTCGTTTTCCATCAGACACTCACATACCCTACACATGTCGTTTCTACTCTGCATGGCTCAAACAACTCCTGTAGTAATGGCTCATGGGATGGAGGAACAAGCTTCGGTGGGGTTTAAAAGTAAAGGCTATGCAATACTTGGGATTCAGTTTAATGCAATCGCGACTCAATGATGCAAGAATAAGAAAGAGGCAATAGGTACTATATGTATGCAAGCATGTGGTAGTGCTTGCCTGGCAGCTCAGTTGAAGCAAGGGATGGATCTGGGTAGTGCTCCTGGTTCTCTTGGTATATCCCCGCCATTGCCTATTCAAGAAGAACCAAATGCATAAGGGCCAACATAAATAAAGTGCACAAGCATATAAATAAAATGCGACAAGCAAACAATCATGCCATGATGAATGATGCACAATTTGCATGGCAATAAAGTAGCATGGCATGGGTGAGGTGTGGAATACAAGAAGAAACCATTTTATTGAGTTTTGGGCCCATTTTATCCTCATATTAGTTGCTGTACACATTATATTTATATGATGCATGCTGCAAAACAGAACATGGAATGCATAAACAGGAAGGTCTCGTCGAGCTAATCATTTTAGACATATCATTTGTTAAATTTGGAGTTATAAAACAAAAGTTATTAATTAATTAAGGTCAAAGGGCAATTTATTGTAATTTTATTCAACTTGGAAAAATAAAGTGCCCAAAATATATTTTGAATGGCATATTTGAATTCCTCATATTTTTCTGATTTGAAAACATATATTATATGTATTATTTGGGTTTATAATTTAAAAGTTATATAAAAACAGAAATAAATTTGAATTTGAATTAATTTGAAACAGATTTGAATTAAAACAGAGTTTTCAGAAATACTTTTGTTACTCAGCTCGTCCTAGCCCTAGACGCTGACGGGTGGGGCTCGCGCTGACTCAGCAGCAGGTGGGGCTCAGCGGCCGCGCGGGGCTTTTCTCACCGGGTTCTGTTCTAACCACGCCCATGACAGGTGGGGCCGGTTACAGCGGGGCCACGCGCACGCGTCGCCCAGCCGAGGCGTGACACGTGGGCGATCCCAGGCGCGGGGAGGGTCTGTCCGCGATGGCCATGTTTTTCCAGGGGTTTCCCTGCAAAAGGGGACCGAGGCTGACAGGTGGGGTTCAAAGGACGGCGGGTTGAGGCGGGAAAAAGGCCAGGGGGCTTAGCGTAAAACGGCACCGGCTGCTGCTACACGATTTAAAACGACATCGACGCAATGGCGGAGCTGGCCTGTTCCGACGACGATGGCGACGAAACCGCTGGGCGGAACACGTTGCGGTAAAAACGAAAACTGAAGAGGGGACCTAGGGCTACGTCTTTCGTTCAGGTGGCACCGCCGGAGGAGGGCTACAACGTGCGCGACACGGCAAGGATCAGAGGCGGGTCACCGCCGCCAGGCTGACGCGCGGGCATCGCTGCCAGCAGGCGCTGACGACGGGCGCAAGTGAGCTACGAAGCTAGAAGGATAGGGACCATGTCTAGGGGGAAGAAGATCTCACCTAGGTGTCGCCGGCGTGGTAGATCGTGCGGAGGTGGAGGAGAGCTGGCGGCGGGCTCGCAGACGGCGGCTAGGGTTTCGCGATGGGTCGTGGCGCCGTCTGCCTCGGCGAGATCCGCCCAGTGCTGGTTCGAGCCAAGAAGAAGGGACGCAGGGTACGCCGGTGCTCTGGCGGCCTCGAGAGCAAAGAACAGCGTCGATCTAGAACATACCAAAGTGGCTAGGGTTAGGAGGAGGGGAGGCCATGGCCTGGCTTGGGGAAGAAGGGAGGAGGGAGAGGGAGCCTGGGAGAGGGGTCTCAATCTGGGGTTGGTGGAAAGAGGAAGGAGGGAGGAAGGAGCACGTGGGAGGATGGCTCGGTTTAGAGAGAGGAGAGAGGAGGGCTTAGGGTAGATGAGCTCGGGTTAGGTTTGCTAGGAGGAAGGGTAGATGGGGAGAGGGGTGGATGATGTGTGGGACCAGGGAGAGGGTAGCCAGGTGGTCAGGTGGTTGAGAGAGGAGGGTAGCTCGGGTTGGAGAGAGGGGAGATGAGGGCTTAGGGTTAGAGGTAGAAAAAGAGAGGTAAGAGAGATTAGGGTTTAGAGATGGTTTGGTTTAGCCAAACCAAAGAGGTAGGTTTAGGGTTTAGCTTAGGGAGGGGGTATGGTAGATTAGATGATGCCCAAGGTTGTGGTAGGATGTAACTAGGGTAGATGGAAGGTTAGGTTTAGGGTTTAGAGAGAGAGATAGATGAGAGATGAGATGGTTCACCCAAAAACAAATAAAACCAAAAGAGGACCAAAGAGGGTGATGGTTGCATGGCCCATGCAAATGCATTAAATGCTAGGTTTCCTCTTGTGAGAACAAAAATGAATATCCATAGCATTTATACTTATGCATTCCAAAATGTGGAGTAAGGCCTAAGCAAAAGAATATAAAAGAAAGTCCCAAGTAGAGTAGATGGAGATGATCACATTTGATTATAATTGGGACTTTCTAGTGTGTATGGGCCACTAGATGCTTAATAGTCCCAAAAATATTCCCACATGAGCATAAATCCAATAATAATCCATATGGAAGCTAGGAGAAAGGGTCCCACTCACAAGGCATGCAAAGGTGGCCAAGTGGCTCTCATATATCAATGATGTGAAAACAACATGATGCTAAGATGAGAGCATGTGGAAAAGAATTGGATCCATCCCAACCCACATGAGCTAGAAGTAGACTCAAATAAAGTGCAAAGCTCATAGCTGGATGGTGGAATTATGGGGTGCTGACAAGAAAGGTGGTGGAGTTAATAAAAGATATGCCCCCAACTCAACTTGGGCATTAAACAATATATCAAGAACCAAATACAATATCAAGAGGCAAATACAATTTACAATGCATATGAGAGAAGAACCAAATCAAAAGGGTTTTGTATGATGCTCAAATGCAAGGTGGCATGATGACATGAGCATGATATAATGATGATGCAACAATTATATATATGAAGTAGCATATATATAGACTAGGCTAGTAGCATTGCAATTGTTAGACAATTGGGATGCTACACCACCACACCACCTGGCCGCGCGTCCAGGCCTGGCCCACGCCAGGGGGTGGTGTGGCCCCTCCCGGCATCCCCTCAGCCTCTCCTTCCGCCTATATATTACCCTCGGGACGAAAACCCTAAGTGCCCGATCAAAAATCCACGAAAGAGTCTGTAGCCGCCGTCGTCTCCATCCCTAGACCGGGAGGGATCTTAAGCTCTTGCCGGCACCCTGCCGGAGAGGGGAATTCATCCTAGAGGCCTTCTTCATCACCATGCAAGCCTCCGGTGTGATGCGTGAGTATTTCATCCTTGGACTACGGATCCATGTAGTAGCTAGATGGCTGGTTCGCCTCCTTTGTGCTTTCATGTTTAGATCTTGTGAGCTCCGTTAATGATCAAGATCATCTATTTGTAATTCATACATGTTGTGTTTGCGGGGATCCGATGGATATTGAGATGCTATTTCAGATTGATTATTGATTCTATCATGTCTTTGTTATTTGTGATCTTGCATGCTTTCCGTTGTTAGTAGCTATCTTGGCCAAGTAGATGCTAGCAACTCCAAGAGTTAGTATTTATGCTCGATAGTGGGTTCATGCCTCTGGTAATCTGGGGAAGTGACAGAAATCTCTAAGGTACTAGATGTGTTGTTGCTACTAGGGAGAAAACAACAATCCTTTGTTCATAGAACAATCGTATTGTTTACTTTACACGCAGTTCGTAAAGCAATAATCTGTTGCTTGCAACTTAATACCGGAGGGGGTTCAGATGATAACCTGAAGGTGGATTATTAGTCATAGATGCTGTTGGATGGCGGTATATGTATTATGTTGTAATGCCCAATCAAGTCTCAAAGGAGTCAAGATGATTAGTATATGCATGTATTGCTTTCTCGGTGTTTGTCAATTGCCCCGCTGTAATTTGTTCACCCAGCATGTTATCTATCTAAGGAGAGCCACCTCTAGTGAACTATGGATCCCGGTCCTTTCTCTTTACATACAATCTACAACTGTTTACTTCTTTGTGTTTACTTTCTGCAAACTTTTACTTCTTTCCATTTGATACGTTTAATCCTTTGTTTTCCCGCAAAACACGATGAGATTGACAACCTCATCGCAAGTTGGGGACAAAGTTCTGTGGTTGTGTTGTACAGGTCTCCACATTACTACTAGCACCGGTAGTGCGCCCTGCCAAAGCTCAGCTAGTAACTCCTTTGGGGTGTTTCCTTGCTCCTACTGGTTCGATTAAACCTTGGTTTCATAACTAAGGGAAAACTTGCTGAATTGCTCATCATACCTTCCTCTTGGGGTTCCCAACGAGCTCTACGTCGAACGACGAGCACATCAGGCCACACCACCTGGTGGTGCGGGCTAGGCCAGGCCGCGCCACGGGGTGGTGTGGGCCCCTAGGCACCCCCTCGGTCTCTCTCTTCGCCTATAAGGAGCCTTCTGACCTAAAAACTCCGGGGGGCTCGACGTTTTTCTAGAAGGAGTTCCGCTCCGCCGCCACCACCAGATTCCACGAAACAGCACCAGAAACTCCGTTCTGGCACCCTACCAGGACGGGGAATTGGAGGAGATCATCACAATCATCATCACCATCGCTTCTCCATCGACCATCCATGTTTCCCCCATCTATGAGTGAGAAATCCCCCGCTGTAGGCTATGGGGATGGTAGGGATTGGATGAGATCGTTCATGTAATGGCATCAGATTGTTAGG
Organism: Avena insularis; assembly: GCA_023614405.1. Lineage (NCBI taxonomy): Eukaryota > Viridiplantae > Streptophyta > Magnoliopsida > Poales > Poaceae > Avena > Avena insularis. Next base: position 177,565,217 of record CM042686.1, read on the forward strand.
GTATGGTGCCTAGTATCTTTTATTAGTGCTTTATGACTTTGTTGCGACTTGTTGTGCTTAATGCTTGTCACTAGGGCCCGAGTGCCATGATTTCAGATCTGAACATGTTATTGATTCATTATGATAGTATTGTTTTTGGTCTTATCTGCAAGTTGTATACACATGTTGTTGTCCAGAACCAATGGCCCCGAAGTGACAGAAATCGGGATAACCAGAGAGAATGGCTTTGATGTGAGGATCACATGTGTTCACGGAGTGTTAATGCTTTGCTCCGGTGCTCTATTAAAAGGAGCACCTTAATTGCCTGTAGTTCCCTTGAGGCCTCACTGCAAACAGGCTGGCAAGACAAAAGATGTTGTGCAAGTTCTCATTGCGAGCACGTATGACTATATATGGAACACATGCCTAGGATTATCTAGTACTTGGATGCTTTATCTTATTTATCTGCAATTGCCGTGTGTTCTGATTGCTATGTGAATTGTCTTTTCCATGCAACACCCGTCCATCCATCCCTATGCCTACCGCACTCGAATCCCACTGTTTATTGCTATTGTCACTATTGTCTTTACTTTACTACTGTTGTTACTTTACTATTCCTACTACAAAACTATTGCTACTAATAAACTGTTGTGAGCAAGATTGTTTCCAGGTGCAGCTGAATTGACAACTCAGTTGTTAAGTCTTATAAATATTCTTTGGCTCCCCTTGTGTCGAATCAATAAATTGGGTTTCACTTCCCTCGAAAATACTGCGATACACCCCCTATACTTGTGGGTCATCACAACCCTGCAATCAAGATACAAGAAGTCTCTTGTGTCCCCAACACACCCAATACACTTGACAGGTGTATAGGTGCACTAGTTCGGCGAAGAGATAGTGAAATACAAGTGTTATAGATAATTATAAATGGTAACGGTGATAGAAAATAGCTTGATGGCGTGGAAAAGACTAAAGGCAAACTGAAATAAAGATGACAGCAAGCAAACATGTAACATATCTAGTTGCAAACGGTGTTTCAATGCTTAGAAACAAGGCCTACGGATCATACTTTCACTAGTGAACACTCATATAAATATCATCTCTTTATGATACTACTATGAACTACTCTCCGGTTGGACACTCTAATCCATGGTAGGGCTATAACAGCACACCTCAAAGTTCATCTTTCCCATCTAGAAAACCCCACACTGTCACCTTGAGCACTAGATGGTTCCAACAAACACCACAATTTCATAAAGACATCCAACTCCAAATATAACGCATAACAAGTATTTGTAATCTCCAGCCTATGTGCCACCATGGTGTGCACGCTGTCACTTTCACACACATGGGGAGAGCAGAGATCTATTAAAGCACTTGAGTAGCAAGGTAGATCTACTTGATTACAAAGCTCATGATCTCAATAAGATCACGCATAGAGAGAGAGATGAACACATAGCTACCGGTAGAACCCTTAGCCTCGAGAGAGAACTACTCCCTCCTCATCATGGGAATCAGCACTGGTGATGGAGACGGCTCCGGGGGCACTTCCCCGTCCCGGCAGGGTGCCGAAATAGAGACTTTCTGTCCCCCGAATCTCCCCTTCGGTGGCGGCGGCGCTGCGGAACTTTTCATGGCTGGAGGCTTGACGATTTTGGGTTTATGCATCGGGAGGCCCTTATAGGCGAGAGGGGAGACCGAGGGGGTGCCGGAGGGGCCCACACCACCCCCTGGCGCGGCCTAGCCTGGCCCGCGCCACCAGGTGGTGTGGCCACCCTCTGGCCCTTCTCCGTCTCGTATTCTGGCTCCAAGTGTCCCCCGGTAAAATAATAACTTTGGCTTTTGTCCCATCCAATTCCGAGGATATTCATTTTCTGACTTCCTGGAACCAAAAACAACAAAAAACAGGCAGCTGGCACTATGGCTCTTGTTAATAGGTTAGTCCAAGAAATCATATGAAAAGTACTCCAAAGTGTGGACAAAACACAAGAAAGTAGATAAAACCAAGCATGGAACATCAAAAATTATAGATACATTTGCAATGTATCAACATCCCCAAGCTTAACTCCTGCTTGTCCTCGAGTAGGTAAGTGATAAAAAGAAAGAATAATTTTTGAGGTGACATGCACCATCATAAACTTGATCAAAGTATTTGTAAAACATTCAAAGCTGGAATCATAGTACTTCAATCATAACATGAAAAACAAAGTTCTAGCAATAAGGCAAAGCAACTGTGTTGCAACATGAAAATGCACAAACAAAAGATTCATGAATAACAATGCTTTGCAAGAGGTTTGTTTATTTCACATAAAGAAGACATAGCATAGTGGCATTTAGCTTGTCCCTCATAGAGTAGCAAAACATAAATGCATAGGACACCTTCAAAGTTCATAAGAGTGACTAGATACAAATAGTTTAAAACAAGCAATATCAAGGTATGCATCAATCAACTAGTCTTGGGACAATGCACATAGAACTAAGAATGGACACTATGCTATCAAAGTAGGTGCATAAAGGTAGAAGGTGGAGACTCAATATAATGGTGGAAGAAAGGCCTTCATAGAAGGAAGCAGGGATTCAAGTCTCATAAAGAGCTTCCAAAAATTATGGTACTTATTAGCTTTCAGCTCTCATTGCCCCTATCATAAGCATCTTGAAGTGATTAAGGTTAAAGTGAACAAACTATGGTGTACATGCTTGACGGAGTATAAGTTAGAAATCTCATGTCTCTTGAATACGAGGTCCGGTCCTCATTCTACTCAAGTTTAGTCACCGGTAAGTTCTTATCATCGTAAGTACATGTGTATCATAGAGAACCACCAACGAGGTACCCCTTGCTCGATGATACGGAAGAATCCCCATATCAAAATTACAAGGCAAGCAGACAACGATCATCTTAGCAATCTTCTTATTTACCATGGGAATATGGTGCTTTTTTCTCTCTTTCCTCTTTTCATAATCTCTTTTTTTCTTTTTCTCTTTTTTCTCAATATAGGACTCTTTTTTTATAAGAAGAATGCTTCATAAACAACTCATTATGGTTATGCTGCAGGTTTCCACCATGTCAGCATGGATTAGACCAGCGGCCCAGGCGGTTCTCTAACACATATACATAACTCCATGGACTTACAAGCTCCCCTTTCATTTCACACCGACGACATCCATAGACAAAAGAGCATGATATCAACTAGGTACAAAGTACCCATGCAATGTTGAAAGCGTTCCCCATGACAGCATGGTTCTGCTAATCCCCAACAAATAAGTGCAAGCATATACAACATAGACGACACAATGGTTCAAGCTTATTAAGGGCAAGAAAAGTAAAGTGTGCCATCAAGTTCATGAGAGCTTTAATCACTAGTTTTCTCATAACAAGTTTAATTCGGAAGGTAAACAAAAACATGAATATACTTGGAATAGCATATGCTAGTAGGTAGGTATGGTGGACTCTTTGGAATAACTTGGTTTAAAGAGTTGGATGCATGAGTGGAACTCATACTTGGTTGTGGAGGCTAGCAAAAGACTAGGAGCGACAAACTAAGAGAGCAATAATGGCCATAATCATGCAGAGCGACAAAACATCATTGATCAAAGCATAAAGTGATACTACAAGTTGAAAACTAAACGATCATAAAGGCTTATGGTGATTTGGGATAGTCATAACATGGTGTGAGCATGTGCCAAGTCAACCCCAAATAAAACATCAAAGGAGAATACCACAATACTATGCTTTAATATGCTAAAACAATGCATGATTCTTCAAAGGCACATTAAGCAATCTCAATTGTTTATAACATGTCATGCTACAGCAAAGAAACTAAGCCTAAAGCCAAAATAATATCAAGCATGGCATGACAAAGCATAGGCCACAGTCAAAAACAAGCTCTCTTTACCACTTAAGCATGAACTTTCCTACTCTTTTCCAATCCAAACCAAACTATTTGAAAACCAATGTATGAAATAGGGGGTTGAACCAATTTATTCAGCAAGCTAAGAAAACAAAGAAAACGAAAAACCAAAACGAAAACGAAAAAGAAGTCGCTCCAACAACAACACAACTGTGCATGAAACAATAAAAATGAAGTGTTTGGAAGAAACCTGGAATTTTTATTGATGAAGAAGGGGGATGCCTTGGGCATCCCCAAGCTTTGACAATTTTACTTCTTGGATATTTCTTGGGGTGACACGCGTGGCATCCCGAAGCTTGAGCTCTAGTCCATCCTTCATCTCATTACTCATTCCTTCCATACACCTAAAATTTTTTCTTCATACAAAACTTCACACAATCTTTATTAGCAACATTAGTGCACTCAAGATAATAAGTCTTGAGGTTCAGTTCCAACAGTAATAAAACTTCCATTCAAACACAAGCTACTGTAGCACTTCCATAAAAAATCTCAATTCCCCAAAAGAACTCAAAAAGGAACCAACAAGAAGCAAATGCAAATAATGGCAGAAATCTGTCAAAACAGACCAGCAGGTAAAGACGAATTGTTTCGAAGACCTTCTGTTGCACTAACGAAAGTTAGATAACAACCTGGGGCAGAAGCAAAAAAATTTACGCCTCAAAAGGACGTACAGTGATTTTACACGAATTTTTACGGTGAAGCACAAAAATCTGTTTCGGGACAGCAACTTTCCCTATCATTACTTCTCCCTCATTCGAGGTTACTCTTGGCACAAAAAGCAAATAAAAAGGATAAGGAGCGGTTATTACAGAGGTAATAACTTCCAAGACTCATCTAAAACTTTTGGGTTATCTCCCAATAAGTACTTTTCTTTAACGCCTTTAAGTTAGGCATGATAGTTTGAGAAGATGCTCACATAAGAAATATGAATTGAAGTAAAAGAGAGCATAAAGAAGCAAATTTAAAGCACATTTAAGTCTAACCCACTTCCTATGGATAAGAATCTTGTAAAGAAACAAGTCATGAAAGCACAAAGCAACAAGCATAGTAAAGCAAAACAAGTGCAACTTCAAGATTTTCAACATAAAGAGGGGAAACTTAATATTGCTGAGATACATAAAACCATGTTTCCCTCTCTCATAATAATTTTCAGTAGCATCATGAATAAAATTAACAATATAACTATCACATAAAACATTCTTATCATGAGCCACATGCATATAATAATTATTACTCTCCACATAAGCATAGTCATTCTTATTAATTGTAGTGGGAGCAAATTCAACAAAATAGCTATCATTATTATTCTCATCACCAGAATCATCAAATATAGGAGGCATATTGTAGTCATAATTAATTTCCTCCTCAATAGTAGGTGGACTGAAAATATCATATTCATCATTGTAATCATCATATATTGGAGGTTGGTATCATCATAAGCAATAGAATAGCTATCTTCCAAAGCTGGGGAACTAAAAAGATCATTTTCATAAAGACTAGCTTCCCCAAGGTTAGACTTTTCCATAGCATTAGCAATAATAGTGTCCAAAGAATTCGTACTAATAACATTGCTATTAACATGCAAATAAAGTTCTGTAGGTTTTTTAATTTTCTCTTCAAACACTTCATGTCCTAACGCAAGATAAATACTATAAAGCTCTCTAATTTTGTTGTTGTTTTCCATTAAGCCTAACTAGTGAAAACAAGAAACAAAAAGACAAAATTGCAGAATCTAAAGGAAATAACTTCGAGCACTCACACCGGAGGATGTGAGTACCTTTTATCTTACCTCCTTGGCAACGGCGCCTGAAAATAGCTTGCTGGCGCGTGGTTGACGTGGGAGCTTCTTCTTCTTCTTCAGTCCCCGGCAACGACGCCAGAAAATAGCTTGATGTCTATGCACTTCTATTCTTGTAGACAGTTGTTGGGACTCCAAGTGCAGAGGTTTGTAGAACCGCAGCAAGTTTTCCTTAAGTGGATCACCCAAGGTTTATCAAACTCATGGAGGAAGTGGTCAAAGGTATGCCTCTCAAGCAACCCTGCAATCAAGATACAAGAAGTCTCTTGTGTCCGCAACACACCCAATACACTTGTCAGGTGTATAGGTGCACTAGTTCGGCGAAGAGATAGTGAAATACAAGTGGTATAGATAATTATAAATGGTAACGGTGATAGAAAATAGCTTGATGGCGTGGAAAAGACTAAAGGCAAACTGAAATAAAGATGACAGCAAGCAAACATGTAACAGATCTAGTTGCAAACGGTGTTTCAATGCTTAGAAACAAGGCCTACGGATCATACTTTCACTAGTGAACACTCTCATATAAATATCATATCTTTATGATACTACTATGAACTACTCTCCGGTTGGACACTCTAATCCATGGTAGGGCTATAACAGCACACCTCAAAGTTCATCTTTCCCATCTAGAAAACCCCACACTGTCACCTTGAGAACTAGATGGTTCCAACAAACACCACAATTTCATAAAGACATCCAACTCCAAATATAACTCATAACAAATATTTGTAATCTCTAGCCTAAGTGCCACCATGGTGTGCATGCTGTCACTTTCACACACATGGGCAGAGCAGAGATCTATTAAAGCACTTGAGTAGCAAGGTAGATCTACTTGATTACAAAGCTCATGATCTCAATAAGATCACGCATAGAGAGAGAGATGAACACATAGCTACCGGTAGAACCCTTAGCCTTGAGAGAGAACTACTCCCTCCTCATCATGGGAATCAGCAATGGTGATGGAGATGGTGGTGGAGATCGATGTAGGTGGCTCCGGGGGCACTTCCCCGTCCCGACAGGGTGCCGGAACAGAGACTTTCTGTCCCCCGAATCTCCCCATCGGTGGCGGCGGCGCTGCGGAACTTTTCGTGGCTAGAGGCTTGATGATTTAGGGTTTATGCATCAGGAGGCTCTTATAGGCGAGAGGGGAGACCGAGGGGTGCTGGAGGGTCCCACACCACCCCCTAGCGCGGCCTGGCCTCACCCGCGCCACCAGGTGGTGTGGCCACCCTCTGGCCCTTCTCCGTCTCGTATTCTGGCTCCAAGTGTCCCCTGGTAAAATAATAACTTTGGCTTTTGTCCCGTCCAATTCCGAGAATATTCATTTTCTGACTTCCTGGAACCAAAAACAGCAGAAAACAGGCAGGTGGCACTATGGCTCTTGTTAATAGGTTAGTCCAAGAAATCATATGAAAAGTACTCCAAAGTGTGGACAAAACACAAGAAAGTAGATAAAACCAAGCATGGAACATCAAAAATTATAGATACATTTGCAATGTATCAACATCCCCAAGCTTAACTTCTGCTCGTACTCGAGTAGGTAAGTGATAAAAAGAAAGAATAATTTTTGAGGTGACATGCACCATCATAAACTTGATCAAAGTATTTGTAAAACATTCGAAGTTGGGATCATAGTACTTCAATCATAACACGAAAAACAAAGTTCTAGCAATAAGGCAAAGCAACTATGTTGCAACATGAAAAGGCACAAACAAATGATTCATGAATAATAATGCTTTGCAAGACGTTTGTTTGTTTCTCATAAAGAAAACATAGCATAGTGGCATTCAGCTTGTCCCTCATAAAGTAGCAAAACATAAATGCATAGGACACCTTCAAAGTTCATAAGAGTGACTAGATACAAATAGTTTAAAACAAGCAATATCAGGGTATGCATCAATCAACTAGTCTTGGGACAATGCACATAGAAATAAGAATGGACACTATGCTCTCAAAGTAGGTGCATAAAGGTAGAAGGTGGAGACTCAATATAATGGTGGAAGAAAGGCCTTCATAGAAGGAAGCAAGGATTCAAGTCTGATAAAGAGCTTCCAAAAATTATGGTACTTATTAGCTTTCAACTCTCATTGCCCCTATCATAAGCATCATGAAGTGATTAAGGTTAAAGTGAATAAACTATGGTGTACATGGTTGTCCACCTATGCAGTGCCTAGGATGGCAGATGGCCATGGCTGGGAGGCCAAGCTCATAGGAGAGGTGCTTATACTAGAGTGTGTGAAGGAAAGGTTATGTTTGATTATCCGCATACTAAATATGATCATTTAGGGTTATCCCTGACGTATGTATCAAATTTTGTGGTGAAAGTGTACCACCTCTGCAGAGTGTCAAACTATTCGAATATCCGCGTCTATGGTCATGGACAGTTGGAGTGGCCATGCTGTTCCGTCGTCAAATGTTTTCCAAATGACTTATGAAATGAATTGTGACATGACTTGACCAAAACAGGGTTGTGACTATGAAAAACTAAGTTCCCACTTAGGTGATTTAGAACTTTATTTTATCTTTCTTTGTTTCTGAACTCAGCTTTGGTTTCAAACTTAACTTTGCAAATAAACTTAGAACATAGAATTCCTACTAGAACTACCTTACTTGTTAGTGATAGTTTGCGAGTACTTAAAAAGGTACTCATGGCTTTGTCCCTGGCTATTCTCGTGGCTAGACTATGAGGAGGACTATCCGGAAGAAGGACAGCAGGACGGCTATGACAACTACGATCATCTCCCATCGTCAGCATTGCCTGTGACACTGAAGATGGAGCCCACCGCTATGCTTATTATTCCGCTACTTGTTTGTATTACTACTAGATCATGCGATCCTTTATTTGTGTAAGACCTTATTATGGTTTGTAATGGATGATGTACTGTGATATCCAATCTGTTATGTCTCGCAAAAATGGTAATCATGGGATTGCGATGTATGGCATAACAGGCATCTGGTATTAAAAATCCGGGTGTTGACAAGTTGGTATCAGAGCCATCCTGACCATAGTAGACACTTGTTAGAATGGACGTCCGAACAAAAACTTAGTTTCAAAACAAAAAGTGAGTATTTAAGAAAACCTATTTCCCCTCTTACCCTTGGGATTCTTTCAAAAAGATTCATGTTCCTCAAAAATTCTTACATTACTACATAAAATTTGACACACTTGATCACCTCACTAACTTACTCATCCTAAATTCTTATAGATGGAAGTTCAGTACTGCAAGTTCTACTAGTTGGGCAACGGAGGCCAACTGATCTTCAAGAGGGATCTTGATGCACTATCGGAGTACCTTGAGCGCCCGCATCCGGAATTCTTCGGATCCCAACTCAAGGACTTTCCCGGAGGAGATTTACAATGGATGATAGTTGCTGATATTCGAGGCAAGATGGAGGCACCTCTTTCTGAGAAGATTCAATTCACCGTGAGAGAGAACAACTGGCTAGATGGATTAGCCAGGGCTATGCATAAATCTCTCGCCCGATTTTGTGGACAGGACGTCAACTTGATCTAGGGAACTCGCTTTGCTCACTATGCAAGGCGTGATTCTATGGGAATGCCACTAGAGATGCCAAGTCACCCGGAGTTGAACCGCCAAGTGGAGAATCTCGACTTCCTACTGTATGATAGACAGAAGGAATTGGACAATGCTCGAGCCTACGCCAACCACAACCTTGCCATTGCCGCCCAGAAGGCCCAAACTTTCTCACTGCTCATCAAGGATCGTCAGTCACTTCACCGGCAACGCGAGAAGAAGGATCTCACCATCGCTCGTCTTCGCAAGAAGGTGGCCGACCTCGAGAAGACCATCTAGGAGCAAGAAGCTCAGCTTGCAGCAAAAGAAGAAGAAGAAGAAGAAGGTGAAGACATCCAGGGGATATTCACTCATACCTCAGTGATGACAATGACTATCTGGTGGATGATGCCATGGACTTCTACACCAACGATGATGACTCCGACTTCATCGATGACGAGTAGATGCACTAGAGCACTATCGTAGGAGTGAGAAGTATCGGTCTCATTGTATCTCAGCTTACAGAATGGTTCTTAAAACCATCTGTTTTACTTTCATGTTGTGGTGTGTGTGTTTGTATCGTGTGCCTTGATTGAATGAATGAATGAGGAGAAGTTAGCTTGCAAAACCTGAGTTCAAACTCAAAGTTTTAGCTTTGAAACCAAAACCATGAACCTTAGAACTTTCCCTCTTACCCCTTTATCTATCTGAATCTTCATATGACTCGTTGAAACCAAGGAGGGAGCAACTCATCGCAGGACCCGATGCTACAGATTATGCAGATGCTAGTTTCGGACTACGAAGCTAGTAGAGCAGAGCACCAAGCCAACCTAGCCACCCTGCAACAGATTGCCCAGATGGCCCACAATAATCAAGGCCATGGAAATCAGGATCATCATGGATCCAAACTCAAAAACTTCCAAAATACCAATCCCCCTATCTTCAGCAAGTCTGAAGACCCGCTAGATGCTAATGATTGGTTACAGACCATGGAGAATAACTTAGAAGTCGCAGTTGTGGATGCCAATGAGAAAGTTATGTTTGCCACCCACTATCTGGCAGGAGATGCAAGAGCATGGTGGAACAGCACCTGCACGATAAACCACGGTCAAGTGATGACGTGGGAACCTTTCAAGGTCAAGTTCAGCTGCACCCATGTGCCGCAGGGTTTATTCACTAGAATGAGAGATGAATTCAGAGAACTAAAGCAAGGCATAATGACTGTAGTGGAGTACCGTGACAAATTTTTGTCCCTCGCCAGGTATGCACCTGATGAGATCAATACTGAAGCCAAGAAGAAGGAGAGATTCCTGAACGGACTGCATGATGAGATGCAGATGGTGTTAGTCAACATCCGCTTTGATGATCTCGAAGAGCTAGTCAACTCTGCCATCCAGATGGAAGCGAAGATCAACCAAGCGAATGACAACCGCAAACGCAGGATGATGCACCATGGGTCCCACAATACCCAGAAGTATCGCCCCAACCCATCTGCAGGATATTCCCCACGGAACAATAGACCCCCAATGTCTTGCCCAAGCTACCCCAACCGTAGCGGAAGAAATGTGAAGGCCGGAGGGAACAACAACAACCACCCCGGCAACTCCAACAACTTCAACCGTGCACCACCCAAGTCCAACAACAACAACAACAACAACAATAATACTTCCCCGAGGACTAGAAGCAATGCCGTGCCTGTTGCAGCAAAAGGCAAGTCTCCGATTACTTGTTTTGAGTGTGGAGTGAAGGGTCACTACTCCAATGAGTGTCCCAAGAAGATTGTCGCCACTGCCAATGTGAATGCCCCAGCTCAGCAGCAGCGCCGTGTTTAGCCCGGAAGAAGATTCGCCCCAGGGAACCTGCACAACTGCAACGGCCGTCTCTTCCACATGAATGCCGAAGAATCCCAAGAAACGCCAGATGTCGTGTTGTGTATCTTTTTTGTTAACTCGGTATTAGCAAGAGTGTTGTTTGATTCTGGAGCATCGCACTCGTTTGTTACCGAAGAATTTGCATGCACTAGTAAGATTCACCCAACCAACTTGAAGCATGTTATGATAGTCCAAATACCTGGTTCAACCACCAAAGCTAGAAAAATTTGCAAGGCTGTGCCTATCAGAATACATGGGATAGATTTTTATGCCAATCTAATAGTACTTGGAACCAAAGGTTTGGAAGTAGTACTAGGAATGGATTGGATGTCGAAGCATAAAGGATTGATCGAATGTGCCAAGAAATCCATCACCATGACCAATAGCTCTAGAGTATCAGTAGAGCATATATCTGAAACCTTGCCCCGTCAATTCAAATGTAACAAGAGTCTATCCCTACCGACCATAGACCAAGCCAGAGTAGTCTTTGAATACCTCGATGTATTCCTAGATGAATTGACCGGTATGCCCCCAGATCGGGATATTGAGTTCATTATTGAACTAATTCCTGGAACCGTACCCATAGCTCAGAGACCCTATATCATGAACCCATCAGAGTTAGTGGAACTGAAGAAGCAACTGGATGCTATGCTGGAGAAAGGCTTGATTCAACCAAGCGCATCGCCATGGAGATCGCCCGTGTTGTTCGTCGACAAGAAAGATGGAGGCAACCGTTTATGCACAGATTACTGGAAACTGAATGATGTCACCATCAAGAACAAGTACCCATTGCCCAAGATAGAGGATCTATTTGATCAGTTGACTGGTGCCAGAGTGTTCTCTAAGATTGATCTTAGGACTGGTTATCATCAACTCAAGATTCGTGCAACGGATATTCCAAAGACCACCTTTACCACCAGATATGGATTGTATGAGTATACGGTCATGTCTTTTGGATTAACCAATGCCCCCGCTTATTTCATGAATCTCATGAATAAGATCTTTATGAACTTTATGGATAAGTTTGTCGTTGTGTTTATCGACGATATTCTTATCTACTCCAAGTCAGAAGAAGACCATGAGCAACATCTGAGAATCATCCTTGAAACCCTTAGAGAGCATCAGTTGTAAGCCAAGTTCAGCAAATGTGAGTTTTGGCTGAAAGAAGTACGATTCCTCGGACATATTGTGTGGGTAGGAGGAGTCACTGTTGATCCTGCCAAGATCAAAGATGTTGAAGAATGGGAAGCCCCAACCACTCAAACCCAAGTCCGTGCATTTCTTGGATTAGCGGGATATTACCGCAAGTTCGTAGAAGGATTTTCGAGCATCACAAGACCCCTGACCCAATTGTTGAAGAAGGACAAGAAGTTTGAATGGACCGACAAATGTGAAGCAAGTTTCCAAGAGCTCAAGAAGAGAATGATCTCAGCCCCAATATTGATTATGCCAGATATCAAGAAGCCGTTTGACGTGTATTGTGATGCATCCAAGATTGGTCTAGGATGTGTGTTGATGCAAGAAGGCAAAGTCATAGCATATTTGTCCAGATAACTCAAGCAGCATGAACAAAACTAGCCCACCCATGATCTTGAATTAGAAGTTGTAGTTTTAGCCTTGAAGACATGGTGTCATTACCTTATGGGTAATCGCTATGAGATTTATTCAGATCACAAGAGATTAAAGTATATTTTCACTCAAAAGGAGCTGAATATGAGGCAAAGGAGATGGATAGAGTTAATTAAGCATTATGACCTTGACATTCACTATCACCCTGGCAAAGCCAATGTGGTAGCGGATGCTCTTAGCAGATTGCCATGTAGATTAAACACCATGATTAGAGAAGCTCAGCCAAGTTCGCATGAAGAGTTGGAGCAGTTTAGAACTGAGCTAGTCAGCAAAGGTTTTTTAGCTAGCATTGAACTTCAACTCACTTTGATCAGCCAGATCAAGGAAGCCCAGAAGGGAAATGCAAGTATCGACGGAATCAAGCGTCGTATTGGTACAGGAAAGGTACCTGGATTCATCGAATGTCATGGAAATGGCCACGGCAGTCGCTGCTACTGGCAGCAATTGATTGTAACGTGAGGAAGAGTTGGTGGCCCTCTGCGGTGTGAGATGGGGGCGGATGCACATGGTTTACCCAGGTTCGGCCCCCTAGAGGGTAAAGACCTACTCCTGCTAGATTGGATTAATGGAGACCGAGTTACAAGGATGGCAAGCTCGGCGTCTAAGCAGCGAGTCGCTCGAGGGGGTGTTTGATGGAACGTAAGTCCTTAGGATACCCTAGGGAGGTTTATATAGGAGTCACCTCGCTAGGGTTTACAAGTTACAACCGAGCCAGATATGGACTCGGAGGCTTTTTGACCTAATCTGACTGGGCTTCAGATACGCTTCTGGGCCTTCAGTTTCCAGTCGCCAGGCTTCTCCTTCAGTCGTAGTCCAGTCGCCGTCCTTCAGGCCCACTCACAGGCCCTTCGGCCCAATCGGAACGTCCTACTGGGCATACCCCCTTTGGCATATCCCCATCAGTAGTCCCCGAGGCCATCGTTGATTCAGGTGCAGGTGTCCCTTTGGCGATCAAAGTAGGCGAGCCCAATTTGGACGCCCAGTCGAGTCGGCGATGGACTCCATTAGAACCGAGGAAAATTTCCCCAGGCTTCCATTCATCACCCCGACGAATGTTACTGCTGCCAAGTCGCTGCTTTGGCGAGTGGAGAGACTAGCGGGTTGCGGGTTGAATGGAGGAGTTGGACCATCAATTCTGGTCAAACTATCCATTGGAATTTCTAATGGTAACTTCGGCACAATTATCGTAAGTAACGGCTACCCTGAATTTGGCGGGCGGCATTCCCATATAAGGGGAGTGATGATTCAGTTCTGCAAATCCTTCCCCGCATTCTTCATTCTCCCATATTCATTCTTCATGTCTTCAATCTTCTTGCCTTCAATCTTCCTGCCTTCAACCTTCTGATTCGACCTTTCCGCACCGTGCGATTCCACGTCCTACCTGATGGCGCCTCCCAAAGGCTCATGGGGAAAATCCAAATGCACCACAGCCCAACTCAAGTCCTTCGAGGATGCCGGAGTCCTCTGCAAGGGGAACTAGCGGGTTCCCCCTCCTCCGAGACCGAGCCGAAGCCGCGAGCTGGTGAATTCATCTGCTTCCCCAGCCATCTAGAAAGGGGTCTGGGATTCCCCACCTCGCTCTTCTTCTGGCGCTTCTGCGTGTATTACGCGATCAAGCCATCGGATCTCGGCCCGCACAGCATCGAGCAGCTGGCGATCTTCGTCGCCTTCTATGAGTGTTATCTCAGCTGCAGACCATATTTTCCGCTATGGTTGGAGCTCTTCCATGGCCGCATCGGGTGCGAGGCGTCCGGTGGCTTGATATTGGCTGCAGGCGGCGTCACATTCCAATTGAAGCCGAAGGCTAATTTCATCAATCTCCTTCTGCCAAAGAAAGCCGCTAGCGAGTGGAAGAAGAGTTGGTTCTACGTAAAAGAATCCACTCCCCCCGGTGAGGTGGCACTTCCCGAATTCGTCGCCGAGAGGAGCGAGCCTTGCCGGTTGGCACCGAAGAAGCTCCCCGAAGACCAGAGGATGGCCTTCGCGGAGATGATGGACCAGATCCAGAAGCTGAAGGACTAGGGGTTGACTTCGATCAACCTTTACAACTACTGGCTTGGGCGGCGCCTGGTTCTGCTAGCGGCTCGGCCGCATTGGATGTACGAATATAGCGGGAAGCACGACCCCTCCCGAACCAGCAAAGAATCGTGGGAGGCCGAGGACTACTAAGCCGCCCTAAAGAAGATCACTGACACGGAGTTCACCAGCGTGTCGGTCGGGCTCGCCCCGTACACTCCCATGAAGAATGAAGCCCCCACAGTAAGTTTTCTCCCTAGTCGCTATTTCCGCACCTCAATTCTCAGTCGCTGCATTTGGTGCTTACTCATGGTGGTTCTCAGCTGTTTCAGGTGTTGGAGGGATGGCTTCCTCCGCTTGATGAAGAGGTTCCCCAAGAGCTCGAGGAGGCCTCTGAGGGAGACACTTTCGACAGCGACGGGGAGGAGGAGGAGGCTCCTCCCCAGCGCTTGTGGCTCGCAAGACTCGCACGCAGAAACAGCGTGAGTTGGAGGCAAGTCGCAACCTCGATGAACACGAAGGAGGCGATGAGGTCGCACAGGAGCACACATCCCGGCATATGGCCACACCATCGAAGCCCGCGTGCAAGCCCAAGTCACCAGCGAAGAAGCCAATGTCGCCGGCCAAGTCGGCGGTGGTGTTCGAGTAAGATAACGACTCTGACGATGAAGACTCCCCTGAAATCTCGCGCAAAGCTCCGGAGGGTGCGATCCCGACAAAGGGGTTGGATGGCGAGGACACTGAGGCGGCAGTAGAGGTTTCCCTGGCGGTGATCGCGCCAACGGTTTCGGGGGTCCCGAGTCAGGAAGCGATTGAGGCGGCGGCGTCTAAGTCGCCGCAGCCATCGAGAGCGGCCGCGTCTTCGGAGGCGGAAATTCCGGCGACCGCAGCTTCGTCGTTGAGGAAGCCTGTGGTGTCGTGGGCTTCAGACGTCTTTGAGAAGGGCCTCACTCGCAAGCTGGGTCCAGAATTGGATAAGCCTGCCCACATCAACACTGGGCTACGTGTTCTCCTGGTTGCTAAGTAAGTATTGGTTCTTCATTCCGACTCGCCTCTTGTTTTTGTATAGTTGTTATATTGATTGTGGGAATTCAGGCAGATCTGGAGCCAAGAAGATTGGCCGTCCTTCAGTGGCAAAGATTCCGCCGGCCGCCACCATGGGAGGGGGTGACCTCCCCAAGAAGAGAAAACCCGCCGGAGATGTGGCGATCGCGGAAGGCGCGAAGAAGCATAAGGGGGTGCCGACAACGCCACAGCCATGGATGGTGCCGCGGAGCCTAATTTTGCGGCAGTTGCCAAAGAACTGGTGGCGGCACGATCGGAGCCAGTCTTGGTTGTGGCCGCGTCGGAGGCGCCGGCCCCGACAACCAGTTCCCCCGCTAGAGAGTCGGCGACGTTCCCGCGCTTCATGGCTAGGGGGTTTCCAGGCGTGGCGGACACCCAGTCTCCACAGAGTTCGGAGATCGTGGATGCGGACATTGGGTCCCGTCGTGAGCACACTTCCTTCACGATCCTGTCGAATGACGCCGGAGAACTCCACAGGATGCTTGGCGCTGCTATACAGGTTCTGAATTTCAGCGGCTAGGAATTGAACTTCTTTCTACTCTCCAGTCCCCGAGTTCTTAGTCGCTGAATTTCAGCGGCTAGGAATTGAACTTTTTTCTACTCTCCAGTCCCCGAGTTCTTAGTCGCTGAATTTCAGCGGCTAGGAACTGGATGTTGATTTTGGTAAGTGCTAAGTTGTGTTGTTTGTTTGCAGGGTTTGCAAAGGGAATCGACCAATCGGCAGGCCGCAAGGGAGCGCTTGGAGTGGGATCTGTGCGAAGCGCAGGAGGCGAACCAGCGGCTTCAGGAAACTATTGGTAAGTATCTTCCTTTCTGTCCTTTTCTCTATCAAGTGTGAACTGTTGGTGTATGGCGCGCTAATGGTTTCTCTTTCAGATGGTCTCCCGGCTGCGATTTCCAAGGCCCGTGAAGGGTATGTTCCAGTCACTGAGCTGGACACGGCGAATGGGCGAATTGCCTCACTAATCCAAGACTTGGAGGAGGCGAGAGCGGCCTCAGTTTCTTCGGAGGACCGAGCGAAGGCTGCTGTCGCTGCGGTTGAGGAGGAACGCAAGGCCGCGGATTCGATCATCGTGGGGCTGCACAATGATCAAGCCGCCTTGGAGAAGCATGTCACGGAGAACTGCCGCAAACTCCTTGGTGAGTCTTCGTCTTTGCCTGACTTGTTTGGCGAGTCCCTAATTGGGTAGGTCCGTAGTTTCACTGACGTCTGATTTTGCAGCTATGATAGGCCAAAGTGACCCGGTGGTTCAGACCTTCAACGCTTCGCAGTGCGTGACTACCGTGGTGAACGCGGCCACAACTTCGGCGTTATGTGTCCAAGTGGTTCTTCAAGGCATGTCCCCCACCGAGGTTATTCCTGGGGGGCTTATGGAGGTGTGGAGCTATCTGGAGGAGGCACCTGTCGTCGTGGAGTGGATGGCGCGCTCGGCGTTCAGGCGCGGGGCCACCATGGCATTGAGCTTGGGTGTCGCCCACTTCCCCGATGACTTCGACCTTGACGACGTGACGAATGGCTACCCATCAGCGACCGGCACGGTGGAGATGTCAGAGGTACTAAAGCTGACTGCAAAGGTCGCCCTTACGCCGATCGGGTCCTGGCTATGGGGGATCTTCTGCCATACCAGGAGACGGTGTTGGCGCCTGGTGACCCCGTGCCGGAGCATCGCGTTATGAAGTCGGAGCATCCCTTCCGGTCGGTGTTGTCGAAGTCGCTGACGACATACCCGACGACCCCGTGGTAGCCTTTTGTTCGTGTCAAGGGGGTGGTGGTGCTTCTTCATCAGGACCTGTGGAATAAACAATGTAGTTGGGCAGTTTGTGATGTATGCCAAGTGGCGACTGCTGTAATGTGTTTTGTAATATATGCCAAGGGGAGTCAATCGACTCGTATTGTGACCAGGATTGTGTGGTGTGTTTATTTTTGATTAAGTGAGTCCCCGAGCATGTCCGCCCTTTAATGGAGTATAACTCGATTGTATACTTTTGTGTTTTGTTTTGGTTGTGCATTGTTTTATCTCTCGCGTCTTCTGAGTGGCGAGTCCCCGAGCGCGAGTGGGATTGTTTAGTTGGCGAGTCCCCGAGCGTGGTGCTTAACCATATTGGTCGCGTTCCTGTTGTAGGTTGTTAATGCGTTGTTTGTAACGTGTCTCCTCCCCTGGCCCGGAGAGCCAGTCGCTTGGCGAGTCCAAGGCAACTCTCTTACTTGGTGTGTTCCCGAGCCACGTGGGGGTTCCTATTTTGCGGAGTCCCCGTGCGTGGTACTTAACCGTTCGAGTCGCTTTGCGCGAGCATGGGAGGGACAGGTCGCTGTGAGAAGCGTATACCGGTGTAACTACCTCGGTGAATTACGCTCCTAGTACAAGCCTGGATGATCAGAAATGGTTGAAATAGTACGGTGGGGCCCAAATGCCACTCACAGGTAGACCTTTCGGCCGTCCCAACCATTTCCAAACATCGGGACAAGAACGCGGCGAATCGGCAAAGCGAAGGGATCAACTACATACACAAGTGAGTATGTATGCAAGCCACCATACAACAGTACATCAGAGTCATCCCATCTAAAAAGAAAGGAAATATAGCAACGCCATACGGCAAGATCCAAATACCCTAGATAGATATAGTAGTTTAGGATATCTCCTCATACATCAATCAACAGAGTATCAAGCGGAAGCGGAAGACAAAGTCCGAGTACGGATAAGAAGCAAATCGGCATAAGATGCCCCATAAATAAGCAGATCCCGCCCACAGATCTCACGGATCCCCGTTCCCGGAATCTCTACACCGAATGATCGTTGCCCACATCGTCCGTCTCTTCCACCCAGTATCCATCTTGTGAGTGTACCTGTTCATCTGAACCAATAATTTATCGTGTGAGACCCTAGGGTACTCAAGAAGTCTTTATGCCTCTAAAGGGACACAACTGGGTGACGAATTGCAGCAAAAGATAAACCCTAACAGTTCTATAGATACTGCTAACCATCCGCCTAACCAGAGATAGACGGATGTCCGTGAATTAATAACAATGCTATAACAGATAAAGGTAATCTTAACGATCCATCCTCCTCCTCGCCATCGACGAGGAAGCGGACTTAACAACCCCATCCGCTGGCGCTTTATTATCCATTCCATGAGTGTTGCACTACTTACTAGTCGTGCACCTAGTCTAGTCAAATTAAAGCGGTACTTTAGTTATGCTTGTCTATGATCGAGAAACTGCTCCAAGTCGTCCATAACCGCGACACGGCTTTCAGAAGTTTTACCGCTAGGTGCACAAATAGCAACACACACTGATATGCCTCGAAAACCAAATCAAAACCCAACGAGACCACGACAAAGCAATTACAGGATTCAGAAATATTTCAGGGGCCACCCTTTATAGATCCCGCATCGAAGCCGGGTTCAAACGGGCTTAAGGTTGTGGAGGCGGTAAACGATCGGGAACCCGAAAGTGTGACTGGGCTTGTCGACACAATGAAATCGGCCACGATCCTAAACAAGACAAAGGTGCTCCTCACACAATCGTAAATAAAGCAGTAAAACATGGCATAAGTATAGGATAGTAAATAAAACCTCAAACTAGTTGTGGCCCCAAGAAATAAGAATGAATCAAGCTCTGGCTCAGGGGGTCCATAAGCCTCCCGGATGTGGTTAGCGCGAAATATTTTTGGAACAGGAATCAAGTACTCGGGGTCTTACGGGACACAAGTGAGCCTGAAAACCCAAATAGCTAATATGGCTCACCGATGCCACTTTCATTAGTTATCCCATTACTACTCAGGTTAAGTTGTTTAGGTACCTCGTTATCCATCAGACACTCACATACCCTACTCATGCTGTTCTACGACTCGCATGGCTCAAGCAACTCCTGTAGTAATGGCTCATGGGATGGAGGAACAAGCTTCGGTGGGGTTTAAAGGTAAAGGCTATGCAATACTTGGGATTCAATTTAATGCAATCGCGACTCAATGATGCAAGAATAAGATAGAGGCACTAGGTACTGTATGTATGCAAGCATGTGGTAGTGCTTGCCTGGCAGCTCTGTTGAAGCAAGGGATGGATCTGGTAGTGTTCTCGGTTCTCTTGGTATATCCCCTCGCCAAAGCCTATTCGAAGAAGAACCAAACAAACAAGGGCCAACATAAACAAAGTGCACAAGCATATGAATAAATGCGACAAGCAAACAATCATGCCATGATGAATGATGCACAATTTGCATGGCAAGGAAGTAGCATGGCATAGGTGAAGTGTGGAACACAAGAATAAACATTTTTATTTAGTTTTGGCCCCATTTTATTCTCATATTAGTTGCTGTATACTTTATATTTATATGATGCATGCTTCAATTCAAACCATGGAATGCATAAACAGAAAGGTCTCGTCGAGCTAATCATTTTAGACATATCATTTGTTAAATTTGGATTTATAAATCAAAAGTTATTAATTATTTAAGAAAAAGGGGCATTTATTGTAATTTAAATAAACTTGGAAATTTAAGGGTTCAAAATATATTTTGGTTTGCATATTTGAATTCCTCATATTTTTCTGATTAGAGAACACATATTATTTGTTAAATTTGGATTTGTATTTTAAAAGTTATTTAAAAACAGAAAATAATTTGAATTTGATCTAATTTGAAAAGATTTGAATTTAAAACAGATAACTGCAAAATACTTTTGTTACTCCAAACACTCCTAGCCGTGAGACGGCGACAGTGGGGTCATCGCTGACTGGGATGTATACGCCGACAGTAGTCTTTTTCACACCGGGGCTATGGCTAGCCATGAATGACAAAGGCGGGCCAGGCGAGGCGCAGACGCACGCGACGCTGCCGCCACCGAGGCGTGCCACGTGTGCGATCCAGAGGGCTGCGGGTTGGAGGCTGCAAAGCTGAGGGGCTGATCTGCAAAACGAGCAGGGCGGCTGACGGTGGGGCTCGGAGGACTGCGGTTTAGGCGGGAAAAACTGCGGGGGCCTAAGCGCAAAAGCGTCATCGGCTGGCGCTGTCTGCTGACGGTCACGGCGCTGCGGCGGCGGGTCTGGCCGAGGTTTGAACGACGATGGCGGCGCACCTAGCGCGAACTAGACGAAGATGACAAAACAAAAAGTGAAGAGGGAAGCACGGACTACACTTCTCGTTCAGCGAGCTAGCGCGGAGGGGGACTGTAGCGCGCGGGGCAGGGCAAGGAATAGGCGGCCAGAACTGCAGCCGCCGTTGCTGTCGCCCGAGCGCGGCGCGCGTTGACGCACGCAGGTTGTTCGGCGGGCGGTGCCGGCGCTACGGAACACGATAGGGGAAAGGGGCGTGTCTAGGAGGTAGAAGGGCTCACCAGGGACCCGACGGAGGTAAGAACCTGGCCGGAGGGCTGCTGATCGACGGCGGGGCTGGCGCGCTGGAGCTTCTGGTATCATGGCGGGCGGCGACGGGCTACTCGTGGGTTCAAGGGTTCCTCGCGTCTGGGCGACGAGACGGGCAGAGGCGCTGGGCTTGGCTCGCCAGACTCGGATCGGTCAGAGGACGGGGTGGCCGCGGCTAGGGCTTAGAGGGGCATGGGGTGGCCATGGCCTTGCTTGGGGAAGGGGAAGGAGGGAGGAGGGGTTCCTGGGGCTCAGATCCCAAGCTGGGGGCGGGGTGAGGTGCTGGAGGGAGGGGAGAGGCACATGGGTGGTGGCCACCTCTATGCCAACGAGAGGAGGAGGGGGCTCGGGTTAGGCTAGGTTTTCTTTTTGGAGAGAGAGAGAGAGAGGGCCAGGGAAAGCACATGGGAGGGGGTGGTCAGGTTGGGTCCGAGCTGGTTGAGTGAGAGGGGCAGGGCTAGGGTTTGATGGGGACTAGGGTTAGCTAGAGAGGTGGTGGCTCGGGTTAGATGGGGTAGGGTGATTAGGGTAGGTTTAGGGAGAAGGTTAAGAGAGAGGGGTAGGATTAGCTAAGGGGGGGGGTTGATTAGGGTTTAAAACATGGTGCTAACATGCATCAAGCAAGACCAAGCAAGATCAAAAACAAGAGCAACAAGAACAAGCCAAAGGAAGAAAAGGAACAAGGGGTGATGGTTGCATGGCCCATGCAATATATGTAATGCCTTGTATTTATATTGTGAAAACAACATAAAATCATATGGCACTATTCCATGCATTTCCAAAAGGTGGGAAAAGGCCAAGCAAAAAGGATAGAAGAGATCCACCCAACCCACAAGAGCTAGGTAAACTCAATTAAATGCTAGCTCATATTAATTGGATGGTGGAATTATAGGGTGGTGAAAGAAAAGGTGGTGGAGTTAATAAGAGATATGCCCCCAACTCAACTTGGGCATTTAAACAATATATCAAGAAACAAATACAATATCAAGAGGCAAATACAATTAATAGTGCATATGAGATAAGAACCAAATCAAAAAGGGTTTTATATGATGCTCAAATGCAAGGTGGCATGATGACATGAGCATGATATGATGATGATGCAACAATTATATGCTTGAAGTAGCATATATCTAGACTAGGCTAGTAGCATTGCAATTGTTAGACAATTGGGATGCTACAACTCTCCCCCACTAAACAAGAATCTCGCCCCGAGATTCCAGGAAAAAGAAAAACAACACAAGGAGAGACTGGTGTTCGAACGAAGGTGACCCTCACGTTCCCAAGGTGATGAAGAACTGAATGGTGCGACCACTACACCTTGCAAAACTTGCTAGACTTGTTGCGAGTCTTGCGTTTTACTAGAGAAACGACGGGTAGAAGAGTTGAAGGATGGCCGTGAGACAAGAAGGATAGGATGGACATAGCTCCGGTTTTCGCAGGAAACAAGATAAAAGAAGAGAACCACTTGCGAAAGGA
Source organism: Avena insularis (assembly GCA_023614405.1). NCBI lineage: Eukaryota > Viridiplantae > Streptophyta > Magnoliopsida > Poales > Poaceae > Avena > Avena insularis. The sequence continues at coordinate 177,587,835 of CM042686.1, forward strand.
AAGACAAGATGATGTAGCATGGATAAAGATAGGCACACCGATAAGATTAAAGATTTACCGATACTAGAGAGGATGAATCTTTGTCTCGCCGGAAGAAAAGAGCTAGATTGGAGAGGTTTTGAAGCACTATGACAATAGCATTGTATTCTCTCTCGGATTTGAGAATTGAAGTTCGGAAACAATATTGCCTTCAAACAATAGCGTCCCTTGATATCGACAGAAAGATTTAGTTAGACATCGCCGGATTAGATTCTTCTTGCGCCGGTAAGAACCAAGGATCACGCATTTGAGGTGCGCGGTTATAACTTCCAGAGACGGATGTGATGCCAGATCGTGGTGGAATGCTAAGAAGCAAAGAACGTAGAGGATCTGGAATTTATTGTAGAGATACTTATTGCTTTCTTTAGCCTTGAGGCTAACGCAATAGATTTGCGGCTGATGGCATCATCCATAACTGGCTTTACCATAGAAAAAGAATTTATGAAACAGAGAGATAGGGTTTCCTTTCATCTTGTTTGTGGATGTCAAACACCGGTAGGATGACGAGGACAGAAAAGGGTTTGCGTTTGCTTCCACCAGATAATCGAGGATTTTGCTCCGTGTAGAAAGGACGAGATCACCAACAAGAGATTATCGATTACTTTCTTCGAGAGAGCACTCCGGAAAAACAAGGACGGAAGTAAAAGTATCGAGGAATAAAGGCCACTTCTAACTTCCGTTGAATGAGTGAAATCACATTAGTTCACCAATTCAAAGTACAAGAGCGAATGATAAGAGTAGTGGTATGGTAGCTACTCCATCCCGCACTCAAAGCATTACTCCGCACATGAATAAGAAAACCATGCAATCCAACTACCGAAACAGACTGAAGGTATTGACAAGGATAACTCATGGAACTCCGTTAGCAAACCAGGATAGATGCAAACGATACGCCGGATTCAAGATAGATAAGGGTGATGATGTTGTCGTCATACCTGATGTAACAAGCCACCGGAAAGATATGAAGGAAGATTACGGAGAACAACTGCCAGATTTCACAGGCAAAGAAAAGATAGCAGCACTTGAACAGAAGGATTACGAAAGATCTGAAAAGTCTTCATGGCCTCCGGTGGATTGAGCATAGACGATAAAACGAGAGGGTTTCAAAAGATCACTTAACGAGATAGAGGTGAAAAGAACTCCATGTTCTTCTTGAAATGATTGAGAGAGATCTAGCAGTCTTGAGGAAAACTTCGGCGGAACGATGATGATAACCTTCCAACAAGGAACAACTCCGGATTTGATTGAAGATGGAAGATGGAATTAACAATGGACTTGCTGATTCCAGAATTGAAGAAGATGCACTGGAAGAATAGATTATCTGGTTCTTCGGAAGAAAAAGAGATGTCGCCTGGTTCACATTGCCGCTTGGGTCGCCGGTTACAAAGATAGGGAGATCTTGGATAAGAAACGATGATATAGCTTTGCTTATGGTATGAGAGACGAGAAAAGATGTGCGATATGGAGCTGAAAAGATGTGCGATGATGAATGTGATGATAGACCGCCGTAGTGCCTTGAGAAACTTCGGATTGCCAAAGATGAAAAGAAACTCTAGGATTTAGCGCCGGTGACAAAAGAACGAGTTAGCATGGACATGCTGATAAAAGAGAGATAGATCATGTTTCACACACGACTGAAAAGGAGTGTGGAAACACAGATGGATCAAAGAAAAATTTCCCGCATTTTTCGGCATTAAAATACCGATAGATGCGCAAAACACTTAGCAGATAGGGATTAGCATCAGATGCCTGCACAGAAGAACACCCTTTAAGAAGATGGCACCGGTCAACAAGGAGTCAGATAGATCGCGTCGGTTTTTCAAAAGCCTGTCAGTATGGAATGTACCAACAGTTGATAACCAAAGGCAGATTATGATAACAAAAAGGATGCAACAGATAGACAAGGAATTACACACACACACACACACACACACACTTTCTATGGTACTACGGAAACCCAGAACACGTGAATCCTAGTTTGAATTTTTAGAAGAGGATTGAAAACGTTACACTTCCTTACCAGAAAAGGGCGGGTGGTTGGGTAAGAAGAAAAGTGGAAGCAGTCCTACTCGCTTTTGTTTTTCCTTAGTATACATAACTACCAAAATATTTGCTAGATGCATAACGACCATTTGGCTGAGACCTCAAGGTCGGATGGCTCGATACCAATTGTAACTACCTCGTGAATTACGCCCTAGTACAAGCCCGATGATCAGAAATGGTTGAAATAGTACGGTGGGGCCCAAATGCCACTCACAGTAGACCTTCAGTCCCAACCATTTCCAAACATCGACAAGAACGGGCGGCGAATCGGCAAAGTAAGGGATCAACTACATACACAAGTGAGTATGTATGCAAGCCACCATACAACAAGACATCGAGTCATCCCATCTAAAAAGAAAGGAATATAGCAACGCCATACGGCAAGATCCAAATACCCTAGATAGATATAGTAGTTTAGGATATCTCCTCATACATCAATCAACAGAGTATCAAGCGAGCGAAGACAAAGTCCGAGTGCGATAAGAAGCAAATCGGCATAAGATGCCCCATAAATAAGCAGATCCCGCCACAGATCTCACGGATCCTCGCTCCCGAATCTCTACACCGAATGATCGTTGCCCACATCGTCCGCCTCTTCCACCCAAGATCCATCTTGTGAGTGTACTGCTCATCTGAACTAATAATTTATCGTGAGACCCTAGGGTACTCAGCAAGTCTTTATGCCTCTAAAGGGACACAACCTGGGTGACGCATTGCAGCAAAAGATAAACCCTAACAGTTCTATAGATACTCGCTAACCATCCGCCTAACCAGAGATAGACGGATGTCCGTGAATTAATAACAACAGTTATAACAGTCATAAAGGTAATCTTAACCGATCCATCCTCCTCCTCGCTTACCGACGAGGAAGCGGACGAACAACCCCCATCCGTTGGCAGTTTTATTATCCATTCCATGAGTGTTGCACTACTTACTAGTCAGGCACCTAGTCTAGTCAAATTAAAGGCGGTACTTTAGTTATGCTTGTCTATGATCGAGAAACTGTGCTCCAAGTCGTCCATAACCGCGGACACGGCTTTCAGAAAGTTTTACCCTGCAGGGGTGCACAAATAGCAACACACACTCGATATGCCTCGGAAAAACCAAATCAAAACCCAACGAGACAGTCACGACAAAGCAATTACAGGATTCAGAAATATTTCAGGGGGCCACCCCTTTAAGTAGATCCCGCATCGAAGCCGGCCGGCTCCGAAACGGGCTTAAGGTTGTGGAGGCGGCTGTAAACGACTGGGAACCCGAAAGTGTGACTGGGCTTGTCGATACAGCGAAATCGGGCCACGATCCTAAACAGTACAGCGTGCTCCTCACACAATCGTAAATAAAGCAGTAAAACATGGCATAAGTACAGGATAGTAAATAAAACCTCAAACTAGTTGTGGCCCCAAGAAATAAGAATGAATCAAGCTCTGGCTCAGGGGGGTCCATAAGCCTCCCGGATGTGGTTAGCGCGAAATATTTTTGGAACAGGAATCAAGTACTCGGGGTCTTACGGGACACAAGTGAGCCTGAAAAACCCAAATAGCGAATATGGCTCACCGATGCCACTTTCATTAGTTATCCCATTACTACTCAGGTTAAGTTGTTTAGGTACCTCGTTATCCATCAGACACTCACATACCCTACTCATGCTGTTCTACGACTCGCATGGCTCAAGCAACTCCTGTAGTAATGGCTCATGGGATGGAGGAACAAGCTTCGGTGGGGTTTAAAGGTAAAGGCTATGCAATACTTGGGATTCAATTTAATGCAATCGCGACTCAATGATGCAAGAATAAGATAGAGGCACTAGGTACTGTATGTATGCAAGCATGTGGTAGTGCTTGCCTGGCAGCTCTGTTGAAGCAAGGGATGGATCTGGGTAGTGTTCCTGGTTCTCTTGGTATATCCCCTGCTCAGCGTCTATTCGAAGAAGAACCAAACAAACAAGGGCCAACATAAACAAAGTGCACAAGCATATGAATAAATGCGACAAGCAAACAATCATGCCATGATGAATGATGCACAATTTGCATGGCAAGGAAGTAGCATGGCATAGGTGAAGTGTGGAACACAAGAATAAACATTTTTATTTAGTTTTGGCCCCATTTTATTCTCATATTAGTTGCTGTATACTTTATATTTATATGATGCATGCTTCAATTCAAACCATGGAATGCATAAACAGAAAGGTCTCGTCGAGCTAATCATTTTAGACATATCATTTGTTAAATTTGGATTTATAAATCAAAAGTTATTAATTATTTAAGAAAAAGGGGCATTTATTGTAATTTAAATAAACTTGGAAATTTAAGGGTTCAAAATATATTTTGGTTTGCATATTTGAATTCCTCATATTTTTCTGATTAGAGAACACATATTATTTGTTAAATTTGGATTTGTATTTTAAAAGTTATTTAAAAACAGAAAATAATTTGAATTTGATCTAATTTGAAAAGATTTGAATTTAAAACAGATAACTGCAAAATACTTTTGTTACTCCAAACACTCCTAGCCAGAGACGCGATGGTGGGTCACGCTGACCGGACACGCCGCGACAGCCTAGTCTTTTTCACACCGGGGCTATGGCTAGCCACCGCGAATGACAAAGCGGGCCAGGCGTAGCGGGCACGCGACGCACGCGTCGCTGCCACCGAGGCGCAAGCACGCAGCGATCCAGAGGGCTGCGGGTTGGAGGCTGCAAAGCTGAGGGGCTGATCTGCAAAACGAGCAGGGCGGCTGACGGTGGGGCTCGGAGGACTGCGGTTTAGGCGGGAAAAACTGCGGGGGCCTAAGCGCAAAAGCGTCATCGGCTGGCGCTGTCTGCTGACGGTCACGGCGCTGCGGCAGCGGGTCTGGCCGAGGTTTGAACGACGATGGCGGCGCACCTAGCGCGAACTAGACGAAGATGACAAAACAAAAAGTGAAGAGGGAAGCACGGACTACACTTCTCGTTCAGCGAGCTAGCGGAGGGGACTGTAGCCAGGCGGGCAAGGAATAGGCGGCGTAACTGCGGCCGCCGTTCTTTGCCGCCGGCGCGCTGCTGACGCACGCAGTTGTTATTGGCGGGCCGCGCCACTGAACACGATAGGGGAAAGGGGCGTGTCTAGGAGGTAGAAGGGCTCACCAGGGACCCGACGGAGGTAAGAACAACCTGTCGCGGAGGGGCTGGATCGACGGCGCTGGGGCGCTGGCTTCAGCTTCCGGTACTCAAGCGCGCCGGGCGGCGGGCTAGGGGCTTAGAGGGGCATGGGGTGGCCATGGCCTTGCTTAGGGAAGGGAAGGAGGGAGGAGGGGTTCTGGGCTCAGATCCCATGGTGGGGGGGGGGTGTGGTGCTGGAGGGAGGGGAGAGGCACATGGGTGGTGGCCACCTCTATGCCAACGAGAGGAGGAGGGGGCTCGGGTTAGGCTAGGTTTTCTTTTTGGAGAGAGAGAGAGAGAGGGCCAGGGAAAGCACATGGGAGGGGGTGGTCAGGTTGGGTCCGAGCTGGTTGAGTGAGAGGGGCAGGGCTAGGGTTTGATGGGGACTAGGGTTAGCTAGAGAGGTGGTGGCTCGGGTTAGATGGGGTAGGGTGATTAGGGTAGGTTTAGGGAGAAGGTTAAGAGAGAGGGGTAGGATTAGCTAAGGGGGGGGGGGGTTGATTAGGGTTTAAAACATGGTGCTAACATGCATCAAGCAAGACCAAGCAAGATCAAAAACAAGAGCAACAAGAACAAGCCAAAGGAAGAAAAGGAACAAGGGGTGATGGTTGCATGGCCCATGCAATATATGTAATGCCTTGTATTTATATTGTGAAAACAACATAAAATCATATGGCACTATTCCATGCATTTCCAAAAGGTGGGAAAAGGCCAAGCAAAAAGGATAGAAGAGATCCACCCAACCCACAAGAGCTAGGTAAACTCAATTAAATGCTAGCTCATATTAATTGGATGGTGGAATTATAGGGTGGTGAAAGAAAAGGTGGTGGAGTTAATAAGAGATATGCCCCCAACTCAACTTGGGCATTTAAACAATATATCAAGAAACAAATACAATATCAAGAGGCAAATACAATTAATAGTGCATATGAGATAAGAACCAAATCAAAAAGGGTTTTATATGATGCTCAAATGCAAGGTGGCATGATGACATGAGCATGATATGATGATGATGCAACAATTATATGCTTGAAGTAGCATATATCTAGACTAGGCTAGTAGCATTGCAATTGTTAGACAATTGGGATGCTACAACCGGTTGTCTTGGCCCGGTGGGCCAGTCGGGCTAGGCGACTCCAATGGCAGCTCCGGGTTGGCGTTTTCGTGGACGACCCAAGGCCCGAGTATTTCTGGTGCCCTTGTGCCGCACTACTTAGCCGTGTCGGTCGATCGACCAAAGGTTGACTTCCGTGAGTAGCATATTGCTAATATGTACGAGCGCGAGTGGCACAAGAATATGGCGAGTAGACACAATTTGTGTGATCCGAATGAATTTCGTTATATATGCCATCTGAGTACAATTTGAGGTTCTATGTATAGAACTTTCTGAGGAGGTTTACATTCCATGGCCTCCCGACCTCGAGCTGGCCGTCACCCCCTATGTCGATGAGGTAGTAGGCATCATTGCCGAGGACTCGTCCTATGGCGAATGGCCCATCCCATGGGGGGAGAGTTTGTGCATGCCTTTCTTGTCTTGGGCCAGTCGTAGGACCAGGTCGCCTTCCTGGAAGGTGCGAGTCCGTACTCGGCGGCTGTGGTAGCGGCGGAGTCCTTGCTGGTAGGTGGTGGTGCGAGAGCGAGCCAGGTCGCATGCCTCGTCGAGTTGATCGATGTTGTCTTGGCGGGCGACCTCGTTGGTCGCCTCGACGTAGTTGGCGACTCGAGGTGAATCGTGTTCTAGGTCAGTTGGCATTACGGCCTCGGCTCCATACAGCATGAAGAAGGGTCTCAACCCGGTGGAGAGATTGAGGGAAGTGCGGATCCCCCATATTACAGAGGGGAGCTCGTCGACCCAGCATCCTGGGGTGCGCTCAAGGGGCACCTAGAGTTGCGGCTTGAGCCCGTGGAGGACACTCTGGTTGGCACGTTCTGCTTGGCCGTTCGACTCCGGGTGGGCGACTGAAGCGAGGTCGAGTCGTACGCCATGTTCTTCATAGAATTCCGCCATGGCCCCCTTGGCGAAGTTGGTGCCGTTGTCTGTTATGATGATGCGCGGGTAGCCGTATAGGTAAATGACCTCGCGTAAGAACTTGGTGGCCGTCTTGCCGTCGTACTTTTTTATTGGCTTGGCCTCAACCCATTTGGTGAACTTGTCGACCGCGACCAGGAGATGGGTGAAGCCAGATGGGGCCTTCTTGAACGGGCCTACCATGTCCATGCCCCATACAGTGAATGGCCATGTAATGGGGATGGTCTTGAGTGCCAAACCAGGGAGGTGCGTCTGGTGGGCGTACTTCTGGCAGCCGACGCATCGCTGGACGATGTTGGTGGCGTCGTCATGTGTGGTGAGCCAGTAGAAACCGTGCTGCATGGCCTTGGCGAATAGCGACTTGGCGCCGGTGTGATGGCCGCAGTCACCGGCGTGAATGTCTTGGAGGATCTTGCGGCCTTCTTCTGGCTGTACGCAGCGCTGGAACACGCCGGTCACGCTGCGTTTGTGGAGCTCGCCGTTGATGATGACGAAGGATTTGCAGTGGCGCACGATCATTCGTGCCTCCATCTCGTTGCTTGGTAAGATCTTGTGCTCCAGGAAGGCGACGTATTGTGCTGTCCAGTCGCTAGGCTCCACAACCATGGCGACTAAGGCCGGTTCTAGTTGCAATGGTATCCCGACGTCGGTCTCCTTTGGTAGGCTAACCGACGGTTTGTGGATGATGTCGAGGAATACGCCTACTGGTGGCGCTTGTCGGGTCGATCCGATGCGGGAAAGGGCGTCTGCCTCCTCATTTTTGCGCCTGTCGGAACACTCGATGGAATAGCCGTCGAAGTGTCCTCCCAACTGGTCTACCGCTTGGCAGTACGCGATCAATGTTGGAGAGACGGCGTCGCACATCCCGGCGACCTGGCCGGCGACTAGGTCGGAGTCTCCATAGCATCATAAGCGGTTGACGTTCATCTCCTTAGCGGCTCTCATGCCGTGAAGGAGGGCCTCGTATTCTGCCATGTTGTTGGTGCAGGGCTTGAAGTTGAGGTGGAGCACGTTGCGGAGCTTGTCTCCTTTGGGAGAGGTTAGTATGACCCTAGCCCCTGCGCCATCGGCGTTCTTGGAGCCGTCAAAGTGGAGCGACCAGTAATGGAGGTATGGGAGCTTCTCCGGCTGCTGTGCTTCTTCCCAATCTGCGAGGAAATCAGCTAGGGCTTGTTACTTGATCGCTTTGCGGGGCTCGTATTTGATGTTGTGGACACCGATTTTGATGACCCACTTGGCGACTCGCCCGGTCGCCTCGCGATTGTGTATTATGTCCTGCAGAGGTGCGGAGGAGACCACCGTGATCGGGTGCTCCTGGAAATACTGCGGGAGTCGCCGCTGAGCCCGGAATACCGCGTACACCAGTTTCTGGTACTGTGGGTAGCGCTGTCGTGAATCTGTTAGGACTTCGCTGATGTAGTAGACATGGCGCTGTATGAGGCGCTCCTTGCCCTCCTCTGGTCGTTCGACGACCATCATGGTGCTGACGACTCGAGTGGAGGCCGCGACGTAGACGAGCATTGGCTCTTTGTCGAGTGGAGTGGCGAAGAGTGGAGCGGCGAGTAGCACTTCTTTGAGCGCTTTGAGTGCATCGTCGGCCTCCGCGTCCCATTGGAACATGGGGTTCTTGCACATCAGGCGGTAGAGGGGCATTGCCTTCTCGCCTAGTCGGGGGATGAAGCGACTGAGGGCTACGACTCGCCCTGCCAACTTCTGGATGTCGCGCAGGCACTCGGATTTCCCGAGTCGCGTGATGGTGTCGATTTTGGTGGGGTTGGCTTCGATGCCTTGCTTGGAGACTACATACCCCATGAGCTGTCTGGTGGGGACGCCGAAGGTGCATTTTCCAGGGTTCAGCTTGATGTTGTACCTCCGTAGGTTTGTGAAGGTTTCGGTCAGGTCGGCGAGCAGGTCGTCCTGGCGGGTAGATTTTACCACCACGTCGTCGATGTAGATGTGGATGTTGCGGCCAATTTGGCTCACTAGGCACTCCTGCATGCATCACTGGTATGTGGCGCCGGCGTTCTTGAGGCTGAACGTCATGGCCGTGTAGAAGAAGGAGCCGAATGGCGTGATGAACGCCGTATTCTCCTCATCCTCGACCGCCATCTTGATCTGGTTATAACCAGAGTAAGCGTCAAGGAAGCACAGTGACTCTGATCCCGCGGTCGAGTCGATGATTTGGTTGATGCGTGGTAGGACAAACTCCTCCTTCGGGCAGGCGCTATTGAGGTTGGTGTAGTCGATACACATTCTCCATGTGTTGTTCTTTTTCAGAACCAGGACTAGGTTTGCCAGCCACTTGGAGTATTTGATTGGCCGAATGAAGCCTGTGGCTAGAAGGTGCTGTACTTCTTTGGCGATTGCTTGACGACACTCTTCATTGAAGGGCCGTAGCGACTGCTTTACTGGTCGCACTTTGGGGTCGGCGTTGAGTTTGTGCTCAGCGAGTTCCCTCAGGACACCTGACATGTCAGATGGCTTCCATTCAAAGATGTCGCGGTTCTCATGGAGGAACCCGATGAGCGCGCTTTCCTATGCGGGGCTCATATGCGCCCCGATGGTGACCGTCTAGCTGGAGTCGTCCGGGACGAGCTCGACGGTGCGGGTGTGCATGGTCGCTTCAAACGTGGAGTTCGCGGCGGTTGGTTTCTTCAGGATGGTGGGGTCATCCTTGTTGATGTTGCCCGCGTATTTCGCAAGTTCCTCCGCGTGATCGGTCTCCGCAGCGATGACGGCATCGGCAAGCTCGGCTCCTTTGTCCTCGCATTCCACGGCCATGTCGGGGTCGCCGTGGATGGTGATGATGCTGCTTGGCCCGGGGAGCTTCATCATGTTGTAGGCGTAGTGTGGGGTCGCCATGAACTTTGCGAATGCCTGGCAACCCAGGACACAGTGGTAGGGGCTGCGGAAGTTCACCAGCTCAAATACGATCCTCTCCGTGCGGTAGTTTGCCAGAGTGCCGAAGGTGACTGGCAGCGTCACTTTTTCGATCGGGTACGCCTTCCGACCGGGGACGATACCGTGGAAGGTCGTCAGGGTTGGCTCAATGTCTGCTTCTAGGAGCTGGAGCCTCTTCAATGTGTCTAGATACATGATGTTGATGGAGCTCCCACCGTCCATTAGTGTCTTGGGCAGCCAGTAGTCGGCCACCTTGGGCCTGACTACCAGGGCGACTTGCCCTGGGTATTCGATTCTTGGCGCATGGTCCTGGCGACTCCAGGTGATGCTCTGCTCGGACCAGTTGAGGAAGCGAGGGATGTCGACTTGTGTCGCCACGTTGACGGTGACCGTGCGGGCGAGCACCTTCTTCTCGTGCTTGGTGCCAAGTCCGGTGAAGGTGTGTAGCGAGCTGACGGTGGTGCCAAAGCCGCCGGCGTTCCCGTTGTCCCGAGGTGGGTTGTTATTGGGGTCCTCCCTTGCTCGCCTCGCCTTCTCAATCTCTTTGAGAGAGTGGCAATCAGCGGTGGTGTGGGTGGCGGGTTTTCCCTCCCTGCTATAGTAGATGCAGGGCTGATTGAGCAGGGCAGCGGGGTCGAATTTCGGCCTCGCTGTGTTGTTGGAGTGGTAGTTTCCGCTGTCACGGTAGTTTCCTCCGTCGCAGCGGTAACTCTTGGGGTCGCGCTAGCCATAGCTGGCATTAGCGACGAAGTGGACTCGCCCGTCCGTGCGGCGCTTGCCGGTGATGCGGGTGTTGCTATAGCACATGTCACGTAGGCGCCCGCTGTCGTGGATGTTGGTTCGGCATCGTCCTCCCGACTCGTTGTCAGAGTCTTGGTTGGGGTCCTCCTCCATGTAGCGCTTTGCGATCTCAAGGAGGTCGGGGATGTTGTCGAGCGTCCGGTAGACCCTCCTGATCTTAGCGAACAGGGGTTCATACCGGCACGCGTTCTTGAAGCAATGTATCGCCGTATCTGGGTGGATGCCGGAGGCATTGATCCGCAGTTCTTGCCATCTTTGCATCCAATGGCGAGTCGACTTGCGTTGTCCCTAGATGCATCACTCCAGATGTTCTATGGTGGTGGCGCGGGTGTAGGAGCCCTCGAAGTGCCTGATGAAGACGTCCCGCATTTCTTTCCAGGAATCGATGCTATCGGCGGGGAGGGTGTTGATCCATTGCTAGGTCACACCCTCCATCATTAGGGGGAGGTAGCGAGCGGCGAGCAGGTCGGTGTGGCCTGCGATTTTTCCCATTTCCATGAGGTATGTGTCCAGCCAGACAGCTGGATCGTACGTCAGGTCGTACTTTTCGATCTCTTTGGGAGCCTTGAAGTTGGTGGGGTATTTTTCCCCACGGATCATGGGCCCGAAGCATTGCGGTCCGAGTTGACTGAGCGAGCCTCTTGGTTCGGGGTCGCCGCGGTTGGTGAGGGTGTGCCTCAAGTCATTGGGCTAGCATGTCCGCCATGTCTGGTTGTTGATGATGTTCGTTCGGGCATCAATGGGCTGCCCGTTGGCGGCGACCGTGTTATTCGCTGGTCGCGGCTCATTGGTGGATAGCACGGGATTGGCGGCCCGTGGCTGGTTCACCAGGGGCTGCGGTGGGGGCAAGTCAATGCGTTGGCGATGGTGGGGTGACCGCTTAACGCCGCTCTGTTTGCTGAGGAACGGGAATACATCCGTCCCCGTGGGTCGACTCCCGCAGCTTGTTGCTCGACGGCCCTGACGAGTAGGGCCTTGGCATACTGGATCTGTAGCGCGTCGTCGCCTTGGACGTCGAGGTTGGCGATCGCGGCGTCGGCCACGACAATGTTGTCGATCGGGGTGGAGTAGAGTGGTAGTCCATTGGTGTCGCGGGCTTGAGGCGAGATGATCATCCGCGGTTGGTCCAGCGGGGGCGCGCGGGCGATGGGTGGTGGAGGGGCTCCGGTCGCCGGTGCGCCGGGTGGTGGTCTCACGGGATTGCTTCCGCCTGGCGGCGCGTTCTCGCGGTAATCGCGCTCGGCCGCGCGTGCAGGGTCGCTTTCATCGTTGAAGTTCAGGACGCGGCCCTATACGTTGGAATTCAGGCGGGTCCTGATGCGGCGCTAGTGATAAAGCGATAGCTCCCGTGCCATTTCCCGCTCGAGGCGGTATTTCTCACGCTCGGCGAGTTTGTTGCGTTGCACCTCCACGAGCCGCAGGAGGGCTTCCTCCACCTCGGTGGCCGTCGCAGTCGGCGGGATCGGCATGGAGAACGGATCTGGCGGGGCGGCTGTGCTGCCCGCCATGTAGATCGTGTTGAAGCGATTGGATCTGGCACATAAGTCTTCAGGCGATTCCGAGACGGAGTCGTAATCGAAGATCCCGAGGATGGAGGGGTCCTCGAAATCCTCCGGGTTGGAGACTCGCGTGATGGAGTCCTCTCGTGATGCGGTGGTGATAGATCCGTCGATCGAGGCAGGGGTCATGGAGTCGGCGTCGTCGTTTAAGGCCTCGTCGTTGGTGGCGGCGTTGGTTTCGTCCGCGCCGCTGGCGGCCGAATCGTACTTGGTGACGAGGCTCCTGATGGAGCGGACCTGCTCTTCCGAGAGCAGGTCGCGGTGCGGCGGCGATCCGCCGACGATCATCGTTGCAACTGGGTCGATCGTGCCAGTGAAGCCGACAAAGAGTTTGATCGAGCCGACCGGCATCACCGCACCATGAGTGATCGGGCGTGACGCCGGGATGTAGCTGCTTGGCAGGATCTGTAAGATTCCGCCAATGGCGATTATGCGGCCGATGGCGAGCGGCCGATCGATCGGCGAGTAGGGTCTCGCCGCAGAACTCAGGCCAGTCCTGCTATGCCCCACGGTGGGTGCCACTGTCATGGAAATGGCCACGGCAGTCGCTGCTACTGGCAGCGATTGATTGTAACATGAGGAATAGTTCGCGGCCATCTGCGGTGTGAGGTGGGGGCAGATGCACATGGTTTACCCAGGTTCGGCCCCCCGGAGGGTAAAGACCTACTCCTGCTAGATTGGATTAATGGAGAGCGAGTTACAAGGATGGCGAGCTCGGCGTCTAAGCAGCGAGTCGCTCGAGGGTGTGTGTGATGGAACGTAAGTCCTTAGGATACCCTAGGGAGGTTTATATAGGAGTCACCTCTCTAGGGTTTACATGTTACAACCGAGCCAGATATGGACTCAGAGGCTTTTTGACCTAATCCGACTGGGCTTCAGATACGCTTCTAGGCCTTCAGTTTCCAGTCGCCAGGCTTCTCCTTCAGTCCTAATCCAGTCGCCGTCCTTTAGGCCCACTCACAGGACCTTCGGCCCAATCGGAACGTCCTGCTGGACATACCCCCTTTGGCATAACCCCATCACCGAAGACGAAGAAGGAGTTCTGTGGTACAAAGCACGTATCTGTGTGCCAGCAGATTCAGAGCTGAAGCAAGTTATCATGCAAGAAGCTCATGGTACTCTTTATTCTATCCACCCCGGAGGAACGAAGATGTATCAAGATTTGAAGGAGAAATTTTGGTGGCACAAGATGAAGAGAGAAATCGGAAGCTACATCGCCAAGTGTGATATCTGTCAAAGAGTCAAAGCGGAACATCAGAGACCTGCAGGACTGTTGCAACCATTGTAGATTTCGGAATGGAAATGGGATTCTGTTGGAATGGACTTTATCACCGGTTTGCCTACTTCTAGTAGTTGAAATTACTCAATCTGGGTCATCGTTGATAGACTGTCCAAGGTAGCCCATTTTATACCTGTCAAGACAACCTACCAGAGTTCGAAGCTAGCAGAGTTGTACATCGCTAGAATCGTCAGTTTTCATGGAACCTCCAAGACCATAGTGTCAGATCGAGAAACCCAATTTACCTCGAGATTTTGGCAGAAAGTCCAAGAAGGATTAGGGACCAAGTTAAATTTCAGCATACTTATCACCCGCAGACCGACGGACAGACTGAAAGAGTCAACCATATCCTAGAAGATATGTCGAGAACTTGTGTGTTAGAGTATGGATCAAAATGGGAAGATTGTCTGCCTTTCACAGAATTCTCATACAACAACAGTTATCAAGCCAGTTTGCAAATGGCCCCATTTGAGTTCTTATATGGAAGGAAGTGTCGTACCCCTTTGAATTGGTCGCAAGTAGGAGAGAGTCAAATTTTCGGACCCGACATCCTACGAGAAGCCGAAGAGAAGGTTCACAAAGTCCATTAGCACCTCAAGACCTCCCAATCCAGGCAGAAGAGTTATGCTGACAACAGACGTAGAGACCTGACTTTCAATGTTAGAGATTTTGTGTATCTCAAGGTTTCGCCGTTGAAGGGAACGCAACATTTTAGTCTGAAAGGAAAGTTAGCCCCCAGATATATTGGACCCTTCAAGATTTAAATCATCGAGGAGAAGTATCGTATCAAATGGAACTGCTAGAAGAGATGTCAGCCATCCATAATGTGTTCCATATCTCGTTACTTCGCAAATGCTTGGAAGTGCCGGAGAAGACCGAAGTGTTCAAGAACATCGATCACCGAGCTGTTGATATCAACAAGGATATGACATATCGTGAAGTGCCCATTCGTATCTTGGAAGAAGCCTTCAGAACCACCAGGACCCGGAGTATCAAATTTCTCAAGATCCAATGGAGAAACCACACCAAAGAAGAAGCCACTTGGGAGCGAGAAGATTACATTAGGACTGAGTTTCCAGATCTCTTTAGTTCCTAGTTTTTTCTTAAAACTCAGGACGAGATTTTGTTTAAGGGGGGAAGGTTTGTAACATCCCAAATCTTTAATTAAAGATATCAAGATCCAAATCACCCAATTTAGGGTTAACAAAAACTTTTTATTATTAAAAACAATTATGAATGCATGTGTGTTTGCATTAATATAGAATTGTTTGAAATTGCCATGTTTGTTTGCTCTAATGGTTGTGAAATGATTCAAAGGTGAATGCCACATCATCTAGATCATTCCCAAACAAAATCCAAAGAAAAAGAAATCAAATAAGATTAATAAATGCAAATGGTCATTTGTGCCATTTTAATCTACTAGGCCACTTTAGGTGTTCCTAGAAGTCAATTCTTAACAAAAATAATTCTAACTCTTTTCACCCCTTGCTAGTACAAGTAAAGATCTACCAAGGCCCACTTTACAATCTTACAAAAACCCTTAGCCACTAATTTTAAGTGGCATTTGAAATTTGAATCCACTTCATATGCATAGATCCCACTTTTTCAAAAACCACTCAAATGAGTTCACCTTGACAATCCCAAGCAACCACAGATGATCAAGCTTATGACTAACACACCCACCAAAAATCTTTTCAAAATTCAAAAATAAACTTCATGCGGGCATCATGTCGAACAGTTGGTTAGCAGAAAATAAACTGCCTAACTAATAATGTTGCTAATCAAGTTCTTGTCCCCCATTCGACCCTCTCATCTCTCCTTTGTTCCCTCTTACACTAACCCAGCCCCAGACAACATCCCTCTCGCCCATTGTGCGAAGATGATCACGCCGAGAATGGTCGCCGCCGGCCAACCATGCCCAAGCCATAGGAGACCAACCCGCCCTCTCTCGCCGTGTATAGGAGGTAGGCGTGATCACACCACCACCCACTGTCCCTGCCCTGAGCCTTGCCAGGCACTAGACCACCGCAGAATGCCCGCGCTCTCCGCCTCTGCACCATGCACGGACCGCACTAGTGCACCGCCCCCGACAGCCTCGCACAGAGCCCGCCTTGCCCTCAGCTTGCACGCGCGCACCTGCCTTAACACCAGCACGCCCCCAGACATCCCCGCTCGCCGCTGTTTGACCCGCAGCCACCACACGCCGCGTCGAACACCGCCTCTGCCGCTCAGAGCACGTGCCGCGCCCGACCAATTGCCACCGCCCCTAGCCACGCCATTACGCCGTAGCGGACCACTAGGAGACTGCGCATCGATCGCCGCTCACAGCCACGCCTCTAGCATCCCGTAGCCATGTCGCCACCGTTGCCTGGCCACGCCGCGTTGTCCCGTCGTCGAGCCTATATAAGGAGGCCACCCCCAAATTCATTCTACATGACACTCACCTTCCCTCTCGCCACTAAGCCTTCCCCACTTCTCCCCGGAGCCGCTCGAGCTCGCAGTCACCAGAATTCCACCGGAGCGGGCCCCTACTAGAGGAGAAGGGCCCCGCTGATTGCGACCACCCCAGGAGCCGCCGCGACCACGCCTGAGACCGCTGTTGTCCACCAGTTCGATCGCCCCCATCGCCATGTTAGTTGGAGCCCTGGTAAGCCCCCAATCGACCCCCACCGAGCCTCTAGGGTTAACTCTCGCTAGCGACCTGTTCGTCGTCGATGATGAGCCATGGCCGTCGATTTCTATTCTAATCACACTGCTGATATCGCCCCATACCATTTCGGGTTTTAAGTGCCGGTGACATGCGGGACCAGCCTGTCAGTCGCCCTCTGCACCGCGGAGCGCCACTGGGCTGGCCCATTTAGTTTCCCGCGCTAGCCCTAAAATTCAAATGAATGTTTTTCTAATTAAGTTTAAACTAGGTTATGTCCACCAGTTTAAAAATCAATTCAGAGAGTTCTACTGAACCAAAATGAATGATTCAAATTTTGTTAGAAAGATAATTCAAATATGTATACAAGCCCATTGGATTTAAATCAATTGGAGTTATAGATAACATATAGAAAAAATAACAAAACAGGGATTTTTCTACATTCAAACATTTTTCAAAAATCAACCATAATATCTTTTGAGTTAATTCCAACTCTGAAAAATGACATTTGACAATACCTATCTGAATATGTAATAATATTTAGGTTTACATGCAGTGACTTTGGACTAGTACCAAAATAATGCTATATAGGCATTTCTAGTCACTTTAAATCATTTAAATAATAAACTTAAACTTATTGAAATATGACCAAACATTTAAATCACATTCCCATGTATTAGAATATTTGGTGATCACATGTGTCCACATGATCCCATATTTTAATTGGAGAATATTAAATATTAATTATTTTTCAATGAGTAGAAATTACATTTCTCAAATAAAATAAATGAAACTAGTTCATTAAATCGTGTGATGAATGTGATGATACTAGATCATCAAGTGTGTGCCTTAGTGTGCTAAATAGACTAGTTAAGTATTGTTTGGTGATTGTGTATCCTGTATGTATTTATAGACGATAGTACCGACCAAGTCTACGAGGAGGAGGAGTTCTAACCCGAGGAAGACAAGGAGAATTTCAACAAGTGCACCAATCAAGGCAAGCCATCACTACTAAGCAAGTTAGCCCCTTGCAAGCTAACACTTGCAAGCTATTATTGGCAAGCTAATACTTGCAAGCCATCCCTAGATACAAAATAACCTAAGCAAGATGCATTAGGCATGCTTTGGTTATACCTCTTGATTTATACCCATCCCAAGTTTTACTTACAAGTTTTACTTTTGCTTTATCAAAGTTTCTTTACTCCTAGTAATGCTTTGTGATCTTTTGGAAAGTAGTTTAGATAGCATAAAGAGTATAAAACTTGGCCTATACTAGATGTCATTCTATGGCATGAGATTGAGATTAGCATCCCACCCTAGTGAACACTCTTAACTTGTGGTTAGAGCTAAACCAAAAACTTGATCACTCTAGATGGGAATACTTGGTGAAAATGCTTATGAAAACCTTGGAATGATGAGTCATTCTATTTAGATGTTTTGACATGTGTTGAGAAACACAAATGGTTTATGATGATGAAAATGTTGAGGCATGAGCCTTACCCCTTTATAAAAAACTGATGGTTGGGTTCGGATGCGATACCATTCCAAATTTACCGTACAACCACAATACCTGAATTGGGTAGGGCTTAGCTGGAAGTTTATATGCATTAGTATGGGTTCCCTCGCGGGAGAGGTTTGAGCTGAGGCTACCTCTTGATGTTGTCCACCTATGCAGTGCCCAGGATGGCAGATGGCCATGGCTGGGAGGCCAAGCTCATGGGAGAGGTGCTTATACTAGAGTGTGTAAAGGAAAGGTTATGTTTGATTATCCGCATACTAAGTATGATGATTCAGGGTTATCCCTGACAGATGTATCGAATTTTGTGGTGACAGTGTACCACCTCTGCAGAGTGTCAAACTATTAGAATAGTCATGTCCGCGGTCATGGACAGTTGGAGTGGCCATACTATTCCGTCGTCAGATGTTTTCCAAATGACTTATAAAATGAATTGTGACATGACTTGACCACAACAGGGTTGTGACTATGAACAACTAAGTTCCCACTTAGGTGATTTAGAATTTTATTTTATCTTTCTTTGTTTCTGAACTCAGCTTAGGTTTCAAACTTAAGTTTGAAAATAAACTTAGAACTTAGCATTCCTACTAGAACTACCTTACTTGTTAGTGATAGTTTGCGAGTACTTAAAAAGTACTCATGGCTTTGTCACTGGCTATTCCCGTGGCCAGACTATGAGAAGGACTATCCGGAAGAAGGACAGCAGGACAGCTATGACAACTAGGATCATCTCCCATCGTCAGCATTGCCTGTGATACTGAAGATGGAGCCCACCGCTACGCTTATTATTCTGCTACTTGTTTGTATTAAGACTGGATCATGCGATCCTTTATTTGTGTAAGTTCTTATTATGGTTTGTAATGGATGATGTACTGTGATATCCAATTTGTTATGTCTCGCAAAAATGGTAATCTTGGGATTGCGATGTATGGCATAATAGGCATCTAGGATTAAAAATCCGGGTGTTGACACTTAGACACAGGATTAAAAGCATTATAAAATAAATGGAGGATTAATCAATCTTCCATCCCATGGCTGGGACAGTTTCTCATGCATTCTTTCATCCTCTCCCATGCAAGCGCTAGTGGCTCACGTTCTTCCTCTCTAAAACAAGTAATATTATATCTTAGTTGCATAGTCTTTGCAGGTGGGAAAAATTTAGTAATAAATAAAGAAGTACATCCCACACATGATGTAATAGTATTTCTAGGCAAAGCTAGCAACCATTCTTTTTCTCTTCCTCTAAGAGAGAAAGGAAATAAGCGTAATTTGACCGCATCGAGGTGAACATCTTTTATGCGCATCATATCACATATTCAGTGAAAGTATTCAAGTGCATACCTGCATCCTCAACAGCAGAACCTCCAAATTGATTCTTTTGAACCAAACTTAAATAATTGGGCTTAATTTCATAGTCATCAGGAGCAATTGCTGGCCGAGTAATAGGAGTATGCAAATAATCATTATTGGGAGTTGCAAACTCCCCAAGCTTCTTTTCAGCCATATTTCCTATGTTTTTGGGTTTTCTTAAACAGAGACTTATGATAATAATAAAAACAAGAATTTAAAGACTAACTAATTTTTTTGGTTTTTCAAACAAAGACTGAAAGAAAACTAACAAAATTAAAAACAAGAATTAAAACTAGCAAGGTTCCTACTAACTTCACCAAGGTCGCTATTGCTTCCCCGGCAAGGCACCAGAAAAAGGGTTGATCCCTTCGATCCGGATTACGGATGTAGTATAGCTCTTTATCCCTAGTAGACCTAGGCTTATCGAATCCTCGGGAAGCAGAAGCGTAGTGAAGTTACTTTAACGGACCTTCGGGAGTTTTAGAATTCCTTTTGTATTTTTACCGGACCAAGAGTTTGCGTCTTTTTGTTGTTATCGATGATGGAGAGAGAGAGGGCCTAGGGAGTTCGGTTTCACCTGTAGCTATGCAAAACATCTTATGGGAATAAAAGATAAAAATAAAGTATGCATGTAATTGTTAGAGCAAGATAAATTATATGTGGGCAGTGCATCCATAATTGCTATTGCCTCCGCAATCGCTTATAGCAATAACCTACTAGTCTCATCCATAGAAGAAAGAGAACTAATGATATGAATAGTGACGTCACCGTTGATGCCAAGTAAATCCCGCACATACAGGTGTACTACCCCTTCTGTCACTAGGGTTCCCAACCTGTAGATTAGTCATTACTCATACTCCCTATACCTGGCTCAATCCTCGGGGTCTTGGGTACCTGACAAGTCCTTAGATTGAGTCAAGAGGGGATACAATAATCATCATGTCATACAAACTAATACATGATCCCATCTATGATAAATAACATGCACAAAAGCTAAATGGCTAGGCCGAAGCCCTTAGCCCAAGGAGAATTACTGATGGCTCAATGCACGGCGCCCACAAAAATGCTTGATGGCGGTGTTGATGTAGAGCTCGTTGGGAACCCCAAGAGGAAGGTATGATGAGCACAACAGCAAGTTTCCCTCATTTATGAAACCAAGGTTTAATCGAACCAGTAGGAGCAAGGAAACACCTCAAAGGTGTTACTAGCTGAGCTTTGGCAGGGCGCACTACGGGTGCTAGTAGCAACGTGGAGACCTGCACAACACAACCACAGAACTTTGTCCCCAACTTGCGATGAGGTTGTCAATCTCACCGTGTTTTGCGGAAAACAAAGGATTAAACGTATCGAATGGAAAGAAGTAAAAGTTTGCAGAAAGTAAACACAAAGCAGTAAACAGTTTATAGATTGTATGTAAAGAAAGAGGACCAGGATCCATAGTTCACTAGAGGTGGCTCTCCTTAGATAGATAACATGCTGGGTGAACAAATTACAGCGAGGCAATTGACAAACACCGAGAAAGCAATACATGCATATACTAATCATCTTGACTCCTTTGAGACTTCATTGGGCAATACAACATAATACATAGACCGCCATCCAACTGCATCTATGACTAATAATCCACCTTCAGGTTATCATCCGAACCCCCTCTAGTATTAAGTTGCAAGCAACAGATTATTGCTTTATGAACTGCGTGTAAAGTAAACAATACGATTGTTCTATGAACAAAGGATTGTTGTTTTCTCCCTAGTAGCAACAGCACATCTAGTACCTTAGAGATTTCCGTCACTTCCCCAGATTATTAGAGGCATGAACCCACTATCGAGCATAAATACTAACTCTTGGAGTTGCTAGCATCTACTTGGCCAAGATAGCTACTAACAACGGAAAGCATGCAAGATCTCAAATAACAAAGACATGATAGAATCAATAATCAATATGAAATAGCATCTCAATATCCATCGGATCCCCACAAACACAACATGTATGAATTACAAATAGATGATCTTGATCATGAACGGAGCTCACAAGATCTAAACATGAAAGCACAAAGGAGGAGAAACCAGCCATCTAGCTACTACATGGATCTATAGTCCAAAGATGAACTACTCACGCATCACACCGGAGGCTTGCATGGTGATGAAGAAGGCCTCCAGGGTGAATTCCCTCTCGGCAGGTGCCGAAGAGCTTGATCCCTCCCGATCTAGGGATGGAGATGACAATGACTCTGAGACTCTTCGTGGATTTTTGATCGGGTACCTAGGGTTTTTCGTCCAGGGCAACTTATAGGCGGAAGGAGAGGCCGAGGGGTCTGGGGTCGGCGGACCACACCTGGCCTGGCCAGCTGGCAGCGTGGCAGTGGTGTGGCCGGCCCTGGCCCCTCTCCGCCTCGTATTCGCACTTGATCCTTCTAGAAAATAGGCACTTTGGCTTTTGTCCGTCCAATTCGAGAATATTCATTTCTTACTTTCCTAGAACCAAAAACAGAAAAACAGGCAAGCAATCGTGGCTCTTGTTAATAGGTTAGTCCAAGAAATCATATGAAAAGTACTCCAAAGTTGGAACAAAACACAAGAAAGTGGATAAAACCAAGCATGGAACATCAAAAATTATAGATACATTTGCAATGTATCAATTACTCACACATAGAGATGATATCAAAGATCATAAACATTGTAATGGAAATCATGATTGATAACAAATAGTCTTACAATGTCACCAATCGAAGAAGAGATCTACTATTACAAGTGGTGGAATATGGCTATGGTGGTGGAGAGATTAGATCTAAGTCTATTCCTCTGGTGGCTCTTTGGTGTTGTGGATGGAGATCTGGAGGTGGCTGATGGTCGGGGAGAGCTCCCTTTTCTCGTCGCCTGAGGCCTCTTTATATAGGGGTCCCTTCACGAAAGTTGTTCTGTTTGACCTAGCGGTGTCGATGGCAACTATATGATGAACTATCGGCGAAATTTTATTCCTACCATATTATTGGTCTTTGGAGCGTCTGCCTCCACTTCACGACTCCTGGTTTCTTTGGGTTGTTGGAAATCTTGTATCTTTCACTTTAATGTAGTGATTCCCATCATCAAACGTCATTATCTGCGCGGGGAAAAATAGAAAGAAAGGATTGCATATCCCTTTCATCATTAGGCATTAGTGGAAGGATTTGGAGAGATATTTCATAAAAATATGAATAATATATTGTTTAAATGTGGACGTAGATGGCTATATTTTAGAGACATCACCAGGTCCATCAAGTACACCACTAGCAAGTACAGCACCGCAAAGCAGTGGTACATCCGTGATCGCACACACGTCCGGTGCCCCGACAATCTCCGCGTCCTCGCTCCAGTGATGCAGCGGAAGCAGCAACTCCTTTCCAGATAAAGCCACCGGGAACATGTATCTCGCTAATCCGAGACCATGGGGAATAATTTCTCTGAGGGGAGAGATCCTTCAGGAGGTGTGAGTGAGAAGGAGGGAGTGATGGCTCAGTGTTGATGCAGAGCTCGTTGGGAACCCTAAGAGGAAGGTATGATGAGCACAGCAGCAAGTTTCCCTCAGTTATGAAACCAAGGTTTAATCGAACCAGTAGTAGCAAGGAAACACCCCAAAGGTGTTGCTAGCTGAGCCTTGGCAGGGCGCACTACCGGTGCTAGTAGCCAGATGGAGACCTGCACAACACAACCACAGAACTCTATCCCCAACTTGCGATGAGGTTGTCAATCTCACCGTGTTTTGCTGAAAACAAAGGATTAAACTTACCGAATGGAAGGAAGTAAAAGTTTGCAGAAAGTAAACACAAAGCAGTAAACAATTTGTAGATTGTATGTAAAGAAAAGGACCGGGATCCATAGTTCACTAGAGATGTCTCTCCTTAAGATAGATAACATGCTAGGTGAACAAATTACAGCGGGGCAATTAACAAACATCGAGAAAGCAATACATGCATATACTAATCATCTTGACTCCTTTGAGACTTGATTGGGCATTACAACATTATACATAGACCTCCATCCAACTGCATCTATGACTAATAATCCACCTTCAGGTTATCATCCGAACCCCTCCAAGATTAAGTTGCAAACAGCAGTTATTGCTTTACAATTGTGTGTAATGTAAACAATACGATTGTTCTATGAACAAAGGATTGTTGTTTTCTCCTAGTAGCAACAGACATCTAGTACCTTAGAGATTCTGTCACTTCCCCAGTTACGGAGGCATGAACCCACTATCGAGCATAAATACTAACTCTTGGAGTTTCTAGCATCTACTTGGCCAAGATAGCTACTAACAACGGAAAGCATGCAAGATCTCAAATAACAAAGACATGATAGAATCAATAATCAATCTGAAATAGCATCTCAATATCCATCGGATCCCCACAAACACAACATGTATGAATTACAAATAGATGATCTTGATCATGAACGGAGCTCACAAGATCTAAACATGAAAGCACAAAGGAGGAGAAACCAGCCATCTAGCTACTACATGGATCTGTAGTCCAAAGATGAACTACTCACGCATCACACCGGAGGCTTGCATGGCGATGAAGAAGGACTCCAGGGTGAATTCCCCTCTCCGGCAGGGTGCCGGGAAGAGCTTCAGATCCCTCCCGATCTAGGGATGGAGATGGCGCTGAACTCCTTCGTGGATTTTTTGATCGGGTACCTAGGGTTTTCGTCCAGGGCAACTTATAGGCGGAAGGAGAGGCCGAGGGTCTTGGGGTCGGCGGACCACCTGGCCTTGGGCCAGGCCTGGCCGCGTGGCCAGGTGGTGTGGCCGGCCCCTGGCCCCTCTCCGTCTCGTATTCTGGCACTTGATCCCTTCTAGAAAAATAGGCACTTTGGCTTTTGTCCCGTCCAATTCCGAGAATATTCATTTTCTTACTTTCCTAGAACCAAAAACAGCAGAAAACAGGCAGCTGGCACTGTTGCTCTTGTTAATAGGTTAGTCCAAGAAATCATATGAAAAGTACTCCAAAGTTGGAACAAAACACAAGAAAGTGGATAAAACCAAGCATGGAACATCAAAAATTATAGATACATTTGCAATGTATCAATTACTCACACATAGAGATGATATCAAAGATCATAAACATTGTAATGGAAATCATGATTGATAACAAATAGTCTTACAATGTCACCAATCGAAGAAGAGATCTACTATTACAAGTGGTGGAATATGGCTATGGTGGTGGAGAGATTAGATCTAAGTCTATTCCTCTGGTGGCTCTTTGGTGTTGTGGATGGAGATCTGGAGGTGGCTGATGGTCGGGGAGAGCTCCCTTTTCTCGTAGCCTGAGGCCTCTTTATATAGGGGTCCCTTCACGAAAGTTGTTCTGTTTGACCTAGCGGTGTCGATGGCAACTATATGAGCGGAACTATACGGCCGAAATTTTATTCCTACCGTATAATTGGTCTTTGGAGCGTCTGCCTCCACTTCACGACTCCTGGTTTCTTTGGGTTGTTGGAAATCTTGTATCTTTCACTTTAATGTAGTGATTCCCATCATCAAACGTCATTATCTGCGCGGGGAAAAATAGAAAGAAAGGATTGCATATCCCTTTCATCATTAGGCATTAGTGGAAGGATTTGGAGAGATATTTCATAAAAATATGAATAATATATTGTTTAAATGTGGACGTAGATGGCTATATTTTAGAGACATCACCAGGTCCATCAAGTACACCACTAGCAAGTCCAGCACCGCAAAGCAGTGGTACATCCGTGATCGCACACACGTCCGGTGCCCCGACAATCTCCGCGTCCTCGCTCCAGTGATGCAGCGGAAGCAGCAACTCCTTTCCAGATAAAGCCACCGGGAACATGTATCTCGCTAATCCGAGACCATGGGGAATAATTTCTACAGGGGGAGAGAGATCCTTCACGAGGAGGTGTGAGTGAGAAGGAGGGAGTGATGGCTCAGTGTTGATGCAGAGCTCGTTGGGAACCCTAAGAGGAAGGTATGATGAGCACAGCAGCAAGTTTCCCTCAGTTATGAAACCAAGGTTTAATCGAACCAGTAGGAGCAAGGAAACACCCCAAAGGTGTTGCTAGCTGAGCCTTGGCAGGGCGCACTACCGGTGCTAGTAGCAACATGGAGACCTGCACAACACAACCACAGAACTCTATCCCCAACTTGCGATGAGGTTGTCAATCTCACCGTGTTTTGCTGAAAACAAAGGATTAAACTTACCGAATGGAAGGAAGTAAAAGTTTGCAGAAAGTAAACACAAAGCAGTAAACAATTTGTAGATTGTATGTAAAGAAAAGGACCGGGATCCATAGTTCACTAGAGGTGTCTCTCCTTAAGATAGATAACATGTTAGGTGAACAAATTACAGCGGGGCAATTGACAAACATCGAGAAAGCAATACATGCATATACTAATCATCTTGACTCCTTTGAGACTTGATTGGGCATTACAACATTATACATAGACCTCCATCCAACTGCATCTATGACTAATAATCCACCTTCAGGTTATCATCCGAACCCCCTCCAGTATTAAGTTGCAAGCAACAGATTATTGCTTTACGAATTGTGTGTAATGTAAACAATACGATTGTTCTATGAACAAAGGATTGTTGTTTTCTCCCTAGTAGCAACAGCACATCTAGTACCTTAGAGATTCCTGTCACTTCCCCAGATTACCAGAGGCATGAACCCACTATCGAGCATAAATACTAACTCTTGGAGTTTCTAGCATCTACTTGGCCAAGATAGCTACTAACAACGGAGAGCATGCAAGATCTCAAATAACAAAGACATGATAGAATCAATAATCAATCTGAAATAGCATCTCAATATCCATCGGATCCCCGCAAACACAACATGCAGAATTACAAATAGATGATCTTGATCATGAACGGAGCTCACAAGATCTAGACATGAAAGCACAAAGGAGGAGAAACCAGCCATCTAGCTACTACATGGATCTGTAGTCCAAGGATGAACTACTCACGCATCACACTTGAGGCTTGCATGGTGATGAAGAAGGAATCCAGGGTGAATTCCCCTCTCCGGCAGCATGCCGGGAAGAGCTTTAGATCCCTCCTGATCTAGGGATGGAGATGACGGCGGATAAAGACTCTTTCGTGGATTTTTGATCGGGTACTTAGGGTTTTTGTCCCGAGGGCATCTTATAGGCGAAAGGAGAGGCCGAGGGTGTGGCTGGCCCCCGGCCCTTCTCTGTCTCGTATTCTGGCATCTGATGACATCCAGAAAAACAGGCACTTTGGCTTTTGTCCCGTCCAATTCCGAGAATATTCATTTTCCGACTTTCCTGGAACCAAAAACAGCAGAAAACAGGCAGCTGGCATTGTGGCTCTTGTTAATAGGTTAGTCCAAGAAATCATATGAAAAGTACTCCTAAGTGTGGACAGAACACAAGAAAGTGGATAAAACCAAGCATGGAACATCAAAAATTATAGATACATTTGCAATGTATCAACATCCCCAAGCTTAACTCCTACTCGTCCTCGAGTAGGTAAGTGATAAAAAGAAAGAATAATTTTTGAGGTGACATGCACCATCAAAGACTTGATCAAAGTATTTGTAAAACATTCAAAGCTGGGATCATAGTACTTCAATCATAACATGAAAGACAAAGTTCTAGAAATAAGAGAAAGAAACTATGATGAAACATGAAAAGGCACAAACAAAAGATTCATGAATAACAATGCTTTGCAAGACATTTGTTTGTTTCACATAAATAAAACATAGCATAATAGTATTTAGCTTGTCCCTCATAGAGTAGCAAATATAAATGCATAGGACACCTTGAAAGTTCATAAGAGTGACTAGATACAAATAGTTTAAAACAAGCAATATCAAGTTATGCATCAATCAACTAGTCTTGGGACAATGCACATAGAACTAAGAATGGCCACTATGCTCTCAAAGTAAGTGCATAAAGATAGAAGGTGGAGACTCAATATAATGGTGGAAGAAAGGACTTTATAAAACTAAGTAGGGATTCAAGTCTCGTAAAGAGCTTCCAAAAATTATGGTACTTATAGCTTTCAACTCTCATTGCCCCTATCATAAGCATCTTGAAGGTGATTAAGGTTAAAGTGACACAACTAAGAGGATATGCTTGACAAGTTATAAACCGAAATCTCATGCCCCTTACTTACGAAGACCGAACCTCGTGCTACTAAACTTTAGTCACAAGTAAGCTCTTGTGATTGTAAGTACATATGTATCATAAAGAACCGCCAACGGGGTACCCCTTGCACATGATACAGGAGTTATCCCATAATCAAAATGACAAGGCAAGCAGACAATGAGCATCTCAGCGATCTTTTTATTTGCTATTTGCATAGGTTTTTATTGAGGATGCTTCATAGAGTGCTCATTATGGTGATGCTGGAAGTTTCCACCATGATTAGGCATGGCTTAGGCTAGCGACCCAGGCATTTCTCTAACACACATACAAACTCCATGATCTTACAAGTTCCACTTTTATTTCACACCGCCGGGATCCATAAGCAAAAGAACATGATATCAACAGGGTACAAAGTACAAGTGCAATGTTGAAAGCGTTCCCCATGATACATGGTTCTACTAATTTCAACTTATAAAGCACAAGCATATATGCAACAAAGAAGGACCCAATGGTTCAAGTTTATTAGATACAAAAAAGTAAAGTGTGCCATCAAGTTCGTGAGAGCTTTAATCACTAGTTTTCTCATAACAAGTTTAATTCAAAAGGTAAACAAAAGCATGAATATACTTGGAATAGCATAAGCTAGTAGGTAGGTATGGTGGACTCTTTGGAATAACTTGGTTTAGGGAGTTGGATGCATGAGTGGAACTCATACTTGGTTGCGGAGGCTAGCAAAAGACTGGGAGCGACAAATTAAGAGAGCAATAATGGCCATAATCATGAAGAGTGACAAAACATCATTGATCAAAGCATAAAGTGATACTACAAGTTGAAAACTAAAGGATAATAAAGGCTATGGTGACTTGAGATAGTCATAACATGGTGTGAGCATGCACCAAGTCAACCCAAATAAAGCATCAAAGGAGAATACCACTATATTATGCTTTAATATGCTAAAACAACGCATGATTCATCCAAGGCACATTAAGCAATCTCAATTGTTTATAACAAGTCATGCTTCAGCAAATAATACTAAGCATAAAGCCAAAACAATATCAAGCATGGCATGACAGAGCATAGGCCACAGTCAAAAACGAACTCTTTTTACCACATAAGCATGAAATTTCCTACTCTTTTCCAAACCAAACCAAACTATTTGCAAACCAATGTATGAAAGAGGGGGTCCAACCAATTTATTCATCAAACTAAACAAACCAAAGCAAACGAAAAACCAAAACGAAAACGAAAAAGAAGACGCTCCAAGAACAACACAACTGTGCATGAAACAATAAAAATGAAGTGTTTGGAAGAAACCTAGCATTTTTATTGATGAAGAGGGGGATGCCTTGGGCATCCCCAAGCTTTGATGCTTGTACTTCTTGGATATTTCTTAGGGTGACACGCGTGGCATCCCCAAGCTAGAGCTTTATTCCATCCTTCATCTCATTACTCATTCCTTCCATACACCTGAAATTTTTCCTTCATACAAAACTTCACACAATCTTTATTAGCAACATTAGTGCACTCGAGATAAATAAGTCTTAAGGTTCAGTTCTAACACCAATAAACTTCGATTAGAACATTAGCTACCGTAGCATTTCCCTCAAAAAGCTCAATTCCCCAAAAGAACTCAAAAAGGAACCAACAAGAAGCAAATGCAGAAAATGGCAGAAATCTATCAAAACAGACCAGCAGGTAAAGACGAATATTCTCGAAGTCCTTCTGTTGCTCAAATCAAAAAGTGTTGACTAACGAAAGTTAGATAACAACCTGGGGCAGAAGCAAAAAAATGCACGCCTCAAAAAGACGTTCAGAGATTTTACACGAATTTTTACGGTGAAGCACAGAAATCTGTTTCGGGATAGCAACTTTCCCAATCATTACTTCTCTCTCATTAGAGGTTACTCTTGGCACAAAAAGCAAATAAAAAGGATAAGGAGTGGTTATTACTGAAGTAATAACTTCCAAGACTCATCTAAAACTTTTGGGTTATCTCCCAATAAGTACTTTTCTTTAACGCCTTTAAATTAGGCATAAGAAGCAAGAAAAAAGATCAAGTGTTCTCAATTGAAGAAGCATTAAGATTAATACCATAAATATCTTCAACAAGGCAAGGTATATTCCAAATAAGTTCTAGAGGATCCTCTCTCAGTGCTCTTAGGTTCACTACTTTCATCAAACGGGTTTTTAGGAACGATCCAATCAAGATTGTTTTCTATGGCTTCATGCATTGCTACTAGTTTAAAGGGTATTGGTATCTTAGCTTCCTCCCTATTGGGTTCGGTTTTGTTCATCTTTTCTCGTGTACCAACAATATCTACACATGAGCCTAGCATATTGAAATGTTCAAAGACTTTTCTAGCTTCCTTGGCAACATCATAGAACTCCTTAAACTAAGTTTCTAGAATAAAATCCCTCTTTTCAGGGTCCTCAAGTTCTTTAAGCTTAAGAAACATTACTTGCATTAAGGGGTTGAGGTTAACAAACCTAGCTTCTAACATGTGAATTAAAGAAGCTACAACAATCTCATAGTTTG
This sequence comes from Avena insularis, assembly GCA_023614405.1. NCBI lineage: Eukaryota > Viridiplantae > Streptophyta > Magnoliopsida > Poales > Poaceae > Avena > Avena insularis. The sequence continues at coordinate 177,617,789 of CM042686.1, forward strand.
GAGCAAGTTCTGCAAGGGATTTATCCTCAGTATCCTCATGTTTACTAACATGATTAAAAAATTCTTCAATATTATCTTTCCCAATAATAGAACCACTACCAATTGAAAGATCTTTCAAGGTGAATTTAGGGATCAACATGGTGTGCTAAAGAGGAGGTAACAACTAAAGGAGACTTAATTTTTTTGTGTTTTTGAATAAGAAAGCAAACTAGTAAAACTAATTTTTTGTGTGTTTTTGATAAAGAAACAAGCAAACAAAGCAAAAAGAAACTAAGCAAAACAAAAATAACAAAGTAAAGAGATTGGTTATGAGGGACTCCCCTTGTGAAAATGTCCTTAACTCCCCGGCAATGGTGCCAGAAAAATGCTTGATGGCTCAGTGTTGATGTAGAGCTCGTTAGGAACCCCAAGAGGAAGGTATGATGAGCACAACAACATGTTTCCCTCAGTTGTGAAAACAAGGTTTAATCGAACCAGTAGGAGCAAGGAAACACCCCAAAGGTGTTGCTAGCTGAGCCTTGGCAGGGCGCACTACCGGTGCTAGTAGCAACATGGAGACCTGCACAACACAACCAAAGAACTTGATACATTGCAAATGTATCTATAATTTTTGATGCTCCATGCTTGGTTTTATCCACTTTCTTGTGTTTTGTCCACACTTTGGAGTACTTTTCATATGATTTATTGGACTAACCTATTAACAAGAGCCACAGTGTCAGCTGCCTGTTTTCTGCTGTTTTTGGTTCCAGGAAAGTCAGAAAATGAATATTCTTGGAATTGGACGGGACAAAAGCCAAAGTGTCTATTTTTCCAGAAGACTCCAGGAGCCAGAATACGAGCCGGAGGAGGGCCAGGGGCTGGCCACACTCCCCCTTCCCCCCCCAGGCGTGGGCTGGGCCTGGCCGCGCCAGGGCATGGTGTGGTGGCCCCAGTCACCCCCTCGGTCTCCCTCTTCGCCTATAAGAAGCCTTCTGACCTAAAAACTTCGGGGGGTTCGACGTTTTTCCAAAAGAAGTTCCGCAGCGCCGCCACCACCGAAGGGGAGATTTGGGGGACAGAAAGTCTCTGTTAGGCACCTATAAGACAGGAAGTGCCCCCGGAGCCATCTCCATCGATCTCCACCATCATCTCCATCGACCATCCATGTTTCCCCCATCTATGAGTGAGTAATTCCCCGCTGTAGGCTATGGGGATGGTAGGGATTGGATGAGATCGTTCATGTAATGGCATCAGATTGTTAGGGCATGGTGCCTAGTATCTTTCATTAGTGCTTTATGACTTTGTTGCGACTTGTTGTGCTTAATACTTGTCACTAGGGCCCGAGTGCCATGATTTCAGATCTAAACATGTTATTGATTCGTTATGATAGTATTGTTTTTGGTCTTATCTGCAAGTTGTATACACACGTTGTTGTCCGGAACCTATGGCCCCGAAGTGAGAGAAATCAGGATAACCGGAAGGGAATGGCTTTGATGTGAGGATCACATGTGTTCATAGAGTGTTAATGCTTTGCTCCGGTGCTCTATTAAAAGGAGCACCTTAATTGCCAGTATTTCCCTAGAGGCCCCGCTGCAAACGGGCTGGCAGGACAAAAGATGTTGTGCAAGTTCTCATTGCGAGCACGTATGACTATATATGGAACACATGCCTAGGATTGTCTAGTACTTGGATGCTTTATCTTATTTAGATGCAATTGCCCTATGTTCTGATTGCTATGTGAATTGTCTTGTCCATGCAACGCCCGTCCATCCATCCCTATGCCTACGCTTTTCGAATCCCATGCCATCGCTTTTGTTACTACTGTCTTTGCTTTACTACTGTTGTTACTTTACTATTCATACTACAAAATTGTTGCTACTGATAAACTGCTGTGAGCAAGACTGTTTCCAGGTGCAACTGAATTGACAACTCAGTTGTTAAGGCTGATAAATATTCTTTGTCTCCCCTTGTGTTGAATCAATAAATTGGGTTTCACTTCCCTCGAAAATACTGCGATACACCCCCTATACTTGTGGGTCATCAAGACTATTTTCTAGCGTCGTTGCCGGGGAGCATAGCTTTATTTATCAAGTCCACTTGGAATCACTATTGTTCAAGCTAAGTTTATTTCTTCCTTGTTTGCTTCTTTCTTTATTGAAAATACAAAAAAAGTAGTTCCTACTCTAGTTGTTATCTTCGTTGGTCTGTTATTGTCTTGCTTTATCATGCTTGTTGTTAATGGTTGGTTTCTTTGAAACTGAAGCTTATTGGCAAGGTGGGTTCACGGAAGATCAAAAATATTATTATAAGGAACACCGCTTGTCACAAAAAGGGAAACACTTATGGGAACAAATTGATAGATTGTATACCATTACTAGAAACGTGTGCTCTACTTACAATGTTACTTATTGTTGTGATGAATCTTGTTGCTGCAGGAGGTACAAACACCTCCCTTTTCAATGTGAGTATAATGATAATGTTACCATATCTTCTTATGTTAAAGGGAATTATGACTTTTATGATCAGGAACAAATTAAGGAATTTATTGCTTGGAAGGGTGCATTTGAACTTGCTAGTTTGCTTGAAAATATTGATGATTCACCTTATAAGTATGAGGTTTATGGTATACTTAAATTTTGTTTTGATAATTATAAGGATGAAAATGGCTATATTCTTGAATATTTTAATAGATTCTTTCCACAAATGGAAGATACTAATGCCTTGCAGGATCCTATGGAAGAAGAAATTGATGAACCTGAAATATCATTAGATGAAAAAGAGGAGGAGAGTGATGAACAAAAGGAGGAAGAATGGATTAGCTACCCATGCCTACCTTCTAATGAGAGTAACTCTTTATCCCTTACATTATTTGATTATCCCCCATGCTTAGTAAACAAGGATGAATGTTATGTTCCTGAGGATTCTTTTGAAGATGTTTATGATAAAGCTCTAGTGCTTGTAGATCATGAAGAGCATGCTTTATGTGATAGTTATATTGTTGAGTTTATTCATGAGGCTACTGAAAATTATTATGAGAGAGGAAAATATGGTAGTAGAAGTTTTCATGGTATTGAAACACCTCTCTATGTGCTGAAAGTTTTGAAGTCACTCTTGTTTTATCTTCCTATGCATGTCACTTTGTTCCTTGCAAATTTATTTGCATACACGATTCCTATGCATAGGAAGTGGGTTAGACTTAAATGTGTTTTGAATTTGCTTCTTGATGCTCTCTTTTACTTCAACTCTTATTTCTTATGAGAGCATCCTCTCAAACTATTATGCCTGAAGATGATAATATGTCTATTATTCTTGGGAGACCTTTTCTTAAACACTGCAGGAGCTGTTATTAATTGTAATCAAGGGAAGGTGACTTTCAATGAGAATGACAAGGAACATACTATCTATTTCCCCAAGAAGATTGAAAGGACTCATGGTTTAAATTCAATTGAACATGTTGAGGGTATTCAAGTTGGAGAAATATATTGTCCCATACCAAGAGAAAAATTTGAAACTATTATGATTGGGACCATTGCTATCAAGGTTGAGGTAACATAATCATTAATGGAATACAAAGTTTTGTCTCATGTGAAATTGTTTTGGTAGCAAGACCTGATCAACCTTGTTAACAAAAAGGATTTCATTGAACAAAACAATGTTTTCACTATGATTATTTTTGTTTACTTCTATTCTATCCATTCTAGTTTTTGCTTATGCCTAACTTAAAGGCGGTAAAGAAAAGTACATATTGGGAGATAACCCAAAATTTTAGATGAGTCTTGGAAGTTATTACTTCAGTAATAACCGCTCCTTATCCTTTCTATTTGCTTTTTGTGCAAAGAGTAACCTCTAGTGAGAGAGAAGTAATGATTGGGAAAGTTGATGTCTCGAAACAGATTTCTGTGCTTCACCATAAAAATTCGTGTAAAATCTCTGAACGTATTATTGAGGCGTGCATTTTTGTGCTTCTGCCCCAGGTTGTTATCTAACTTTTCTTAGTTCAACACTTTTTTATTTGAGAAACAGAAGGTCTTCGAAAAAATTCGTCTTTACCTGCTGGTCTGTTTTGACAGATTTCTGCCATTTTCTGCATTTGCTTCTTGTTGGTTCCTTTTTTAGTTCTTTTGGGGAATTGAGCTTTTTGAGGGAAGTGGTACAGTATCTAGTGTTCTAATGGAAGTTTATTGGTGTTAGAACTGAACCTTAAGACTTATTTATCTTGAGTGCACTAATGTTGCTAATAAAGATTGTGTGAAGTTTTGTATGAAGGAAAAATTTCAGATGTATGGAAGGAATGAGTAATGAGATGAAGGATGGACTAATGCTCAATCTTGGGGATGCCACGTGTGTCATCCCAAGTAATATCCAAGAAGTACAAGCGTGAAATCTTGGGGATGCCCAAGGCATCCCCTTCTTCATCAATAAAAATCTCAGGTTTCTTTCAACCACTTCATTTTTGTAGTTTCATGCACAATTGTGTTGTTCTTGGAGCGTCTTCTTTTTTGTCTTCGTTTTGGTTTTTAGTTTGCATGGTTTACTTAGTTTGCTGAATAAATTGGTTGGACCTCCTCTTTCATATATTGGTGTTCAAATAGTTTGGTTTGGTTTGGTTTGGAAAAGAGTAGGAAAGCTCATGCTTAAATGGTAAAGAGAGCTTGTTTTTGACTGTGGCCTATGCTTTGTCATGCCATGCTTGATATTGTTTTGGCTTTATGCTTAGTATTCTTTGGTGTAGCATGACTTGTTATAAACAATTGAGATTTCTTAATGTGCCTTGGATGAATCATGCGTTGTTTTAGCATATTAAAGCATAGTATTGTGGTATTCTCCTTTGATGCTTTATTTGGGTTGACTTGGCACATGCTCACACCATGTTATGACTATCTCAAGTCACCATAAGCCTTTATGATCCTTTAGTTTTCAACTTGTAGTATCACTTTATGCTTTGATCAATGATGTTTTGTCGCTCTGCATGATTATGCCATTATTGCTCTCTCGTTTGTTGCTCCCTTACTATTGCTAGCCTTCACTTTCACTGAGTATGTTTTACTCAAGTTTCCAACTTCCTAAACCAAATATTTCCAAAGTGTCCACCATACCTACCTATTAGCATCATTTGCTACTTCCGTGCATATTCAATATGCCTTGTTTTCTTGCGAATAAAATGTTTGCTTGTTTTGAGAAAGTTAGTTAGTAAAGCTCTCACGAACTTGATGGCACACTTTATTTCCTGCACTTAATAAACCTGAACCATTGTGAATTCTCCATGAAAGTTATATGCTTGCTAATTATAGGCTAGGGATTAGCAGAACCGTGCTGTCACGAGGAACGCTTTCAATACTTGTAAATATATACCCAGTTGATACCTTGCTCTTTTGTTTGCGGATGTCATCAGTGTGAAATAAAAGGGGAGCATGTAAGTCCATGGAGTTATGTATGTGTGTTAGAGAAATGCAGGCCATTGATCTAATCCATCTTTGACATCTTTGGAAACCTGCAGCGTAACCATAATGATATCTATGAAGCATTCTTGTTATAAAAAAAGAGAGATAGCTATTGAGAAAAAGAAAAAAAGAGATTTATGAAAAGAGGAAAGAGAGAAAAAAGCACCATTTTCCCATGGTAAATAAGAAGATTGCTGAGATACTCATTGTCTGCTTGCCTTGTCATTTTGATATGGGGATTCTTCCGCATCATCGGGCAAGGGGTACCCCATTGGCGGTTCTCTATGATACGCACATACTTACGATGACAAGAACTTATCAGTAACTAAAGTTGAGTAGCATGAGGAGCGGTCCTCGTACTCAAGGGACTTGGGATTTTCAGTTTATAGTCTGGCAAGCATATAACTCAGATTGGACCTCACTTTCACCTTAACCACATTAAAGATGCTTATGATAGGGGCAATGAGAGCTCAAGGCTAATAAGTACCATAATTTCAGCATTTGGAAGCCTTTCAAACTATTCAAAACGTTTTCTTTTACTAGTTGAGTCTCCACATATTCTTTGAGCACTTTCTTGAGAGCATAGTGGCCATTCTTAGTTCTATGTGCATTGTCCCAAGACTTGTTGATTGATGCATACCTTGATATTGCTTGTTTTAAACTATTTGTATCTAGTCACTCTTGTAAACTTTGAAGGTGTCCTATGCATTTATGTTTGCTACTCTATGAGGGACAAGCTGAATGCCACTATGCTATGTTTTCTTTATGTGAAACAAACAAACGTCTTGCAAAGCATTGTTATTTATGAATCTTTTGTTTGTGCCTTTTCATGTTGCATCATAGTTTCTTTGTCTTATTGCTAGAACTTTGTCTTTCATGTTATGATTGAAGTGCTATGATCCCAGCTTTGAATGTTTACAAATACTTTGGTCAAGCCTTTGATGGTGCATGTCACCACAAAAATTATTCTTTCTTTTTATCACTTACCTACTCGAGGATGAGCAGGAGTTAAGCTTGGGGATGTTGATACATTGCAAATGTATCTATAATTTTTTATGCTCCATGCTTGGTTTTATCCACTTTCTTGTGTTTTGTCCACACTTTGGAGTACTTTTCATATGATTTCTTGGACTAACCTATTAACAAGAGCCACAATGCCAGCTGCCTGTTTTCTGCTGTTTTTGGTTCCAGGAAAGTCAGAAAATGAATATTCTCAGAATTGGACGGGACAAAAGCCAAAGTGTCTATTTTTCCAGAAGACTCCAGGAGCCAGAATACGAGACGGAGGAGGGCTAGGGGCTGGGCACACCCCCCCCCCAGGCGCGTGCTAGGCCTGGCCACGCCAGGGTATGGTGTGGTGGCCCCAGGAACCCCCTCGGTATCCCTCTTCGCCTATAAGAAGCCTTCTGACATAAAAACTTCGGGGGGTTCGACGTTTTTCCAGAAGAAGTTCCACAGCGCCGCCACCACCGAAGAGGAGATTCGGGGGACAGAAAGTCTCTGTTCCGGCACCCTGCCGGGATGGCGAAGTGCCCCCGGAGCCATCTCCATCGATCTCCACCATCATCTCCATCGACCATCCATGTTTCCCCCATCTATGAGTGAGTAATTCCCCGTTGTAGGCTATGGGGATGGTAGGGATTGGATGAGATCGTTCATGTAATGGCATCAGATTGTTAGGGCATGGTGCCTAGTATCTTTTATTAGTGCTTTATGACTTTTTTGCGACTTGTTGTGCTTAATGCTTGTCATTAGGGCCTGAGTACCATGATTTCAGATCTGAACATGTTATTGATTCATTATGATAGTATTGTTTTTGGTCTTATCTACAAGTTGTATACACACGTTGTTGTTCGGAACCTATGGCCCCGAAGTGACAGAAATCGGGATAACCGGAAGGGAATGGCTTTGATGTGAGGATCACATGTGTTCATGGAGTGTTAACGCTTTGCTCCGGTGCTCTATTAAAAGGAGCACCTTAATTGCCAGTAGTTCCCTAGAGGCCCTGCTGCAAACGGGCTAGCACGACAAAAGATGTTGTGCAAGTTCTCATTGCGAGGACGTATGACTCTATATGGACCACATGCCTAGTATTGTCTAGTACTTGGATGCTTTATCTTATTTATCTGCAATTGCCCTATGTTCTGACTGCTATGTGAATTGTCTTGTCCATGCAACGCCCGTCCATCCATCCCTATGCCTACCGCACTCGAATCCCACTGTTTACTGCTTTTGTTACTACTGTCTTTGCTTTACTACTGCTGTTACTTTACTATTCCTACTACAAAACTGTTGCTACTGATAAACTGTTGTGAGCAAGATTGTTTCCAGGTGCAGCTGAATTGACAACTCAGTTGTTAAGGCTGATAAATATTCTTTGGCTCCCCTTGTGTCGAATCAATCAATTGGGTTTCACTTCTGCCGAAAATACTGCGATACACCCCCTATACTTGTGGGTCATCAAAACTCTATCCCCAACTTGCGATAAGGTTGTAAATCTCACCGTGTTTTGCTGAAAACAAAGGATTAAACACATCGAATGGAAAGAAGTATAAGTTTGCAGAAAGTAAACACAAAGCAGTAAACAATTTGTAGATTGTATGTAAAGAAAAGGATCGGGATCCATAGTTCACTAGAGGTGGCTCTCCTTAAGATAGATAACATGCTGGGTGAAAAAATTACAGTGGGGCAATTGACAAACATCGAGAAAGCAATACATGCATATACTAATCATCTTGACTCCTTTGAGACTTGATTGAGCATTACAACATTATACATAGACTGCCATCCAACTACATCTATGACTAATGATCCACCTTCAGGTTATCATCCGAACCCCCTCCAGTATTAAGTTGCAAGCAACAGATTATTTCTTTACGAATTGCGTGTAATGTAAACAATACAATTGTTCTATGAACAAAGGATTGTTGTTTTCTCCCTAGTAGCAACATCACATCTAGTACCTTAGAGATTTCTGTCACTTCCCAGTTACGAGGCATGAACCCACAATCGAGCATAAATACTAACTCTTGGAGTTGCTAGCATCTACTTGGCCAAGATAGCTACTAACAACGGAAAGCATGCAACATCACAAATAACAAAGACATGATAGAATCAATAATCAATCTGAAATAGCATCTCAATATCCACCGGATCCCCGCAAACACAACATGCAGAATTACAAATAGATGATCTTGATCATGAACGGAGCTCACAAGATCTAGACATGAAAGCACAAAGGAGGAGAACCAGCCATCTAGCTACTACATGGTTTCGTAGTCCAAGGATGAACTACTCACGCGTCACACCGGAGGCTTGCATGGTGATGAAGAAGACCTCCAGGGTGAATTCCACTCTCCGGTAGGGTGCCGGGAAGAGCTTCAGATCCCTCCCGATCTAGGGATGGAGATGACGGCGGCTATAGACTCTTTCGTGGATTTTTGATCAGATACTTAGGGTTTTCGTCCCGAAGGCATCTTATAGGCGGAAGGAGAGGCCGAGGTCTGAGGTCGGCGGACCACCTGGCGAGCCGGGCTGGCGCCAGCCAAGTGGTGTGGTCGGCCCCCAGCCCTTCGCCGTCTCGTATTCTGGCATCTGATGACATCCGGAAAAATAGGAACTTTGGCTTTTGTCCCATCCAATTCCGAGAATATTCATTTTTTGACTTTCCTAGAACCAAAAACAGCAGAAAACAGGCAGCTGGCACTATGGCTCTTGTTAATAGGTTAGTCAAAGAAATCATATGAAAAGTACTCCAAAGTGTGGACAAAACACAAGAAAGTGGATAAAACCAAGTATGGAACATCAAAAATTATAGATACATTTGCAATGTATCAGGGAGGAGGGGGCCTTTTATAGGAGCAGGGGGCAGCCCCAAGGCCTTGGTCGGCGCCCAAGGTGGTGCCCCCACCTCTTCACTCACACAAATGCCCCTCCATTTTCTGCACTCAAAATCATTAAACTTCCACCATATTTAACGTAATCTCTCATTAAAATCTTTTATTTATTTATTCAGAATTTTTTAATTACATTAATTAAATAACATTTACATAAAACCCCCTGTAACATTTCAATTTTACATGCAGAGCAAGTTTCTGCAATTTCACCCGAAAAATTCCGGTTTCCATCGAACTGATTCCAACGATTTGTAATTATTTTCTCTGCAACATATTTCCTCCAAGTGGTGTCGGTATCCCTTAAGTGTGTCACCCTATGTTTCGCAAATAATGCAGACATGATCGAGACCCTTCTTCGATCAATAATCATTAGGGGGGCCTGGAGATCCATACTGACTTCCACACATTCAACAATGACTTCTGTGATCTGAGAACCTTATATGCATGTAACTTAATCCCTTTGTCTCGCGATATATTACATGTCAGAGATTCGATCATCGGTATCTCCATATCTAGTTTCATCTCGTTACCGACATGCACTCTTTTCTGGTTCCCGTGATATAACATTCTAGTGATCTCATCACTTGCTTGCAAGCTAACTAATGTGATATCACCGAGAGGGCCCAGAGTATATCTATCCGTCATCGGGATGGACAAATTCCACTTTTGATCCATGAGCCTCTACATAACACCTTCGGAGTATCTGAACTCACCTTTATAGTCACCCTGTTACGGTGTGACGTTTGATTTTATCAAGTTACTCTTCTAGTGTTAGTGATTGACATGATCTCATGGTCTAAGGACTAGAATTTCTTCGTAAGATGCTATAGCAATTTAAACACAATGACTTTGATCGTATTGCTATACTTCGGATGAATGTTCATCACACCATTCAACCAATGTTGTGACCTCATTATCAACAGCATCCAATGTCCATGATCAGGAAACCTTGATCATCGTGTTGATCCATGAGCTAGTTTATATGAGAGACATAACTAGGAACCATTTATTTGTTTATTAAACACACATGTATTAACGTTTCCAATTAATACAATTATAGCATGCAAAATAAACATTTATCATAAACATGGAATAAGATAATAACCACCTTATTATTGCCTCTCGGGCATATTCCCTTTTTTTTCTTCCATAGACCCTGTTCAATTTCCAACTTCTACCACCACTTACACATTAGACAGATGTTAAAGAGTTATAAATTCTTAATACCCAATCCACCTTTTTTCCTGGGTCTATAGATAATGGCCCATATCTCAAGATAGTATTTCTTCTTATTTTAAGTCCCCTCCCAGAAGAATCTTTTAATGATTTTAGTGAAACTTTCCAAGTTGAAGTCAGCCATAAAATACATAGACATATAATAAATCAGTAAGCTACTCGGAAAGGATTGATTGAATCATATTAAATCTACCTCCAATCGAAGAGGAGTTACCTACTCATACATCAAGCATTTTCTTCAATTTATCAGACGACGGAGCCAAATATGCCACATGAAGTTTGGAACCACAAACAGGAGCTCCCAAATACTTTATGTGTCGGCAACTCAATTGGCATCGAAACATGTCATCATACCTCGATCCTTTCTCAGTATAATCAATAACCATCAGTAGTTCAATTTTATTGAAAATGATTTTAAGCCTAGACATGGCCTCAAACATATAAAGTATTAGTTTGAGGTGCATAATTAATTCCAAATCATCCTGAACTAGCATAATCATATCACCAGCATACTGGAGGATTGCAACCTCATTTTCAACTAGGTGGGGGACGACAATAGTTTGTTATTCTAAGCTTGGAAAATTATTTTAGCCAAACCTTTAGTAGCTAAGTTAAAGAAGAAGGGTGAGAAAAGATCTCCTTGTCTCACCCCTCTATGACTGACGAAACACATGCATCTCCTATTATTAATCTTGACACACAAAGTCCCATTTCTGACAATCACCCCCACCAACTTGCAACAGAAATCACTAAATCCTTTATGAGCAACACATTTTAACAAGTAGTTCCAATCTATCTTATCATAAGCTTTTTTCAAAATCAAGCTTCAAAACCAACCCTTGTTGTTTTTTCCTTTTAGATTGATGCAGGATTTCATGCAGAGATTGATAGGGAAAAGGTGTATGATCTTTTGATGACATGTGATAATTCGATCTGGTGGAGTTTAACCTTCACGATCTAACTAGAACGTGCAACAACATTACACCAATGCAATAGCTAAACCTATCTCCTAGAGGTTACTAATCTTTTAGATGCATGATTAGCCTGACCACAAAGGCCTTTAATCCCTGCAAGCGATCGAGAACAAGAAAGAACTAAGTATTCAATCAAGATATTGTGAATAAAAATGAAAGCTTCATTTATGTGGGGTTCTAAGTAGCAGTCTTGCTCGAGTCGTTGAGCAGAACTGAAGTACACGAGAGTTATAGTGATGGCTAACTTTTTAACTAAACAAAATCTAAGTTCTAATGATGGTTGGGAGGGGGTTTATATGGAGGAAGATTTCGTCCAACCCTATTGGGCCCGCCGAAAACACCCCTAGGTCAGAATTCCTCCATACAAACAGCCTCTAAAAACTCCCTATAATATCTAGCTCGAAAATACATGGGTCTGGCACATAAAATAAGGTGACACAACACCAAATAAATCCTCAGACAAAAAATATGAGTTGGTATCTTATGAAATTCATCCAAGCATCCTTGCAGCATTATGGTGGCTTTAAAGTCCTAAAATCTCCACTTGATGCATCATCGTCAATCCTCACAGGCTTGTGGCCATCTTCGTGCACGACCATGATCCAATGCTTGTCTCTCACGTCCTTGCTAGGTCCATCATTCCTAAGTAACATAAACACATCTAACTTAGGCAGCATCATATTCTCATTTATATTAGGAAGAGTTCTTAGAAATGAAAGTACCTGATATTTGAGTTGGCATGCACGAGCTCTTGTGAGAGGCCCCTATAATGTTGTTATAGGTGCAGTGGGTGTATAAGTAGTAGGGACATCCTCATCATAGACATTACACCATCCATAATATTCCCGCCTTTAATAAAAGTAGTCTGGCAGCTAGAGATCAACTTATCCATATAAGGTTCAACCCTAATAGTAACAACTTCACTAATCAACTTATACAAGACCTCTAGTAGACAAATGGTTCTATATCTGGAAATCACATCAGCATCAAGAGTTTTATGGAGTAAAATAATCATGCCAAAATTTCTTCTATACAAATCAAGCCTACCATTATGTAGATCACAAAACAAGGACATCACATCATCTTTTATAATGGGCTAACAAGTCTGATATAGCTCAACAGGAATCCCATTAGGACCAGGCGCCTTATTGTTAACCATGAGATCCATAGGCAATTGACTTCTTCTTGTTCAGAAAAAGGACAATCCACTCTACATTATCCATGGCTGACAATTTTGTTGGGGAATGCGCTATAGAAAACAAAAAATTCTAGCACATAACGAAGATCCAATGCAAGGAGAGAGGTAACAGAACATACCCTCTAAGATCAAACTAGCAGAAGTTTTTCGATGATGAGGTTGATGAAGATGAGCATCGATCCCCGCAACAAGATTTATCAAGTCGTGAGGAGATGTATTATCCCACAAATGGATCCCACAATCTCGTGCTCTAAGCGCAACACCTCCACCGATATCCACACATACGAGATGAACGTAAGGATGGCAATTTTACCCATGGGTACGGGTACCCGTGGGTACCGTACCCGCACAGGTAGGGTATGGGCACACTTTTATACCCACGGGTAATACCCATACCCTACCCATTAAGTTATGGGTATGGGCACGGGTATAAACTTGTACCCATGGGTATACCCATACCCTGCTCGTTTAAACTGACATGCCAAACTTTCCTATAGAGTGTCAACCTATGCAACCAAGAACCCTAGGGACAAGTATGCGATTGCTATTTCTAAACTTCGATACTTTCATGTACTCGTCTACCTATTATTAAGTAGAGATAATTGTCTTTTTTCAAGTATATTATAACACCCCGTCCACTCCTGGGCCCGGGGGTGTCACTCCTGGCATCTTAATAGGATATCTAGACTGGCCCCATAGACTAACACTAGTCTTTTCTGCGCACTTTGTCCTCACTAAATGCGCACCGTTTCCACTTCGGTCGGTCACCCATCCTAGAATTGCTCTAGGCCAAGCACGCTTAACCTTAGAGTTCTTTTCGAATGAGCTTCCGGAAAAGAAGTTGCAACTTGATGATATGGGTATCCTATCAATCCTATTAAGCCATGTGCCTGGATCTCACATATATGTTATTGATGAACTTACATTTGTGAATAACTTGTGTACTATTGGATCTACCCACCGGGTACCCAATGGGTATGGGTACCCGACGGGTATGGGTATGGGTAAAGTTTTATAATCGCGAGTATGGGTATGGGTAAACTTTTGTACCCATTCACTATATGGGTATGGGTATGGTATTGCTGTACCCAGCCCATACCCTACCCATTGCCATTTGTAGATGAACGGCACCATGTTGAGGTGTGATAAAGCAGATAATCGAAGGGGGACCTTGTCGATGAAGAACCAGCAGCTCTTCCATAGTCCTAGCTAGATTAGATCTAACCGCTGGTAGAATTCTGTAGCGCTACCATGAAATGGTGATGAAGATATTTGTTAGACAACAACGACACGAGAAGAATAAGAAGTAGAGCACCGAGAGGAGGCGGTGGCCGATAGAGGAGGTGGATGGCGGTGGTATGGCGGCGGGCAGCGACGTGGCTTGTGTCTTGCCCCTGGCCCTACCCCTCTTTAAATAGGTTCAAGGGCAGCCCTAGTAAGAGTAGAAGTAGAACTTAGAGTCCTAGTAGGAATCTTCTCTCTCTCTCAACACCAAAGGGGAGATGAGTTGGAGTCAAACCCCAAATCCTCCACTTCCTCTCTCCCACCACTGGCCTAGGAGGGGTTGGGGTATGATTCGAACACCTCCCCCCTGCGCGCCATGCCCTAGAGGCCCATGGGAGCCTTTGGCCCGTGGTGCCACCTAGGGTTTTTACATTTTATTAGTTATTCGAAAATTATGAAAAATCCTGGACACCTCCGAATTGTTCCAGAACTTCCATAAATTAATCTGATGCATTCCCTTAGTGTGCAGAACCATTCTGAACACCTCTCAGCAATATCCTAGACTCCTCATGTATATACCAAAACCTTCCAAACTCACTTTGAAAATCACTTCATTCACAAATCTTAATCACACTCACATTATAAATGCCATTATACTCTTAAGTGTCTGACCCTATGGGTTTGAATATATGCGGACATGTTTGGAACTTCATTCCTCTACAATGATCACCAATGGTACCTTGTTGCAAATAGTGATCCCTGCATATATACACTTTACGAATGGTACCTTTACTAGAAGAAGCATAAATCCTTGCTTTGAAATAAATAGATAACAAACCATGCCTCTAAAAATTTGATCCAAGAGAGTGTCCATCATCATAACTATCATCATTGGTTAAATTATCATCAATAACCTTCGCCTTTCCTCTATTTCTAGATTCTTCAGGGACTTGTCCACTCATAACTAGAGCATTCTAATCGAGTTATTGTTCAACAGAAAGAGAATCACCATAAGTTCTTCTTGCATCACCCATAAAACCTCCAGGTGCATACTGAGGATCTCCATTCCTAGCATTATTAGTTCTTTCCCTTTAAGAGTATGCTAGTTTTTGTTGTTGCCTGGTGCATTAGGCGTACCCTAATCATTATGTTCATTGCTTACCAGAACATTATCACCATCTGCTCTGCCTCTTGGAATTTCTCTGGTGAATTCAATGTCATAGAAGCTCATACCAATGTTGACATTGGGGACAATATGTGGAACCAAATACACATCCAGGTTCTCAATCTGAACCCTTACATAGTCAACATTGTTCAAACTATGCCTATCAATAGCAAGAGTTCTCCCAACTGAGCTACTAGCATATGCATGAATACCTTTTACCTGAAACCAAGAAATATCAAATTTTCATTTTTCTCCATACCCAGGGAACTAATGGTCCACCTTAATAGTGATATTCCTCATAGTATTAATCTTTGTTTTTTCCAAAATGGATCCAGGCATCTATGTATCTAGGACTAGGAAATCTCATCAAGTATTTGTTAGTAGACATGGGTTTAGCATACCATCGCCAAGTGCATCTGACTCTAACCCATTTCCCAAATCCATCCTCTGCATGTCTTGCTGATACACTCCCTTACACAACATGGATCATAGCCTGATAAATTTCTTTATGAGGAGCAGCATTCCTGATATCAATAATGACAAGGAAACTACTATCTAGTAATACTGCACCCACAATGGGGAATGCAATTTCCTAAGGCTGCTACTCATGGAAAATAATCTTGTCAACATGAACATCCCCACACAGAGTACATAAATCACCAGCCTCAAG
The DNA here is from genome assembly GCA_023614405.1 of Avena insularis. Classification (NCBI taxonomy): domain Eukaryota; kingdom Viridiplantae; phylum Streptophyta; class Magnoliopsida; order Poales; family Poaceae; genus Avena; species Avena insularis. The sequence goes on from CM042686.1 coordinate 177,633,572, forward strand.
GACCTGATTCTGATTTTCCCTTATCTGAACATTTCTCCCAATACCAAGCTTATTTATCTATCTAGAATCCTAATTTGGTACATCATTAAGCATATTCAAATGCTGGTGATGTAGAGGAGCACTAGACTAAACATTAACCATAAAATTCAGATTAGAAGCAATCGCGAAGGAGCTACCAGGAATATCAGTATTTCTACCACTAGAATTAGTACGTCTCTCACCCATAAAGTTGCCAGATCTGTCTTCATGCATCTCAGATCTATGCTCCAATGGTGTCTACTATTGATATCTTGGTTTAATCTCAGAAAAACACCATGAGAGTTTTCTATGTTGTTCATAATTCCCAACCCTGCAGAGATTCCACCACGGAAGTTACGATTATCATCCCTACTTCTAGGTGCATCACGACTGCGAGACCTATCATCACTGAGACCCCTACGCTGCCCCCAAACTAGAGTTGAAATTTTAATGAACAGGTTCCCTCCCACGATTATACTCAGATCTAAAGTTATTGAATTTGGCCTGTTTCTTGGGGACGAGGTGATAGATCAAAGGATATCCGAGCAAATCCACCAGGAGGACGGCTTGGAGGGTAGTTACGATGTGATGTGGGTAACTGCTCCACCCCATCCACCACCGCCACGACCGTAGTTGAACACCATCCCTCGAGGGGATGCCGCAACCGCTACAAAGCTTCTAGAGTCCCCAGAGGTTGCTGCTCACTAGGGAATAAAGGATGTAGGACAAAGAAGTGAAGACTGCACAAGTTTATCGATGAAAGCAACCCTATTCTTACAACTGGCTTGCCCTCTATCCTAGATGTGTTGGAGCGAGAAGTGGTAGTTTTGGATTCACGGCGGAGAACACAAGGTGAAGCAACCCTAGATATTGGATCATCTTCCCCCCACGCAACCATGTGAGCCCAACTTATCTAGCCCAACAACCACAACGAACCCAACAGAGACCCGACCCAAGTACAAATTCCCCTTGGGATTCAAATTCTCACTTTAACTAGCCGGAGAAATCTCCGGCGAACATCAGAACAATGCTCTAGGATCCAGCGGACAATGAGGTTTCAAGGAAACTCTCGTGACTCACCCAGGGCATCAATGAGAAAAATCCTTGCCTCAGGGATCGGAAGGTGACATGGGAAGTCCACCAATGAATCAGAATGAATTCCCCATCTCACCGGAGTTGGCGAGCATCCACAACGATTCCTGACTCATCAAGGAGGACGAGTCTCCTCTCAATACATCTCAACAGGATTGTGCCAAGGAACATCGAGGGTATCGAGGAGTAGGTAGCCATCCAACAATGTGATTCTGACGAATTCGGCTAGATCGAATTCAGCCAGAAATGGGGAGTTGGAAGCCCAAGATTATGGGAGATTGCAGACGAGAGAAAACTTGAACTAGGAAAAGGGGGTGGAACGGAACCTCACCCGATATGATGCACTCACCATGGTGAAGGTCGCATGCATCAACCTCTGACCCATTGGCACCACGAGAAACTACCCGCAATCCGCCATGAGACAGTAGGACGCCCTCCCGAAACTGATAACTGAGAGCTCCCCCAAATCTAAGATGTAGAGCAAGGGTCAACTGCCATCTCGAGATGAATTGTGTCTCGATTGTGACAACCCTCTCCTTGCATGATTTTGAAGAAGTAGGAGGAGGGTATGACGATGGCGGAGCACAGTTGGGGTGTGAGGTTGGTTAACCTTTATATGACACAAATTAAATTCAGCAATACAAATATCCATTTTTTATAACCAAAATCATCTGGATGTTAGCTAATCGTGGAACTCATATTATTATTGTTTTAAAATGATATATTTCCTTTGGTTTCTGCATCATAGATGCATACAACTAATACTAATTACAGTGTATTATGGATTCCAAGCTCAAAAATCATATAGACCACATAATATTCAACTTACCATAATACAATCATATTACACACAGCCTAAAAACAAGTAGTTATTGTTAGGAATGATGCCCTAGAGGCTCACATTTCGCCTTGTATTTGTAACCCAGAATCTGGCTTAGAGCTAGTTGTATGTGTTACTGCAATTGTTGCAGGTGCGGAACCACATAGTTGCATCTAGCTCTAGCCAGTTTGTCCTTAGTCGTTTGAGATTGGGAGGGAAACCCACTGCCGAGACTAATTTGTAAATCAGAAGATGGCAATGTTTCATGTGTCATGAGCATGGAGATTCTATTTGCCTTGCATTGGCTAGTCGGAAGAGTTATGATAGCCAGACCGATCCAAAGGTTAGTAGGACATGATCACACCATCATACGATCTGACTAACACAATGGAATCCTTAGACCTGAGGGGATCGCACGATCTAACTTGTGGAAAAGCCGGCTTTGACTCCATCTAATGATCGCCGTAACTAGGAGTCATAACGATGGTCTTGGGCTGATTGTGAAGCAAGTTGCGTGACATGGATCAGCCAAGACGTAATTTTCCCCTCCATCTCAGAGAGATATTCTCTGGGCCCTATCGTAACTTGATCAAGTGTTGATCGAGGTAGTCCGACTTAGTGAAGTCGGAGGGAATTAGTTATCACTGCAATGAGAAGATATTAAAACGGAACTAGGATGACAGAACCACCCCTGCTATTTATCATCAATATCGTGAGGCAAAGGGACTCGGAAATATCATCACATCGAGGGCACTTGCATAAACCGGGAGTCGACAAGTCTTGCTAGAGGCCACTATCGATTATCATCTCTAGTCGGAAAGTCACTGAGCTACTAATCTGACTGAATGATTACTGAGTTATGTCTAGCTTAACGTAAGCTTGCGGGATCGCACACTTAAGAGAGTGGGACTAGGCGGATGTTGATCTGACTATCACAAGCCGACAAGTTGGACTTGTATGGACAGGGACACATGTCAATGGGTTGGACCCACTTTTACTAGGGCTAGGGTTTGGGACTGAGGGACACAAGTGTTGTGTGTCCTCACCTACTCTCCTATATAAAGCAAGGTGTGTGGTGGCGGACAAGACAATCCAATCCAGTGCTGCTTCCTAGGGTTTCGCTAGACTTGGCAACAACCTTCCTGTCCCACAGCGGCAAGACTGAGACTAGCATCTCACTTCCTATTGTTCCACCTTGTATGTGTGTGAGACATCAGAGGCACAACATCTGTGGTGCTCGTCGGCGGTGTTAGGCGGCGAATTCGGAGGCGGAAGGAGGAGGAGCAAGCCGGCAACAAGGTGGTCCCAAGATCGAGAAGTTCACCGGAGCCGGACGAGATGAGGGGAATAGACCACACACCACGATATGCTTCCTCAGCTTCCCCACCTACGCGTCGAGAGTTACGAGCTATTGCCTTTGACCTTGGCCGGATCTTGGGGTAACTCATCGGAGACCTTGCCGGAGAAGAAAAGGTTTTTTTTTGTCCTGGCTGTATGCGTTTCCCTTTAGTGTTATCAAAGCAACGACTCTAGGTTTTTGGCCTAGTTCTTGCACACGAGATGTGTTGGTGCGAAAGATTGGATCTTCTTCACTATTTCGTTTTGCCTTTTTCATCTGTTTGTTCTAGTGCAGTGGTCAGATCTGGTTTTTCTTGGACAAGAAGTTGGTAAAAAACGGTCCAGGTCTAAGTGGGAGATCACGTGGCTAATGTCCATGATCAACCACTAAAGTTGCTTTTCTTGTTGGACAAGAATAGGACAGTTGTACCCTGTCAAAAGTTACAACTAAAGGTTAGCTGGTGCGAGACACAAAGGTTTTGACTTGCAAGTTTTATTTGCTTCTTTTCCCTCGAAGAAGGTCTAGTCGGATTACCCCGCTATTTTCTACAACACTATAATTCGGACAATTTTTGTTACTACGCTCATATTGTAGGGTCACTACCAACTCTCTTCGATAAAGTGTGAGAGATTTGGACTCTCTTTCCAAGGCACTTGGTAGCTAGACGGAGCTATCACAATAGTTGTGGGCTTCAGGGTAAGGAGGGTTGTTAGACAATCCAACAGGAATCAGATAGAGATCTGATTGGCAAGGTGTTTCCTACTCAGAAGGTTCTCCAGCTAGCAATGGTGCAAACACTCACTAGTCAGATAATTGACCAGGATCCTAAATCACTATCGAATGACAGAGGGATATCAGTCTCAGTGGGAGTGTGCATGATTAAAGAGTTTAATACGCCTTCTCCTGTTACAAATACATTATCTTAAGTGTTTTGCATATTTTGTCTGTAGATCGCACCACCTAGCACCGTTCAGATTTCAAGGTTTGCATTGCGTACAATCCTTGAGAAAGACTAGCTAAATGGAACAAACTTTACCAATTGATGTCGTAACTTGAGAATCATTTTCAAGCAAGAGAAGAAGGAACATGTCCTGGATAATCCGATTCTAGGTGAGCCGGGCAATGATGAGCCTAATGCTATAAGAACCGCCTTTCGCCGGGCTTAGGACGAGTCAACGGAAGTTAGCTGCCTCATGCTCGCTCACATGGAGCCGGAACTACAACAGTAGTTTGAGAATGTTGAGGCGTACGATATGATCGTTCCCCTCATGACAATGTTTGAGACGTAGGCTAGCACGAAGAGGTACAATGTCTCCAGATGCTTGCTTGGGTGCAAGCTGAAAGACAGAGATCCACTGGGACCGCACATGATCAAGATTGTCAGATATGTGCAGTCCTTGGATCGTCTTGGTTTTCCCTTGAGCGAAGAGTTTGCTATCGATATTCTCTTGAATTCTCTCCCTAGTTCTTAAGGTCCATTCATTTTGAACCACCATATGCATGGTATGGATAAGAAACTGGAAGAATGATAAGGGATGCTCACGACAGCAGAGGCCGACATCAAGAGAGGTGACACCAGTCAAGTGTTGATGGTGCAGAATGCTTCCAAGATCAAGAAGAAATATTGGTCTAAGAAAGCTAAGCCAAATGGAGATAGAACACTGGATCCAAGTCCCAGCGCCGGCTCAGTGACTGGCAAGCCGGCAAAACCTCCGGGTACAATATGCTTTTACTATAAGGTGGATGGTCACTAGAAGGGGAACTACGACAAGTACAAGGCAGATAAATCCAGGAGTGGAAGTATGACTTCTGACTCAAATACACTTATTGTGAATGTTATAGAAATTTATCTTGCCGACACTCATAGCAGCACTTGGCTATACTATACGGATCAGTTGTTCATGTGTGCAACTCAATGTAGAGACTGTTAAGGCATAGGAGCATGGCGAGAGGGGATATTGACATTAGAGTCGGAAACAAAGCAAGGGTTGTTGTGTTAGCCGTAGGGACGATGAAACTCCAGTTACCTTCAGGATTTGTACTAGAACTAAATAAGTGTTATTATGTTCCTGTACTAAGCCGAAACATCATTTCCGCCTCATGTTTGATGGAGCATGGTAATGAATTGAGTATTAAGAACAATGGTTGTTCCTTTTATTTGAATAATGTGTTTCATGGCTATGCATCTGTCCAATACATACTTCTTGTGCTTGATCTTGAATGTAACTCAGTCTATAACTTGAATGCTAAAAGGTTGAAGCCGAATGATCTTAGTTCTACTTATCTATGGCATTGTCGCCTTGGTCATATCATTTGGAAACGCATGCAGAAGCTCCATTGTGATGGACTCTTGGATTCGTCCGGCTTGGAGCCATTCTAAACATGTGAATATTATTTGTTGGGAAAGGTGACCAAGACACCTTTCGTAAAGAGTTGCGAGAGGGCATCTGACTTGCTGGAACTGACACATTGTTATGTATGCGGTACAATGAGCATAACAGCCAGAGGTGGTTATGAGTATTTTGTCACGTTCATAGATGATCTCAGTAGATATGGCTATGTCTACCTGATGAAATCCAAGTCGGAAACCTTTGAAAAGTTCAAAGAGTTTTAGAGTGAAGTGCAAAACCAACTCGTAAAGAATATTAAGTTTCCGCGATCAGATCATGGAGACGAATATATGAGCCATGAGTTTGATGACCATCTCAAGATTTGTGGAATAGTTCCACATCTCACCCCGTCGGGAACACCTCAGAGAAATGGTGTGTGGAAAAGGTGGAACCGAACATTATTAGACATGGTGAAGTCGATGATGAGTAAGACGTATCTACCTTTATCTTTCTGGGGTTTTTGTCTAGAGATAGCAACTATAACACTAAACAAGGTACCATCTAAATCAGTAGAAAAACACCACATGATATGTGGACGGGCAACAAGCCGGCCCTAGATTTTCTTAAGATTTGGGGATGTTAAGCTTTTGTCATGAGATTACAATCCGACAAGCTCAACCCCAAGTTGGATAAGGTAGTTTTCGTAGGCTACGCTAAGGAAACTTTGGGTTACTATTTATACAACCGAGAAGAGGAAAAAGTGTTTATCGCTCGAAACGGTGTCTTTTTGGAGAAAGAGTTTATAATCCAAAAAGATAGTGGGAATAGGGTACACCTCGAAGAAATTCGAGATTCACCAACTCAGGACAAGTCGGCAACCTTGGAGGTTGAGCCGGACGTTGTGCCTAAGTCAGCAAATGCACTAGAGCCACGAAGATCAGCAAGACTACATGGAGACATACTCATGCTGGACGGCGATGAGCCGACTACTTATCAGCATGCGATGGGAAGTGATAATTCCGAGCCATGAGATCCGAGTTAAAGTCCATGTATGACAATCAAGTTTGGAACTTGGTTGATCTGCCAGATGGTGCAAGATCCATCGAGTGCAAATGGGTCTTTAAGAGGAAAACTAATCAAGATGGAAATATTTTTTTCTATAAAGCAAGACTTGTTGTGAAAGGGTTTCGACAAGTTCAAGGAGTTCACTATGACGAGACTTTCTCACCAGTAGTGATTCTTACATCGGTGAGGATCATGTTAGCACTAGCTGCATATTTTGAATCGAGATATGGCAGATGGATGTCAAAATAGTTTTCCTTCACGGAAATTTAATCGAGGACGTGTATATGATACATCCCTAGGGTTTTGTCCATCCGTCTAGTCCTAACAAAGTTTGCAAGCTTCGGAAATACATCTATGGATTGAAGCAAGCAAGTCAGAGTTAGAACATTCATTTTGATGAAGTGGTCAAATCGTTTGGCTTCATCAAAGGCTAACAGGATTCTTGTGTATACAAAAAGTTTAGTGAAAGCTCATTTGTTTTTCTACTACTGTATGTATATGACATATTTATAGTTAGAAACAACGTTCCAATGTTGCAAGAAACCAAGGATCCTTTGGAAAGGTGTTTCCAAATTAAGGACTTGGGTGAGGCGGCATTTAACTGGGAATTAAGATGTATAGATATAGATCCTAGAGACTCATAGGTTTGAGTTAGAGCACATATCTGGATAAGATATTAAAGAAGACCAGTGTGGATTTGGCTAAGAAATGGCTCTTACCGATGGTGCATGGAATTCGACTTAATAAGACTCAGTGCCCAACGTCGGCTAATGAACAAAGTCGGATGGAGAGGATCCCTTATGCTTAGGCAGTTGGATCAATCATGTATGCGATGATATTTACTAGGTCGAATATTTCCTATGCTCTAAGTGTAATGATCAGGTATCAGTCAGATCCCGGCAAAAGCCACTAGACAGCAGTAAAGAATATCTTTAAGTACTTGAGACATACTCAAGATGAGTTCCTAGTCATGGCGGTGAGGAAGAGCTAGGTGTAAAGGGTTACACATATACTAGCTTTCAGGCCGAACTGGATGACTCACGCTCGCAATCCGGCTATGTGTTCATTGTGAATGGAGGTGAAGTGAGCTAGAACAGTTCCAAGAAAGAATCAATGGTCGATTCTAAGACAGAAGCTGAGTATGTTGTTGCCTTAGAGGTGGCAAAAGAAGGGTTTGGATCAAAAAAAATCTGATTGAACTCGGTGTTGTTCCGGGTTCGTCCAGTCTGTTATACGTGTACTATGACAATACTAGTGTTATTGCACAAGCAAAGGAGCCACAGGAACACAAGAAAAACAAGCACATACTTAGGAAATTTCACCTGATTCGGCAGTTTGTCGATCGCGGGGAAATTAAGCTATGCAAGGTACACATGGATGCAAATGTTGCAGACCCGTTGACCAAGCCGCTTCCACAACCTAAGTTTGAGGCGCACGTAAGAGCGATGGGCATGAGATGCCTAAGGCCTGGAGATGCCTGAGTGTTCGACTCTAGTGAAAGTGGGAGACTGTTAGGAATGATTCCCTAGAGGCTCACATTCTGCCATGTATTTGTAACTCAGAATTCGGCTTAGAGCTAGTTGTATGTGTCACTACAATTGTTGCAGGTGTGGAACCACATACTTGTATCTAGATCTAGCCAGTTTGTCCTTAGTCGTTTGAGGTTGGGATGGAAACCCACTACCAAGGCTAATTTGTAAGTCGGAAGATGACAATGTTTCACGTGTCATGAGCATGGATATGCTATCCGCCTTGCATTGGCTAGTCGGAAAGGTACGATAGCCAGACCAATCCAAAGGTTAGTAGGACTTGAGCACACCATCATACACTCTGACTAACACAATGGAATCCTTAGACCTGAGGGGATCACACGATCCGAGTTGCGAAAAAGATGGCTTTTACTCCATCTAACACTCACTGTAACTGGGAGTCATAAGGGGTTACCTTGGGCCGACTTCAAAGCAAGCTGTGTGTCGTGGGTCAGCCAAGACATAATTTGCCCCTCCATCTCGGAGAGATATTCTATAGGCCCTCTCGTGTGATATGATTCAAAAGCACGGCCATGCGCTACTCGATAAAGTGTTGATTGAGGTAGTCTAACTTAGTGAAGTCGGAGGGAATCAGTTATCACTTCAAAAAGAAGAGAGTAAACCGGCACTAGCATGACGGAATCTCCCCTAGGGTTTATCACCAATATTGTGAGGCAAAGGGACTCGGACAGATCGTCACATTGAGGGCACTTGCGTAAACCGGGAGTCGTCAAGTTGATGGATGCAAGTGCAAAAATCATTTGTAGCTAGTTTCGAAATAAGAGTATCATACCCACATAGAGCTATTTGGTTAAGGTCTTTATGCCCCTCGTCACTTTCCACCAAAGGATACTTGTAAGCTGCCTTTGATCTCAAGTAAAGGATGTTTGAAAGGTTTTTGTTTGTGTGAAGAAAAGTAATTAAAACAAGTAAAAGAAATCAAGTAACAATGTTGTGTGAAAACGTGGTTGAACTCAATAGGGCTAAAATGTTCACAGGGATGTAGGATACACCACTAGCATGATATTATTATTATTAATTAAGATAACATTGTATTTTGTCATGATCTGTGTGGAGAGAGCTCCATAATAAGCTGTTCACTACAAGGCTCGTAGGAAGCCACTTTGTTGACCAAGAGTGAGGTCACCTCTAACTAACCACTGCGATGTCTGAGATCAATCACCCATACAAACACCGCAATTAAGGGTTTTCCTGTGGATATCGTAATTATCTTAGGGAGTCCCTCTTTATCCTCCTTTGACCGTGTAGGTTGCTAGCCATCACCAACTATCACGAAGCTATTCCGGGCATGCTCCCAAACACGTCCAAAGGATTCCTCCCTCCCTTTTGTCCCGAGGGCAAATGATATGTGGCCAACTACACATCTAAAGAGAAATATCAAACACAAATCATAAATCTATCATAGATCGGCCAGTCATACGGACACAAGAATAGATCATCTTTATTGCAAGTTCATAATAGTGCTAGGGTTTCTCCATCTCCCCAAGAACAAAGGAACTACTCACACATGGAACCAATCAATGACATCATCATAATCAAATGGATGGATAAAACTACGGGGATAAATCTCGTGCAAACCACAATTAAATCTGGAATTACAACAAGATCTAATAGATGAAAGATGGGGGTGATGATGGTGATGAAGATGCAGTGGTTGATGATGTGATGTCCTCCAATGGTCCGTGAAGCAGCATGGATTTTCCCTCTGCCAAGTTCCCCCTTCAGATCCCTCTCAGATGTGGTTTTTCGTGGTTTTTGGTGGCTGTGAATGTCAAATCTCTCCGCCGTCTTTGCTAGGATAAATTATTTGACGAGGCGGACATGATGCTCATGGTACGGATGAACGGTATGGGTGGGCTCCGCCCGTACCACTGGTCATTATCACGGCATATGCTTTCCTCTCGCTTGGTATTCTCCCAAGTCTGAAGGTAAATCAATAAAATGACTTTTATCACTTAAAAATATCATATTATAACATAATTTGATAGTTCCAATTGATATGTTCATAATAGACTTAGTAGTTTGGGATCCTGTTGAAGGGCAAAAAGGTACGCGCAAACACAGTGAAATACCAAAATCCCTATTCTATTTATGCAAAAACAAAAGGTAAATATGCTTCAATTTTGGACTCATCACAAGTCTTTCTAGAGGCCGCTGCGATTATCAGCTCCAGTCAGAAAGTCACTGAGCTACTGCTCTGACTAAATGATTACTGGGTTGTGTCCGGCTTACCATAAGCCCGTGGGATCGAACACTTAATAGAGTGGGACTAGGCAGATGTTGATCCGACTATCACAAGCCGGCAAGTTCAACTTGTATAGATAGGGACACTTGTCAATGGGTTAGACCCACTTTGACTAGGGCAGGGTTTAGGACTGAGGGATATAAGTGTTGTGTGCCCTCACCTACTCGCCTATATAAAGGAAGGTTGGTGGCGGTGAACAGTCCAATCCAATCCAGTGCTGCTTCCTAGGGTTTTGCTAGACTTGGCAACCACCTTCCTGTCCCACGGCGGCAAGACCAAGGCTAGCATCTCACTTTCTACGGTTCCACCTTGTACGTGTGTGAGACAGTAGAGGAACCACATCTGTGGTGCTCGTCGGCGGCGTTAGGCGGCAAAGTCGGAGGAGGAGCAAGCCAGCGACGAGGTGGTCCTAGGATCAAGAATTTCACTGGAGCCGTACGAGACAAGGGGAATATATGACACCACCTCAACGCGCTTCCTCATCTTCTACACCTGCGCATCGAGAGGTACGAGATATTGCCTTCGACCTTGGCCGGATCTTGGGGTGGCTCGTCGGAGACCTTGCTAGAGCAGACAAGTTTTTGTTTTCGGCCTGGCTCTACGCGTTGCCCTTCATTTACATGCCCTCTTAAGGGCGTGTTTTGTTGGACGGATCTCCTCTTGTCTCATCTAGCGGGAAGAAATAAGTGTATTTGGTGTGTCGTGGTGTACCGGGGATTTGGCTCGCATGGGTCTTAAAGCAGGCCTCATCCTGGCTCCAGGGAAACGCCAAAATCGAGTGTTTCCACCTGGGAGGAATGGCGTGCTCGGGGAGGCAGCGGGATCCAAAAAAATGCAACGCCGTATGGCCTGGATAGTAGGCGCACCTCCCTCTGATGCTATCACCACCCGCTGGGAGACAAATCCCTCCCCATTTTCCTCTTGTGCGGCGTATTTGGCGGCGGAAGCGGCAGCGATTTAGATCTCCGGCAGCAGCTGCTACATCCACTCTTTTACCGGTTAGCACGTCTTGTCTGACTCCGACATCTACTGCCTCGCAGATCTATGGCACCGGCTTCTCCCTCTCCTTCTTCTTCGCCTGTAGTAGGTCCTCGAAGTCTGTAACCATGAATGTAAGAATCACGGCCTTGCCTCCTCTCCAATGTTAGTACCAAGGTAGTTAGCTCGACATTAGGTTAGTACCTAGAGTTCTTATGCAATGACACTCTGTTTAGGGCCAACAATTGAAGGTTATCATCCAGGCAGCTTCCCTGGTCACTTTGATTCAGGCATGGATGCTCCTGATCTATAGAAGAGAGGCTACTAGGAATAATAGGCCAGTAGTGAAATATGGTCCCATGATGCAACACGATAGAGAGAAGATGGCAAATCTGAACTACATATACAACAACAACGATGTGGAGGCTATCAAGATGCTCAGGATGAGAAGATCCCCATTTAACCATCTTGTGCACACATTCAGGTCTAGGGGTTTGCTTAAGGACAACATCAACACCTCCATCGAAGAACAAGTGGCTTTGTTTCTTCATGTTCTAGGCCATAACCAGAGATTCCGAGTGATTCACGGCACATGGAGGAGATCAACCGACATAATTTCTCGATATTTCCATCAAATGTTGTATGTTGTTGGAGAACTTAGAGGAGAGATGCCCAAGCCACCATCTGGTCAAACCCCCGTGAAGATACAAGGCAATGATCGATGGTTCCCCTTTTTCAAGGTGAGCAACTCTAGCATGTTCTTCATGAGATGATTGTATTAGACTGTCACCTAACATTCTTGTAATGCCAGGATTGTATTGGAGCAATTGATGGTACTCATGTGATGGCTAGAGTGCCAAAATCCGAAGAGGCTGCATATAGGGGGAGTAAGCACTACCCCAGCTTGTTCTGGCATGTTGCATTTTGCACAACTAGATCTTGCAATTTGGCATCGATGAATACTTCCCGGCTGAGGAAGATGTAGTTCCTGATGACAACGACACTTACGATGGACATGGTGTTGCGAGTAACGATTGTGCTACTTGGAAGATAGAGAGACAACAGTGGGCACTCGATATGTGGGCGACAAGAGGAAACTACAGGATCTGAAGAAGTGAAGAAGATGATCTGATGAAGTGATGGCTTTGTAATCTATGAATAACCCCTAATGTGGGTGTAAAATGTTCATGCGTAGTAGCTAGGTAATATTATGGTGAACTGTCATTTGCTAGTAGCTAGTTAACATTATTGTGAACTCATATTTGCTAGCAGTTAGGGTTCTAATTTTGGTACTAGTAGTTTAATTTCCTTCTTGTTTGTAACTGCTAGTTCAATTTGCTGTCTTTTAGCTATTGTGTGCCAACATCACCAGCTCTGAGAAGTGGTGAGCACAACACTACGGCATGTGTATCCAAACATGTAGGTTTTTGCATCAAACGAGATAAAATTAATTTTATTGCCAACCAAACAACTTGCCAAAATTGTCGGAAAACTAGATATGGGCTACCAAACAAAGTGCCATACTTCACCCAAGACAAATCTCTCCTCATGCAGCAACCACCAAGTCAAGTAGGAAAAACAATAAATATGGGCCTCCGCAACCAAACACGCCCTAAGTCACGTAGCCTGACTTCCCGTTTCCTCCTTTTGTTGTGACTGCAGCAGTAAAGCACACAGCCCCAACACACTGATATATGAGAGTAAGTCCTACATTAAAAGAGTGACACCTTTCTTGCAAGATACCAAACCTTTTCGTCACTCACAGTGCAAAGAGAATCAACACAAATTTAAAAGATGTTAAACGAAACCTCGAACATTGATCAAAGAATTTATCCTGTCATGTATCTCATCTTGCTTCCGTTATTGAAGCCTTTTCAATGATGTATTTATTTGAGGAATGCATGACTTTTTCTTTGACTGGAACTGTAGAGACAACTTGAAAGATCATCTTCTGAAACTTCTTAAGAATTTATCTTCTCCTATATCTCTTCTTGCTTCTATTAATGAAGCCTTTTCAATGTTGTATTTATTTCAGGAATGTAGAACTTTGTTTCTGACTGATTGTAGAGACATTTTGAAAAATCATCTTCTGACACTTCTTAAGAATCCAAAAACTTGCTACTTCCAACTATGGGAGTAGAAGCAAAGATGGGTAATAAGATGGGTGAATATGCGTGATGAAAATATGTATAACTCGTCAGCATAAATATTTTGGTAAAATCTCGTATCTAAAAAAATTTCTCCTTCCAAATTTAGTCTGATCAATGAGAAGAAGTCTTAAGATTTTTAGAGTAACTAGTAAGATGCCCGTGCATTGATACGGGTAAACAAAAATATATTAAAAGTTTAATTAGAGAGTTATGAACGCCATGTTTGAAAAAAAAAATATCAAAAGTTATACGGAAGAGTTATGAAGACCATGTTTAAAGTTATCTAACAAACTGTAACATAATATGTCGTTACATCAGCTTTCTGTTTTTCTTCTTCTACTACCTGACAACTAACACACTAACACGCATCCACCCCTCTCCATCTCTCCCCTCCCCCTCATTGCTTCCACCCCTCTCCAGTCCATGGCCCCTTCAACGACGCTCCGAATTCTCTCACTTGGTTAAGCCAAGTCAAAGAGCTACAATGCCCCTGACATGGGCTGATTTCTAACCGTTGGATCAAAAATGAACACCCCAGATCTTATGCTATAGTGCAGCTACATGATCCTAGCTACAGTAAACGGCTACAGGGTTGATTGGTATAGTACCATCGTGATAGTACCTCACTATAGTGTTTAGCTACAGTACCTAGATACCTAGATCATGTCCTCCATTTGCAATCCAATGGCTCACGTGCCAAGTCAGGGCAATGTAGCTCTCTGACTTGGCGCAGAAGTTGCGCCGCTTCAACGACCACCACTTCCGAGGGGGACGCAAATCATGCCCATCGGCGTCCCTCCCCACCCCTTGTCCCCCTCACCACGGCCGCCCCGCCCAAATCCATGATCATCTCAATGACCACAACTTTTGTCTACGCCTCTCGGGCCATCAGGGTGTAACTCCCCAGCGCCTCCTCGGGGGAGATGGGTGGCAAGGATCGCCTCGACCTGCTGCAGGGGGCCCTCGAGTGCGCCATCGAGGATATGGGCCTGATAGGGTCATGGCCTAACAGGGGCTCGCACGCTGCTTGCGTTGACCCCCTCACCGTCCGCCTGGCTGGTTGTATAGACGGTTGTTGATGTGCCCGCTAGTATGATTGAAGTTTTCCGATTGTCGTGTGCTTTTGCTAGATGTTGTTCCCCTTCTAGCAAATTTTGTTTCTTTGGTTTTGTATGAACATGTCATTGTGGATTGGATGGATTTGGTGACCTTTCTGCTGCTAATGGTTCTCCTGAGCTATTTTGTTTCTTCCCGTTTCCTCCTTTTGTTGTGACCGCAGCAGTAAAGCACACAGCCCCAACACACTGATATACGAGAGTAAGACCTACATTAAAAGAGTGACACTTTTCTTGTAGGATACCAAACCTTTTCGTCACTCACAGTGCAAAGAGAATCAACACAAATTTAAAAGATGTTAAACAAAACCTCGAAAGTTGGTCAAAGAATTTATCCTGTCATGTATCTTATCTTGCTTCCGTTATTGAAGCCTTTTCAATGTTGTATTTATTTGAGGAACGCGTGACTTTGTCTCTGACTGGAACTGTAGAGACAACTTGAAAGATCATCTTTTGAAACTTCTTAAGAATTTATCTTGTCCTATATCTCTTCTTGCTTCTGTTAATGAAGCTTTTTCAATGTTGTATTTATTTAAGGAAAGTAGAACTTTGTTTCTGACTGAAATTGTGGAGACATTTTGAAAGATCATCTTTTGACACTTCTTAAGAATCCAAAAACTTGCTACTTCCAACTATGGGAGTAGAAGTAAAGATGGGTAATAAGATGGATGAATATGCGTGATGAAAATATGTACAACTTGCCAGCATAAATATTTTGGTAAAATCTTGTATCTAAAGCAATTTCTCCTTCCAAATTCAGTCTGATCAATAAGAAGAAGTCTTAAGATTTTTAGAGTAATTCAATTAAAGCCAACTTGATTTCTCAACAATAGTAGTTTTAGGTGATTCAATTAAAGCCAACTTGATTTCTCAACAATAGTAGTTTTAGGTGACGTCATTTTCAGCGAGAGTTCTTTCTTAGTTTTAGGGGAGATGTAAAATCTTGTATCTAAAGCAATTTCTCCTTCCAATTTTTTTAGATAATAGTTGTAGCATCCCAATTGTCTAACAATTGTAATGCTACTTGGTCTAGTAATATAATGGCTACTTCAAATATATAATTGTTGCATCATCATTATATCATGCTCATGTCATCATGCCACCTTGCATTTGAGCATCATATAAAACCCTTTTTGATTTGGTTCTTATCTCATATGCATTATTAATTGTATTTGCCTCTTGATATTGTATTTGGTTCTTGATATATTGTTTAGATGCCCAAGTTGAGTTGGGGGCATATCTCTTATTAACTCCACCACCTTTCTTTCACCACCTTATAATTCCACCATCCAACTAAATATGAGCTTTGCACTTTATTGAGTTTACCTCTAGCTCATGTGGGTTGGGATGGATCCAATTCTTTTTCCACATGCTCTCATCTTAGCATCATGTTGTTTTCACCTCATTGATATGTGGGAGCCACATGGCCACCTTGCATGCCTTGTGGGTGGAACCCTATTTCTAGCTCCTTTATGTGTTGTTTTGGGGTTATCATCATGTTGGGATATTTTGTGGGCTTATTAATTATCTAGTGGAACATACACACTAGCATGTCCCATTTTAATCCAAACATGGCCATCTCCAACTACTCCACATGGGGCATCCTTTCATTTCTTTGGCTTGGCTTTATTCCACTTTTGGAAATGCAAAGGAACAATGCCATGTTTAATATAATTGTTTTCACAAAATAATCATGGTATTAAATATTTTGCATGGGCCATGCAAGTGCAACCTTTTCTAGTTTTTGGTTTTTGAGTGGATCATCTCACTCTCTCTCCCTCCTTATGGGCTTGATCTATGCTTGATCTTGATCACACCCTATCATCACATCCCTATCCTTTCTTTGCTTGATCTTGTTGGAGCTTGTCTAGAGCATGCTTGATCTAGTCAAAAAGAACCAATCCATCTCTCTCTAAGCCCTAGACCATCATCCACCCCATCATCACCTTACCCCTCTACCCCACTCTCCAAACCACCCCATCTAACCTAACCTCACACCCCCCTTTAAGCTAAACCCTAGCTCCTCCCTAATCCCCCTCTCTCCTCTCTCACCACATGGTCACCCTGGCCCCACCCAGCTCGCCCCACCTGACCACCCCAACCCTAACACCAACCCTAGCCCGAGGCTACCACCCCCCAACCCGAGCCTCACCTCTCTCTCCCTAGCTCTCTCTCTCTTCCCTAGGGCCCCCCAGCCCGAACCTGCCCTTGCCTCCTTGGCCTCGCCCCTGGGCCCACCTGTAAGCCCCATGCACCTGCCCTGGTCTGGCCCTGCCGTGCACGTGAGCAAGGAGGAGGAAAGGTGGCACCGAGCCACCTTTTCCCATCTACCCCGCGCCCACGGTACCTCCCCCTCTCTGCTTATCCACACCCACACGGCTCTCCTCTCTGCCTCGCCAGATCCAGCCCCAGCGCCCTGGCTCTCCTCTCTTTCCTCCCACTGCCGTCTTCATCGCCATGCCACCGGTTACACCGACTTCTCGATCCAGCCTGCAAGGCTGACGTGGAGGTGGTCGAGGGGTACAAGGAGGCTTCTCTGCGTCGACCAGTACATGTCGCGGAGGAGGAGAAGGACCAGCACCGGAGTACGCGCCCGACGCTTAAACCCTAGATCGCCCGGCCTCTGCCTCGACGTCGATCCCCTGCGCCCCAAGACGATCCGCCACCACCGACACCCTCTCGGTGAGCCCCTGTGCCTCCCTGACATGGTCCCCTTCGCCGTGACGCCCTAGCACCGCCGGCCAATACGTCGAACGCCTCATGGCCGCTCTTTTTCTGCCTTTCGCACTAAGCGTCGCCACCTCATCTAGCTGCATCCGCATTCCCCGAGAGCTACCCCGCATAGCCCAGTGGCCAAAGCCTCCGCGCCCGAGCCCTAGGTCACGGGATCGAGCCCCGCGCGCCACGCCCCGCGCCCTGCTGCGCACCGATCGGTTGACAGACAGGTTCAGAGGAAGATCAACAGTACGGGTAACGCCTTTTGCGCATACCCCCCTGCGCCTTTTTGATGCTCAACCCGCGGTCCCATCGACCCCACCTACCAGACACCCAGATGATCTTGCAGAAAAGCCCCCCTGTTTCTCTGGCCTTAACCCGCGCTCCAGCCGCGGCCCCACCTGTCGGTCCCTGCGCGCTTGCTCAAAGGGCAGGCCGTGGTCACCTCGGGCCCCACGGTGGCTAGCTAAACTCGGTGTAAAACATTTTCTGCGTGTGTTGCTGAGTCGGCTGGGACCACTGTGCATAAAGTGTGGGCTAGATTAGTCTGAGTACAAAAAGACTCTGTGTTTATCTGTTTAAATTCAAATCTTTTCAAATTAATTCAAATTCATAATTCAAATCTGTTTTAATATATCTTTTAAAATACAAATCCAAATTAAACATATAATATATGTTTTCAAATCAGAAAAATATGAGGAATTCAAATATGCCATTCAAATATATTTTGGACACTTAAAATTTCAAGTTGATTCAAATTACAATAAAATGCCCTTTTGTCTTAAATAATTAATAACTTTTGATTTATAAATCCAAATTTAACAAATAATATGTCTAAGATGATTAGCTCGACGAGACCTTTCTGTTTATGCATTCCATGCTTTGTTTTGAAGCATGAATCATATAAATAAAACGTGTACAGCAACTAATATGAGGTTAAAATGTGGCCAAAACTAAATAAAATGATTTAATCTTGTACTTCACACCTCACCCATGCCCTGCTACATTAATGCCATGCAAAATTGTGCATCATTCATCATGGCATGATTGTTTGCTTGTCGCATTTAATTCATATGCTTGTGCACTTTATTTATGTTGGCCCTTGTTTGTTTGGTTCTTCTTCGAATAGACGCTGAGGGGGATATATCAAGATACCTGGAGCACTACCAGATCCATCCCTTGCTTCAATCGAGCTGCCGTGCAAGCACTACCACATGCTTGCATACATATAGTACCTATTGCCTCTATCTTATTCTTGCATCATTGAGTCGCGATTGCATTAAATTGAATCCCAAGTATTGCATAGCCTTTACTTTTAAACCCCACCGAAGCTTGTTCCTCCATCCCATGAGCCATTACTACAGGAGTTGTTTGAGCCATGCGAGTCGTAGAACAGCATGTGTAGGGTATGTGAGTGTCTGATGGATAACGAGGTACCTATACAACTTAACCTGAGTAGTAATGGGATAACTAATGAAAGTGGCATCGGTGAGCCATATTCGCTATTTAGTTTTTCAGGCTCACTTGTGTCCCGTAAGACCCCGAGTACTTGATTCCTGTTCCAAGATTATTCGCGCTATCCACATCCGAGAGGCCTTATGGACCCCCCTGAGCCAGAGCTTGATTCATTCTTATTTCTTGGGGCCACAAACTAGTTTGAGGTTTTATTTACTATCCTGTACTTATGCCATGCTTTTCGCTTTATTTAAATTGTGCGAGGTCGCACCTTTGTCTGTTAGGAAAGCGGAGTGTTTTCGCGGTGTCGACACGCCCAAATACATTTTCGGGTTCCCAATCGTTCACACAGCCATTGACGCAAACCTTGAGTCCGTCTCGAGTCACTAACTTCGCTATGGTAGCTCAATGGGTGGCCCCTTGAAATATTTCTAAATCCTGTAATTGCTTTGTCGTGACTGCCTCGTTGGGTTTTGATTTGGTTTTTCCGAGGCATATCGAGTGTGTGTTGCTATTTGTGCACCCTCGGGTAAAACTTTCGAAAGCCGTGTCCATGGTTATGGACGACTTGGAGCACAGTTTCTCGATCATAGACAAGCATAACTAAAGTACCGCTTTTAATTTGACTAGACTAGGTACATGACTAGTAAATAGTGCAACACTCACGGAATGGATAATAAAACTACCAACGGATGGGGGGGTTGTTCGTCCGCTTCCTCGTCGGTAAGCGGGGAGGAGGATGGATCTGTTAAGATTACCGTTATAACTGTTATAACTGTTGTTATTAATTCACGGACATCCGTCTATCTCTGGTTAGGCAGACGGTTAGCGAGTATCTATAGAATTGCTAGGGTTTATCTTTTGCTACAATTGCGTCACCCCAGGATGTGTCCCCTTTAGAGGCATAAAGACTTGCTGAGTACCCCTAGGGTCTCACACGATAAATTATTGGTTCAGTTGAACAGGTACCCTCACAAGATGGATACTGGGTGGAAGAGACGGACGATGTGGGCAACGATCATTCGGTGTAGAGATTCCGGGAACGGGGATCCGTGAGATCTGTGGGCGGGATCTGCTTATTTATGGGGCATCTTATGCCGATTTGCTTCTTATCCGTACTCGGATTTTGTCTTCCGCTTTCGCTTGATACTCTGATGTTTGATGTATGAGGAGATGTCCTAAACTATTATATCTATCTAGGATATTTGGATCTTGTCGTATGGCGTTGCTATATTTCCTTTCTTTTTAGATGGAATGGCTCTGATGTACTGTTGTATGGTGGCTTGCATACATACTCATTTGTGTATGTAGTTGATCCCTTCGCCTGCCGATTACGCCGCCCGTTCTTGTCCCGATGTTTGGAAATGGTTGGGACGGTCGAAAGGTCTACCGGTGAGTGGCATTTGGGCCCCACCGTACTATTTCAACCATTCCCGTTCATCCAGGCTTGTAACTAGGAGCGTAATTCACCGAGGTAGTTACAATTGGTATCAGAGCCATCCCGCCCTTCAGGGTCTCAGCCAAATGGTCGTTGTCTGTCTAGCAAATATTTTTGGTAGTTATGTATATTAGGGAAAAACAAAACATGAGAGTAGGACTGCTTCCATTTTTCTTCTTACCCAACCACCACTCTTTTCTGGTAAGGAAGTGTAACGTTTTCAATCCTCTCCTTTAAATTCAAACTAGGATTCACGTGTTCTAGGTTTCCGTAGTACCATAGAAAGTGTGTGTGTGCGTGTGTGTGTAATTCCTTGTCTATCTGTTGCATCCTTTTGTTGTCACAATCTGCCTTTGGTTATCAACTGTTGGTACATTCCATATTGACAGGCTTTTGAAAACCGGCGCGATTTATCTGACTCCTTGTTGACCGGTGCCATCTTCTTAAGGGTGTCCTTCCTTCTAGTAACTCCACATTCTGTGAAAGTATCTGTTGCTAATCTCTACCTGATAAGTGATTTTGCGCATCTATTGGTATTTTAATGCCGAAAAATGCGGAAAATTTTTCTTTGATACATCTGTGTTCCCACACTCCTTTTCATTCGTGTGTGAAACATTATCTATCTTCCTTTTGTCAGCATGTCCATGCTAACTCATTCTTTTGTCACCGGCGCTTAATCCTGGAGCTTCTTTTCATCTCAAATTCTCTTGGGCTAATTACATCACATGTGTCGATCCGATGCTGGTGGTTGTAAATTAATTCTTGGCATAGCTATATGACACTCATAATGAGGGAATATGGAAAATGCTATCAACCGTCACCATCTAGAGGATAAGGTTATCTCCTGTGATTTTGAGTACACCGTGATCATATCTATGCATATTCAAGCATCTTTGGCAATCCGGAGTTTCTCAAAGCACTACGGCGGTCTATCATCTGTCCATCATGCTGCACATCTTTTGGAACTCCATATCTGCACATCTTTTTCGTCTCTGATAGCTCGTACCATAAGCAAAGCTATATCATCAATTCTTATCCAAGATCTCTTTATCTTTCTAACCGGTGATCCGATCGACTATGTGAACCAGGTGACATCTCCTTTTCTCCCGAAGGGCCAGATAATCTATTCTTCCAGTGCATCTTCTTCAACACGAACCCGTGCTCTTAATATTGATCTTTCTAAGAGCGTTGAGCTCAGGAAGGATTCAAGCATTTGTTCGTTTCTCTCGCTGTTTGAACTTGGTATTCTGGGAATATCCCGTTAATCCATGGTGGTATATGTTGTTAATATGCTTGCCTATTCGATATCAATGGAAGGACATGGAAGATCATCTGTGTCCCTTTCTCTCAAGCTTCGTGAGCACTGCCTGTGTGCAAAGTCTCAAAGTGAGAACTCTGACTTTTTGAAGTCACCTATCTCGGCCACGTCCTTCTGCTAAATATATCACTTCAATTCTGGAATCAGCAAGTTCATTGTTAATTCCATCTTCCATCTTCAATCAAATCCGGAGTTGTTCCTTGTTGGCAAGTTATCATCATCGTTTCGCTGAAGTTTCCCTCAAGACTGCTAAATCTCTCTCAATCGTTTCAAGAACAACATGGAGTTCTTTTCACCTCTATCTCGTTAAGTGATCTCTTGAAACCATCTCGTTCTATCATCTATGCTCAATCCACCGGAGGCCATGAAGACTTTTCAGATCTTTCGTAATCCTTCTGTTCAAGTGGTGCTATCTTTTTCTTTATCTGTGGAATCTTGCAGTTGTCCCCGTGATCTTCCTTCATATCTTTCTGGTGGCTGGTTACTTATGATATGACGACAGCATCATCACCCTTATCTATCTTGGATCCGGTGAATCGTTTGCCTCTATCCTTGTTTTCTAACGAAGTTCCATGAGCTCTTCTTATCAATACCTTCAGTCTGTTTCGGTAGTTGGGTTGCATGGTTTTCTTATTCATGTGCGGAGTAATGCTTTGAGTGCGGGATGGAGTAGCTACCATACCACTACTCTTATCATTCGCTCTTGTACATTGAATTGGTGAATTAATGTGATTTCACTCATTCCACGGAAGTTAGAAGTGGCCTCTATCCCTTGATACTTTTACTTCCGTCCTTGTTTTTCCGAAGTGCTCTCTTGAAGAAAGTAATCAATAATCTCTTGTTGGTGATCTCGCCCTTGCTACACGGAGCAAATCTACCATTATCTGGTGGGAACAAACGCAAACTCTTTTCTGTCCTCGTCTTTCTACCGGTGCTCGACATCCCCAAACAAGGTGAAAGGAAACTATCTCTCTCTTTGTTTCATCAATCCTTTTTCTGTGGTAAAGCCAATTATGGTTGAGGCCATCAGCCGCAAATCTATTGCGTTAGCCTCAAGGCTAAAGAAAGCAATAAGTATATCTACAATAAACTCTAGATCCTCCATATTCTTTGCTTCTCGGGATTCCACCATGATCTGGCTTCACATCAATCTCTGGAAGTTATATTCGCGCACCTCAATTGCGTGATCCTTTGGTCCTTACCTGCGCAAGAAGAATCTAATCCGACGATGTCTAACTAAATCTTTCTGTTGGTATCAAGGGACTCTATTGTTTGAAGGCAATATTGTTTCCGTACTTCTTTTCCCAAATCCGAGAGGAGATACGATGCTACTGTCATAGTGGTTCAAAACCTCTCCAATCTAGCTCTTTTCTTCCGGCGACACAAAGATCCATCCTCTCTAGTATCGGTAAATCTTTAATCTTAACGGTGTGCCTTTCTTTATCCAGGATACATCATCTTGTCCTTCTTTCACAAGTGGTTCTATTCTTTTATCATGTTTCTTGAGAAAACCGGAGCTATGTCCATCCTATCCTTCTTGTCTCACGACAATCCTTCAACTCTTCTAACCGTTGTTTCTCAAGCAAAACGCAAGACTCGCAACAAGTCTAGCAAGTTTTGCAAGGTGCAGTGGTCGCACCAGTCCGTTGATGAATCCACTTGGGAACGTGAAGACGATCTCCGTGCCAAGTATCCTACCCTCTTTGTGTCTTCTTCATCCTAGAATCTCGGGGCGAGATTCCTGTTTAGTGGGGGAGAGTTGTAGCATCCCAATTGTCTAACAATTGTAATGCTACTTGGTCTAGTAATATAATGGCTACTTCAAATATATAATTGTTGCATCATCATTATATCATGCTCATGTCATCATGCCACCTTGCATTTGAGCATCATATAAAACCCTTTTTGATTTGGTTCTTATCTCATATGCATTATTAATTGTATTTGCCTCTTGATATTGTATTTGGTTCTTGATATATTGTTTAGATGCCCAAGTTGAGTTGGGGGCATATCTCTTATTAACTCCACCACCTTTCTTTCACCACCTTATAATTCCACCATCCAACTAAATATGAGCTTTGCACTTTATTGAGTTTACCTCTAGCTCATGTCGGTTGGGATGGATCCAATTCTTTTTCCACATGCTCTCATCTTAGCATCATGTTGTTTTCACCTCATTGATATGTGGGAGCCACATGGCCACCTTGCATGCCTTGTGGGTGGAACCCTATTTCTAGCTCCTTTATGTGTTGTTTTGGGGTTATCATCATGTTGGGATATTTTGTGGGCTTATTAATTATCTAGTGGAACATACACACTAGCATGTCCCATTTTATTCCAAACATGGCCATCTCCAACTACTCCACATGGGGCATCCTTTCATTTCTTTGGCTTAGCTTTATTCCACTTTTGGAAATGCAAAGGAACAATGCCATGTTTAATATAATTGTTTTCACAAAATAATCATGGTATTAAATATTTTGCATGGGCCATGCAAGTGCAACATTTTCTAGTTTTTGGTTTTTGAGTGGATCATCTCACTCTCTCTCTCCCTCCTTATGGGCTTGATCTATGCTTGATCTTGCTCACACCCTATCATCACATCCCTATCCTTTCTTTGCTTGATCTTGTTGGAGCTTGTCTAGAGCATGCTTGATCTAGTCAAAAAGAACCAATCCATCTCTCTCTAAGCCCTAGACCATCATCCACCCCATCATCACCTTACCCCTCTACCCCACTCTCCAAACCACCCCATCTAACCTAACCTCACACCCCATTTAAGCTAAACCCTAGCTCCTCCCTAATCCCCCTCTCTCCTCTCTCACCACATGGTCACCCTGGCCCCACCCAGCTCGCCCCACCTGACCACCCCAACCCTAACACCAACCCTAGCCCGAGGCTACCACCACCCAACCCGAGCCTCACCTCTCTCTTCCTAGCTCTCTCTCTGCCCTAGGGCCCCCCAGCCCGAACCTGCCCCTGCCTCCTTGGCCTCGCCCCTAGGCCCACCTGTAAGCCCCATGCACCTGCCCTGGTCTGGCCCTGCCGTGCACGTGAGCAAGGAGGAGGAAAGGTGGCACCGAGCCACCTTTTCCCATCTACCCCGCGCCCACGGTACCTCCCCCTCTCTGCTTATCCACACCCACACGGCTCTCCTCTCTGCCTCGCCAGATCCAGCCCCAGCTGCTCTCTCTTTCCTTCCCGCCACCGTCTTCATCATCGCCGGCCACCGTCGGTTACACCGACGCTTCTCCGATCCAGCCCGTTCGCGCGACGTGGAGGTGGTCGAGGGGTACAAGGAGGCTTCTCTGCGTCGACCAGTACATGTCGCGGAGGAGGAGAAGGACCAGCACCGGAGTACGCCGACGAGCCGACGCCAAACCCTAGATCGCCCGGCCTCTGCCTCGACGTCGATCCCCTGCGCCCCAAGCCGATCCGCCACCACCGACACCCTCTCGGTGAGCCCCTGTGCCTCCCTGACATGGTCCCCTTCGCCGTGACGCCCTAGCACCGCCGGCCAATACGTCGAACGCCCTCTGCTCGCCGCCGCTCTTTTCTGTCTACTCG
Source organism: Avena insularis (assembly GCA_023614405.1). NCBI lineage: Eukaryota > Viridiplantae > Streptophyta > Magnoliopsida > Poales > Poaceae > Avena > Avena insularis. The sequence continues at coordinate 177,658,767 of CM042686.1, forward strand.
CACTAGCGTCGCTCAGCCCTCATCTAGCCGCATCCGCATTCTCAGCTACCCCGCAAGATGGCCACCGCCTCCGCGCCCGAGCCCTAGGTCACGGGATCGAGCCCCGCGCCACGCTGCTTGCGCCGCGATCGATTCGACATGAGTTCGTAGGAAGATCACGATGCAGGTAACGCCTTTTGCGCATACCCCCCTGCGCCTTTTTGATGCTCACCCCGTGGTCCCATCGACCCCACCTACCAGCCACCCAGACGATCTTGCAGAAAAGCCCCCCTGTTTCTCTGGCCTTAACCCGCGCTCCAGCCGCGGCCCCACCTGTCGGTCCTCAGCTCGCCAGCGCGTGGGCACGTGGTCAGCCCCTGTCCGCCACAGTGGCTAGCTAAACCTGCGGTGTAAAACATTTTCTACGCGCGTGTGTTGCTGAGTCAGCGCTGGACCCACTGGACAGTGTCTGTGGCTAGATTAGTCTGAGTACAAAAAGACTCTGTGTTTATCTGTTTAAATTCAAATCTTTTCAAATTAATTCAAATTCAAAATTCAAATCTGTTTTAATATATCTTTTAAAATACAAATCCAAATTAAACATATAATATATGTTTTCAAATCAGAAAAATATGAGGAATTCAAATATGCCATTCAAATATATTTTGGACACTTAAAATTTCAAGTTGATTCAAATTACAATAAAATGCCCTTTTGTCTTAAATAATTAATAACTTTTGATTTATAAATCCAAATTTAACAAATAATATGTCTAAGATGATTAGCTCGACGAGACCTTTCTGTTTATGCATTCCATGCTTTGTTTTGAAGAATGCATCATATAAATAAAACGTGTACAGCAACTAATATGAGGTTAAAATGTGGCCAAAACTAAATAAAATGATTTAATCTTGTACTTCACACCTCACCCATGCCCTGCTACATTAATGCCATGCAAAATTGTGCATCATTCATCATGGCATGATTGTTTGCTTGTCGCATTTAATTCATATGCTTGTGCACTTTATTTATGTTGGCCCTTGTTTGTTTGGTTCTTCTTCGAATAGACGCTAAGCAGGGGATATATCAAGATACCCAGGAGCACTACCCAGATCCATCCCTTGCTTCAACTGAGCTGCCAAGCAAGCACTACCACATGCTTGTATAGATATAGTACCTATTGCCTCTATCTTATTCTTGCATCATTGAGTCGCGATTGCATTAAATTGAATCCCAAGTATTGCATAGCCTTTACTTTTAAATCCCACCGAAGCTTGTTCCTCCATCCCATGAGCCATTACTACAGGAGTTGTTTGAGCCATGCGAGTCGTAGAACAGCATGTGTAGGGTATGTGAGTGTCTGATGGATAACGAGGTACCTATACAACTTAACCTGAGTAGTAATGGGATAACTAATGAAAGTGGCATCGGTGAGCCATATTCGCTATTTGGTTTTTCAGGCTCACTTGTGTCCCATAAGACCCCGAGTACTTGATTCCTGTTCCAAGATTATTCGCGCTATCCACATCCGGGAGGCCTTATGGACCCCCCTGAGCCAGAGCTTGATTCATTCTTATTTCTTGGGGCCACAAACTAGTTTAAGGTTTTATTTACTATCCTGTACTTATGCCATGCTTTACTGCTTTATTTAAATTGTGCGGTAATCGCACTTTGTCAAGTTAGGAAAGCGGAGTGTTTTCGCGGTGTCGACACGCCCAGTCACATTTTCGGGTTCCCAGTCATTCACAGCCATTGACGCAAACCTTGAGTCCGTCTCGGAGTCAGCTAACTTCGTTGCGGGTAGCTCAATGGGGTGGCCCCCTGAAATATTTCTGAATCCTGTAATTGCTTTGTCGTGACTGCCTCGTTGGGTTTTGATTTGGTTTTTAGGGCATATCGAGTGTGTGTTGCTATTTGTGCACCTGCAGGTAAAACTTTCTGAAAGCCGTGTCATGTTATGGACGACTTGGAGCAGTTTCTCGATCATAGACAAGCATAGCTAAAGTACCGCTTTTAATTTGACTAGACTAGGTACGACTAGTAAATAGTGCAACACTCACGGAATGGATAATAAAACCAACGGATGGGGGTTGTTCGTCCGCTTCCTCGTCGATGGCGGGAGGAGGATGGATCTGTTAAGATTACCGTTATAACTGTTGTTATTAATTCACGGACATCCGTCTATCTCTGGTTAGGCGGACGGTTAGCAAGTATCTATAGAATTGCTAGGGTTTATCTTTTGCTGCAATTGCGTCACCCCAGGATGTGTCCCCTTTAGAGGCATAAAGACTTGCTGAGTACCCCTAGGGTCTCACACGATAAATTATTGATTCAGATGAACAGGTACCCTCACAAGATGGATACTGGGTGGAAGAGACGGACGATGTGGGCAACGATCATTCGGTGTAGAGATTCCGGGAACGGGGATCCGTGAGATCTGTATGGATACGCTTATTTATGGGGCATCTTATGCCGATTTGCTTCTTATCCGTACTCGGATTTTGTCTTCCGCTTCCGCTTGATACTCTGATGTTTGATGTATGAGGAGATATCCTAAACTATTATATCTATCTAGGATATTTGGATCTTGCCGTATGGCGTTGCTATATTTCCTTTCTTTTTAGATGGAATGGCTCTGATGTACTGTTGTATGGTGGCTTGCATACATACTCATTTGTGTATGTAGTTGATCCCTTCGCTTTGCCGATTCGCGCCTGTTCTTGTCCCGATGTTTGGAAATGGTTGGGACGGCCGAAAGGTCTACCTGTGAGTGGCATTTGGGCCCCACCGTACTATTTCAACCATTCCCGTTCATCCAGGCTTGTAACTAGGAGAGTAATTCACCGAGGTAGTTACAATAGGCCATAGGCCTGACCTTAAATTAATAACACCAAACAGCGAAAGGATACATGGTACTGCACCCAGCTTACACAAAAGAGCAACTCACCCACACAAGAAGACAAACCACAAAGCTACACTCCGAAGCGCAAGGCCCTTACAGTTACTACAAAAGCGGAAGGCGAGCTCAAGACGTCTACAGTGTCGGGCCGGAGCTCCTCTAGAGGACGAGCCATTTTCACGCGCGCCGTCGAGATCCCACCACCATTGCAACAACGCCACCAGAAGCCGACCACATCCAGGAACCAAACTAGGGAGCCCGTAGGCCCCAAGCCGCATCGAGGGAGCCCCAGGAAGAGGGGTTGTAGATCCACAATAATCCTTGCCGAGGGAGACATGCCGCAGCTCCAACCGTCTGAAGACACCGCAACTCCGCCAAACCTCCATCGAAGAGCCACACATCGAGCGCCCCAAGGCGGCATCTTCAAGAAGAGCACGATGCCAGAACACCGCCGCCGCCGATCCGAGGATCAGGGTTTTCATCCGGAGCACGAGGGAGGTCGAAGGCACCGTAGCTACACCTTCAACAAGGGAACGATGTCCGAAGACGTCACCGTCGTAGCCCAAAGGGCAGGGTTTCCCCTCGGCACCGCCTTCTGCCTCCCACATGGGGTTCGGACCGCCGCCGAGGCGGCAATCGCACCACCGCCACGATGACCAACTCTCCGGCCACCACGCCGCCCACACGGACCGTGGTCACCGGCCAGCACCTCGGACCCTGGCTCGCCCGCACGCCAAAACGGCCCCCACCACCCAAGGCCGTCGCCCCGGCGCACCAAGCCGACTTCTTCCACCCATGGCTCCGGCGTAGAAGTTACCACACACCGTTGCCGAGCCACAGAGCAACGGTTGTCACCTCGACAACACGTCGTGACATCGCCAAGCCCCACAGCCCAGATCGGGCCCGTCGGCCCAGATCTGGGCCTGCACCGCACCCGCTGCCCCATGCAGCCAGCGCTCGAGGAGGGCCACTCGAGATTGCCGAGGAGAGGGCCAGGCCACGGCCCGCAGCCATCGCACCACCTCCCCCATGACCAGGGCCAGCCCCTGCTAGCCCGCGAGGCACCGCGTAGGGAAGCGTCGCGCCCCGAGCTTCCTCCTCCCGCTTTGTCGCCGTGCCCCGCCGCTGCGCCCCGCAACCCCGACTACCGCGCCTCTCCTGTGAAGAACACGCGCCGCCGCCGCCGATCCCCTCCCTACGCCGCCCCGGAGAGGCCCTGCCTCCGCGCGAAGGGGCTGCCTCAGGGCGCGCCACCGCTGACGCCGCCCGCCGTCTTCACCGGCCAGGCGTGGCCGCCACCACCCGCAGCGGCCGGGGAGACCGGCCGGCGGCGGCTGTTAGTGTTCGGGGTTGGGAGCCTCCGGAGCCCTCTCGTGCGAGAGGACCCGGGAGGGTTTTTTCCCTTCCAAATTCAGTCTGATCAATGAGAAGAAGTCTTAAGATTTTTACAGTAATTCAATTAAAGCCAACTTGATTTCTCAACAATAGTAGTTTTAGGCGAGAGTTCTTTCTTAGTTTTAGGGGAGATGTAATTTGATTAATGTGATGCGAAGCATCGCCAGTGTGCTTTCAAAAATAAAAAGTCGGTAGGTTCTGCAACAAAGCAATACAGTACATCTTAAACAGGAGCTTGAATTCACTGAAATAAAAATTTGGCGAAGAGCAAGAAAGAGGAAATAAAATGCAACAGTCCGCATTAAAGCACTACTACTAAAGTACTAATCACAATAGTTGACGAGGACCTCTCCCGTGGGCAAGGTTCCCCACTGGCGTGCGGACGAGCACCTGATAGCCCCTCTTGATGGACTCCGACGAGCGGCGTGGCGGTGCCAGCTGCCTGCACGGTTGATTGGTGACCACTGCGGGTGCTGCTGTTGCTGCGTCGTGGCGCCAACGGGAGAAAGGGGGCGCCCACGATTCCGTCCGTGCGCGCACCAGGCCGGCCTCGACACTGCCAAGTGCCAAGGCGGCGCGGAGCTGGTGCCACTGCTGTGTCGTTGCTGAAACGGGCGCCAGCGAGTGACCAGTCGGCGTCCGAGCGCGCTCGTGGTGGTTCCTTCGCGCCTCCGATCCACTTACGAATGGAAGCACAATGTGTCAATCCAGACGAAGGCGGTTGAGTTCTCCTAACTCTTGTCGGATTCGGCCAAATCAGACGCCATGGATGAGCTAATCAGAGAGGCGATCAACACGGTCCGATCCGATTACGCCCGCGATCTGATTACGCTTCCCGCTCCCGACTCCGTCTCGGTCCCGGTGATCTTCTCCTTCGCTCCCGGCACGAACTCAAACTCGGTCTGCGCTCGATCAATATAGCCGGCCGTAGCTACCGCAGCTCAGTTCCACACAATTCATTGAGACTCGCTCCTCTTCCAGTTTGCGAAATCCATCGTCATGCCTGCGCTCATGTCTAAACGTCCGTCTGCCGCCCTGAGCGAGATCCACCGCGAGCTCGATCGGCGCAGGAAGTTGGCTGCCGTGGCGAACGGACGAATCGTGAAGAAATCATCTGCTCCGCCGATGATCTCCAAGGGAGCACCAGGAGCAATCATCCAGAAGATGGCCACGCCGATCCTGCGCAAGCCAGCCGGAGCGGCCACCACAAGGCCGTCCCTGCCGAGGCCGCGCGCGCCTGCAATCGCCTACGTGCCACTGGAAGAAGCTCCAAAGAGGTGCACTGCCCCAAAGGGCCGACCCACCCCGTTTGGCATGAACGCCATGAACGCCAACGGGGGCATCAAGAAGTCGCCCGTGCCGATCCCGCACGAGCGGGCCGGAGCGACCATCAAGAAGTCGTTTCTGCCCATGCCGCACAAGCCTACCGATGCGATGATCAAGAAGTCCTCCGCGCCGATCTCGCGAGCAACGCCGCCAGTTGTCACGTCGTCGCCTGGCTTTGAGCCCATCAAGGAAGGAACAAAGGTGTGCGTGCGGACGCCGATGGGGACGACGCCCAAGGGCCTGCGCCTCTTTATCTGGCTCAGCGCCGTCGTCGTCTCCGATGCAGAGGAAGACTACTTCGAGGTCATGTACGACGGCGACTTCCCGCGCGACAACCCCTTCCGCGACGTGCGTGTCGCCAGGGATCAGGTGAAGAAGATGCCGTCGTCGCACTCGCACCGGTGATCAGGAGGCAGCGGTCGCTGACTCGCCAGAAGCCGAAACTCCCTGCTGGTACTGCAGTAGCCAGTAGATCGAGAAGGAGAAGCGGGCGAGGCCACACCAAGGTCGTCTTGCCGCGTCGCAGTTTCTTGTAGAGATGTGACGATGTCTTCTTGCAAGTTTTTTGGTCATAGAAGGCATTGGGATGTAGGTAGGATAGCTGTTATGTTCTACAGTATGTACCAGTAGTTCTTGATTCTTGGCATGAAGATTTGCTAATGTATGAATTGTGTTGATTATCGAACAGATGAATTTTTGGAATACAAACCCAATGTTTACAGCGTGTTATGAATTGTTGTTCAAGATATGATTTTGGAGAACAAATCTTCAAGGGATTTTAGGATATTCTACTTGTTTTGAAACAGAGTTGATCGGGATGAATGTGTGGAAACTGTCGTCGCACCAGTGTCCTAGCTGGTAGATCGAGAAGCAGAAGTGGGTGGAGCCACTTCAAGATCGTTTTGCCGCGTCACAGTTTCTTGCAAGCGGGAATATGCTAAATATAAGATGTTTTAGCTTTGTGAAAGGGATGTATTTATACCCCTTTTAGTGTCTAGGTTCACTTTAAACTTAGATGAACCTAGACATTAAAAGAGGTCTAGATACACTTCATTCACAAAGCTAAAACATCTTAGAAACGGAGGGAGTAGATTCGATAATTCTTATGTTCTATGCGTGTAGTTGATTCTTGGCGTCAGACGATCGCCTAATCTAGTACTTATCATGGAATACATGAATTTTTTGAATTCAATTAGCCGAAAGTTTCGACCGCATTGTTAATTGTTGTTGAAGATGAGAAATGTTACAAGATTGGTGGTGACTTTACTCAGGGACTTAGGATATGAAACAAACGTGATTCAGAGGAATGTGAAGGAAATAATTGTCTGAACCTTCTTGATTCAGAGCTCAATCAGAACTTTTCTTTTTTTATATATTTCATCCTGCGTTTGTAATTTAGTTGAACTATTAGGAGTACATGAAAATTAATATTAGCGAAAGCCAACAACACTCGTCAGTTCCGCTCCTCGCGTCGCCTCCTCCGGGCGACCGAGGCTAACTTCGCCCCGCCTCTGCCCCTCCTCTCTCGTCGCCTCCCGAGGCGGCCGCCGGCGAAGCCGGGCGACGCCAATGAAGGGGCCGGCGGGGACCTAGCGCCCCTCGCGTCCGTGCGCGTTGGTCTGGAGGGTGGCCTCGCGGCGGGATTTCGGGGGCTCGCGGTGGCGCGGCCTGGAGGTGCGGCGGCGAGGCAGTGGTTCTGGTGGCACGGCACCTGTGGGGTGGTGGCGGCCTCCCAGTGTGGATCGGCGTCAGGGACGTTGCCCCGTCCCTCCCTCTTCCCCTGTGGCGGCGCAGGTCGCCTGGATCGACGGAGGCGCTCGGGGGGGCTGTGGGACACGCGATGGTGGGCGGCCAGACGATGGGGAGGGGCTTGGTGTGGGCGGCGGCTGTGAGGGACCAATCTGGGCCCTGCCTGAGCTTCGAGAGCTGCGGGGCGGGCCGCGGTGCTCTGCGGACGGCGCAATAGAGGAGTAGCGCGACGAATTGGCTCCCGGTGGCCAGGACCTGCGGCGGCGGCGCGGGCTCGACTGGGCCTGCCCCGGGCTCGATCTGGGCCTCTAGGGCCATGGTCGCGGTGTTCTCTATCCGCTCGGGAGGTGCTAGGCTGGTGGTTGCTGCTAGCCAGATGTGTGCGGGAGATGAATGGCACCATTGTGGGGTGTTGCATCCTCCCGCCGACCTGGGCGCATGGTCGGGGGGCTCGTCCGGGGTTCGATCTGGGCCGTCTAGGAGGTGGTTTTGGTGGCGGCGATCTTGAGTCCCTTTCGCGGTGGCGGCTGCCCGGATTCGTTCTGGTTGTTTCGGCAACTATCTCGCAGGCAGTGGTGATGATCCGGATGGCAGCTTTCGTAACAGCGACGGGGAGTCTAGGCGTGATGGCGGGAGTGTTGTTTGTTGATCGTCGGGAGCTTGGAGAAGAAGGGGAGGTGTGGTGGTTTGTGCCGGTCCTTGTTTGGCGGGCGTGAGGTTTTGGGGCTCTTCGCTGGGCGAAAGCCTTGTCCTGGCGGTTGGCCGGGACCGACGACGGTGACGTCCGTGGGCGCCGCATCCTTCTTGAAGTCGTTGTCGAAGCGGGTGTTTTCATGCTCCTCCGCCCGGTTCTCCGGGGGAAACCCCATATCCCTCGCGGGATCGGGCGTGGGCGGCGCTCTTGTGCCGCTTTGCCTCTTGGGGCCTCGCTTTGGACGTCCACCGGGCAGTGAGACCCGTGGAGTGTTTTTTGTTTTGGAGGAGGCGGGTTTCGTCTTTGGCCAGGCGGGGCGCAGCCCTGGGGCTGGCGTGGTAGTTGGAGCGGTATCTCCGGTCTTTTCGCTTCCGCCTATTGTGTTGAGGTGTGGTGTCGACCTGGTTGGTCATCGACCCATTTGGAGCGCAGCCTCGGGGCTAGCGTGTGGTGTTGTGTTGTAGTGGTTTTTCGGCCAGTTTTCCTTATAAACGGACCAACTTTTTTCTTCTATATCAATGAAAGACAAAGTTTTTGGCTCGTTTCAAAAAAAAAAAATTAATATTAGCCCAAGCACACCCCAAGCAGTTACTACCTAATTGCACTGCTAAAAAGCCTTATATTATGGAACGGTGATAGTAGTAATTAAGTTTAGCGTGGCTCCGAAAAAAAAAAACTCCGTAACAGAGTGGTAGCACCTGCGAGCGACAGTTCCTCCTTCCATTCACTTGTGCGTGCCATGGTAACTTCCATTAGCAAGGACCATCTTCCTCCAAAAAGAGGAACCAAGAAAAACTCCGCGGCATGGACTCCGTTGATCAAGAAAATCCAATTCAAGGACGTCGTCAACAGGTCCACCACGGCAGCGCCGAACAGCCCGGCAACGATTCTTCCTCCTCTGCAATGCGGCGTCTGAGGTCTGAAGTCACCAGGAAGTGGAGATTTCTTATCCCGTCTTGCTTCAGGCGACCATCATCATCAGGCTTACCGATTTCGTTGTCGCCGCCGGCGATCACCGTGTATCAAGTCTGGCCTGGGAAAAACGTAACAACGACATCTCTTTTTTACGAGTACCTCTGCTCCTTATATGAATTCAATGTCTGTGATTTGTGATGTAATGCAGGTGTTTTTCCTGGATGGGCGTGTGATCTGTGGACCTGACCCACGGGGCCTCATCTTGACGTCCATAGCGGTCCTTCTTTCAGAGAGGATCCTCTTGGCCGACGTCGTTGATCCTTCGTGGAAGCATCCGTTCCTGATAGCCGCATTCTCCATCGCACTAGGAGCGGCCGTTAGTTTCTTTCACCACCATGAATGTCTTGCATGCTCTGCTATTCGAATTTGGATCATTTGTGATACTAAGGTAGTTTGTTGACAGGTGATTGCTACTCTGCTACTGACTGCAACAAGAGATCCTGGGATCGTACCAAGATGCCGGACCTCACCGCCGCCACAAGAAGCTGACACGAGCGCCGGCACAGGAACCAGGAGCCGGCGCATCGTCATTGACGGCGTTGAGATGGAGCAGAAGTACTGCAGGATCTGCGACATCTTCCGTCCTCCGAGGAGCTCCCACTGTGCCATCTGCGACAACTGCGTCGACAAGTTCGATCACCACTGCCCCTGGATAGGCCAGTGTATAGGACTGGTAGGTGCGAAGTGCATACGCACGACGGCAGCCTACCGCTTATTAGGCGTTTTCAGATCGCCTGAATTCTGTTGCTTTGTTTGCAGAGAAACTACAGATTGTACCTTCTGCTGATAACCCTGGCGATGGCGTTCTACACCTACACGTTGGCGTTCTCCGTGAGAAGAATCAGGGTGCAGCTGGGCACTGCAGCCGGCGCAGGACTTCTCGGTTTGCTGAGAAGTTGGCCTGAGATGGTTGCTCTGGCGGCGTTCAGCTCCATGGCTGTCTGCCTCCTCGCGTGCCTCCTCGCCTACCATGTCTTCCTTGCAACCAAGAACCAGGTAAACTTCCAAGAATTTCGTGTCACTTGTATGCGATCACACTGAAGGAACCAGCAACTTTCCTATCGATCATGCTCTCCTGAACTTTGCTACTGCAGACGAGCCATGAGACGCACAAAGGGCGGTACCGGAGCTCCCCCAATCCTTATGACAAGGGAGTCCTTGGAAACTTCAGAGAGTGCCTGTTTGAGAAATTGCCTCCCCCCAGAGTCGACTTCAGAGCCGTGGCCCAGCCGAACTTGATTGGATCAGCAGCAACAACAACATTGGCGTTCAGTCAATTCACAATTCATTCAGGGTGCTAGCCAGGGAGCCCAGGCGTCAAACAGGATGCAAGGGTGGCGTGTATGTTCAAATATCTTAAGGAGCCGACCCTGTTTTCCACCTATAATCAATATATTGTCAGAAGGCAATATCAAATCATCCACTTCTCATCAAACACATAAGCTACCGGAAGAATGAAAATCTAGTGGTAGTCTATTTTCATCTTGTCAGGATTCTACCATTACATGCTATTTCGTGTACTTTGCTTGTAAGAAGGCGGTCTGGCCTCGAACCTGGTATCTCCTAAATAAAACTAAGTACGTATGCATATGAAGATGCTTAGGGAAAGGTGTTCTTTTTAATATAGTGCCCGCGTTTCTCCATTTGTTTGGACTTCTTTGAGGATTGGTTGGTGCATCCAATTTCAATATGGTATCAGGGTCATCAAGAGAAGTACACACCTCAGCAACAGAATTGAGTCCGATAAACTCAGAGGCAAACTGAGACAGAACACTGGAAGTGAGCACAAGCGCAACATGACTATCCTGATCACACCACCGAGTATAAGCAGTCAAATCGTCATGATAGCTGCCAAGGGCAGCTGAGTAGTCCGACACCTGGTGGTCATAACATCCATCACAACATCATCAATAGTCTTGGTTGCAGCTTTATCAGCATCAACTTCAAGAACCGGTGGCATCGGCAAGGTAGGATCCACAGGAGCAACGATTCAACGCACATGGGACCTCGCCAGAGAGAACGCCCTAGAAACGGAGGCCACACATGTGAATGCTCATAAAGCTAACAAACTTAGCATAGTTGGTTCCATCAAAGGTCACGAAGCAGCGTGAAACAACAACTAAGCCTGCAGAAGACGACATGATGCCACCTTTTTTTCTCCTTTTCTCTCTTTTTTTAGAACTCGGATCTCCAACCACCGGAACTAGAACTGAATTGATGCCAAAAGGCCACGGCGAGGCAGGATGTGTCCAAAGGCCAACAAAGGTAGTAGGGGGGCCAAAAGCCGCAACCACGAGCCCCACTTGAGGCACCAGCGGCTAGAGATCACAGGCACCACCACACCCGATGTAGGGGATCGGGAGTGGCAGGAACCAAACGAGGGTGGCCGAGATCTGGGCGACGGCAGCGTGGTAATCGAATAGGGGCGATTGGGATCTAAGCGTTTGGTGGCCGGAATCGGACGAGATCTGAGCAGGGATAGCCAAAAGGAACACTAGAAGAAGCACTTTGTGTGTGGGGAGTAGAGCAGCAACCATGACGAGCAAAATGGGGGAGAGCAGCGGAGCATCACACGACGATGTAGCGACCAGCGCCAAGACGGTGGCAGTGGCAGTGAGCACGAGTTGTGCCGTGCAGGTAGGGCAAGACCTAGCCTTACTCTGACACCATGTTATAAACTAAGCACCTTGGATTGACTATTGGGATCAAAGACCAATATAGGGAAAAATTACAGAATTAACCTAAAGTCGCGAAGAAATCACACAATAACCTTCTTTTTGGAAGATTTCGCAATCTAACATACTCGCATGAAGCTTTACTAGAAAGTATCAAGGTCAGTAGGACGACGCTCCTAAAAACGCCATCCATCTGTTGGTGCCCTAGTCAAAAACACTATGCTTCGACTCGACGTGGCAGTCAACGGAGGCTGTGGGCCCTTTTTTTGTAGTATGGAGCTTTTGCAAGGCGCACCATGCCTAAACGCATGGTTTTTTTTGCAAGGGCCACCATGGTCTGTTTAGCGCCCTGGTCAAAAATGCAATCGTTTGGTCCGACGTGGCGATCAACGACGGTTGTGGGCTCACTTTTTAGTATGGCGCTTTTGTAGGGGGGCATGCGCGAATGCATGGCGTTTTTGTGGGTGGGGGGGTGCCCCTTGACTAACTAAACCAGCGCACGCTCACCTCCCAGCCCGCCCATCTCATACATGTTGGATCCTGACCCTCTCTCTCTCGGTTTTGCCCCAAGCTATTCCTCTCCTCAAATCTCTTCAAATCAGTGCCATTTCTTCATGGATTTCGACCCCCTTGTCCCAAGAGGTAGTCTCCCCTCTCTTATTGATTTGGTCCAAATAGATCTATTCAATTTGGTGGTATTTTGCAAGATTGTTGAAACCCTAGATCTTGCATTTGGAGTGGAACATGTGGATTGCTGTGTTAATATTGCGTAATGTTGGTTGGTTTTGTGGCTACTAGTGAGCAAAGGTAGAAATATTATGGTAGGGTTAGGGTTTGTAGGTTTAGGGTTAGGGTTTGTAGGGTAGGGTTAGGGTTCTTTTAACACCCTCGAATCGGCCCTATGCAGAGTTTGGCGATTCCTACCAAAACTGCATAGAAACGATTCAATGGTGCTCACCAAAAGCACATGCATGCGAGTGGAAAACAAAGTAATACCATTACACAATAGTGAAGGGGATCCACAACAGAAAATAAAAAAATTATACTATAGAACTACCCAAATGTCCAGATCTATCTAAGAGTTAATGAAGTAACGGGAAATAGAGATTCAGTTAGATACCCTTATAGACCGGACAGGGTTAACGTCTCGCGGGAAATGTGGCTGAAGTAGTCGAACTCGTAGCCGATCTCAAGGTCGCGAATCTCCTTGCTCGTCACCTCCTGGTCCTTGAACGACAGCCCAGTGCCACAAGTGGCAACGCTATCCGAGGTATCACACACGTACGATTTCCAGCGATGACTCCCATTCTCCCTGATCCAACCGGGATGCGAAAGTTGATCCTATGGAACCGGGATCCAGTAGCGCGATGGTGTGCCGGTGTTGTCAACTCTCTCGTGTACAATTCTTCGTGGAACCACACTCGTGAGAATCAACTGAGAAAGAGGAGGGAAAATTCCCTAAGGACACTAGGGAATCTCCTTTGTGTGTGTTTTTAACCAATACATACCCCTATACATAGGCAAAAAAGTAGGCCTCCCACCCCTAAAGTTGAAGGGTGGGACTAAAGGAAAAGAAGAGTAAAAAAGGACAGCCGGTGGCCGGGTGAGCCACCTGTGCAAGCCAGCCCGCCCGTGGCTTATGGCTTGCGCGACTGAGGCGATGCAACGGGTGGGCCTCTCCCCCGCGACCCACTTGGCTAGTGCCTTGCCTACAGCTCCCGCTTCTCGCATGGGCCAGCCCACCAGCACAACGGCGAGGCGCAGCTAAGTGTCGCCCGTGCGGGCTAGTCGCCCAAGCTCGCCCGTGTGGGCCAAGTCAGCGGGGCCCAGCAGCGGCATCTGTAGTTGCTGCCCGGGGTAGCCTCCTCTTGGGATGATTCCTATAACACCCCGTCCACTGGGCCCGGGGGGTCCACTCCTGGCAGCTTAATAGGATATCTAGACTGGTCCCATAGACCAACACTAGTCTTTTCTGTGCACTTTGACCTCACTCATGCGCAGCCGGTACCCACTTCCCGATCGGTCACCCATCCTAAAATTGCTAAAGGCCAAGCACGCTTAACCTTAGAGTTCTTTACGAATGAGCTTTCGAAAAAGAAGTTGTAACTTGTTGGTATGAGTATTCTATCAATCCTATTAAGCCATGTGTCTGGCCTCACATACACCCACCCTTTAGAAGATCGATTCCCTCATCGGTCAAGCACACCCCATGAACGTTCCCTCTTGGCACGTGTCTGTGCGTCTAGTGCCGGCACATGTGCCATGCCGTGTCCACTTCGGACCACACGCGCCATGCTCCACATGTCCCGCCACTGACCCGCACACACCCGTTTAACCACGAGGATCAGCTCTGATACCACTTGTAACACCCCGTCCACTGGGCCCGAGGGTGCACTCCTGGCAGCTTAATAGGATATCTAGACTGGCCCCACAGACCAACACTAGTATTTTCTGTGCACTTTGTCCTCACTCATGCACACCCGGTACCCACTTTCCGATCGGTCACCCATCCTAAAATTGCTCTAGGCCAAGCACGCTTAACCTTAGAGTTCTTTTCGAATGAGCTTCCGGAAAAGAAGTTGCAACTTGTTTGTATGAGTATTCTATCAATCCTATTAAGCCATGTGCCTGGTCTCACAATTCCCTCCGGGGATTCGGCCCATGAGCGGAAGGTTGCCCTTAATATTAATTTAAATATTTTATTTAGTATATATAATTCATAATTAACATATATAAATGTATATTTAAATTCCTATTAATCCGAAACACCTTTCAGCTTATTCCTTCTTCCGATACAATTTCGGATCCTCTTCAGAACTTTTCTAGTAACGTCTCATCGGAATGATTTTGATTCTCTTCTTTTTCATCTTTGATCCCTTCGCTTCCATAACAATGTTAGAACATCGTTGGACCCTTAAGTGTGTTATCCTATGGTTCGGGAATGGAACAGTCATGATCGAGATCACTCTCGATCAATGATCAATAGTGGAACCAGGATGCCCATAATGACCCCCATGCATTCCATGAAACTCTATCGTGCTCGAACCATAAACTCCATGTCTCTATCCCTTTGTTTCTTTGATACATGACTTGTCTGAGATTTAATCTATGGTATCAACATACCTATCTCGTTACCAACAAGTCCACTTATCTTGTTATCGTGATATTGTATCCCCTAACCTAGTCAATGGTTGCAACTTGAAACGGTACGACCTGTTAAGGTAGTACCTCTATATATCACGTCAATCCCTGAATTGGTTCATTGGCATATATAGCATCGATAGACATCAAGGAAATAACAGTGCATCATTATTACAACAGAATGATCCAAAATATTTGATTTATTACATAGTTTGCAAAGCATAATGCTTACTCAAATAACCAAGTATCAAATAGATAACATAAATAAAGTAGCTCTAGTCTCCATTCTGCCCCACAAGCAAACAAAATATTGAGTGGAGGGTCGCAACCTACAAGATCACTCAGAGTAATTGGAATAACATGTAACATAAAAGGCTGCAGCCAACGAGTGGTAAATACTTTGAATGTATTGGCAAGTGGAACTATAAGAGAACAACAAGACTAAACACTACATGCATATCTGGCTTGTGGGGTTTCAAGCTTAGTTGAAGCAACAGAATAATTCATCCTATCATTTGTAAACTATTTATAAACCATTTTATCATCATCACACAACCTAATTAGGTTTAACCACAAGCTTTAGCAATTACAAAGTTAGAATGAATGAGAACATGTCATAGCATCTATAATTCAGCAACTCAATCGTCCATTACCGGGGACACGATTAAGTACTCAGTTTTACACCCTACAGGGGTTGTAAATTTTATTCATATGACCTGGTCGACCCGCTCGTACCATGACACGTATTTTGAGTCATGATAGGGAGAACCCCAAGAAGACACAATTCGGGAAGTAGTTCCCCAAGCCCATCCACGCATCATACCAACCTACCACAATTCACTACATCTTTGGATACGAAGAGTTCGGATCACCATGACCTACTAAGTCCATCCAGCCACCCATAACTCACTGGCATATGGTTGCACACGTAAGCTACCAAACAAAAACACTAATCATTTCTCTAGAATCTGGGTGGCTATCCACAAGTGAGATACTCGGGTAAACCATAGACACGGGACCGGTATTTATGAACCAAGCATTTACCAATTCCATCCAGAGAGTTCATTAATTAAGTTGTTTTCAAATTTTCTAGTAAACATATCCTTTCAAAACATTCTTTATATCATTGTGTAACCCACCCTCGTCTACATAAGCACATCTAAGAACATCTACTTACGGTGGCTCATCTAGCAAGAAAGACTACAACCATAATAGGATATAACATAGCAATAAATATTCCTACACTTGCAGCTACAAAAATAAGGCTACAATACATATAGAAAATAAATAGGACTTTTATGAAGCTCCATTTGCCTTGGTAGTTGTCGGAGTCAAACACACAATCCGAACAATCACAGGGCTCACAATTCTCACAATCTACATGGAAGCAATACAACCAAAATAAATAACAACACATAGAGATCAACAAATGCAACACAATGCATGCATGCCACTTTAATAAAAGTTTCAGTAGCTCTTTAATATTCTCATACCAATATATCTACTGATGGCATGCATGGAAAATCTTTAATGCATCAAAAATCGATTTATGCAATTTAGAGAACTAGTTATTAGGATTTTAATCAAATTACTTAGCATCTGTTGTAAAATCTTGACAAAATTCTACTGGATAGATATATCAATTTAGAGGCAGCCCAAAAATAATCACGCCCAAAAGATATACATATCTTTTTCTATAATTTTTATACTACAATATACTTTTTTATAAACTCAGAAAAATACGTACAGTATACCTGCAATATTATTATAGAATCAAATTCTACGCATTTTTTTATTTCAACGGTATATTATTTGTATTTTTCCGAGCAGTAGGTCTTTTACTATGAATTTTCAAAGTCAAAACTATTTGTTGAAAATTATATAATTCCTGTAATTGCGAAGGAATATTCCGGGGAATATCCCCGCAGATTGGTCAAATCTGACAACGCGCTGACCAGACCTTTGACCGGTCTGCGGTCCAGTGCAGCGTCAACGCGGCAATCTGGGTCGTTCATCCTGTATCGGACGGTCGGTAGCGCGAGCTTGCTGGCTCACCTAGTTCGACGACGGCGGCGGCTCGGTGACGGTGGCGGCGGTGCTTCGGTGATCCCCGGCGGCGACGGAGTGGCCTACGAGGTGCGTCGACAGGCGGTGTCTTGGGGATAGGGCCGGCATGGACAAGGGCTTCCTCGGGCGATGGCATCTCGTGGCTGGAGCGAGCAGACGACGGCGGTCTCCGGCGACATCGGGAAGGGGGGCGCTCGGCGCGTTGTAGAGGAGAAAGAAGAGTCAAAAAAGGAGCGGCGCATTGCTGCAGCACTTCCGCAAGAAGAAGCGGTGCAGATGGTCGGGCTTGAGCTCGTACTGATGACAATGGCGGCGGTGGCGGATGAACTCCAGCGAGGGATTGTGGCGTCGTGGCGGCGCAATCTGCTAGGGTTCGAAGGGGGTTTTTGGAGGGGATGGTAGGCTATACGGGGGTGTGCTCGGATGACGCTGGGGGTGATGATTCCGAACGGAATCGATGGTCTCCCGCAAGAAACGGCGGCGACAAGAGGAGTTCGTGTCGAGCACGAATGGCTCGAGAGGCTGACAAGCAGGCCCAGCCTGTCAGGTGGAAAAAACAAACGGAAAAGAAAAGGGAAAAAAGAGAGAAGAGAGGGCGCGCACGCGGGCTTGCTAGGCTTCTACTAGGCAGAGTACGGCGTACTCTGCGTGACCGGCTGTGCGAGTGTGCGGCGCGCTGCACTAGCTGCCCCCGACTGGACCTCAGGTGGGCCGATGGGCTGCTGCCCGGCTAGCTGCTGGTTTACATTTTTTTCCTTTCTTTTATTCTTTTTCTGAATGGATTACTGAGTCTTTTTTCTGAATCTGTTTCTAAATGTCTGAAATTTCTGAAACTGCAACAGTTTGAAAACTAAAAAGGGCATAACTTTTGACCTACAGCTCCGATTCGAACGAAACAAAAACCTACAGTTTTGTAATTGAGTAACATATGTAACTAAGAATCTAGGATGATTATATAGTACCATCCAAGCAGATTCAAGATAAAACCATACCTACTCATATATATATATGAAAGGCATGCAATTCTAGTGGTGTTTTGGCAAAAGCTTTAAAACTATTTTTTTTGCAAAGATGCTCATGATGCAATGACATGTATGATATGCAGTACCAAATCAAGAATTTGGGATGTGCCAAGACTAAGCCCCTTAAGATGAATATCGTCCTGGAGATTCGACGTGGCTAGCAAATAGGTGTGGGTGATCCTCTCGGAGGTCATCTTCTCGCTACCAAGTGGCTTTCTCTTTGTTGTGATGGTTCCATTGCACCTTGCAAAATCTGATCATATTGTTGCGGGTAAACCTCTCTGCTGTCTCCAAAATCTTGATCGGCTTCTCCTCATAAGTCAAGTCATTCTTTAGCTGAACATCATCAATTGGCACGGTGTCTCTCAATGGTATATCCACCATATCTAAATGGCATCAGCTAGGACACATGGAACACATCATGAATAGCGGATAGAGCTTCTGGCATCTCCAACTGGTATGCAACCTTGATACGTCCATAACGTATCTATAATTTTTGATGGTTTTATGCTAATAATATGCTTTTAATACTCCTTTTTATATAAAGTTTATGATTTATTTGGACTAACCTACTAATAGTTGCAAAAGTGCATAATATTCTTGTTTTATACTTTGATGTGTAGGAATTACCAAGAATACAAGTGGAAACCTTGTTGGAGTCAAATTGGGATTTTCCAGAAATCTGTCTCAAAACTCTTTTTGAAGATGGTCACGTTTCAGGTCGAAGACGGCATCAACCGGACAACTCTTCAACTACAAAGTTGTTGGAAATTTCGCAACAAACATTCTGGACATAAAATTTAGCCGATTACGTGTCTGAACGGGCCCAATAGGCCCGATTTACTGCAGCCCAAGATGGCGTGACGGGAATCCGAGGAGCTATATAAAGGGAGGAAACCTAATTCGTGGGAGACACCTCCACCCACGAATTTGCAGCCACCAAAGTGACGTTTTTGCCTCCCCCATAGATCCCATCTCCATGGGAGAGGGATCCCAATAAGCCATGAAGGAAGGGGGCTAAGGGGCGGTGCTCCCCTGTGATACCGGCGGCAGGGAAGGAGTCCTCCGCACCGCCGCCGCCTCTACACCATCTTCACTACCATCTCCATCGCCGTTGCTGATTCCCATGATGAGAAGGGAGTAGTTCTCTCTCGAGGCTAAGGGCTCTACTAGCTATGTGTTCATCTCTCTCTCTATGCGTGATCATATTGTGATCATGAGCTTTGTAATCAAGTAGATCTACTTCGCTACTCAAGTGCTTTAATAGACCTCTGCTCTCCCCATGTGTGTGAAAGTGACAGCGTGCACACCATGGTGGCACTTAGGCTAGAGATTACAAATACTTGTTATGAGTTATATTTGGAGTTGGATGTCTTTATGAAATTGTGGTGTTTGTTGGAACCATCTAGAGCTCAAGTCGATAGTGTGAGATTATCTAGATGGGAAGGTGTGTTGTTATAGCCCTACCATGGATTAGAGTGTCCAACCGGAGAGTAGTTCAGAGTAGTATCATGAAGAGAAGATATTTATATGAGAGTGTTCACTAGCGAAAGTATGATCCCTAAGCCTTGTTTCTAAGCATTGAAACACCGTTTGCAACTAGATCTGTTACATGTTTGCTTACTTCTATCTTTATTTCAATTTTCCTTTAGTCTCTTCCACACCATCCAGCTATTTTCTAGCACCGTTGTCTTTTATCTATACCACTTGTATTTCACTATCTCTTCGCCGAACTAGTGCACCTATACACCTGACAAGTGTATTTGGTGTGTTGGGGACACAAGAGACTTCTTGTATCTTGATTGCAGGGTTGCTTGAGAGGGATACCTTTGACCACTTCCTCCCTGAGTTCGATAAACCTTGGGTGATCCACTTAAGGGAAAACTTGCTGCTGTTCTACAAACCGCTGCACTTGGAGGCCCAACAACTGTCTACAAGAATAGAAGTGTGTAGACATCAAGCTATTTTCCTCAAGTTGCCGGGGAGGTAAGGTAAAAGGTACTCACATCCTCCGGTGTGAGTGCTCGAAGTTATTTCCTTTAGATTCTGCAATTATATCTTTTTGTTTCTTGTTTTTATTTTCACTAGTTAGGCTTAATGGAATACAAAAAAAAATTAGAGAGCTTTATAGTATTTATGTTGAGTTAGGACATGAAGTGTTTGAAGAGAAAATTAAAAAACCTATGGAACTTTATTTGCATGCTAATAGCAATGTTATTAGTATGAATTCTTTGAACACCATTATTGCTAATGCTATGGAAAAGTATAAGCTTGGGCAAGCTGGTTTTGATGAGCAAGATATTTTTAGTCCCCCAAGCACGGAGGAGAAAATTTACTTTGATGATACTATGCCTCAAATATATGATGATTACAATGATGAATATGATATTTTTAGTCCACCTACTATTGAGGAGAAAATTAATTATGATTACAATATGCCTCCTATATTTGATGATTATGGTGATGAGAATAATAATGATAGCTATTTTGTTGAATTTGCTCCCACTATAATTAACAAGAATGACTATGCTTATGTGGAGAGTAATAATTATTATATGCATCTGGCTCATGATAAGAATGTTTTATGTGATAGTTATATTGTTAATTTTATTCATGATGCTACTGAAAGTTATGATGAGAGAGGGAAACATGGTTTTATGCATCTCAATAATATTAAGTTTCCCCTCTTTATGTTGAAAGTCTTGAAGTTGCACTTGTTTTACTTTCCTATGCTTGTTGCTTTGTGTTTTCATGACTTGTTTCTTTACAAGATTCCTATGCATAGGAAGTGGGTTAGACTTAAATGTGTTTTGAACTTGCTTCTTGATGCTCTCTTTTACTTCAATTCACATTTCTTATGTGAGCATCTTCTCAAACTATCAAGCCTAACTTAAAGGCGTTAAAGAAAAGTACTTATTGGGAGATAACCCAAAAGTTTTAGTTGAGTCTTGGAAGTTATTGCTTCAGTAATAACTTCTCCTTATCATTTCTGTGTGGTTTTTGTGCAAAGAGTAACCTCTAATGAGAGAGAAGTAATGCTTGGGAAGTTGCTGTGCCGAAACAGATTTTTGTGTTTCGCTATAAAAATTCGTGAAAAATCTCTGTAGGTCAGTTTGAGCTGTAATATTTTGTGCGTCTCCCCAGGTTGTTATCTAACTTTTGCTAGTTCAACACTTTTCAATTTGAGCAATAGAATGTCTTCGAAAAAATTGGTTTTTACCCGCTGGTCTGTTTTGACAGATTTCTGCTATTATTTGCATTTGCCTCTTAATCTCTTTCTCTTTCAGTTCTCCTTGATCATTTGAACTCTTTAAAGGAAGTGCTACAGTAGCTTGTGTTTTAATGGAAGTTTTACTTGTGTTGAAACTGAACCAAAAGACTTATTATCTTAAGTACACTAATGTTGCTAATGAAGAGTGTGTGAAGTTTTGTATGAAGGAAATCTTGAGGTGTAGGGAAAGAATGATGTGATGAGATGAAGAATGGAAAAAAAACTCAAGCTTGGGGATGCCACCCCGTGTCACCCCAAGAAATATTCAAGAGGTACAAGCGTCAAATCTTGGGGATGCCCATGGCATTCCCTTCTTCATCAATAAAAATCCCAGGTTTCTTCCAAACACTTTATTTTTATTGTTTCATGCACAATTGTGTTGTTCTTGGAGCGTCTTTGTTTTCGTTCTTAGTTTTTGTTTGCTTAGTTTGCTTTGTTTGCTGCAATAAGTTCGTTGGATCCCAACACTTCTTTTGGAGAGAGACACACTCTGCTTTCATTGTTTAGAACACTCTAGTTTTCATTCTTATTGTTTTGTGAGTGTTCTCTTTTGCTAGCACTGGGTTTAGCCTTAGTTTTCTTTTCCTTTCAGCTTAGAACTTTTTAGTTCTTCCTTTTGGATTTGTGGGACAAGCTCACTGATCGTTATTTATTATTATTATCTTTGTGAGTTCTTTCAAATAAGTTGGTTTGGATTGGAAAAGAGTAGGAAAGTTCATGCTTAAGTGGTAAAAAGGAGCTTGCTTTTGACTGTGGCTTAGACTTATCATGTCATGCTAAATATTGTTTTGACCTTATGCTTAGTGATTATTGCTGTAGCATGACTTGTTCCAAACAATTGAGATTGCTTAATGTGCCTTGAAAGAATCATGCGTTGTTTTAGCATATAAAAGCATAATATTGTGGTATTCTCCTTTGATGCTTTATTTGGGTTGACTTGGCGCATGCTCACACCATGTTAAGACTATCCCAAGTCACCATAGCCTCTATGAACCTTTAGTTTTCGACTTGTAATATCACTTTATGCTTTAATTAATGATGTTTTGTCACTTTGCATGATTATGGCATTATTGCTCTCTTAGTTGGTCGCTCCCAGTCTTTTGCTAGCCTCCATAACCAAGTACGAGTTCCACTCATACATCCAACTCCAAATAAAACCAAGTTATTCCAAAGAGTCCACCATACCTACCTATTAGCATTTTCTATTCCAAGTATATTCATGTTTTTATCTATCTTCCGAATTAAACTTGTTATGAGAAAACTAGTGATTAAAGCTCTCACAAACTTGATGACACACTTTACTTTTCTTGCCACTAATAAACTTGAACCACTGTGTCATCTATGTTGCATATGCTTGCACTTATACATTGGGAATTAGTAGAACCATGCTGTCATGGGGAACGCTTTCAACACTGCACTTGTACATTGTACCCAGTTGATATCATGCTCTTTTGTTTATGGATGTCGTTGGTGTGAAATGAAAGGGGAGCTTGTAGGTCCATGGAGTTATGTATGTGTGTTAGAGAAACATCTGGGCGGATGGTCTAATCCATGCCTAATCATGGTGGAAACCTGCAGCGTAACCATAATGAGCAATCTATGAAGCATTCTTCTTATAAAAAAGAGATAGAGATTGAGAAAAAAGAAAAAAGATGAGAAAAGAGGAAAGAGAGAAAAAACACCATTTTCCCATGGTAAATAAGAAGATTGCTGAGATGCTTATTGTCTGCTTGCCTTGTCATTTTGATATGGGGATTCTTCCGTATCATCGGGAAAGGGGTACCCCGTTGGCGGTTCTCTATGATACACATGTACTTACTATGATAAGAACTTACAGGTAACTAAACTTGAGTGGCATGAGGAGCAGCCCTCGTATTCAAGGGACATGAGATTGCCAACTTATACTTTGTCAAGCATATACTACATAGTTTGTTCACTTTAAACTTAATCACTTCAAGATGCTTATGATAGGGGCAATGAGAGTTGAAAGCTAATAAGTACCATAATTTTTGAAGCTCTTTATGATACTTGAATCCCTGCTTCCTTCTATGAAGGCCTTTATTTTACTTTTGTGTTGAGTCTCCATCTTCTATCCTTAGGCACCAATTAAGAGAGCATACTTGTCATTCTTAGTTCTATGTGCATTTTCCCAAAACTTATTGATTGATTCATAACTGTGATATTACTTGTTCTTAAATTATTTCTATCTAGTCACCCTTATGAACTTTGAAGGTGTCTTATGAATTTATGTTTTGCTACTCCACAAGGGACAAGCTGAATGTCACTATGCTATGTTTTCTATATGTGAAACAAACAAACGTCTTTCAATACATTGTTATTCATTATCTTTGTTTGTATCCTTTCATGTTACAACATAGTTGCTATGTCTTATTGTTAGAACACTATCTTTCATGTTCATGTTTAGAGTATGTTGATCCTAGCTATCAATGTTTTACAAATACTTTGATCAAGATTGTGTTGGCTGCATGTCATCTCAAAAATTATATTGTTTCTATCGTTTACCTACTCGAAGACGAGCATGAACTAAACTTGGGATGTTGATACGTCCATAACGTATCTATAGTTTTTGATGGTTTTATGCTAATAATATGCTTTTCATACTCTTTTTTATATAAAGTTTATGATTTATTTGGAATAACCTACTAATAGTTGCAAAAGTGCATAATATTCTTGTTTTACACTTTGATGTGTAGGAATTACCAAGAATACAAGTGGAAACCTTGTTGGAGTCAAATTAGGATTTTTCAGAAATCTGTCTCAGAACTCTTTTTGAAGATGACCATGTTTCGGGTCGAAGACAGCGTCAAACGGAAAACTCTTCAACTACAAAGTTGTTGGAAATTTCGCGACAAACGTTCTGGACATAAAATTTAGCTGATTCCGTGTCCGGACGGGTCCGATATGCTCGATTTACTGTAGCCCAAGATGGGGTGACGGGAATCCGAGAAGCTATATAAAGGGAGGAAACCTAATTCGTGTGAAACACCTCCACCCACGAATTTGCAGCCACCAAAGTGACATTTTTGCCTCCCCCATAGATCCCATCTCCATGGTAGAGGGCTCCCAATAAGCCATGAAGGAAGGGGGCTAAGGGGCAGTGCTTCATCTCTCTCTCTATGCATGATCATATTGTGATCATGAGCTTTGTAATCAAGTAGATCTACCTTGCTACTCAAGTGCTTTAATAGATCTCTGCTCTCCCCATGTGTGTGAAAGTGACATCGTGCACACCATGGTGGCACTTAGGCTAGAGATTAAAAATACTTGTTATGAGTTATATTTGGAGTTGGATGTTTCTATGAAATTGTAGTGTTTGTTGGAACTATCTAGAACTCAAGGTAATAGTGTGTGGTTATCTTGATGGGGAAAGCGGACTTTGAGGAGTGCTGTTATAGCCCTACCATGGATTAGAGTGTCCAACCGGAGAGTAGTTTAGAGTAGTATCATAAAGAGAAGATATTTATATGAGAGTGTTCACTAGCGAAAGTATGATCCCTAGGCCTTGTTTCTAAGCATTGAAACACCGTTTGCAACTAGATCTATTACATGTTTGCTTGCTTCTATCTTTATTTCAATTTTCCTTTAGTCTCTTCCACGCCATCAAGCTATTTTCTGGCACCGTTGTCTTTTATCTATACCACTTGTATTTCACTATCTCTTCGCTGAACTAGTGCACCTATACACCTAACAACTGTATTGGGTGTGTTGGGGACACAAGAGACTTCTTGTATCTTGATTGCAGGGTTGCTTGAGAGGGATACCTTTGACCACTTCCTCCCTGAGTTCGATAAACCTTGGGTGATCCACTTAAGAGAAAACTTGCTGCTGTTCTACAAACCTCTGCACTTAGAGGCTCAACAACTATCTACAAGAATAGAAGTGCGTAGACATCAAACCTCTCCCTTGCGTGCTAAGATCCGGTATGGTCCTATAAACCGAGTGAAAGGGCATTTCCTGCCCTAATCATGTTTTGATATTTGTTGTCAACACAAGATAGTTTTTACCGTGTTCCAAGTATTGGAAGTTCATCCGTATAAAGGAACAAGACAGTGTTCTAGTATTTGAAGGACAAGGGTTCAAATTTTCATGAAGAAAAGGTGTTTGTTGGGAGCTTCGGTCTGCTGCCTCCCCTGAGTCCGGAGACTCCGAGGTCTTAGACCGAAAACTCCGGCCAGGTCTCCGGGCAAGTCTTGGGCCCCCCAGGCAAACTCTCTGTATCCAGGTCCGGAGTTGGACCCAGAGTCGAGCGTGCCACCGGAGACTCCGGGCTAGTCTTTGGCCTTGACTCCGGGGTAGTTCGAGAAGCATTTAGTAACCCCCTCCGGAGTCCAGCGCCCACCCCGGAGACTCCGGCCCTCCAGACTGGAGACTCCGGGGTTAGTGATATAGAAACGGCTATTTTTTCTAGGGGGGGGGTATATATACCCCCTTCTTCTCCAAGTGAAGGTTGTGGATTCTACTCTTTCTCCTCCATTAATGTTGAGCTCAAACCTTCTAGATCTCCTCTCTAGCCACTCAAACTTGATGCCCCATGGGGATTTGAGGGAGGAGACCTAGACCTAGCTTTCCACCAAAGGGATATGTGTTTCCCCACCATTTGTGTAAGTTGTTGTTGCTCTAGGATTTTAGGAAACCCTAACTTGAAGAAGTCGCCCTCCATAGCTCATCCTCGTGTGTAAGAGCTTCGAGGTCATCTTGCGAGCCTCCAATTCAGTTGTGGAGAAGTGCCCCAAGGTTTTGTACAAGGTTTCGGTCACCACCTTCAAGGTCACCGCATAGTGGATTGTGTGCTTGCCGCAAGGTAGGTGCTCGGGATAATAGGGTGAGGCCTTTGTGGCGTTGGTGGTGTTAGTACCGCCCACCCCTCCAAAGGAGATGTACTTCCCCTTAAAAGGAAGGAACTTCCAGAAAACATCTCCGTGTCCCCTCTCGGTGATTTCTATCCTTTACTCCTTATTATTGTTGCTTTCTTGCTTGCTTTTCATATAGGTTAAATCACTTAGTTGGGCATCTAGAGAACTTACTTTGTGTCAAGCCTTAAATTGAAAAGAAAATAAAAATTGAGTAGCGCCTATTCAACCCCCTCTAGTCGCTTATACCGATCTTTCAACTGGTATCAGAGCAAGGCTCTCTTCTTTGGCTTAACCGCCTGGGAGAAGTATGAGAGACTCGAAGGGGAGTGAAGTCCCTCCCAATGAACACCCCATCACTAAGAATGAGCTTTCTGCATCTTTGGATACTCTTCGACAAGAGATGAAAGACTTTCTTGAATCATATCTTTGTAAAAAGGAAGTTGTGGTTGCCGACGCCATTGCTAATCCATCAAGTGGCTCCAAACCGGTGGAAAATCCCCATAAGGAATCTCCCATCGATGATGATGGCAACAAGGCTAAAAGAAACCCCATGGGAAACATGCATCCACCACCTAGCTATAATAATGCCCCTCTCCCAATGCCACATATAAATCATCGTGGTCCATCACCTAAGCTTGATGCATCTAATTTTGCCAATTGGAAATATCTAATGCGCTCTCACTTTAAAAGTTCTAGTGTTAATTGATGGCCCAAAATATATCGAGCTCGTTGGGGAACCCCAATAGGAAGGTATGATGAGCACCACAACAAGTTTTCCCTCAGTTATGAAACCAAGGTTATCAATCTAGTAGGAGCAAGGAAACACCTCCAAGGTGTTGCTAGCTGGCCTTTGGCAGGGCGCACTACCGGTGCCAGCAGCAATGTGGAAACCTGCACAACACAACCACAGAACTCTGCCCCCAACTTATAGTGAGGTTGTCAATCTCACCGGTTTTGCTGAAAATAAAGGATTAAACGTATTGTGTGGAAGAAAGTAATAGCTTGTAGAAAGTAAACAGAAAGCAGTAAACAGTTGTAGATTGATGATAAAAGAAAGGACCGGGGTCCATAGTTCACTAGTGGTGGCTCTCCTTAAGATAGATGACATGTTGGGTGAACAAATTACAGCGGGGCAATTGACAAACATCGAGAAAGCAATACATGCATATACTACTCATCTTGACTCCTTTGAGATTCGATTGGGCATTACAACATTATACATAGACCATAATCCAACTGCATCTATGACTAATAATCCACCTTTAGGTTATCATCCGAACCCCCTCCAGTATTAAGTTGCAAGCAACAGATAGTTGCATTACGCATTGCGTGTAAAGTAAACAATATGATTGTTCTATGAACAAAGGATTGTTGTGTTCTCCCTAGTAGAAACAACACATCTAGTACCTTAGAGATTTCTGTCACTTCCCCAGATTACTAGAGGCATGAACCCACTTTTGAGCATAAATACTAACTCTTGGAGTTGCTAGTATCTACTTGGCCAAGATAGCTACTAACAACGGAAAGCATGCAAGATCACAAATAACAAAGACATGATAGAATCAATAATCAATCTGAAATAGCATCTCAATATCCATCAGATCCCCGCAAACACAACATGTAGGATTACAAATAGATGATCTTGATCATGAACGGAGCTCACAAGATCTAAACATGATAGCATAAAGGATAAGAACCCGCCATCTAGCTACTACATGGACCCGTAGTCCAAGGATGAACTACTCACGCATCACACCAGAGGCTTGCATGGTGATGAAGAAGGCCTCCAGGGTGAATTCTCCTCCGGCGGTGTGGGAAGAGCTTGATCCTCCCGATATAGGGATGGAGATGACAGCGGCTATAGACTCTTTCATGGAATTTTGATCGAGTACTTAGGGTTTGTGTATCGGAGGCATCTTATAGGCGAAAGGGGATGCCCTAGGAGGCCACACCACCCCCTGGCGCGGGCCAGGCCTGGCCGCACGGCCAGGTGGTGTGGTGGCCCTCTGGCCCCTCTCTGTCTCATATTCTGGCTCCGTGTCCCCCTCGGTGAAAAACTGACTTTGGCTTTTGTCCCGTCCAATTCCGAGAATATTCATTTTCTGACTTTCCTAGAACTAAAAACATAAGAAAACAGGCAGCTGGCACTGTGGCTCTTGTTAATAGGTTAGTCCAAGAAAGTGTATAGAAAGTACTCCAAAGTGTGGACAAAACATAAGAAAGTAGATAAAACCAAGCATGGAACATCAAAAATTATGGATACGTTAGCAACGTATCATTAATCTTTGGAAGGTTGTGGAGTTCAGCTTATATCCGCACGACCTCTACAACATGACACCCACCGATAAAATCAATAATCAACTCAATGCCACCGTAATGGCCATTCTCCAAGATGCTTTGACTCATGAGAAAATGACTCACATTCGCTCTTATGACACCGCCAAGGATGCTTGGAATGCTCTTCAACGAGTCTATCTTGGCAATGAAAGCATTCACAACTCCAAGTTTTAAGAAATGCACTATGAAGCTGATTCCTTTGTTGGAAAGGAAGATGAGAAGGGTCACGGCCCTTTCGATTGGAATGATTGACCATGGTAGCAGGGGCATGGATGAAAAGTGGATCAAGCGCAAGTTCATGCAAGCCGTCTTGCCCTTCCATAGAGAAATGGCCAACAATATTCACGCAAGAGCGGGCTTCTATGCCATGTCCTCCAATGAAGTGCTAAATGAGTTTGTGGCTCTGGGAATCATGAACAAGACCGGTGATTGTTGGGTCCGCAGCATAGAAAACAAAAAATTTCCTACGGTGTGAACTACACGCCAAGATCTATCTACTAGGTACAAAGCAACGGGTGGACATACATCCAACGAGAACTTACCCTCGAAGACAAAGAGTTTTGTTAACGAGTAGGAACTCGTGGTTGATGTAGTCGTACACTTGCCGATCTCAAGATCGTGAGGAAGTCCCGGCCGCAACTCAGCAGCGCATCAGACTCGCACACATGTTCAAGCCACGGACAACCTCCACCTCCTCGCTCCAGATCCAATGAAGCAGAACTCCTTCTAGACGAAATGCCACCGGGAACATGTATCTCGCTAATTCGAGACCATGGGGGAATTATTCTAGAGGGGGAGAGAGATCCTTCACAAGGAGGTGAAAGGATGAAGGAGGGAATGGGTGGCCTTTTATAGGAGGAGGGGGGGGGGTGCCCCCTCTCTCCATGGCCGGCGCATGGGGGGGGGTGACCCCTCACCTCCCCCATTCATGTGGTGGTAACCCCTCCACATTAAAATGCCTCTTCACATTCCCTTTTAAAGTCTCCACTTTAAATGCATTAAATTTCTCCAAATTTAATGCTCTCTCATTTAATAAAACTCTTTTATTAAATTTATTCAGAATTTTGTTAATTACTTTAATTAACAAACATTCACATATAGCCCCTTGCAATATTTCAATATCACATGTAGAACCACTTTCTGCAATTTCACCCGAAACAATTTCCGGTTTCTATTGAAACAATTCCTGCGCTTTACAATTCTTTAAATCAA
The DNA here is from genome assembly GCA_023614405.1 of Avena insularis. Lineage (NCBI taxonomy): Eukaryota > Viridiplantae > Streptophyta > Magnoliopsida > Poales > Poaceae > Avena > Avena insularis. The sequence continues at coordinate 177,688,383 of CM042686.1, forward strand.
ACATATGTGCTCCAAAATGGTGTCCAGAACTCTTAAGTGTGCCACCCTATGGTTCGTGAATAATGCGTACATGATCGAGACCCTTCTCCGATCAATAATCAGCAATGGACACGGAGATCCGTACTGACTCCTACACATTCAACGATGACTTCTTTGATCGTGAGAACCTTTAACGCTTGTAACTAAATCCCTTTGTCTCTCGATATATTACATGTCCGATATTCGATCATCGGTATCTCCATACCTAGTTTGATCTCGTTACCGACATGCACTCTTTTCTCGTTCCCGTGATATAACATTCTAGTGATCACATCACTTGCTTGCAAGCTATCTTAATGTGATATCACCGAGAGGGCCCAGAGTATATCTATCCATCATCGGGATTGAAAAATTCCACTCTTGATCCATGAGCCTCAACATAACACCTTTGTAGTACTGAACCGGTGTGACGTTTGATGTTATCAAGATACTCTTCCGGTGTTAGCAATTAACATGATCTCATGGTCTAAGGATAAAGATTACTTCGTATGATGTTATAGCAATATAAACATAATGACTTGATCGTAATGCTATACTTTGGATGAATGTTCATCACATCAGTCCACCAATGGTGTGACCTTGTTATTAACAACATCCAATGTCCATGATCAGGAAACCTTGATCATCTTGTTAATCAACAAGCTAGTCTATAAGAGAGGAATAACTAGGAACCCTTTTTGTTTATTAAACACACATGTATTGATGTTTCCTGATCAATACAATTCTAGCATGTAAAATAAACATCTATCATATATAAGGAATATATAACTACAACTTTATTATTGCCTCTCAGGGCATATTTCCTTCAGTCTCCCAGTTGCACTAGAGACAATAATCTAGTTCACATAGTGATAAATCTAACACCCATGGAGTTCTGGTGTTGATCATGTTTTTCCCTAGGGAGAAATTTAGTCAATGGATCTGCTACATTTAGGTCCGTGTGTACTTTACAAATCTTTATATCTCCATCCTTGAAATGCTCGCGGATGGAGTGAAACCGGCGCTTAATATGCTTGGAATTCTTGTGAGACCTCGGTTCCTTTGCGTTGGCTATGGCTCCATTGTTGTCACAATAGATCACCATTGGATCCAACGCACTGGGAACCACACCTAGTTCCGTAATGAACTCTTTCATCCAAACCGCCTCCTGCGCCGCTTCTGAAGCAGCAACATATTCCGCCTCCGTTGTTGATCCAGCCACCACAGGTTGTTTGGAACTCCTCCAACTAACTGCTACTCCGTTTAAGAGAAATACGTATCCGGATTGAGACTTAGAGTCATCCGGATCGGTGTCAAAGCTAGCATCGACATAACACTTAGCGACTAGCTCTTCTTCACCTCCGTATATAAGAAACATATCCTTAGTTCTTCTCAAGTACTTGAGGATGTTCTTTACCGCTATCCAGTGTTCCGAACCTGGATCAAATTGGTACCTACTAGTCAAACTAATAGCATGTGCCACATCCGGTCTCGTACATAGCATGGCATACATAATAGAGCCTAGGGACGAGGCATAGGGGATCTTATCCATCATCTCTCTTTCTTCCACCGTAGCCAGACTTTGAGTCTTACTCAATGTCTTGCCTTGCAACATAGGTAAGAACCCCTTCTTACTTTTGTCCATATTAAACTTCTTTAATATCTTATCAATGTATGTACTCTGCGATAGCCCAATTAGGCGCCTTGATCTATCTCTATAGATTTTAATGCCTAATATATATGACGCTTCACCAAGGTCTTTCATCAAGAATTTGCTTTTTAGATAACTTTTGACACTGTTTAAAAGATCTATATCATTTCCAATCAATAATATGTCATCCACATATAATATCAGAAATGCCACATTGCTCCCACTCACTTTCTTGTAAATACAAGCCTCTCCATAAGTTTGGACAAATCCAAATCTTTGATCACCTCATCAAAGCGGTGATTCCAACTCCGGGATGCTTGCTTCAGTCCATAGATGGATCGCTGAAGTTTGCATACCTTATTAGCATCCTTAGGATCGACAAAACCCTTAGGATGTATCATATACAACTCTTCTTCAATATTACCATTGAGGAACGCAGTTTTGACATCCATCTGCCATATTTCATAATCGAAATATGCAGCAATTGCTAACATAATCCTAACCGACTTAAGCATCGCTACGGGAGAGAATGTCTCATCGTAGTCAACTCCTTGAATTTGTCGAAATCCCTTTGCGATAAGTCGAGCCTTATAGATGGTCACATTACCATCAGCATCAGTTTTTCTTTTGAAAATCCATTTATTCTCAACGGCCTTTCGATCGTGAGGTAAGTCCACCAAGTTCCAAACTTGGTTCTCGTACATGGATTCCATCTCGGATTTCATGGCTTCCAGCCATTTGTTGGAATCCGGGCTCATCATCGCTTCTTCATACGTCGCAGGGTCATCCATTTCATCAACCATGAAATTCACAACAGGATTGCCGTGTTCAGAGCTGCACATGTCTGCTTGACTGCGAGGTTCGGTAGTGTCCTCTTTCGAAGTTTCATGATCATTATCATTAGCTCTCTCTTCATCAGGTGAAGTCAACTCCGAAACAACTTCCGGTGCTATGCCACTCGCCATTCCATGAAGAGAAGGTTCAATAACCTCTTCGAGTTCTACCTTCCGACTACTCACACCTTTCGCGAGAAACTCCTTCTCAGGAAAGGATCCATTCTTGGCAACAAAAACCTTGCCCTCGGATCTGTGATAGAAGGTATACCCACTTGTTTCCTTAGGGTATCCTATGAAGACGCATTTTTTCGCTTTGGGTTCGATTTTATCTGGTTGAAGTTTCTTCACATAAACATCGCATCCCCAAACTTTAAGAAATGACAGCTTAGGTTTGTTTCGAAACCATAATTCATACGGTGTCGTTTCAACGGATTTAAATAGTGCCCAATTTAAAGTGAATGCAGCTGTTTCCAGTGCTTAACCCCAAAATGACAGTGGCAAGTCAGTCAGAGACATCATAGATCGAACCATATCCAATAAGGTACGATTACGACGTTCCGACACACCATTACGTTGTGGTGTTCCGGCAGGCGTGAGTTGTGAAACTATTCCACACTCTTTCATGTGTGTGCTAAACTCTTAACTTAGATACTCTCCTCCATGGTCAGACCGTAGAAATTTGATCTTTCTATTATGGTGATTTTCCACTTCATTCTGAAATTCCTTGAACTTTTCAAAAGTTTCAGACTTGTGTTTCATCAAATAGATATACCCGTATCTACTCAAATCATCCGTGAAAGTAACAAAATAACGATATCCACCTCGCGCCGACACACTCATTGGTCCACACACATCAGTATGTATGATTTCCAATAGATCTGTCGCCCATTCCATTGAACCGGAAAACGACGTTCTAGTCATCTTGCCCATAAGGCATGGCTCACATGTATCAAATGATTCAAAATCAAGTGATTCCAAAAGTCCATCAGAATGGAGTTTCTTCATGCGTTTAACGCCAATATGACCTAGACGCAGTGCCACATATATGTAGACATATCATCATCAAGTTCAATCTTTTTAGCATTAACATTATGAATGTGTGTAATATTACTATCGAGATCTATCAGAAATAAACCATTCAACATAGGTGCATGACCATAAAAGATATCATTCTTATAAATCGAACAACCATTGTTTTCAGATTTAAAGGAATGACCACTTTGCATCAAACACGATCCAGATACAATGTTCATGCTCAGTGCAGGCACTAAATAACAATAATTTAGGTTTATAACTAATCCCGATGGCAAATGGAGAGGTAGTGTCCCGACGGTGATCACATCAACTTTTGATCCATTGCTGACCCGCATCCTGACCTCATCCCTTGCTAGTTGCCGCTTGTTCTGTAGCCCCTGAACCGAGTTACATATATTAGAAACCGATCCCGTATCAAATACCCAGGTGCTACTGCGAGTACTAGTCAAGTACACATCAATAACATGTATATCACATATACCTTTGTTTTCCTTGCCGGACTTCTTGTCCACCAAATACTTGGGGCAGTTGCGCTTCCAATGGCAAGTCCCCTTACAATAGTAGCACTTGGTGTCAGACTTAGGGCCAGCTCGGGGTTTCTTTTCAGGAGTGGCAACAGACTTGCCACCCTTCTTTCCCTTGTGCTTGCCTTTCTTGTCTTTCTTGAAACCGGTGGTCCTATTGATCATCAACACTTGATGTTATTTCCTAATCACCACTTCTGTAGTCTTAAGCATTGAAAGAAGCTCGGGAAGAGTCTTCTTCATGCCCTGCATATTATAGTTCATCACGAAGCTCTTGTAGCTAGGTGGCAGAGATTGGAGAACATGATGTATGCCTAAGTCAATGGGAATCGTTATTCCCAAGGACACAAGCTTATCGGCGCATCTACATTTTGAGTACGTGCTCACTAACGGAGCTGTTTTCCTCCATCATGCAGCTAAAGAACTTTTCTGTAGCATTATAACTCTCTATGGCAGCATGGGTATCAAAAATCATTTTCAATTCTCCCATGGTATCAAAGGCATTGCCATTTTCGAAACGCTTTCGAAGTTCTGGCTCTAGCCCATACAGTATGCCGCAATGAACTAAGTTGTGGTCCTCCTGACGAGTCACATAGATATTCTTTTCCTCGTCAGGGGCATCAGGAGCTGGTGGGGGGCCTAGCAGCGCATCTAGCACATATTGCTTTTGTGCAGCAGTGAGGAGAATCCTCAAATTCATAGCCCAGTTGGTGAAGTTGCTACCATTCGCAGCAAGTTTCTCTTTCTCCATGAACACATTGAAATTAAAAGCAGGTGGTGCCATCTACAACAGAATTTGTAAAGTTTATTTAGACTAAGTTTATGATAGATTGAGTTCAACTAATCCAAATTACTAATGAACTCCCACTCAAAAACGACATCCCTCATGTCCTTTTGGTGATTACATGAACCAAATCCACTACACCAAGTCCGATCATCACGTGAGTTGATGTAGCTTCAAAGGCGAGCATCTATATGGGCATCATATCAACTATATGACTCATGCTTAACCTTTCGGTCCGTGTTCCGACGCCATGTCTTTACATGCTAGGCTCGCCAAGTAAGAACCTTAGTATTCGCGTGTGTAAAACTGTCTTACACCCGTTCCTATGAAAGCGTAGATTCGAGTACACCCGATCATCACGTGATGTCTCGAAACACGATCCACAGAACGGTGCATACTTAAGGAAGAACACATTTTTATCTTGATATCTAAATGAGGGATCATCTTATAATGCTACCAAAAGCGCCAAACTAGCAGTATAAGATGCAAACATCTAATGTGTAAAGTGAGATGATATGATCCATGCATTTGATCTCTATCACTTGCATCGTGGTATGATCTCTATCATTCCTTTGTGTGTAAGGCCAAGGTCTATGGAACTTACACGTTGAGTGTGTTGTAAGAGTATCTATCATACATCTACTTACAACAATACCATATCAATACACTAGCCCAGCAACGATCTAAACTAGACGCCTCTAATTTATCAATTGCAAGTTTTACGTGGCTTAGGGCTTTCGGAGATAGAACCATTCTCACCTACGAACATGAACCACAACGAGGATGACTAAGTTATTAGCAACTCGTTGTAAATCAGATATTTACTATAGTAGGAGAGACAGACACCCGCCAGCCACTTATGCAAAACAAGTTGCATGTCAGTCGTGGAACCGGTCTCATGTACGATGACATGTAAGGTTGGTCCGGGCCGCTTCATCCCACTATGCCACCAATATACAAAATACATAGAAGATGCAATAACATGATCATCATCGCCCACATATAAACATATGTGTACTACCCATGCAAAGCACCTACACATAGATCAGGCTCTGATACCACTGTTGGGTCCGCATCATAGAAAACAAAAAATTTCCTACGGTGTGAACTACACGCCAAGATCTATCTACTAGGTACAAAGCAATGGGTGGACATACATCCAACAAGAACTTACCCTCGAAGACAACGAGTTCTGTTAATGAGTAGGAACTCGTGGTTGATGTAGTCGTACACTTGCCGATCTCAAGATCGTGAGGAAGTCCGAGTGCCGCAACTCAGCAGCGCATCCGTACTCGCACACACATTCAAGCCACCGGACAACCTCCACCTCCTCGCTCTAGCAATCCAGCGGAAGCAGCAACTCCTTCCAGACGAAATGCCACCGGGAACATGTATCTCGTTAATCCGAGACCATGGGGGAATTATTCTAGAGGGGGAGAGAGATCCTTCACAAGGAGGTGTAAGGATGAAGGAGGGAATGGGTGGCCTTTTATAGGAGGAGGGGGGGTGCCCCCTCTCTCCATGGCCGGTGCATGGGGGGTGACCCCTCACCTCCCCCATTCATGTGGTGGTAACCCCTCCACATTAAAATGCCTCTTCACATTCCCTTTTAAAGTCTCCACTTTAAATGCATTAAATTTCTCCAAATTTAATGCTCTCTCATTTAATAAAAATCTTTTATTAAATTTATTCAGAATTTTGTTAATTAATTTAATTAACAAACATTCACATATAGCCCCTTGCAATATTTCAATATCACATGTAGAACCACTTTCTGCAATTTCACCCGAAACAATTTCCGGTTTCTATTGAAACAATTCCTGCGCTTTACAATTCTTTCGTCTGAAACATATGTGCTCCAAAATGGTGTCTGGTAACTCTTAAGTGTGCCACCCTACGGTTCGCGAATAATGCTGACATGATCGTGACCCTTCTCCGATCAATAATCAGCAGCGAGACCTGGAGATCCGTACTGACTCCTACACATTCAACGATGACTTCTGTGATCGTGAGAACCTTTAACGCTTGTAACTAAATCCCTTTGTCTCTCGATATATTACATGTTCGATATTCGATCATCGGTATCTCCATACCTAGTTTGATCTTGTTACCGACATGCACTCTTTTCTTGTTCCCGTGATATAACATTCTAGTGATCACATCACTTGCTTGCAAGCTATCTTAATGTGATATCACTGAGAGGGCCCAGTATATCTATCCGCCATCGGATTGACAAATTCCACTCTTGATCCATGAGCCTCAACATAACACCTTTGTAGTACTGAACCCATCTTTATAGTCACCTGTACGTGTGACGTTTGATGTTATCAAGATACTCTTCCGCTGTTAGCAATTAACATGATCTCATGGTCTAAGGATAAAGATTACTTCGTATGATGTTATAGCAATATAAACATAATGACTTGATCGTAATGCTATACTTCAGATGAATGTTCATCACATCATTCCACCAATGGTGTGACCTTGTTATTAACAACATCCAATGTCCATGATCAGGAAACCTTGATCATCTTGTTAATCAACAAGCTAGTCTATAAGAGAGGCATAACTAGGAACCCTTTTTGTTTATTAAACACACATGTATTGATGTTTCCTGATCAATACAATTCTAGCATGTAAAATAAACATCTATCATATATAAGGAATATATAATAACAACTTTATTATTGCCTCTCAGGACATATTTCCTTCACCGATGATGCTCTTGCTCGTGCTTGGAGAATGGATTCACCCACTCTTGCTTTGAAGGCCAAGGCTCATGTCTATGAAGCAGAAGTTGATTCGTTAGGAATGATAGAAGGAGATGACGAAGATATCAAGTGTGCTCTTGATGAGAAATTGGAATTAGTCTCAAGAAGGTTTTTGAAAAACCAAGGAAAGGGCAATTCATCAAGGAATACCACAACTAGTGCAAGACCCAAGTTGAGATCATGTTACAATTGTAGAGAATCCAACCACTTCATCGCCGAGTTCCCATATGAGAAGAGAGAAGACCATGGAGGAAGGATCATTTTGAAATCCAAGTTTAAGCCCACTCCAAACAATAACTTCATCAAGAAAGTCCCAAACAAGAACTTCGGAAGCAAGAACTTCCCCAAAAAGAAGGAGCCACAAAAATATGTGTTGGTGGCCCATGAAGAATATGAAGAGAACAATGAGATTGATAGTGATGATGAAGATGATGGAGAGATTGTGGGCGTGGCCGCCATTGCCACAATTTCCACCACTTCCACTACTACTACTACCATAACCTCTTCATCAACATCTCTCTTCGACTCTCCCAATGAGAACAAGTGCGTCACCGAGCCTACATGTCTAGTGGCTACTACTACATCAACCTCCTCACCGACATCCTTCTTTTACTCTCCAAATGAGGATAAGATCATCACTAACCTTGCATGTCTCATGGATAAAGCCTCCACGGTAACTCCTCCACCCACTATTCCTCCTTCTATTGATGCATCATCATATGATGATGAAATGAGTCTCAAGATTAAGAAGGAAGTAGTGGAATCCACTAGTTGCTTGGATAACTTGGTAGGAGAAGCCAAGGTATGTGTTGAGGCTCTCTTGAGTCAACTAGGTGAAGCACATTATATCATTGACGAGAGAAATGACTCCATCTCAGAGATGTTTGGGCATGCTAGGGAGGCCGCCATGGAGGTAGCTGCCTTGACCGATGCTCTTGAGGAAGAGCAAAGTAAAAGAGTTACCCTACAAGAGAAGTATATTGCTCATGAAGAATCCTTTAACTTAAATATCTCTAAAATTGTTAAAGAACGCGACCATGATCTTACTCTATCTAATGTTCTTAAAAAGGAAAAGCTCGAGTTTGGTGTTGGTCATGATAAACTGAATGAAAGTTTTGAGAAACTCAAGAAGGGACACGAGGCCCTATTGAGAAAATTCTCTACTCTTTCAAACTCACATGAACAACTTCAAACTCAAGTAACAAAAGATGTTTCAACCATGCCAACTAGTATTGCTTCATGTTTTACTAACCCTTGTTGTGAGCATGGAAATATTCTCGAGCAGAACAAGAAGTTGAAAGCTACAATTGAGAAAGGCCTTGTCTCATGCATCCAAGGTGAGAAAAGTCTAAATGACATTTTGAGTAATAAAAGGGACAATGTGACTAAGGAGAGACTTGGGTTTGCATCCAAGTCAAAGAAGAAGAACAAGGGTAAGAAGAAGAAGAATAACTTGTCCTCTCCCACGTCCAAAATGATTACTTTTGTGAAGGAGGGGGAGATGGCAAAAGAGAAGGAACCAAGTTTCATTAAGAATGGTGGTGAACCATCTCATAATGATTTTGCGGGAAAATATAACCCATCCTATGTTCTTATGAAATCTTATGATGGTCATGTCTATGCTAAATATGTCGGAACCTCTTATGGTGATGATTACCATTAGGCCATTTGGGTTCCCAAGATTCTTGTGACTAACAAACGAGGACCCATCCAACAATGGTTACCTAAAACCAAGCATTGATTTCTTATAGGGCTATGCTTCTAGTGGAAGAAAATGGGTGGTTGATAGTGGTGCCACAAGTCATATGACCAGAAGCAAAGAGATGCTTGATGAGACGAGACCTAATACTTCCAATGTGTGTGTCACTTATGGAGATGGATCAACCTCTAAGGTATTGGGTTTGGGTAAGGTAGTGGTCACACCATATATATCCATTGTGGACATTATGCTTGTCAAAACCTTTTCATATAATTTACTTTTCGTTCATCAACTCACGCTTATGGGCTTTAATGCCTACTTTACCCCTAAGGTTGTGGTTCTCATGTGGAGCAAGACTCTCTCTCTATAGACTTTGTTGGGTACGCCGAGAATGGTTTGTATGTGGTAGATTTCGATAAGAAACCCACACCTACCGCGACGTGCCTAATGGCTAAAGGTGACGTGGGATGGCTTTGGCATCATCGTATTGCCCACGTCAACATGAGGTCTTTCCAAAGCCTCCATACGAGAGGCCACATCCTTGGTTTAAAAGATAACATGCGTTTTGTCAAAGATCTTGTGTGTAGGGTATGCATTGAAGGGAAGCTCCATGAGACGGCACACCCCCAACTACAACCATCTATTCCGCTGGGATCTTGGAGCTCCTTCACATGGATCTCTTTGGTCCTCCATCCTTTCATAGTCTTGGGGGGAAGAAGTATTGTTTGGTTATTGTTGATGACTACTCAAGATACACATGGCTATATTTGTTCAAGAAGAATAGTGAGACTCAACAAATCGTCATCAACTTTTCCAATGAAGTGCAACGTCAACATAATAAGAAGATCTTGGCAATAAGAAGTGACAATGGTACCGGGTTCAAGAACTACACCTTAGATGAGTTTATTGGTGATGAGGGTATCAAGAATCAATATTCCTCTCCTTATACCCCTCAACAAAACGGTGTGGCAGAAAGGAAGAACCGGACTCTAATGGATATGGCAAGAACCATGATTGCGGAGTTGAAGTCTCCATATAACTTTTGGTCTGAAGCTATCTCAACCGCATGTCATATTGCCAACCGGGTTTATCTTTGCAAGAATTTGGATATGACTCCATATGAGATCCTCACCAGCAAGAAGCCAAGTATCCACTACCTTCGAGTGTTTGGGTGCAAGTGCTATATTCTCAAGAAAGGTAACCGGTTATCTAAATTCGAGACTCATACTATTGAAGGTATCTTTGTTGGCTATGCATTGGACTCTCACACCTATAGGATCTATAACAAGTCCACCAGGCAAGTTATAGTGTCCTCTAACGCGAAGTTCGATGAGCATAATGGCTCCCAAGTGGGGCAAATTGATCTTGATGATGTAGGTGATGAAATTCCTCCTCAATCCATAAGAATGGGTGTGGGATTTTTCGCCCTGTTGAGGAACCCCTTGTGGTGGAAGGAGAAGGACAATGCTCTACTCAAGTGGAGGATTTACCTACACTAGATCTACATCAATCCCATAGCCACCTAGATACCATTGTTGAATAGATAGCTCATGATCAAGGTCAAGGTCAAGTAAATGATGGGTGTTCTTCACCCCATAATGACCAAGGTCAAGCTCATGAGGATGGACAAAGTCAGAATGTCGAGCAAGCTCAATTTCAAGGTCAAGACGAGGATCAAAATAGTGGTGATGACCAAGTAGCTTCTCAAGAATCCATGGAGGAAGCTCATGCTCATCGTCAAGCAAGGCGGATCGCCAAGCTCATCTGAGAAGGAATTACTCTTGAAAATGTTGTTGGTGATCTTGAAAGGGGCATTTCTACTCGTAACCAAGTGGCTAACTTTGTTGGCCACAATAGTTTCATTTCTTGTGTAGAGCCCCAAAAGGTGTATGAAGCACTTGAAGACCCGGATTGGCTTGATGCCATGAATGAAGAACTTCACAACTTGGAGCGCAACAAAGTGTGGTCATTGGTGGAGAGACCCAAGGAGTGCCATAATGTCATCGGAACAAAGTAGATCTTCAAGAACAAGGAAGATGCGAATGGGATGGCTATTCGCAACAAGGAAAGATTGGGGGCTCAAGACTTCTACCAAGTCGATGGTATCGACTACCTAAAACACTACCCCCATTGCCCGTCTTGAATCAATTCGTATCTTGCTTGCATATGCATCTCATCATAACTTTAAGTTACAAAAAATGGATGTTAAAAGTGCATTTCTTAATGGTACCTTAAATGAGTTGGTGTATGTCAAGCAACCTCCGGGTTTTGAGGACCCCAAGTTTACAAACCATGTCTACAAACTTGATAAGGCACTCTATGGTCTTAAACAAGCTCCACGTGCATGGTATGAGCACCTTATAAAGTTGTTGGTAGACCGTGGTTTCTAAGTTGGGCTAATCGACTCCACTCTTTTTACTAAGAGAGTTGGAGGAAACTTGTCATATGTCAAATTTATGTTAATGATATTATCTTTGGTTCTCCTAACAAAGCTTTCAATGATGTCTTTGCTAAGATAATAACCGATGAGTTTGAAATTTCTATGATGGGGGAATTGCAATTCTTTCTTGGCTTTGAAGTGAAGCAGGTAATTGGAGGTATCTTCATTAATCAAGCCAAATACATTGAAGATATGCTCAAGAGGTTCAAGTTGATGGATTTAAATGGATCCAAGACTCCCATGCCCCTCAAGTGTGATCTCACTCTCGATATTAAGGGTAAAGATGTGGATCAAAAGGTATATCTATCTATGATTGGATCTTTCCTTTATCTTTGTGCATCTAGACCGGATATCATGTTAAGCGTGGGTATTTGACATGGTTTCAAGACGCCCCAAAAGAAAGCCACCTTGTGGTGGTCAAGCGAATCTTTCGATATTTAGTTGATACCCTAAACTTTGTCTTATGATATCCCAAGGGCTCAAGCTTTGTTCTTCATGGTTTCACGGATTCGGATTGAGTAGGAGACAAAGTTGGAAGGAAATCAACCTCCGGGGCTTGCCAATTCCTTGGTAGGTCCTTAGTGTGTTATTCATCAAAGAAACAAAATTGTGTCTCCTTGTCTTCTGCTGAAGCTAAGTATATTGCGGATGCTAGTTGTTATGCACAGTTGTTATGGATGAGGCAAACTTTAAAGGATTATGGTGTCACTTGTGACAAAGTGCCTCTTCTTTGTGATAATGAAAGTTCTATCAAGATCACCTACAACCCGGTGCAACACACAAGAACCAAGCATATTGATATTCGTCATCACTTCATCCGGGAGCATGTGAATAATGGAGATATTTACCTCTCTTATGTTAGCACCGAGAAGAATCTTGCGGATTTATTCACCAACCCCTTGATGAGAACAGATTCCGAGAGTTAAGGCATGATCTAAATATCATTGATTCAAGTAATGTGGCTTAAGACCATGCACCCATACCCATGCATTCATATGTTAACCTATCTAGATGTAGGCATGGATATAGGCGGAGTGCGGTCCTAATTGATTGGACCATCCCTCCCCACGTTATGCCCAAAGTAAGAAAATCATCCTCTTTATATCATTTTGTGATATGTGAGCTTCAATGACGAGTTTTGGTAATGGACCCAAGATATATCTTCGTGGTGCCAAGCCAAGTACACTCAAACATGGTGGCCTCGGCCACCGAACCACACATTGGTGTGTGTCTAGGTGTTCTTTGCATCCTTGATGGCTCTTTTTCTTCTATGGTTGTTTGTGTCTTCCTTGGCTCTTCATCTAGTTGTCGTATGCCATTTTTAATTTATTTTTGCATGTCTTCCTTGAATCTGGCGTTTTCTGGCAGTGGAGGCCAGAGACTCCGGGGTCTGACCCCAGAGACTCCGATGGCCCAGAGACTCCGGCCTAGCGGTTTCTCCCACGATTTGAGTAGATAGTCAGGGTGGGGGTAACTCCTAGTTACTCCTCTCCACCCCCGACTCCCTTCTCACCTCACCCACCCGCTCCCTCCTCCGCCCGTCGCTGTCGGGGCTTCCTCTGTCCTGGATAAGCCACCACCGCCAGCTTCCGCCTCTTCTCCCCACCATCGGCCCTTCTCACTGCCGTCAAGGATCCATCCCCATGGATCAAGGTGCCCCCTCCTCTCTTTCTCTGCATAGGGTTTCCTGGGTAAACTTGAGCAGGAGTAGGATCTGTCCACCGTCGGCGGATTCGAACCTGGGTAAACTTGTGTCATCACCGTCCCGGAACCCTGTACGACTCACACTGTCTCTTCCACATGCCTCGAGGACCGCCTCATGGCGTACTTTTACTTAATCCGACGATAGTTGGCACCCACCATGGGGCAAGTGAGCTTCGGATCTGTGTTCCGAGCAGAATCTGCAAGACGATCACCGTCGGTCGCATCCTCTATGCCAGTGATGTCACTCTCATCGTTCTCAATGAGACCTCGATTCCGGCTAGGGAGGCCATGACTACCTACACCATCATGTCTTTCAGTGAGATCAATGTTTACATCAGTTTCGCTGAACCTGCCCCGCCCACCCCAACGGTGATGATAGAGGTAGAAGAAGCTTCCGCGTCCACTTTGTCCGTGGAGGTGGCAGAGTTCCGGATCCTAGAAAACCCTAATCCCACCTAACCCGCACCTGACATGGAGATAGTGGAGAAAGCTGAGCCTGAAGCAGATCTTACTGTGAACGTCGAATCTGGAGTGGATCTCCCTAGCAGGGTCGTATCCCAGATCGATCTTCCCAGCAAGATCGAAACTCAGGAGGAACAAAGCAACAACAACTCTATTTCCGGCTCTGCCAATGCCGGAATGGAGCAACCATTCCTAAGGCACACGTTGAGGCGTATGATGCTGCACGACGCAAGCATGGATGAGATTCTCAGGACCATTAGATGTTTCGAGGAAGCCCACGAGGAAAGTTGCAACTACCTCAGGACACACGCGTCGCACTTTTTTGGATACGTTGGATCCGGATCCAGCTCTGCTGATGCTGGAGACAACAAGGACTCGGTGCTAGAGGCGATCGGAACAAACACCGACTTACCGGCATCTTCGGATGATTCAATGATGTCGGCGGATTTTCGAAAGTTCTCCGAGGAATATGAAGAGGAATTCAACTCCAAAGCTACAGATGGAGGAGAAGCCATGGACGAAGGATCCAGAGAAAACTCTCCCAAATTGCAGGATGATATGGATCTCGGATATAATACCGATGTACAGATGTCCGAAAGTACTGATCGGAGCTTGACTCCAGGAAACGGACCCAAAGCCGTATTATCTACCAGCGCTGCCAAGAAGGCAAGGAAGAAGAACAAGAAGAAGACTCCAGCAAAGGATCCTCTAGCTGAGGAGGCAATTGCCAAAGAATACAAAGAAGACTCGGATGGAGATCTAATCCCAGACGAGCCAAAGGAAACTCTGGTGGATGAACATGTGGTTACCCCTGGTGCACGTAAAATCATCGAAGACGCGCTAACTACGCCAATCCCTACCGCTGCAGATCTTACACCTGTAGAACTGGAAGATAGGGCCCAAGCCCTAGAAGCGGATCGCCAAGTACTCCTGGATGAAGCTAACAATATCCTGGAGTAGAAGAAGCGCATTGCATATGCAGGGCAGTTCAACTCCCTGCATCCTCAAAAGACCCGGAACACCCCTATACGGGCTAACAAATATCCAGAAGTCCACAAGACCCTCTTTGAGGAAGGTGACGCCATAAAGGGAGAACCTCGACTCGACAATAAGGGAGATCTAGTGTATGGAACACCAGTAGAAAACACTGCTGCAGCCCGAGATATCCTGGCAAACAATCCAAACCTAGACGAAGTACAGATAGGCATGAAACTTAGCAAGACTTAGTGTCCTTCGACAATTGATGAGCGAAGTCGTATGAGTGCGATTATGTATGCTTTTGCAGTCGGATCCATCATGTATGCTATGATTTGTACTAGGCCGGATGTTTCCTATGCTCTAAATGTTGTGAGAAGATACCAGGCTGACCCTAGAGAGATCCACTAGGCAGCGACTAAAAATATCCTTAAGTACTTGAGAAGGACTAATGCTATGTTCCTAGTTTATGGAGGTGAGGATGAACTCAGTGTAAGGGGTTACATGGATGCGTGTTACCTCACTGACACAGATGATTCTTGTTCGCAATCCGGATATGTGTTTGTGATAAACGGAGGGGCTGTGAGCTGGAAGAGTTCCAAGCAAGAGACGATGTCTATGTCTATGACAAGGGCTGAGTATATTGCTGCCTCGGAGGCAACAAAGGAAGCCGTTTGGATGAGGAATTTCCTCATGGATCTTGGTGTGGTTCAGGGCTTGTCCAATCCGTTAGACGTGTATTGTGACAATATTGGTGGTATCGCACAATCCAAGGAACCTAGACAACACCAGAAGAACAAACATATAATCATGCGGTACCACCTGATTTGTCAGTTCGTGGATTGTAACACCCTCGAATCGGCCCTATGCAAGTTTTAGCCCTTTCCACCAAACCCGCATAGAAACGATTCAAGGACGCCCACTAGGCACTTTCGTGCGGGTGGAAAACAAAGTAATACCATTACACAATAGTCCTCGATGGGACCCACAGAACAGATGTATATACAACACGACTCAACGAGTCAAGAATACAGATATACGATAAAAAGATCCAAATCACCATGAAAACGATACCGCGTCCAAGTACGGACAAGATGCAAATGGGGCTAAGAGCCCTGAAGAATAACCAATGGCGTCCATAACCCTGCCTAGGCCAAGCCGGAAGGGTAACCCTGCTAACGACGTCGATCTCAAACCTGCTAAAACAAAAGGGGTGCCGACAAAGGGCAAAGGAAAAAGAGGAGCGTCAGTACTGAGGCCAGTACATGGCGAGGCTAGAATTCGGCGGCTCTAGCCTACATAGGTATGGTGGGCTGAAGCGGCAGCACAGCGGCACTAAACAACCTATAGAGACTCGATACAACTGGCGGTTATCAGAGAGGGATAAGAAAGACCTATTCGGATCTAACCTCAAGCTAACACCAAACAAACCCATCATGGTATTTCCCCCTCGAGACCAAACGAGGAAGTCGGACCAAGGAACTCACACAGTTGGCAATTTTACTCATTCCGTTATAGTTGCAGCAGTTACTAATCAGATATAGATAGCACGAGTCATCCTAGAGCATAAGTAGTGGGCAGTTTTAATTACCATTCCGTTCTAGTTGGAACATTTACTAGTCAGATATAATTGTCCTGAGGAATCCCAAAACCTAGCAGCTGTTGGCACTTTTATCACATTCCATTGGAGTTGCAATACTTACTAGGCAGGTATAGTATGACACAGATCACCACAGATCCGCCAGTTGTTGGCATTTTTAATATCCATTCTGTTATAGTGAGACTGATTTCTAGTCACACATTAAGTCAAATTTATAGCACTACTTTAGTTATGCTTGTCTATGATCGAGATACTGTGCTCCAAGTCGTCCATAACCGCGGACATGGCTTTCAGAAAGTTTTACCCTGCAGGGGTGCACAAATAGCAACACACACTCGATCAACCTCTGAAAAACCTACTCAAAACTCAACGAGGCTTTCACGACAAAGCGATCATAGGATTCATAAAATATTTTAGGGGGACACCCCACTAAGCTACCCGCAACGAAGTTGGCCGGTTCCGGAACGGACCCAGGGTTTGCGAGAACGGCTGTAAACGACTGGGAACCCGAAAGTGTGACTGGGCTTGTCGATACCGCGAAATCGTGCCGTGATCCAAAACAGTACAGGTGGTCCACACACAATCATAAATAAAGCAGTAAAGCATGTCATAAGTACATGATAGTAATAAAGCCCCAAACTACTTTGTGGCCCCAAGAAATAGAAATGAATCAAGCTCTGGCTCAGGGGGGTCCATAAGGCCTCCCGGATGTGGATAGTGCGAATAGTCAAGGAACAGGTATCAAGTACTCGGGGTCATACGGGACACAAGTGAGCGTGGAAGAACCAAATAACATCTATTGCCCACCGATGCCTCTGCATTAGTTATATCTAGCAATTTAATAGTTGTGTTTAAAGTCATGATCATCTCCACCATAAACATCTGCTAGCATTCCAACAACTGTGGTACTTGACAACACGAGGTCGCACCTGAGCAAGCAACTATGACTCGCAAGGCCAGCTATCTACCAAACACAGGTAATAGGAGGTGTCCAAGGCAATATAGAGGCTGCACGGGATATAACTGGTGTACGGAAACTAAAGCATCGCGACACAGATAGCAATAGATCAACAGGAGGAAATAAAGACTATAAATGCAAAACAGGTAGAAGGGGGAGAGATGCTTGCCTGGGGAAACACTGCCGAAGAATCATATCCGGAGAACTTGTCCATACTCGCATCCACTCATCGGCCTAATCCGCGAAGAAGCAAACACTAGAAGAAACACCGGATGCAATATTTAATACTACGGCAGACGATCCGGCATGATTATGATATGATGCATGGCATGGCACAGATGCAGTGCAATTAGGCAGTATTAAGCGGAACCGGGGTCCCGACAATTAATTATAAGGTTCAAGTTATTTAGAACCCCCGCAATTTAAATGTTGGATTAACAGGGGAAAACATGGCATCGGTTCGCTACACCAATTTAAATGGAGTCCGGAATAAGACTAGAATAGCCCGCATATAGACTCCATATTTAATTATGAGGTGAATCGTCATAATGCCCCCAAACCACAGACAAGTGTGCATGCATGAACAATTTATATGCAACAGTTTTATATATAGCCTTTATAAAATAGGGGCTCGGGAAAAGGTTCACACATATGGGTTCGGAAGATCTTGGTTCCGGGGGTTCGGGAGGGGGAGGGGGTTCGGTCTTAGGGTTCGACGGGGACAGCGAGGTTCGGGTACAAGATGGAGAACTTGTCGTGACGCGATGGAGAACTTGGGTGCCAAGCGGTCGATCTTGTCGTCGATGGCGAACTTGAGTGGATCGGGTACCGGGGTCTTCGAATCTGTGTAGACGGTCATGGCGTCCGGGAGGAAGTACTTGGTGGTTCCGAGAAGGAGGTCTTGTCGCATCCGATGGATCGGTCCTCAGGGTCGAAGAACTTGATGCGCCAGGGTTCGGTCTTCGGATCTTGGTCGGGTCGTCGATAGATCTTGGTGTCCAGGGCTGCTCCGGGTCTGGGGGTATCGACGCTCCGAAAGGTAGATCTTGTAGATGGTTCCTCGGGTCTTGTCTTGTGTCGGTCTCGTTTGCTATGTTCAATTGTGGTCTTGTCGGTGGTCGATCTTGACTTGCCGGTGGAGGTCGTGGCACCTCTTGGCGTCGGTCGAACTTGATGTAACCCGTGTATAGGTTGGGGATGTTATGGTCATCGCTGTCGTACTGGCACCACAACAGCAACACCGGCACTCCAATATTCACGCCTGCACAGAAGAGCCACAAGAGGCCACGGGACACGCTCGACAACAGGAGGCGGGCCCGCGCGCTTGGGCACACACATGGTCGAGGTGGCCACCGGGGTCGAAGGGGCTGGGAACGGCGGCCACAGACATGGCGATGGAGGAGGGCCTCGCAGATGATGCAGGGCGACCAGAGAGGAGGGCGAGACCGGGGCGCTAGGGACGAGCTCGGTTGGCGACCGTGCGCGGTGAGCGGTAGTGGAACGGTCGGACGGCGCTGCTGGCGAGGATCCCATGACGGTGGTGAGCTCGGGCCGCGGGAGGAGGACGCGAGGCGGCGTGCTAGGGAGAGGAGCGGCCGGAGACGCGGGGTAGGTCGGAGCGGAGGGGGCCGAGTCGGAGGCGCGAGGAGAAGGGCGCCCGACGGCGGGTCGCAGGCGACGCGAGGGGGCGGCGCTCCCACGCATGGAGGAGGCGGTGGCCCGCGAGCTTGCTGGTGGCCGCCGAGGTCATGCTATGGATGCGAGCCGTGGGACGTGCGCGGGGTCGAGGAGTAACGGAGGAGGGCGCGACCGGCCGGCGAGGCTGTGGCTGGCGGCGGGCGGCACGCGCGGAGGGCGAGGCATCGGGGTAGGTGGCCGGTGATAAATGCGAGAGAGAGGAGGGAGGCGGTCGGCGGAGCAAGGTGGGGAACGCAGGGAGAGAGAGGGCGACGTGGACGGGTTGGTGGCCCTAGGGGCGCGGGGCCAGGGGATGGCGACAAGTGCGGAGTAGGGCCAGGCGGTTGGTGGCCCTGTGGTGACGCAGGAGTGCGCGCCCAGGTGGCAGTTGGTCGGGGGTGCAGGCGGTGCTGGGCGGGAAAACATAGGAGGGGAGGGAGTTGGGGGTGAGGTGGCGCGATGTGAGGAGTGTACGCGTGTGTGCGTGGCAGGCGGGTGGCCAAGAGGTGAGGAGGTGGCGTGCAGGGAGTGGAGGGAGTGAGGTGGAGGGGTGGAGGAAGTGGCTGGGTAGAATAGGGTTGGGTAGATCAGGGATTTTGGAGGGGGCCGACCGGGCTTTCGGGCCTGGCGGGCTGCCTCCTAAAAACAACTTGAAATATTTATTTAATTAAAACGGGGCTTATTTAGAAAAACAAAATAGGTTTTCGAAAATAGTTTTGTACAAACACATGCATAATGATGACGATGCTCAAATGCAATGTGGCATGATGACATGAGCATGCGGTCATAATGATGCAATGCACAAAAACACAGCGATTTTCTAGTAGTGGTTTTAGCGGGATGCCACAATTCGACACCACTAACAATGGATCTCGCCCTCGAGATCTGCCTCATGGTACCGGGAAGAAGGCCGACAATCCGAATCTTCTCGCTTCATGTAGATCCTCGCGACACCACTAACAAGAGGTCGTTGTCCGTGATCGTCGAGAGAACACTCCGGGAATAAAGGGCGAAGGTAGAGGTATCAACAAATAAAGCCACCTCTAGCTTCTGTGGATGGAGTAAAATTGCTGGATCCACCGATTCAATATACAAAAGAGAATGATAAGAGTAGTGGTATGGTCGCGACTCCATCCCACACTCATATCATTACTCCGTACATGAATAGCAGAATTTTGCAACCAACTCTCGGAATCAGATTGTAGATCTCGACGAGCGAGGTTCAGAACAAAGGAGTGATGCAGACTCTGCATCGGATCTGATGTAGCTGATGACATCATCTTGGAAACTCCGGAAAGCACAAGGAAGGAACAACAAGAAGTCCAACAGATGAAGGATTCCTCAGATAGCACGAAGACCGGATGTAGAAGCACCATTACCAGAGGAGGATGCGGAACCCTGAAGGTACGACAGAAACCCAACCACGAGAATTCCTGGACTAGAAGAAGGTAAGAAATAAGATCCAAAACACGCAGAGGTAAGAGGAGAACAATAGAGGGCTAAGGAGTAAAAGCAGACCTAATCAGATCTATCCAACCAATTTTTGCAAAAATAGTTTTGGCACTCTACTTCGGCCATTAGCTAGGTCATCCTACAGGCTGGACTTGTGGGGTATCGTAACTGCTGAGCTCTGATACCACTCTGTAACACCCTCGAATCGACCCTATGCAAGTTTTAGCCCTTTCCGCCAAACCCGCATAGAAACGATTCAAGGACGCCCACCAGGCACTTTCGTGCGGGTGGAAAACGAAGTAATACCATTACACAACAGCCCTCGATGGGACCCACAGAACAGATATATATATACAACACGACTCAACGAGTCAAGAATACAGATATACGATACAAAGATCCAAATCACCTTGAAAACGATACCGAGTCCGAGTATGGACAAGATGCAAATGGGGCTAAGATCCCTGAAGAATAACCAATGGCGTCCATAACCCTGCCCAGGCCAAGCCGGAAGGGTAACCCTGCTAATGACGTCGATCTCAAACCTGCTAAAACAAAAGGGGTGCCGACAAAGGGCAAAGGAAAAAGAGGAGCGTCAGTACTGAGGCCAGTACATGGCGAGGCTAGAATTCGGCGGCTCTCGCCTACATAGGTATGGTGGGCTGAAGCGGCAGCGTAGAGGCACTAAACAACCTATAGAGACTTGATACAACTGGCGGTTATCAGAGAGGAATAAGAAAGACCTATTCGGATCCAACCTAAAGCTAACACCAAACAAACCCATCCTGGTATTTCCCCCTCGAGACCAAACATGGAAGTCGGACCATGAAACTCACACAGTTGGCAATTTTACTCATTCCGTTATAGTTGCAGCAGTTACTAATCAGATGTAGATAGCATGAGTCATCCTGGAGCATAAGTAGTGGGCAGTTTTAATTACCATTCCGTTCTAGTTGGAACATTTGCTAGTCAGATATAATTGTCCTGAGGAATCCAAAAACCCAGCAGCTGTTGGCACTTTTATCACATTCCATTGGAGTTGCAATACTTACTAGGAAGGTATAGTATGACACAGATCACCACAGATCCACCAGTTGTTGGCATTTTTAATATCCATTCCGTTATAGTGAGGCTGATTACTAGTCACAAATTAAGTCAAATTTATAGCACTACTTTAGTTATGCTTGTCTATGATCGAGATATTGTGCTCCAAGTCGTCCATAACCGCGGACACGGCTTTCAGAATGTTTTACCCTGCAGGGGTGCACAAATAGCAACACACACTCGATCAACCTCGGAAAAACCAACTCAAAACCCAACAAGGCTTTCACGACAAAGCGATCACAGGATTCATAAAATATTTCAGGGGGCCACCCCACTAAGCTACCCGCAACGAAGTTGGCCGGCTCGACAGACCTGTGGTTTGCGAACGGTCAGAAACGATCGAAACCCGAAAGTGTGACTGGGCTTGTCGATACCGCGAAATCGTGCCGCAATCCAAAACAGTACAGGTGCTCCACGCACAATCGTAAATAAAGCAGTAAAGCATGGCATAAGTACAGGATAGTAATAAAGCCCCAAACTACTTTGTGGCCCCAAGAAATAGAAATGAATCAAGCTCTAGCTTAGGGGGGTCCATAAGGCCTCCCAGATGTGGATAGTGCGAATAGTCAAGGAACATGTATCAAGTACTCGGGGTCCTACGGGACACAAGTGAGCGTGGAAGAACCAAATAAAATCTATTGCCCACCGATGCCTCTGCATTAGTTATATCTAGCAATTTAATAGTCATGTTTAAAGTCATGATCATCTCCACCATAAACATCTGCCAGCATTCCAACAACTGTGGTACTTGACAACACGAGGTCGCACCTGAGCAAGCAACTACGACTCGCAAGGCCAGCTATCTACCAAACACAGGTAATAGGAGGTGTCAAAGGCAATATAGAGGCTGCATGGGATATAACTGGTGTACGGAAACTAAAGCATCGCGACACGGATAACAATAGATCAACAGGAGGAAATAAAGACTATAAATGCAAAATAGGTAGAAGGGGGAGAGATGCTCGCCTGGGGAAACACTGCCAAAGAATCATATCCGGAGAACTTGTCGATACTCGCATCCACTCATCGGCCTAATCCGCGAAGAAGCAAACACTAGAAGAAACACCGGATGCAATATTTAATACTTCGGCAGAAGATCTGGCATGATTATGATATGATGCATGGCATGGCACAAATGCGGTGCAATTAGGCAGTATTAAGTGGAACCAGGGTCCCGACAATTAATTATAAGGTTCAAGTTATTTAGACCCCCCGCAATTTGAATGTTGGATTAACAGGGCGAAACATGGCATCGGTTCGCTACACCAATTTAAATGGAGTCCGGAATAAGACTAGAATAGCGCGCATATAGACTCCATATTTAATTATGAGGTGAATCGGCATAATGCCCCCAAACCATAGACAAGTGTGCATGCATGAACAATTTATATGCAACAGTTTTATATATAGCCTTTATAAAATAGAGGCTCGGGAAAAGGTTCACACATCTGGGTTCGGAAGATCTTGGTTCCGGGGGTTCAGGGGGAGGGTCGGTCTCAGGGTTCGACGGGGACGGCGAGGTTCGGGTACAAGATGGAGAACTTGTCGTGACGCGACGGAGAACTTGGGTGCCAAGCGGTCGATCTTGTCGCCGATGGCGAACTTGAGTGGATCGGGTACCGGGGTCTTCGAATCCATGTAGACGGTAATGGCGTCCAGGAGGAAGTACTAGGTGGTTCCGAGAAGGAGGTCTTGTCGCATCCGATGGATCGGTCCTCAGGGTCGAAGAACTTGACGCGCCAGGGTTCGGTCTTCGGATCTTGGTCGGGTCATCGGTAGATCTTGGTGTCCAGGGCTGCTCCGGGTCCGGGGGTCTCGACACTCTGACAGGTAGATCTTGTAGATGGTTCCTCGGGTCTTGTCTCGTGTCGGTCTCGTTTGCCATGTTCAATTGTGGTCTTGTTGGTGGTCGATCTTGACTTGCCGGTGGAGGTCATGGCAGCTCTTGGCGTCGGTCAAACTTGATGTAACCCAGGTATAGGCTAGGGATGTTATGGTCATCGCTGTCGTACTGGCACCACAACAGCAACACCGGCACTCCAATATTCATGCCTGCACAGAAGAGCCACAAGAGGCCGCGGGACACGCTCGACAACAGGAGGCGAGCCCGCGCGCTTGGGCGCACACATGGTCGAGGTGGCCACCGGGGTCGAAGGGGCTGGGAACAGCGGCCGCAGACATGGCGATGGAGGAGGGCCTCGCAGACGATGCAGGGCGACCAGAGAGGAGGGCGAGACCGGCACGCTGGGGACGAGCTCGGTTGGAGACCACGCACAGTGAGCGGCAGTGGAACGGCCGGACGACGCTGCTGGCGAGGAGCCCACGACGGCGGCGAGCTCAGGCCGCGGGAGGAGGACGCGAGGCTGCGTGCTAGGGAGAGGAGCGGCCGGAGACGCGAGGTAGGTCGGAGCGGAGGGGGCCGAGGCGGAGGCGCGAGGAGAAGGGCGCCCGACGGTGGGGTCGCAGGCGACGCGAGGGGGCGGCGCTCCCGCGCATGGAGGAGGCGGTGGCCGACGAGCTTGCTGGTGGCCGCTGAGGTCGCGCTATGGATGCGAGCCGTGGGGACGCAGCGGGTCGAGGAGAAGCGAGGGCGCGACGGCGGTGAGGTAGTGCTGGCGGCAGGCGCACGTGGAGGGCATCAGGGTAGGTGGCCGGAGAGAAACGCGAGAGAGAGGAGGGAGGCGATCGGCGGAGCGAGGTGGGGAACGGAGGGAGAGAGAGGGCGACGGGGATGGGTTGGTGGCCCTGGGGGCACGGGGCCAGGGGATGGCGACAAGTGCGGAGTGGGGCCAGGCGGTTGGTGGCCCTGGGGCGACCCGGGAGTGCGCGCCCAGGTGGCAGTTGGTCGGGGGTGCAGGCGGTGCTGGGCGGGAAAACATAGGAGGGGAGGGAGTTGGGGGTGAGGTGGCACGATGTGAGGAGTGTGCGCATGTGTGCCTGGCAGCGGGTGGCCAGGAGGTGAGGAGGTGGCGCGCAGGGAGTGGAGGGAGTGAGGTGGAGGGGTGAAGGAAGTGGCTGGGTAGAATAGGGTTGGGTAGATTAGGGATTTTGGAGGTGGCCGGCCGGGCTTTCGGGCCTGGCGGGCTGCCTCCTAAAAACAACTTGAAATATTTATTTAATTAAAACACGGCTTATTTAGAAAAACAAAATTGGTTTTCAAAAATAGTTTTGTACAAACACATGCATAATGATGACGATGCTCAAATGCAATGTGGCATGATGACATGAGCATGCGGTCATAATGATGCAATGCACAAAAACACAGCGATTTTCTAGTAGTGGTTTTAGCGGGATGCCACATGGATCAAGGAGATATCAAGTTATGAAAGGTACACATGGATGCAAACATTGCGGATCTGTTGACAAAGCCGTTACCACAGCCGGCGCATGAGGCGCACCTAAGAGCTATGGGCATTAGATGCCTAGACATGTGACGTCGGATGATTGACTCTAGTGCAAGTGGGAGACTGTTGGGAAAATGCCCTAGAGGTAATCATGTATGATGTTATTCCCAATCTATCATAAAGTTATTGTCCTTGTATGAACTACTGATATGTATCATTGAATATGTGATTCGGTTGTGGAACTATATATTAATGTTGTTCATACTTATTGTCCTTGGTCGATGAGGTTGTGTTGGACACACTACTTAGACTAATGTGAAAGTCGGCTGATGACTTGGTTCCACTTGTCATGAGCATGGTGATGCTATTCATACTTACACTGATTCGGCTAAAGAGTTTAGCGAATGGGATAGACCCAAAGTTGAGATGCAAGTCATTTGTAGTCTCAAGTAATGGAATCCTTCGACCTGAGGTGATCGCATGATCCGAGTTGTGGATCGCCAGCTTAGGTTCTATCAAACGATGTTTCGTAAATGGGTAGTTATAAAGGTAGAGTTCGGGCTAGTTGTGAAGCAAGCTGCGTGACGTGGATTACCAAGATGGGATTTTCCCCTCTGTAATGGAGATATTCTCTGGGCCCTCTCGTGTGATATGTTCTGGAAGCAGGGCCATGCACGACTTGGTTAAGTGTTAACTGAGGAGTCAGACTAAGTGTTAGTCTAGTGAATCGTATATCACGGAACGAGAAGAGATAGTCGAGCTATTAAAGGGATGGCAACAACTCGCCTATAGCTCGACTAGATATATTGTGACGCAAAGGGACTTGGACGAAAGTCACATTGAGAAAGGTTTGTCTTCTGACTTTACGACGCTTGGGAGTTGGCACGTCTTGCTAGAGACCACTACCAGCTATCGACTCAAGTGGTGACTCGTGTCGTGTCCAGGTGTACGTGAACCTACAGGGTCACACACTTAAAGGAAAGGAGCCCATGTGGATTCGGTCCATGTGGGGAATGGGATACGACCTAGATGGGCCTCAAGCGTTGAGCCCAGCTAGGAGTGGATATAAGTGGAGTGACAAGGGATAGTCCCTGACCTAGCCGTCACTTTTTCCACTCCCATTTCGGGCCAGACAGGATCTAGCAGTCCTCTGCCTGGAGCTCCTTCCTGTACGTGTGGATACCGGTAGAGGAGTTGCATGCACAGCACTGGAGACAAGGAGGTTCATGGGGATCTGGAGTGCTATACGTGGGATCGTTCGGCACGGCATCAACTGGTGCGCTTCATCAATAATCCGCACCTGCGCGTCTAGTGGTAAGTATCGTGGCCTCTCACCTGAGCTAGTTCTTGGGAGCACCGCGTAGGAAAATTTTGTTTATGTCTAGGTGGCCCAACACCACCTGCACCACCCTCTCCACCAAGCATCCATCATAGTGGCTCTCGAGGGAACCATGGTGGGCGTCGTGGCAGAGGAGGTGGTGGCGGAAGCAGAAGTCCGGCTCGAGGGCACCACATCCACCATGAACAACCACAACGGCGTTCTCTGTCACCAAGTGATGCGAGACACCGGATCAACTCTAACATAGAGGCGCGGCGCTACGAGTCAGACCACATCTATGTGGGTCCAAAATGCTTCGGACCGCGCATTCGACAAACAAACTTCCCAGAAGGATTTGCTATCTCAAGACACATCCAGCCCTACGATGGTGTAGCTCGGCCAGACACTTGGCTCCAGGATTTTTTGTAGGCTTGCTGCATCACCAAAGGTGGAAATAGCTTGGTCGCGACCTGGTATCTCCCGCTTATGCTGAGGAACATGAGACGATCCTGGCTCAATGAACTTCCGGAAAACACCATCCACAATTGGTATGACATGAAAAGCGCGTTCTTTCGAAATTTCGAAGGCACATATCGGAGGCCATGTACAGTAGGAGACCTACAGCGTTGCACCCAAAAAGCCAGAGAAACTACGCCGAGATTATCTAGAACGATGGATCGACACCAAGAACTCCTGTGAAGGAGTAAATGATCAAACTGCGATTGAAGCTTTCATTGCAGGACTCCCAATTGGTTTACTACGTCACCGCTTGAAGTGCGACAAGGTCACCGATTTGGGAGAGATAATAGAGATGACAAGCAAGTATGCAGATGTCGATGATGATGCAGAGGGACTACTAAACGTCCTGACGGTACCAAAGTCGGCAAAACAACCAAAGCAACAAACTCAGAATCAATAAAATACCTCAGAAGAAAAACCCACCGTGGAAATAGCAGTTGTCAATGCTACTTTCAGGTCTGGAGGACAAGGAGGGCGCAGAGGCGGCTGCGGACGCGGTCGTCGGACATCTAGAGTCCAAGGTAGAGGAGACCAGCAACCTGGCAAAACCTACTCTTGGGCCGACATTGCCAATAATCCGTGTGTGCATCACTTGGATGCCAATGGGGGCTCCTCCCACACAAATGCCAAGTGTCGTTTCAATGACGACATCAAGAAAGACGAATCTGCTGGCTACAAGGCCAAGCAAAGAAAAGGAAAGAAAAATTCTGAGAAAGAAAAAGAGACCAAGGAAGATTCTGACATGGAGGAAGCCAAAGCTTCAAATCCCAGGTCGGATGGAAAGAAGACCTTCCCAATTAAGAAAGACACTTATGTCACTCTCCTTGGATCTCAACCAGCTAAAGTCAAGAAGGTAGTAATGCATGAACTCAATGCAACTGTTCCGGCTGTCCCTCAGTTTTTGGACTGGTCCGAAGTGACAAGCACCTTTGACCATGCTGATCATCCGCCTAAGTTGCATAGGCGAGGAAAATACGCTCTAGTCATCAATTCAATTATCAGCGGCTATGGTTTCTCCAAGACCCTCATGGACGGCAGCAGCAGCATCAACATCCTCTACATCGAAATGCTTGCTAGATGAGGATCTCGGAAACATAGCTGAATCACAGCTCTGTGATTTTTCACAGAGTTGTCCCTGGAAGATAAGCAAATTCTCTAGGAGAGATCACTTTGGATGTTAATTTTGGAACTCCAAAGAACTACCGGATGGAAGCACTTTCCTTCGAAGTGGCCCCGTTCAAGAGCGCATACCACGCTATCTTTGGATGGTCGGCTTACTGGGATTTTATGGCTCGTCCATGTTACATTTATAATATGATGAAAATTCTAGGTCCCAAGGGCGTCATCACCATAAGGGGAGACCCGAAGAAAGCACAAGAATGCAAGGACAGAAATGCCGCCTTTGCTGAAGCCGTACTGCACGCCCAAGTGTACCAGGAGATCAAGAAGACCATTGACCACCCGAGATGCCCGCAATGAAGAAGGAGGTGACAAAGCCGCCTCCGGAGTTCAAGGCATCAGAAGAGATGAAGACGACGCCGTTGAAGGATGATGGCCCCTCCAAGGTGACCCAGATAGGTGTAGGTTTAGACCGTGCATAGGAAGGCGTGCTCTTCAAGTTCCTCCAAGCCAATCAAGATATCTTCGCATGGTAGCCATTTGACATGACCGGAGTACCTAGGGAACTTGCCGAGCACTCTCTAGATGTACACTTGAACGCTAAACCCGTCAAACAGTCCTTACGACATTTTGGCGATGAAAAGAAAAAAGCAATAGCTAAGGAACTAGCCTGGCTTGAGTTAGCCAGATTCATAGAAGAGGTCAGCCACACTGAGTGGTCGGCCAACCCTGTAATGGTCCCTAAAAAGACACCACTTATTTAATGATGTGTGTTGATTATACCGCCCTGATCAAGGCTTGTCCCAAAGATCCATTCGCTCTGCCTAGAATTGACCAAGTAATTGACTCTACGGCAGGCTCAAAATTCCTATGTTTTATCGACGCATATTTTGGTTATCACCAAATTCAGATGAAGGAATCAGACAAAGTAAAAACTTCACTCATAACCCCTTTCGGAACCTTCTGTTTTGTTACAATGCCCTTTGGGCTCAAGAACGCAGGAGCTACGTACCAACGCACTATGCCGTGTTGCATCCACGATCAAATCGGACACAATGTACATGCATATGTAGATGATATAGCAGTGATGTCCAAAAAGAAGGAAAGTTTAATTTCTGAATTGGAGGAAACTTTCACCAATCTACACAAATACAACATAATGCTTAATCCAAAGAAGTGCTTCTTTGGAATACCAGCCAGAAAATTGTTAGGTTTCATCGTGTCTCAAAGAGGCATAGAGGTTAACCAAGACAAGATTAAGGCTATACTCAATATTTCCAGGCCCACTCGCCTAAAGGATGTTTAAAGAATAACTAGTTGCATTGCAGCAGTTAGTCGGTTTGTAAGCCGGCTTGGTGAGAGAGCCGCACCACTTTACAAGCCCCTAAAAAAGAACAAAAAATTTGTCTAGACTGATGAAGCTAAAGCTGCACTACAAGACCTGAAAGAAGTACTCTTGTCTGATCCTATCCTAGCAGTGCTAGAACCACATGAACTGATGTTGCTATATCTAGCTGCGATAAATAGTGTCGTCAGCATTGTCATGGTGGTGGAGAGGCCAGAGGAAAAGTAGGAACACTTGGTATAGCGTCTGACTTACTACCTCAGTGAAGTCCTAACTAAATCGAAGCAGCGGTATGCACACTATCAAAAGCTGGCCTATGGTGTGTTCTTTGCATCTAGGACTCTACGACACTACTTTCAAGAGCACCAAATTACCATGGTGAGCACGGCTCCCATGAGAGACATAATTAACAATAGCGATGCTACAGGACGTGTCGCAAAATGGGGAATAGAGCTTTCAGCTTTTGACATTGAGTACAAACCTCGTACAACAATCAAATCCCAAATCCTCACTGACTTTGTCGCTGATTGGATAGAGACAACGGAGAATATGACCCTACCAGAGTCGGAATACTGGACCTTGCATTTTGACGGGTCTAAAGCGCTCGGGGGCTGGTGTCGTGCTCAAATCACCCCAAGGAGATAAGCTTTTCTATGTGTTGCAGATCCACTTCACGGCAACCAACAATATTACTGAATATGAAGCACTGCTGCATGGAATCTTGATTGCTAAGGATATTGGCATCCAATGACTTATGTGTTATGGAGATTCAGATCTTGTTGCTCAGCAAGTGTCGGATCACTATAATGCAAACAACACATGGCGGCATATAGGGCTGTCGTGGATGAATTATCCAAATCGTTCGAAGGGTTTGAGGTTCAACACATCCCTCGAACATAAAATGAGGAAGTAGATGTATTATCCCGAATAAGCTCTGCACGTAAAAAGGTCCCGGATGGTGCTTTTCTAGAGCACCTCAAAGTTCCCTCTATCACAGGAGTTGATGAGGAGTATCCAACCAAATCCGAATCACCTTTAATAGCAGTTCTGGCTGTAATTACTATCTAGAGAAAACCCTACCTTGATTTCTTGGTAAACAGAAAATTACCCGAAGACGAGGTTCTGAGCCGACAGATCGTCCGACGAGCAAAAACCTATACAATATTAAGTGGTGAGCTCTATAAGTGGAGTGTATCTGGGGTCTTTCAGCACTGCTTATCTCCGGAAGAAGGAGTGGAAATCTTAAGGGAGATCCACGGAGGCGAATGCGGCCATCACGCGGCAGCCAAATCTTTAGTGGCACTTTTAGACACATTTTTTCTGGCTTACAGCCAAGGCAGATACCAAACGGCTGGTCAAGACGTGCAAAGGCTACCAATAGTATGCCTAACAAGCTCATGTTCCGGCTAATCAGCTACAAACAATTCCGATAACATGGACCTTCGCGGTTTGGAGGCTTGACATGGTAGGACCATTCAAACTGGATCCAAGTGGATTTACTCACGTCTTAGTGATGGTGGATAAGTTCACCAAATGTATTGAGGCTAAACCCGTCACAAGTTGTGATGGAGCAACAACCAAAAGATTTGTCGAGGATGTTATAATCTGATACAGTTATCTGCATAGTATCATCACAGACAACGGGCACAATTTTTCTATGGGAGAACTTGCCGAATTCTGCGACAAACAAAAGATCCAGCTGGACATTGTGTCAGTCGCGCATCCACAAGCCAACAGACAAGTCGAAAGAGCAAACGGTTTAGTCCTTCAAGGCCTCAAACCAAGACTCGAAGCACCGCTTCATCGTGCCGCGGGGGCTTGGGTAGACGAACTGCCGTCTATAATATGAAGCTTGAGAACAACTCCGTACAGGTCAACCAGATACACACCTTTCTTCTTGGTCTATGGCGTAGAAGCAGTTCTTCCTAGTGAGTTGATTCACACTTCTTCTCGAGTTGCTACGTATATCGAAGAGGACGCCGAAATTTCTCGACAAGATGATCACGATTTAATCAAAGAAGTTTGCGTCATTGCTGAGCAGAGACCTACAGCCTATTAGCAGAAGTTATGCAAGTATCATAGCCAGAGAGTCAGCAACCGGTCTTTCAATAAGAGCGATTTGGTTCTCCAGCTTGTGCAGAAAAGAAAGCACAAACTTTCCCAAGTATGGGAAGAGCCCTTTTTAGTTAGCCGAGTATTGCACAATGGTTCTTACTATCTAACTGATATGCGGCCAGTCACATAAAGACTTGCTACTAAGAAGAGAAAGAGAGCTAGAGGCAGTATAGACCCAAAAGAATTAGACAGACTATGGAATATTGCTCAGCTACATCCCTTTTATTCTTAAATTTTCTTTCTTTGTAATCATATATGTGTACATGTTCAAAGTGAAATAAAGTGTTGGTTGCCTCAATATTTTTATGAGAAGTTTTATATTACCATATTATTTATGAATGATCATGTCACAATCAAAAATCCCAGAATACTTGAAAGTACTTTATGCTCATGTTTGTTCTGGCTAGATTTCCGATTCTAAAAATGCTACCTTTGGGTATAAATCTAAAATTTTCTAGTTTATACTTTAGTTCTTTATCTAATTGCTAGATGCTGGTATTTTCCGAGTAGTGAATTGTTGGTACTGGAAGCCAGCTTTGTTCCCGAGTTTAAATTAGTTTAGCAATTGAGCTTCGTTGCTCGGTAAAGTTTCCGTGTTAAAGGTTTGCCGGCTCACGAAAGGGACGAGGCAGAAAGCCAGATAAACGATAAGTATAGACAAAACAAAAAGTGCTTATGTAAAAATTTAGGCACGTCAAAATAAAGCCAAAAGTGCTAAAAGGAAGGAAAAAAGCATCAGTTCTTACAAACTTAGCACTAGCAAAATATTATACTACTTATTACAATCCGATTGTTTCAGAATAACACATTGTTTTCTGGTACTCTATGATGCAGTTGAAGATGGAGCACCAACCGGCTCACTAGTAACATCACCTCCGCCTTAGTATCTTTCCGAGACGAGGAAATCAGACTCGGTTTGCTCGTCGTCAGAAACTTCATATGTTTCTTCTAGAGGCGGAGGAGGCGTTTCCACACAAGTGAAGAATGGAGTGTCTTAACTGGTCAGATCAGCTACATGGCACCCATAACCGACATAGGCATCCATGATATCCTTTTTGTTATGTTCCTTGCCGTCTTCATCAACAGT
Source organism: Avena insularis (assembly GCA_023614405.1). Classification (NCBI taxonomy): domain Eukaryota; kingdom Viridiplantae; phylum Streptophyta; class Magnoliopsida; order Poales; family Poaceae; genus Avena; species Avena insularis. The sequence goes on from CM042686.1 coordinate 177,720,920, forward strand.
CGAATAACCCCTGGTTACTTGCGAAATTTCCATGCTTCCATGGTGGATCATAACCATTGTTTGGGCATTCTATGCTGCAGTTCGTGCATATGACATGTTCTAGTCCTGGATGAGCTAGGGAATCTCTTTTGCCTTATCTCGCACTTCAAAGGTAGACATTCTATTCATATCGGAAATCTTTAAGTCTTCGCTAATATCCTCCATTGACTGACGGAAATCATGAAGCAGATCTCTGACTTCATTAAGTCGGCTGGTGCGAGACTCAGAAGAAGAAGAATCCAGCAAATTTAGAGGGCCTGCATATATAAATCAAAAGTCAAAATTATATCCGAACTCCTAGAGTCGAAAGAAAGAAAAGTCAGAGATAGGAAAATTACCAAAGATGACGTTGTCAACTTTTTCTTTCTCCGCCCGAAGACTCTAGAGTTCATCCAGGAGAGCTTGGGTGATGTCCTTCTCCCTGGCAAACTCGTCTATGAGATCCGAGATTTTCTTATCCTGGATAGTGATCTAGCGATCACTTTCTTCGTTGGCCATGTTGGATGATTCAAGAACACTGTTAATACTGTGCACGTGATCTACCTTAAGCTCATTCAGATTTCACCTTAAGTCGGTGTTCTCCACCTCCAGGGTCTTGAAATTTTCGGCCTCTTCAATCATTTAACATGACTGTTTGACCAGTTCTGTAAACACAAGAAAATAGTTGAGTAAGAATTCGACTATTAAATCAAAAGAGCAAGTATGAGGACTGAAATGATTACCTTCAACTTCATCCTTCAAAATTTTCAATTGAGCATTTTCTAGGCAGAGAGCTCTGATCTCTCTCCGCTTATTGCAGATATTCTTCAGCAATTCCTCGTTATAAGCATTAACTTTCTGTAAGTCAAAATAATACCCAGAGTCAGAAGTCTACTAAAGACCCGGGTTAATATTTTAACTAAGTTAAATATCAGTGCGAGCCTTGGGGGCTGTACTAGTTTGTTTTGTTGCATCTTATGAAAGCATAAATCTGGATTTCCTAACCAACTTAATGCTTGGGGGCTAGAGGATATGATATAAAATACAGTGAAAAGAGGGAGTCGAATTCCGACTTACATAATGCTCATGGGTTAGCTTGCTCAGACTCATGTTCACCTTAGAAGAAACCTTCTTAGTGAGAGTCAGCGGGATCACTGGTGGTGGTGGATCCACACCGGCCTTCAACTTTTCGTCGCAAAGACGAACTTGGTCAAGAAGCTCGGATAGCTTTACATCCTCAGCTTCTTGGGCCTCTTCTTCAGCAGTGATGTTACGGCTCTACAAGCATTGTTGATCCAGCTTCTGGATTTCCTCTGTAGTTTTCCGAGTAATGCCAAGCTTGGAAAGACCCGGATTGCTGAGCATGTTATCCGCGAAAACCTCTGTTGAGGGATCATTGCCCTTTGAGGGTTCACCCTTATCAGTTACTGAATCACTCATGGTGATGTCGGTCTGCGAGTCAAGGTTCCCTGGCTCAGAATGCTGAGCCGGATATTCTACAACATGAGGAGATGAAGTAACCTCCGGTGCTATAGAAGCCATTGGGGTAGGAGTCGGAGGCGGAGCAGTAGGTGAAGTCAAATATAACTTTGACTAGCGCAAGGGCTTTGTCGAGGTTCCCTTCCCCTTGCCTTTGGTGAGTTTCTTAGCTCTAAAGAGGTAGAAGTTCAAAATTGTTACACTTCAGAAAGAATGTAAAACTGTAATATAAAGGCCTTGTGAGGAAAGTTACCTCTTCACAATGGGAACTTCTATCGTGCCAATGGAAACAGTCAGAGTTTTGCGTTTCCGGGTAAACGCCTCCGACAACATTACAAGTTCTCCCTCCTAAGGAGCCGGATCCTTAGGTGGATATCCTACGAGAGGAGCAAGCTCTACCTCAGGGAGGTCAGCAAGCTGAAGGAAATATCAACTCAGTATTGCAGGAAAAAGCTACAACAAAGTACAGATAAGCACATAATTTGAATACAAGAAAACTTACTAGTGTCATGGGATCATCAGCCGTATACATATCCAGAGAGAGGTCCGGAATCTTCCTCTCGATCCGCTCTTTGATCAACCATTTGATCTGGGACTCATAGTCCTTTTCCAAATATGACTTTGAGCAGATCTAGAGAGAATCCATCTTCTTTTGGTGATTGTATGCATGAGTCGGTCACCATGGTGTTGAAGGGGCTGAATCCGGCGTGCCAGCCCGCAGTGAATTAAGTCAGATCCTTGTGCTTCATCAGGTACTCGATCTGCCTCTTGGCGAGAAGCAGATCGTCGGTGAGAGCCGGAGCTTCCGCATCGCAGGACTTTTGAGGCACGACAGCTCCATCGACGAAAGCCGGCAAAGCAGTTGCTTTGCCGGTAGCCGGTTTGTCCTTGTGATAGAAGAACATGGACAACCATTTCTTCATAGAATCTCTAGCCTTAATCCTAGGATAGACTCGTTCTCTCCTAATAGTGAGGCTAAGAGTTCCGGTAATATAAGGATTACCGGAAGTGATAGAATTTCTCTGGGTACCAAAGTAGTACTAGAATAGAACAAGACTCGGCCTAATTCCAAGATACCCCTCACACAAAAATGCAAGCTCTCATTTCTAAGATTGAGTTCGGGGGGAAGTTGTGGAGTTGAACTCCGTAGTAATCTATAACCTCAGAAAAGAAATCCGAGGGAGGAAAGCTCAAACCTCTATCAAGGTGGGTGCCGAAGTGCACCCGCTCGTCGGTGTTGGGGCAGGGATGGTTTGACCGAAGCCGCCCCGCCAGTCGCCAGCGTGGAGGAGGCCTTCCTTATCGATGACGTGAAGCTTTTTGTCATCAAGGACGCAGGGGATCCAGACCCCGTGGAAGTTCTCTTTCTCCACCGCTGCGAAGGTCGCCGCCGTTCTTGCCGCCAAGCCGGAAGATGAAGCCTCAGCCATTTTTTGGACGCTGGTGACCTTGGATGGGCGGTGTTGTGCGTTTGGGGGAGGAGGCAGAGGAGTTTTTGCACGGTGGCGTCGAGAGGAAGGAGAAGGCACTGGCGTTGGTAAGGAAGAAAGAGGAAATCTTGACCCCTTATATCTCTCACCTGTTCCAAGATTCGTGTAAAGTGAATAGTAACCGTGCCACGCGTCGTGGAAGAAGCTAGGTAACCCGCGCGCGAGGATTACGCCACCTCGATCTCTGCACAGGCATTAAAACGGCGCCTCTGTTTCGCTAAAGGCGGACCCTCCAACAGTCATGCTAACAGGAATATCTGTCGCTTTGAGACTCGGATCCTATCCTTTGTTTTGAAGTTTCAGGAACCCTTCAAGATTCTGTAAGCCGAAGATAAATCAAGCTATGATGGTGAAATCCGACTCTGGATCTTGGAGGCTTCCAGGGGCTGCTGTTGGGGATATACTTTCTAGGTATCCTCACTGTGCCTCGCTGACTAGGGTGGACCACTTCGGGTTAGAGCTTTGCTTCATGGGTGACCCAGTCAGAGAGAAGAGACGGAGTCCAGTCCGGCTACGGGAAGGCCCAGAAGACTTACCGACATAGGCTTGTAGTGTTACTTGTAGTTCAAGATGTACTCTATAACAAACTTTAGTAATAGCCGGATAGGTCCCTCCTGTAAACCCTAGCCCAAATATCTATATAAGCCATCCTAGGGGCCAGCCTTTAGGGTACCCTCACAATAGTCTACAATCTCAACTCACATAGGTGAAACCCTTGTAACCCATATTCCGGCTCCGCCGTATTACTGGATTACTAGCAGGAGTAGGATCCGTCCACCGTCGGTGGATTTGAACCTAGGTAAACTTGTGTGCTCAACGTCCCAGAACCCCATATGACTCACGCCCCTCTCTTCCACACGCCTTGAGGAACCCCTCATGGAGTACTTGTCCTCAATCTGACGACACTATGACTTGGATGAGTGGCGAGGTTTTTTGTCAGTCGAACATGAGTGAGTTTGCTGCAGTCTTGGAGTATCCATTTGAGGGCAGGAATGCACCGGTTGGTTATCGCGTTCATGAGACTACCGGGCTTGAGTATAATAAGAAGCCTCTTTCTCCTATCTACAACAAGAATGGTGTCCTTAGAGAAGCAAGGAACCTAAGGCCACCATTCCACACCTTGATCCGCATGTTTCGTGAGAACATTTACCCTCAAGTGGGCAATCTTGACACCATTCGGTCAGCTTTGATTCCTCTTATGAATCTTGCTCATTCTGTGTACATCAATGACCCCGATGCTCCTGCCACTCTTCTTGACATCATGTATTTCATCTTCATGGAAATGGCCATCAACATCTCTAAGAAGAAGACTACCACCTATTCCCCCTATGTCATGAGGCTTGTGCTTTACACCTTTGTGAAGATGAACTTGCCTTCTCCACTTGAGGGCCTGCTGGTTGTTGCTCATGCCCCTCTTCAGTTGCAGCACAAGGCTCCCACTACCACTGCGGATCCTCATGGCTATTCTGCCCAGTGCCTATGATGAGATTAGAGAGGATGAGGAGGATAACCCTCCTACTACCAGCCTTGTCCATGCTAGGAGTAAGAATGCTAGCAATTCCCATATGCCTTCATTTTCTCGTGACTATGTGAAGGGGTAAATGAAGAAGGCCACCTTTTGGGAGAAGATGCTTCTTTGCATGAACATTGATATTCGCAAGGGTCAATATGAAGCGTACAAGAGGGACAAGCAGATTTTGAAGAAGTTTCACCAATGGGAGGAAGATAGTGCTGCCGAAGGCTCTGGTGATGCTCAGAATCAACCTCAGCCCTCTTGCACTCTCTCTCTTATGGTTCTTGGGCTCAAGGCTCTATTGATTTGAGCATGTTTGAGGATGATGCTTCCTCTTCTCACTGTGGCAAGGGCCCTTCTGCTAATTATGATCAAGGTTCCAAGGTGAGCTCCGATGATGATGAGGAGGACGAGGATGATGAGTGATCCGGTTGGGGTGTGTAGTCTCTCTCTTGTCCCCTTTTGGTGTCTCGATGCCAAAGGGGGAGACATTGCTATTAGGTAGCGTGAGATTTGCATGGGAAGGCACAAGCTTGTTCTTATTTGCCTTGCTTTATTTGTGGACCTATGTTATGTATCATCTGTGGACCCATGGTGTGTGCCTATGTTTGTGAAGACAATGTGGTATCTATTTTATCTATGGATTTATATATCATGCATGATGAAGACCCTTCTTATTGGATGCTCTTATATATCTCTTCTACCACATCTATTGGTACAAAGGTATGAGTATCATGTAACAATTCTTATCTCCTTGTATATGGGTAGGTTTGCAATATCTAGGGGGAGTGTCCTCCCTTGTTTTTGTGCACTTATATTCATATGCAAATCTCGTGTGTGCACACTTCGAGGGGGGGCATCTCTACCTCTTGTACATTATGTTTGTCTTATTTTGTGCAAATACTTGTGTTGTCATCAAACACCAAAAAGAGGGAGATTGAAAGGGCATTTCCTGCCCTAATCATGTTTTGATGTTTGTTCTCAACACAAGATAGTTTTTACCGTGTGCTAAGTATTGCAGGTTCATCCATATAAAGGCACAAGACAATGTTCTAGTATTCGAAGGAGAAGGTTTCAAATTTTCATGAAGAAAAGGTGTCCGTTTGGAGCTTCGGTCTGCTGCCTCCCCTGAGTCCGGAGACTCCCGGGTCCAGGCCCGGAAACTCCGGGACCTTAGACCGGAGACTCCGGCCAGGTCCGCGGGAAAGTCTCCGCCCCTAGGAAAACTATCTGTATCTAGGTCCAGAGTTGGACCCGGAGTCGAGCGTGCCACCGGAGACTCCGGGGCTGGAGCCCGGAGACTCCGGGCCAGTCTCCGGCCTTGACTCCGGGGTAGCTCGAGAAGCATTCAGTAACTCCCTCTAGAGTCCAGCGCCCACCCTGGAGACTTCAGCCATGCCCGAAGACTCCAGCCCTCCAGACCAGAGATTCCAGGGTTAGTGATGGAGCAACGACTATTTTTCTGGTGGGGAGGGGGGGATATATACCCCCTTCTTCTCCAAGTGAAGGTTATGGCTTCTACACTCTCTCCTCCATTAATTCTGAGCTCCAACCTCCTAGATCTCCCTCTCTAGCCACTCAAACTTGATGCCCCTTGGGGATTTGAGGGAGGAGACCTAGACCTAGCTTTCCACCAAAGGGATTTATGTTTCCCCATCATTTGTGTAAGTTGTTGCTCTAGGGTTTGAGGAAACCCTAACTTTAAGAAGTCGCCCTCCATAGCTCATCCTCATGTGTAAGAGCTTCGAGGTCGTCTTGGGAGCCTCCAATTCAGTTGTGGAGAAGTGCCCCAAGGTTTTGTACAAGGTTTCAGTCACCACCTTCAAGGTCACCGCATAGTGGATTGTGTTCTTTCCTCAAGGCGGGTGCTCGGGAGAATAGGTTGAGGCCTTTGTGGCGTTGGCGGTCTTAGTACCGCCCACCCCTCCAACGGATACGTACTTCCCCTCAAAAGGAAGGAACTTCGGGAAAACATCTCCGTGTCCCCTCCTGGTGATTTTTATCCTTTACTCATTATTATTATTATCGCTTGCTTGCTTGCTTGTCATATAGGTTCAATCACTTAGTTGCACATCTAGAGAACTTACTTTGTGTCAAGCCTTAAATTGAAAAGAAGCTAAAAATTGAGTAGCGCCTATTTACCCCCCTCTAGTCGCTTATACCGATGTTCACCGAGGTGCCAGCTTACCCTTATTTCCAAACCTCTTAATCCCACGTAGTGGCGAAACTCTGAGATATGCTCGATCTCCAATCTCATACACCACTTCCGTGCGCTTGGAATCAACATAGCTCTTCTGCCTCGATTGTGCTATCTCCAGCTTATCTCGAATCAAACTGACCTTCTCTTCAGCATCCTTGATCAAATCAGGTCCAAATAGTTGACGCTCACCTACACCATCCCATAACAATGGTGTTCTACACCTCTTACCATATAGCACATCGAATGGTGATGTCTTGATGCTGGATTGGTAGCTGTTGTTGTAGGAAAACTCGGCATAAGGCAAATTCTCATCCCAACTAGAGCCATGAGCTAAGGCACACGCTCTCAACATATCCTCAAAAATCTGATTCACTCTCCCTGTTTGGACATCTGTCTGGGGGTGAAAAGCTGTACTAAACTCCAATCTACTTCCCAACGACTCATGTAGCTGACGCCAAAAGTGGGAGGTGAATTGGGTGCCTCTATCTGACAAAATACTCTTGGGAACTCCGTGTAGGCACACAATTCTGTTCATGTAGATCTTGGCTAACTTAGCCCTGGTGTAAGTGGTCTTCATGGGTATAAAGTGAGCTACCTTGGTAAAGTGATCAACCACTACCCAAATAGATTCATATCCTGATCTCGTCCTGGGCAATCCTATGATAAAGTCCATTCCAACTCTATCCCACTTCCAATTAGGTATCGGCAATGGCTGTAGCAATCCTGCTGGTTTCTGATGCTCAGCCTTCACTCTACTACAGATGTCACATAAGGAAATATATTCTTCAATCTCTCTTCATACTAACCCACCAAAACCTTTCCTTTTGTTTGGGGGATACCCCCGAGTAGGGTCACACCGGGGTACAAAGGCCGAGTTAGCCGAGGTTCGGCACGGTCAAAGCGAAGGCTGGCCGGGTCTCCTCAAGGCAGGCCAACTTACGGGGTAATCCGACCTGGTAGGTGTTTACCTAATGCTAACCCGACCGACATAAAACATATGTCGGCCATGCTTGATTTACCATACGTGTGCAGGTACCCTTGTAGCCGGGTTAGCCAAGCGCTAGCTGGGTTACCACTTGGCTTCCAAGGGAAGGAAGGAATCTCTCACTGCTCAAAAGGTGGCCTCTGTCCACTGTAGCATGAGCGAAGCGGGCAGAGGGAAGGACCAGTGGGGCGTGGCCTACAAGGGTGACGCAGCCAGTGTTGGCTGACGCTATCAGTGTCGGATGATGCCAAAATCCAAGGAGCTCACAGAGGATTACGTCCAAGGTCCGGACTAGCCATTTAAAGTGTGTAAAGAAGCATCTTTCTTCAACCAAAGGGCATATTCGGGGAATATGCCTCCACATGTGCCCTAGTTTTGTAACCTAGGCTCCCCTATATAAGGAGCACCAGGGCCTCCATAGAGGGGGATCGATCATTCCGTGAAGGAAGAACCCTAGGGCTTTGTTGTGTGGAGTAAGAGAACTAGTCTCCTTCTCACGAACAGCTCGAGGAGCCCTTGTAATCCACATCTAACAAGAGAGAAATACAAACATCTGTGTGTGGAATCACCTCACTATCCCTCCCTGGATTCCTTTAGTGCACATTGGCCCCATCTTTAGCCTATCCATGGCATCTGCCGTGTCACCACCACGAAAGTTGGCACCCACCGTGGGGCTAGCAGGGGTAAAAATCCGGACGGGAAACATCTTCAGCACCGGCGAGCACGTCGTCTCTAGGCTTGTTCAATGCTTTGAAGCGCTGGACTACGTCGGCGACAACGCGGGGAGCTTCGGCAGGAATCCTCCTCCGTGCAACAACCTCTTCATCAAGCTGGGCACCCACAAGATCTACGTTGGCATCGATGTGTCCTGCATACACCCGCAGCACATCGTCGAAGGAGGCGAGCCACCTCTCAGCGCAGCTCGTGGCATGCGTATCACTCGCCCCGCAAGCTGCATTGAGGGCATGATGACATCGCCTGCTGTGGGAGCAAGCAAGGATCTGGCGCCAGAGCCGGAGGCAACACCGAAGCAGGAAAGGTCCAGGTTCCCTCCACTAGGGAGGCAAGAGAATGTACTGCAACAGGAAAATGATAGCTTAGCAACACCCATAGCGCCAGTAGTAGATCCGAGTTAGGCATAGGCCAAGTTAGAGGAAACTAGGCAAAAAATGCTAGCTGGTGCTAAAAAAGTAGATGAGTTACAGCAGTCACTGAGTATCACTCTACGGGAGTATGTGAAGGCAAACCGCATAGATGGAGTAAAAATCCGAGGTAGAAACCTGATTACTAAGATTGATAGGGAGTATGTGCCTAGGCTGGGTCATACAGATACGATAGTAACTGCAGGACTGGAGAGGTACAGTACTCCAACTAAGACCTTCAGGGCTGCCAATGCAGCTGCCTCTGAGTTAGAAGGTTTAATCGGCGAAGCCCGAGAGAGGAAACGGGAAAGAGTAAACCACTTGTTGAGGATAGCATGTTAGCAGAATGAGTAGATAAACAAGGCAAACCTGACACAACCAGGAGCATCACATGTAGTTTACTCGGCAAGAAATTACCCGGCAAAATCTGCTGGAGCTGCTTTGTCTCCAGGTCACGGCCCTAGGAGAGAGGAAGTGGTAACCTCGGGTAGAAGAGACAAACAGATGGTCCCGTATGACCCGATAAAGGCAGGAAAAGGAAAAGCAGTGCAAGTTGATGAGGATCATCACAGTGCCAGCCAAGGTGAAGCTGGCCGAGGTAACTGTGACCAAGACAATGCTGGTCAGAGGAATGCTGCCAACGGCACTGCCAATGGCAATGCTGGACAACGTGATCTGGTGGCAACAGGGCAAAATGCACCTTGGCAACAGCAACAGCAGTATGCACCTCGGCAGGAGAGAAGTGCAAAATGCTCATCCGGGTCAGGACATGTACAATGATGGTTATTCGGCAATGGTTGATGTTGGATTCCCCAGGCCAGAGCACCATGTGATTGGGCCAAGATTGGGAAATAGGAACTTGTAGCCGGATGACGCCAAACTGAGGCTGGACCGAATCTATAGGTTGGAGCTGATTGAGATGCAGGGTCCTCCGGGTCTGGCATGTTTTGGACTTTGGATCATGAGGGAGCCACCAGTACCAAACTTTCAGTTGGCCAGAGGGACGAAGACATATGACAGCAACACTAAGCCGGATGATTGGCTCATTGTTTATGCAACTGCAGTAAACATAGCCGGAGGAAACTTGAGATGGGCAATGAGGTATGTGCCGCAAATGTTGGAAGGACCATCAAGGGTTTGGTTGAACAATTTGCCGCCAGGAAGCATCAACTGCTGGTTAGATTTTGAGGAGATGTTCGTGAGTAATTTCTCAAGTACCTATAATAGGCCGAATAGGCCACAGACTTTGGTGTTGTGCAGGCAAAGACCGAATGAGCCGGACCGAGAGTTCCTGACTCAGTGGTGCAATGTGCACAACTCATGTGAAGGGGTATTTGAATCACAAGCAATTGCGTGGTTCTCCCAAGGCTGTAGGTATGGGAGTATGTTGTGGTAGAGGTTGCAGCGTGATATGCCAACCACCCTAGCCGAGACGATCCGGATCACGGATTCATATGCTTTAGGAGATCCAACGCAACCTCGGCTAATGTCAAGGGAGTCGAATGAGGAGTAATACAATAGAGATGGTTTCGGATCATCCGGGAGGAATGATTTCCGAGGTAAAAGAAGGGATGATCGTCCGGATTACAGGTACAACTCGCAACAAGTGGCAGCTGTAGACCGGGATCAGGCCAATGCTGGCGCTAGCCGGTGCTAGAAAACTAGAGGGCAACAATTGCAACAAAAGAGTGAGGGCAAAAATCCTTGGACCCTGGAACAAAAGAAACAGTGGCAGGAAAGAAAGGACCATCCGAGATACACATTCGAGTCTATGTTGGATCAACCGTGCAAGTTTCATACACCAAGTCCAAATAGTCTGGCGAATCATACGACCCGACAATGTGAATGGATGAGGAAATTAGAGCAAGGTAGCTCGGGGAATGCTCAGGCACCTCAGCATGATGCACCTCGGCATGATGGACCTTAGAATGAAGCACATCGACAGCAACTGCTAACTGGGGGGAAGTGACAACAGTTGATGTTGCCTCCACCTCCATCGAGGCCCCATAGGGGAAACGAAATCATTAGGTGGTATACTATATCCATCTGTTTATTAGAATTCCTTCTAATGACTTATGCATTCTGTTATCATTTCCAACTGGAGGATCCCTTAATCCAACTAAAGGAGGATTATAAATGGATAGATATCCTCAATTTTCACTGGAGATTGGGAATCGATGGACTTTCAGTAGGATCTATTTTATTGACAGGATTTATCACTACTTTAGCTACTTTAGCAGCTTGGACAGTTAATGAGAATCAGGAAAGGAGGGATGCTGTGCATCAAGTGGATAACCAGCAATAACAGGACCAAGGGTATCATGGCAATGAGGGGACAAATGAGTACAGAGAACATCATCAAAGTTACTGTGTGTTTACCACTGAAGAACATGACAGAAAGAGTTTACAGTGCCGACATATGGAGGTGAATGCTGTAATGCGGGCTGTGACGAGGTATATGCCTTGGTCGGATTAGGAGATTACTTGGAGAATCAAGGATCACCCAAAGCTTATGCTGAGTCCTGGGACCTACACGTTGGTGCTAGATCCGACATTCATTGGGCCAAATATCAATGTAAGGTTTTCTAAGGTGTTGATAGACAACGACAGTAGCATTAACATCATGTACAAGGATACCATGCACAAGTTGGGAATATCGAAGAACATGCTCCAAGCAACGAGGACCATCTTCCATGGCATTGTGCCGGGTATCTCTTGTGAACCAATTGGTAAAGTCCGGGTTGATGTGTTATTCGGCACAAGAGACAACTGTCGAACTGAGAACTTGGAGTTTGAGGTGGTGAACTTAGAAAGTGCATATCACGCGTTACTCGACAGGCCTGCACTGAACAAGTTCATGGCAAGTACTCACATCAGTTACTTGAAGATGAAATTTCCTGAACCAAGGGGAGTGATTACCATAGCTTAGGACTTATGGTGCTCTACTGAATGTGCTTCCGCCGGATATAACCTGGCCGAGTCACTTGTGATTTCTCAAGAAAATTCTAGAAGTGGCTACATTGGCTCAGTCCGTGCAGCAGCATATGCCAGGTCTGACTAACCCGCATGGGAGTGTTTCATTTCAGGCGACAAATGATACAAAGAAAGTGCCTATTGACGATCAGTTCCTAGAGCACACCGTAACTATTGGTGCCGGGTTAAGTGATAAATAGGAAAGCGAGCTTGTCAACTTCCTCCATGAGAATCGGGATATCTTTGCTTGGTCTATGCAGGACCTGCAAGGTGTGCCAAGGGAGTTGGCCGATCACTCTTTGAATGTAAGACCTAGAGCAAAGCCGGTGAAGCAACCTCTCCGACGCTTTGCTGAAGACAAGAGAAAAGCCATTGGAGATGAGATAGATCGGCTCCTTGCAGCCGGATTTATCATGGAGGTACTTTACCCAGATTAGCTCTCTAATCCGGTACTTGTGTAAAAGAAGAAGGAGGATTCGAATGTGGAAGTGGTATGACGCATGTGTATCGATTACACGAACCTAAATAAGGCGTGTCCAAAAGATCCGTTCCTGCTGCCGAGGATAGATCAGGTCATAGATTCAACCACCGGATGTGAAATGTTGTCATTCATAGATGCATATTCTGGTTTCCACCAGATACCGTTGAATCCGGATGATCAAATAAATATTGTGTTTATCACCCCGTATGGGGCTTATTGCTATCGCACTATGCCGTTTGGATTACATAATGCAGGAGAAACGTATCAATGATGCATGCAAAAATGTCTACATGACCAAATAGGTTGGAATGTGCAAGTTTATGTGGATGATGTGGTGATAAAAACTAAGGAAAGCAAAATGCTCCTTGACGATATCCGCCAAATATTCGTGAACCTAAGGAGGTTCCGGATGAAGCTTTACCCGGAAAAATGTACCTTTGGTGTGCTGGCGGGGAAGTTACTCGGTTTCCTTGTATCTAGCCGAGGTATAGAGACCAATCCCACGAAAATCCGAGCCATAGAGAAAATGGAGCTGCCGAAGTGTCTTAATGATGTGCAGAAGTTTACGGGGTTGCCTGGCATCATTAAGTCGGTTTGTAAGTCGGCTTGGAGAGAATGCATTACCCCTCTACCAGTTAATGAAAAAGGCAGATAAATTTACATGGACACCGCAAGCTGATAGCGCGTTTTGAGAGTTGAAAAAGATGCTATCCTCTGCACCAATACTAGCTACACCACTGCCCAAGGAGCCAATGTTGCTCTATATAGCCGTGACCAACCGAGTCGTAAGTGCAGTAATAGTGGTGGAACATGATGAGGAAGGTAAGTCGGTGCAGAGACCAGTATATTACCTAAGCAAAATATTATCAGCTTCAAAACAGAATTACCCTCACTACCAGAAGATGGCATATGGTGTGTACATGGCAGCTAAAAACCTTAAGCATTACTTCGAGGAACACCCCATCAAAGTGGTGTGTGAAGCACCCATATCCGAGATCATGGGAAACAAAAATGCCAGCGGCCGAATTGCAAAATGGGCAATCGAGTTAGCCCCATATGCACCACAGTTTGACAAAAGAGATGCGATCAAATCCCAAGATGTGGCAGCTTTCTTTGTGGATTGGGCTGAGATGCAATACGAACCACCTCTATCAGACTCAAATTACTGGCGAATGCACTTTGATGGGTCAAAGCTAAAGGATGGACTGGGGGCCGGGGTAGTTCTTACCTCGCCCAAAAAGGATCAGCTGAAATACGTCCTCCATATCCATTTTAGCGCATCAAACAATGTGGCTGAATATGAAGCACTTGTGCTTGGACTCAAGGTAGCGAAGGAGGTAGGTGTATGACAGATACTGTGTTTTGGAGACTCTGATTTGGTGGTATAGCAAGTGTCTGGAAACTAGGATGCTCTGGACGCAAACATGGCACTTTACAGATTTCATGTCCAGAAGATAAGTGGTGTCTTCGAATGGTGTGAATTCCATCACGTACCTCGGATCGAAAATGAGGCAGCCGATGTATTATCCAAGATGGGGTCATCCCGGCAGCCAATCCTGCCAGGCTTTGCTTTGGAACACTTGAGAAAACCATCCATTACACCATCGCCAGAATATGACTCAATTTATCCCGGCCCTCTCCGGATCAGAAGCAACTCCTATGGATATAGACTGGGGAAACGCCTCAGCAAACCTAGGGACTGCTTCGTCAAACCCGGGGACTGTCGTGCAGAACCCGGGGACTGTTTTGCTTGATCCATCTAGAGTTATGTCCGTGGATGCAATGGAAATAGACCAAGAGATTTTCCCTATCCAAGCTATACCTGCATGGGCAAAGCCAATATTTGAATTCCTAAAAGAGGGAACCTTGCCGAATGACGAGATACTCTCAAGGAAAATCCAGAGAAGAGCAAAGGCATACATGATTATCAATGCCAAACTATACAAAAGGAGTGTCACTAGGGTGCTGCAGAGATGCGTAGACCCGGAAGAAGGGCTTGAAATCCTCTGAGATATCCATCAAGGAGAATGTGGTCATCATGCATCTTCTAGAGCATTAGTGGCAAAAGCTTTCCGGCATGGATTTTATTGGCCAAGAGCCTTGGAGAAAGCAGAGGATCTTGTGAGAAAATGCAATGGTTGTCAGAGGTACACTACAAAGACGCATATGCCAATGTCAGAACTGAAAACCATACCTATCACTTAGCCATTTTCAGTATGGTGTTTGGATATGGTCAGACCATTTAAGCCGGCAAAGGGAAACATGACTCATATCTTGGTGATGGTGGACAAGTTCACCAACTGGATTGGGGTGAAGCCAATCAGGAAATGTGATCGGGTAACAGCTGTGACATTCCTCAAAGATATAATCTTTAGATATGGCTTTCCCCCACAATATCATAACTAATAATGGCACAAACTTTGCTGAAGGAGCATTTGCGAGGTTCTGCCGAGAGAAGAAGATCCGGTTAGATGTTGCCTCAGTAGCCCACCCCACATCGAACGAACAAGTGGAAAGATCTAACGGACTGGTCTTGTTCAGGATAAAACCCCAGCTCATTGAGCCGCTGCAAGATCAGCGGGATGCTAGATAGAAGAACTACCGGCGGTACCATGGAGTCTAAGAACAACTCTGAATCGATCAACAAGCTATACGCCATTCTTTCTAGTATATGGGGCAGAAGCCATACTACCGGCCGACATAGAGCATGATTCGCCAAGGGTCACCCAATACACAAAATTCCGAAGTGTGCGAAGCCCGACAAAATGATGTTGATCTACTGGAAGAAGCAAGAGAACTGGCCTTGTCCAGATCCGCCATATATCAGCAAAATCTCCGATGCTATCATAGCCGAAAAGTAAATCCCCGAGTCTTCTGGGAAGATGATCTCGTACTTTGGCTGGTGCAACGCACTGCTGGCATGCATAAGTTATCCCCTCCATGGGAAGGACCTTTAATTTTGAGCAAAGCTTTGCACAACGATTCCTACTATCTTACTGATGCACAACCACATGAGAAGAACAAGGCAGACAAGTCCTGTGAGGAATCTAAGCATCCGTGGAATGTAGCTCTACTTCATCAATTTTACACCTAGCAAAGAGGTGAATGTATCTGAATCACTCATATGTCGGTATGTATGTCGGCACTGAGCATATCAATAAAACCTCGGCACCCCTAGCAGAAACTCAGGGACTGCCTTAACAATTGTATTTCCTGTATTTACTTTATATATGTCGGCTGGATTAAACTTCTTACACCTTAGCCGTATTAGTAGTGTGTAGGCACCAAAAACCTAACTCTTTCACTTTGCTGCTGTCCAACAAGAATTGGCTTTATGGCAAGAAAGAGAACAAGTTTGGAATTGCAAAGCACATGAAAAACGACTAAGGAAAGGAACATAATCGAGCCGACATTTGTTATTCAGACTAACCCTCTACTTACTCTATGTATGTTATGTTGGATTATTTTGAGCTAATCCCAAACTTTCAAGTACTGTTAAGCCAATTTTTTGAACCTCGGACTCGTAAGTCAAAAACCGAATCAAGGTAGACGCGAGCCGAATCAAAAATTGGAGGAACAAGAAAAGGAAACTCGGGGACTCCGCCCAAGTTAATCCGGCATTAGTAACTTAGTAGCAAAACATAGGTAATTGTAACAAAACAAACCATAGTGCTTAATACATTTGCACCCGACATACTAGGGATCTAATAAATATCAAAGTGTTTTGGTTAGCTCATGGAGCAGCAGCTGGAGACAGATCATCGGTGGAGGGAGGAGGTACTTCGGCATCGGTAGGTGGGGCACTGGTCCCTGCCTCATCTTTAGGGTTAGCCTCATCATCCTCCGGATCCTTAGTATCATCACCAAGATCGGAGGCTTCCTCCTCATCTTCTTCGCCCTCAGCACCATCCAAGACATATGCGTCATCAATGGCTTCGAGAAAGCTCGGAACCTCATTCTAGCTATGGCAGAAGGCATATTGAATCAGATTGTTGGCATAGGCTTTGTGTTGGGTGATGCACTCCGGATCATTGGACCACTTAGATCCGGTGCGCAGACGATCAAGCAACTCCAGGTCCAGCTCCTCGTACCATGAGAGGACAAAGTTCAGTGTTGTATCAGCCCCGGAACGTGTTGCGGATTCCCACCACAGGTTCAACTGAGTCTCACACTCCATCAGTTTTGCTATAAAAGTGGCGCTGCCTTTGGGAGTGGGATCAGTGGGCCAGAGAGCGTTAAACATCTGGACTGTTGCTGGCATAATGTCTGCATCATAGTTTTTCATAACTTCAACACGGGCAGAGAGGCTCACCCGCAAGTCCTCCGTGCCATAAGCAACAGACTCAGAGGCAAGGTTGGCTGGAGTACCCCGCTGCACGCGGGTCCTAGCTACAACAGCAGATGCAAGAGGTTCACTCTCTAGGAACTTTCCTGTAAACGAAATGGAAAATGTCAATGAGTAAGGACACATGACCCGGCAAAACAAGTCTCGCAAGGAGGAAGAGAACTCACGAGCAATGTGGCAGAGGATGCAAGTCAGCTCATTATGTTCATCTGCATTCCTCGCATGGAGATTCTCATACTCGATGGTCCACAACTTAAGTTTGATGTTAGTTTCCTTCTGCAGATCATTGTCCTTGGTGATCTGGGTATTTAGGCGCTCCTCCTCCTCGAAGAACTCCTGGTCGGCCTTGTCCAACTTTGATTTGTGGAGATCCTTGAGCTTCTGGATTTGGTGTTCAATCGAGTAATCTGATTGTCCTTAAGGTGAAGCCAAGCAATTTCATCACCCTTTTTCTTCAATTCGGCCTGATGCTTTCCTGCTTGTTCGAGAAAGTGAAGCGTCATGTCAGGAATGAGCATGCTATCTTGAAGTGTAACTGCAATAGTGAGTTGACTCGACATGGCCGAGGTATAAAAATCTGCCGAGTCAAGGGAAGAGCACACAAAGGCAAAATGATCAAGATGAGTTACCTTGGATCTCGGCCAAGTTCTTGCGCATGATGACGTTCTCAGCCTCGGCCTCGGCTGCATAACACGAATGATAAGTTAACATGGATAGCAAGTAACTCAAAGGAACAAAAGCGAAAAATCTTAAGCAAAATAACTTACCCTTCTTTTGGTGATCAACAAGCAGTTTGCAGTATCTGGCGCGAAGATCCTTATATGAGTCCAGCAGACGCTAGAACTCAGCAGTTCGGCAATTGGTGGTGATCTAAAATAAGCAAATATTAGCTTAGAAATAGGAGGGAATGTGTGGATATTCGAAGTCTATAAGATCTGGGCCAAGTGGAACTTAACCCGGCTCTAGGTGTGTGGATATTAGAAGTCTATAAGATTTGGGCCAAGTGGAACTTAATCTGGCTCTAGGTGTGTGGATATTCGAAGTCTACAAGATCCAGGCCATGTGGAACTTAACCCAACTCTAGGTGTGTGGATATTTGGAGTCTACAATATCCGGGCCAAGTGGAACTTAACCCGGCTCTAGGTGTGTGGATATTCGAAGTCTACAACATCCGGGCCAAGTGGAACTTAACCTGGCTCTAGGTGTGTGGATATTTGAAAATACTAAGCACTTGCACTAGTTCTCTAAGAGCATCCGACCGAGTAATGAATTACTCTCCCGGAGGCTCAGGGACTAGTGGGTATATCTCTAAGTGTTTGTGTATACAAAAGGCATAACGAAAAAGGCTTACCTCCATCATCCGGCCAGCAAGCGAGATGGCCTTGGTACGGTGTTCATCTGAGCGCTAAACTTAGCCAGACCAAACTTTTCCAGGAGATCATCCTGCGGGTTAATGAACTTGGCGTCATTCCAGTTATTGACATACTCGATGAGCGCTGGACTATAATTCTCCCCACTGAGCGCTTGGCTCAATACCAAACCCTTAGCAGCGGGGCTAGTATATAGAGTTAATTGATTACTGCCCTCTGATCCGAAGGCAGAAGACCCGGAGGCAGCGCCATCCATCTTGGACACGGACGCAAGCGTGCGCTGTCCGGATTCAACGTTGGTGTCCTTGGAGGCAGGGACCTTGGCTACCTCAGCTGCTTTCTTTCTCTTGCTGGTGGATTTGGGCCGCTACAGAAGAGATGAAGCTTGTGCTCCGGATTGAGCTTGAGAAGCGGGCTGGAATATATCCTTGATGGACATGGTTGATCCAGATGCAGCTATCTGAGGTTTCTTCTTTGACGCTGGTGCTGGTGTTGGTGTTACTGTTGCTAGTGTTGATGCTGCCACTGCTGGTGTTGTTGCTATTGGTACTGCTACTGGTACTGGAGCTGGAGGTGCTACTTGTATAGGTGCTGGTGCTGATGTTGTTGGCGAAACTGGAACTAAAGAAGAAGAGGTCTGGGGCGGTGCCGATGAAATTGGCACCTCTGAAACTCGGGGTTGCGGCTGAGCTAAAGAACTGGGGAGATCCGGCATAGCCGTATCCTGGGCAGTCCCACTACACCCCGCACCGACGTTACCCTCGTCGTGTTGAAGTGGGATCAGATCCGGCGCGGCCGCTGAGTCCTCTTGGATAGGGCTAAGCGGGCGAACATTGTCGTTGTCGTGGGAGGGAGATGGAGTGCTCCGGATTGGAGAAGAGATGCTGGGGACACTCTGGGGAATCACCCTGGGAGTGCTGCAGAATTAGATAACAAGCAATAAGTTGGGAGAAGAAAGAAGGGAAACGAGTAAAGTGCAAAGATAGTAAGGCAAGACCCGGAAATGAGCAAGGCAGGAAAAGACTTACTCAACCGAGGTTGGAGGCTCCTGAGGCTTGGGCGCTCTCCGGACAGTGCTCTTGGGCACAGGCTTGCCCGCACCCTTAACCCCGGATTTCTTCTGCCTCTTCTTGGGTGGGGGCGCCTCCGAAGCTACGGCCGAGGTTGCCGAACTCTTCTGGGAAGGGGAAGGAGCCGGGTCACCCGTGGTAAGAGGAGGAACCTTGTGGACCTGACCGGCCAGGTTAGCTGAAGATTCGGAAGTAACCGGAAACACGTAAGAGATGGGCACCTGATCAAGTACCTCCATAACCTCAACATCACAGTCGTCATCATCTAGCCAATCCCTTAATGAAGAGGCCTTACCAGAGGGTCGCTTGGTGCTGTCCGGAGTAGGCAAGAATCTCTCTGGGTCAGGCTCCTCCGCGTCTAGCTCTGAGCGGTCCTCCAACCATTTGAGGGCTGCCTCCTTGCCATCCTCCATTGTCTGCTTGAGAAACAACTGAGAGAAAAAAATACTAAAGGGTCAAATTAGGATACAATCCGACATACAGCGAGATTCAGAAAGAATATCAGGAGATGAACATAGCTTAGGCGGCAAGTTAGCTTGGGTGAAGTGCTCAAATCCCCACTTGCACGCCTCGGTGAACTCCTTGTCTATCCTAAATATAGCCTTGACCCGGTGGAATACATCAGAGTTGGTAAGCTCGAAGGAGGAGGTGCGATTGGGGTCAAGAGGACCACTCAAGTGGCAAAGCTTATGTGAGCACTTCTGAAGACGGGAGATCCGGCTGCAGACGAAAGTAATCATGACATCCTCGCTGCACAGCCCTAGCTTAACCAGCTCCTTGATTCGCCAGAGTAGTACGCCGCTTCGGGATCTGCTCCCACAAGGATGTGTCCAAGACACCCATCTTGAAGGGGAGCAGCCGGATCAGGTCTTTCTCCGAGTTATTTCTAACATAGAAGAAGGTCCGAGCTCAGCCTTTGCAAGATTCAAGGCCAGTATCCTAGGGAAAAGTAGAGTTTTTGCAGGGAGAAATTGAGGCTCCACCGCACTGGGTCAAGTGTTTGTTGGCACGGGCAAGATGAGGATCCGAGATGACATTTTTCTGAAGACCAAAGAACTTGATACAAAGTTCTTTGGTGGGCCAGAGGCCGACATATCCCTCTATGCGGAAGGCGAAAGAGTAAAGGGAAGTAATAGCGTTAGCAGGAAGATGGTGTGACTGAAGTTGGTAAGTGTTGATGAAATCATGGAAAAAGTCACTCACAGGAAGGCCGAAGCCGCACTGAAAGTGGGACAAGAACACGACGAACTCGCCTGGGTTGGGAGAAGGAGCAATCTCCTAGGCGGCGAGGAAGCACGTGACGCCTGCGGGGATGCGGCGGGTCGCGTAGTGCTAGTCAATGTCATCCTGGTAGACCCACGCGCCCGCCTAGGCGCTGTGCTCAGGAGCTTCTTCCTCCTCCTCCTCCTCAGTGGCAGTGATTTCCTCTTCTATCATGTCCAAACCGGTGTCTTCTAGAGGCCAATCTACGGTGGGGAGAAGTAGTTTGGAGCTGCAAGGCCCCATGGCAAAGAACTTGTGCAGGAGCGGTGGCGTGGTCGTGAATGAGCAGCAACGGCGGCAGCATCGCTATGGAGAAGAAGAAGTGAAGGGCAGGGGCGCGTGCAAAGTGGGGGAACTTCCCCTAGGGCCGCCCCTGTCCCCTATTTAACTACGCCTCGGGGGGGTGTAGTGGGATCAACCGCTGCACCGAGGCTGCATGATGTGGTCGTGTATTCTCCAAACCAACCAATCAGGCTCACGCCACACCAAGGGCCACATGGAGCAGAGAATCCCACGATGT
This sequence comes from Avena insularis, assembly GCA_023614405.1. Lineage (NCBI taxonomy): Eukaryota > Viridiplantae > Streptophyta > Magnoliopsida > Poales > Poaceae > Avena > Avena insularis. Next base: position 177,741,769 of record CM042686.1, read on the forward strand.
GACGTAATGATCTGATTAACGAGGGGTTGCCACGGACGTGGCCGCGCAGTTATTCCGACAATCAATACGATGGCGGCACGATGGGGCGTGGCCCTTAAAATGAGGCAAAGTGATGATTACCCTTCACGTGGGATGTGGGGAAGTGTATGAGAGAAGGAAAGATAACCCGGATAAATGGACAATGACCCGGCCAACGAGAAGTAACTCGGATTGAGACAAGGGAATGTCAAACTAAAGAGACTGGGTTACATGATAACTCGGCAAGGGAGGTGGAGATTTCGATAAATGGAACATGTTGTGGCCTTATCAGCTGAGGTCGCTAAGACTGCACCATCTTCGGGGACTAATGTTGGGGGGATACCCCCGGGTAGGGTCACGCTGGGGTATAAAGGCCGAGTTAGCCGAGGTACGACACGGTCAAAGCAAAGTCTGGCGAGGTCTCCTCAAGGCAGGCCGACTTATGGGGTAATCCGGCCTGGTGGGTGTTTACCTAACGTTAACCCGTCTGACATAAAACATATGTCGGCCATGCTTGATTTACCATATGTGCAGGTACCCTCGTAGCCGGGTTAGCCAAGCGCTAGCCGGGTTACCACTTGGCTTCCAAGGGAAGGAAGGAATCTCTCGCTGGTCAAAAGGTGGCCTCTGTCCACTATAGCATGAGCGAAGCGGGCAGAGGGAAGGACCAGTGGGGCGTGGCCAACAAAGGTGACGTAGCCAGTGTCGGATGACGCCAAAAGCCAAGGAGCTCACAGAGGATTAATCCAAGGTCCAGACTAGCCGTTTAAAGTGTGTAAAGAAGCATCTTGCTTTAACCAAAGGGAATATTCGGGGAATATGCCTCCACATGTGCTCTAGTTTTGTAACCTGGGCTCCCCCATATAAGGATCACTAGGGCCTCCATAGAGGGGGATCGATCATTCTGTGAAGGAAGACCCCTAGGGCTTTGTAGTGCGGAGTAAGAGAACTAGTCTCCTTCTCACGAATAGCTTGAGGAGCCCTTGTAATCCACATCCAACAAGAGAGAAATACAAACATCTGTGTGTGGAATCACCTCACTATCCCTCCCTGGATTCCTCTAGTGCACATTGGCCCCATTTTTAGCCTATCTATGGCATGTGCCGTGTCACCACCACGACACCTTCAAATCCATATACATCTTCATGTTACCTGGATGTATACAGTATGGCGAGTCATGAACTTCCTGAAATATCAACTTCCTAATCTTCGTATCATTGGGCACACACAAGCAATCCTTGTACCATAGTGTTCCTTGGTCATCCTCGCGAAATCCTTCTGCCTTACCCTTGGGTATGTTTCCTCTTATTTCTTCCATGTCACTATCCTTCTTTTGAGCTTCTCTAATAATATCCAGAAGCGTTGGCTTTACTTCCATCATTGCCAAATATCCCTCGGATACTACCTCCAACCCGAGGTCCTTAAATTATTCACACAAATCCTTAGGTAGTTCTCCCACTGTCAGACCATTAGCATAAACCTTGCGACTCAGCGCATCCACTACAACATTGTACTTTCTTGGGTGATACTGCAAACTCATATCATAATCCTTTATGAGCTCCAACCATCTCCTTTGCCTCCTTTTGCATGAATATGTACTTCAAGCTCTAGTGATCTGTGAACACATCACAATGCTTTCCCATCAGGTCATGTCTCCATACCTTGAGAGCATGCACAATTGACGCTAACTCCAAGTCATGCGTGGGATAATTCCTCTCATGGTGTTTAAGTTGGCGTGAGGTATAGGATACCACTCTTCCATCTTGCATCAATATACTACCTAGTCCTTGACGAGAAGCGTCACAGTACACTTGGAAATCCTTCTGAATATCCGACAAACACAATATAGGAGCGGTCACTAGGAGTTGCTTTAGTTCCTGGAAACTAGCTTCACACTCCTCGGTCCATTCAAATTTCTTCTCCTTCTTCAATAGTTCAGTCATTGGCTTCACAATCTTGGAGAAATTCTCTATGAACGTTCTATAATATCCAGCAAGTCCCAAGAAACTCTAGATATCACCCACATTCTTGGGTGATTCCCATTCTGTAACTGACGCTACCTTTCTTGGATCAACTATAACTCCTTCACCTGACACCACATGTCCAAGAAATCCAACGGTGTTCAACCAGAATTCACATTTGCTAAACTTGGCATATAATTTATGCTCCCTCAACTTTTCCATAATCAGTCATAGGTGCTTCTCATGTTCAGCATCATCCTTGGAATATGTCAATATGTCATCAATGAAAACCACCACAAATTATCCAAGTACTCCATGAATACCTTGTTCATCATGGTCATAAAATATGTTTGAGCATTTGTTAGTCCAAAAGACATAACTGTTTTCTCATATAAACCATACCTAGTGGTGAAAGTGGTCTTTGGTATGTCTTCCTCATGGACCTTCAATTGGAAATAACCCGATCTCAGATCGATATTGGAAAACATATTCGCCCCTTCCAACTAATCAAACAAATCATTTATATTGGGAAGTGGGTATTTATTCTTGATCGTTACTTCATTAAGCAAGCGATAGTCAACCACCAATCTCTTACTACTGTCCTTCTTTTCCACAAACAGAATAGGCGTGCCCCAAGATGATGGACTAGGCTGAATAAATCCCTTGTCCAACTGCTCTCTAAGTTGCTTCTTCAATTCCATCAGTTCATCCACATCCATCTTGTATGGTCTCTTGGCTATCGGTCCAGTTCCCAGCATCAAGTTAATGAGAAACTCCACATCCCTACTAGGTGGCATCCCTGGCAGCTCATCCGGAAACACATCGGGGTATTCCTTTACTACGGCCACATCCTCCAGGCTAACCCCCTTAAGAGAATTAAACTCGGCCACTCCAATATTGGTAGGCGACTTATACCTGATTCTTACTCCCTCTAGTGTGGTGAGTGCAATTGCTCGTTGAGCATAATCTATCTGACCTTGATGTTCTGACATCCAATCCATGCCCAATATGACGTCTAGACCTTGAGATTCTAGTATGACCGGGTGTGCAGGAAATGCATAAGCACCAATTTCTAGTGTCAACCCTCGACATGCTACACTAGCTATCATCTCTCCCCCAGGGGAACTTACTCTAATAGATCCTCTAAGAGACTTAGTAGGTAGCTTATACTTATGCACAAATGCCCTTGATATGAATGTATGCGATGCACCAGTATTGAAAAGAACAAATGTGATGTGGGTATTGATTGGAAACTTACTAACCACTAGCTCTATTTCATTCTGAATCCCCTCAATGTTCACATGGTTGATTGTTGCTTTCTGGTTTGCATTGGGCTTGCTTCCTACTTCAGCCTTCTTCTCTGGGCAATTATCAGCATAGTGCCCATCTTCTTACACTTGAAGCATTCCACCTCACTGAGATCCCTTCTACCAGTGTGATTGTGTCCATTGTTCCTCCCAGAGTTGCTGTTGTAGCTCTTGTAACCATTATGGGGGTGGCCATTACCTCCACGGTGACTATTCCCATTGCCTCCACTGTGACTGTTCCCATTACCTCCATTGTAATGGTTTCCATTACCACCACGGTGATGTCCCGAGTTCCCATTACCATGGTGGGAAGTATGGGCTGTATGGTGCGACCCTGAGTTGTGGTTGCCATTATACTTCCTCTTGTGCCTTTCAGCTTGGCCCTGTTTTCCCTCCAGAATTCTAGCCTTATCCATCAATGTCTAGAAATCAGGGGCATGAACAATAGAAAGCTGGACTGAAAGATCATCATTCAGACCATCGAGGAATCTCTCCCTCCTCTTGGCATTAATGTCCATATCCTCTAGTGCATAGCAAGACAGATTGGAGAAATCATCTATGTATTCAGACACATTGCGGTGATTCTGGCGCAGACTGCGGAACTCCCTTTGCTTCAGGCTCATAACTCCAGTAGAGACATGGTGAGTCTTGAATCCCTCTTCAAACATCTCCTAGGTCATAGTAGCAATGGGGTCGGTGATCTGGAAAGTATCGCACCAGGAAGCAGTTGGTCCTTCCAGCAGGTGAGCAGCGAACCTCACTTTTTCAGCATTGGTGGACCCAACTGTCAGCAAGTCCTTATTCATCGAGCTTAGCCAGTCCTGTGCATTCATTGGCTCAGGTGCAGTAGAGAACTTGACTGGCCTCAGCCTCAGAAATCAAGCAAGAGAATCCACTTACGGGGGAGGATTGTTGTTGTTGCCATCGTTGCCATTGTTTCCTTTTGTCGTGGTGGTGGCACGGCAGATGCCATGGGTAGGCTAAAGATGGGGCCAAAGTGTGCTAGGGGTATCCAGGGAGGGATGGTGTGGTGATTCCACACACAGATGTTTGTATTCTCACACTCAATGGTGCTTACAGATGCTCCTTGAGCTGTTCGTGGGGAGGAGGAAGAAGAACCTCTCTACTGCCCACACCTCTCTCTAGGGTTTTCCCTTAGTAAAAATGGCCGACCCTCTCTATGGAGATCCTGGTCCTCCTTATACAGGGGAGGCCAGGTTACAAGCTAGGGCATACGTGGAAGGCATATTCCTTGAATATGCCTCTCCTGAATTAGCAAAGCGGTGCTCCTATTTTTCCCTCCGTAAGCCGCTCAGGACTCATGGCGTAAGCCTCTCTGAGCCCCTCTGCAGCGCTGCGTCACCCGACAAAGGCAACGTCACCTTTGTTGGCCTGTACTCACTGGTCCTCCTCTTTGTCCTCTACGCTCACATTATAGTGGAGAGATAAAAGCTTTGACCACAGAAGGTTCCTTCCTTCTTTTGTAAGCCAAGTGGTGACCCGGCTCCTGCCTGGCTAACTCGGCTCTCGGGTACCTGATGTTGATGATGCCGACATACTCTTTATGTCGGCCGAGGTAAGGTTGGGTGAACACTATTGGGCCGGGTTAGCTGTAACTTGGCTTTCCTTGAGGTAACTCGGTCAACTTCCGGTTTGACCTTGTCGTACCTTAGCTAACATTGCCATTATACCCCGGCTTGACCCTACCGGGGTTATCCCCCCAACATTAGTCCCCGAAGCTGGTGCGGTCTTAGCAACTTCAGCTGATAAGGCCATAGCAGGTTCAACCCATTGAATTATTTGTTCTTTTTGCCGAGGTATTCTTATGTCAGCATGAACCGAACCTTACTTGGCTCTTTCCTTGTAGACTTCTTGCTTTCTTTGACCTCCCTTGGCTCATTCCGAGTTATTCCTCATTGGCCGGGTTATACTCTCATATCCGGGTTACCCACTTAGACTCCTTCCTTCTCATGTACACTTCCCCATGTACCATGTGGAGTGTAATCATTGCCGTTGCCTCGTTTTAATGGCCTGCATGTCAGTTACTATGCATGATGTCAGGATTTACTACGCATCCGTCAGGTTGTGGGTGCCCCTTCGATAACCGCAATGCCACGTCGCGTCACATGATCTATTGCGCCATGTAACCTCTGGTGTGGCTCGATGCTGATTGGTGCGGCCAGTAAATACATGGCCACACCATGCAGCCTTCTGTGCACTGTGATCCCACTACCCCTTAGGGGCGTTGTTAAATAGGGGAGCGGGGGCGCCCCTTAGCCACTTCTCCGCTTGCTCCCTCTGCCTCTGCCTGTTCTTCTTCTTCCTTGCAGCACCGCCACCACGCCGCTTTCTCTTAGCGCTAGCATCATCTCCTCTGCTCTATGTGATGGGTTCGTAGCATGGAAAACAAAAAATTTCTACCGCAAGAACGAACAAAACCCAGATCTAATCTAGATAAAAGCCAAGATCTAATCTATTAGACATGTGCAACGAGATAGATCTATACTAACCCTCGTAGAACCGAAAGCGTTACGAGATTAGATCTCGGGGTTGATGTAGTCGATCACTTGCCGATCTCAAGATCGTGTGGACGATCCTTCCGGCGCCGCGTTCCGGCAGCGCTTCGCGATCGGTCTGCGTCTTGGTCGAAGCAGACCTTCCTCTCCCGTTCCAGCGAGCAGCGGAGGTAGTAGATCTTCTCCACGGAATCCCAGCAGCACGACGGTGTGCTGGTGGTGGTGGAGTAGAGAATTCTGCAAGGCTTCGCCTAAGCGAAGCGAGGCGAAGGAGGAGGCGGCTAGGGTTTGTTATGGAGAGAGCTGGGTGGCGCCCCTCCCTCTATTTAAAGGAGGGAGGCGCCATGGGGGTCCTAGTAGGACTCCCTCCTCCTTGGCAGCCGGATTGGGAGGGAGGAATCCTCCTCCCCCACGAATCCGTGTCTTGCCCCACAAAGACTCCTTGATCCTTTCTTGGTTTTCAAGCAAACTCCAAGAAATCTTCTAGAACCTTCCAGAACATTCTGAAACCTTCTAGAATCTCCTTACAAACACTCCGGAACATTTCCTAACTTAGAAAATGATCCCCAATATATGAATCTTATTCTCCGGACAATTCCGGATCTCCTCGTGATGTCCCGGATCCAATCCGAGACTCCAAACAACATTCGGTCTCCAACGCATATTCCATATCTACTTAAAACAACTTTGAACCTTAAGTGTGTCACCCTACGGTTCGTGAATATGCAGACATGATGAAGACACCTCTACGATCAATAACCATCAGCGGGATCTGGAGATCCATAATGGCTCCCACATATTCAACGATGACTTCGTGATCGATAGAACCATTAGCATACGAAACCAATTCCCTTTGTCACGCGATATTCTACTTGTCCGAGGTTTGATCGTCGGTATCTCCATACCTAGTTCTACCTCGTTACTGATAAGTACTCTTTACTCGTTCCATGTTATGTCATCCCTTGTGACCTAGTCACATGCTTGCAAGCTAACTAGATGACATTACACCGAGAGGGCCCAGAGCATATCTATCCGTCATATGGATGGACAAATCCCAATCTTGGTCCATGCGCTTCAACACATACTTTCAGAATACCCAATGACACCTTTATAACCACCCAGTTATGAAGCGGTGTTTGATGTCATCAAAGTACCCATCCGGTGATGGTGATTAACATGACCTCATGGTCGAAGGATTAGGTTACTATGCATTTGAAAGCTTACAGCAATACGAACTTAATGACTTGATCTTATGCTACGCTTACTATGGGTGTGTGTCCATCACATCATTCTCCTAATGATATAACCTTGTTATTAATGACATCCAATGTCCATGATCAGGAAACCATGATCATCATTTAATCAACAAGCTAGTTCCACAAGAGGCTTACTAGGGACACTTTTATGTTTACAAAACACACATGTATTAGTGTTTCCTTATAATACAATTATAGCATGGGATGTAAACATTCATCATAAACACAAAGATATAATAATAACCACTTTTATTATTGCCTCTTGGGCATATCTCCAACACTATGACCCTTGCCTGCTTCTCCACAGCTGTGCTGCTTACCGCCGCTACAGGTCCACACCACTCAAGACCTCTCTCCCTCGCCTCAAATTACGTATGTGACGAAGAAGATCTGGAGATGTCTCACGAGGTTGCTACCATCGAGGAACACGAAGAGGCTGGCACCGCCCATGAGCGCGGTGCCTGGGCCGGTTTCTGGGTGTGCCAGGATGATATCGATTGGCTCATTCGGACCCGCTACATCCCTGTCAGAGTAAGTTGCCGCCTTCCCGGCGACGAGCTTGCCCTCGTTCCTGAACCCGGTGAGTTCGTGGTCTTTCTTTCCCATTTCCAGTGAGGTTTCGCTCTTCCCATTTCTGATTTCTTCCATGAATTCCTCACCATTTTCCATCTTCAACCCCATCACCTTCTGGCTAATGCAGTCACCTCTCTTTCCGCCTTTGTTTTCGGGGTTGAGGGTTACCTTGGCCTATGGCCTTCCTTAGTCATCTGGTTCAAATTCTTTGGCATCCGAGCCAATGTCATTCCAAATAAGGATGTTCCCCCGGCCGAAAAACTACTGACCCAATGTGGGGAAGCATCGATCTCACCTCGGATAGAATCCGAGTTTCCCCGAGTTGCTGGCTTGGAGTCCTACAAATGGTGGGCCAAGATGTTCTTCTACGTGAAGACCACTACCTCGGAGGACAAGATCCGGCTGCCCCCTTTCTCTATTGGCGTCCCTGATAGAACTTGGTGGGTCTAGATCCCCAATAGATTAAAATCAAACACCTTGGTAGATTTGGTGGAGAATCGCATCATCGAGCTGAAACTAGAGGGGCTAAACAGCGAGGATATCATGATCACCTTCATCCAGAGCCGAATCTCCCCGCTGCAGTAGTGCACTCACAAGGTTTGCCACATGAGCGGGCACCTCGACCCCAACCAAACCTCGTCATTTGAGCTCTTCGATGCTCAGATCTTCCGCCGGGTCAAGGCCATCTTCAAGACCTCATGACCGAAGAATGGGAGTGGGGGTTCGAGGATTTCAGCCGAGATAAGCCAGCTCCGGCGGTACATCTCTTACAAAAACCTTTTTCCGAGTATGTCTTATGTCGGCCAATATCAGTTATATGATCATTTTGCCTTGTTCCCTTCAGACCTTTCTTCAGCAAACAATTGAGGATGGCGTTGACCCGTCCCTTAAGTGGGGGGAAGGACCGCAATACCTTGGATACGGAAGAGCCAGATTCTGAGGACTTCTTGGCCATTCTGGACCCTGCCTTTGGCCGACCTTCCGATAAGGCTTCTGTTTTAAGGGATTGGCTAGATGATGACGAAGACCCTGATATTGAGATCTTGGATGTATATGATCTGGTGCCTATCTCATATGCTTTTCCGGCTGATCCAACTCTAGATAAGCCAGCTGGTTAGGTCCACACTGATCCTCCTCTTGACATGGGCGAGCCAGCGCCTGCCCCGGCAAAGAAACGAGTTTCTACCTCGGCTCCTCCGTCCGAGCCGCCTAGGACCGGGAAACGACCGAAGAAATCCAGCAGCAAGGCCACCAACAAGCCTCCTATTAAGGCCACAGTTCGGAGAGCCCCGAAGCCCAAGGAACCACCTACTGTATCCGAGTAAGCTTTTCTTTCCTTCCTTGTCCTTCAAGTAGCTTCTTCCCCTTAACGTGTATTTCTTGTTTCTCTCTTTGTGTTCTAACTTGATATTTGTTTTCTATCTGACTCGACTGGGCTCCCAAGAACATTTCTCAGAGTGGTTCGAGCATAGCCTCACCTATCCGAGATGATCCACCTTCTCCCTGTCGTGATGATGCTCCTCCCCTAAGCCCTATCTAAGAGAGCTTCGTGGCTTTGCTGAATCTCAGCCCACCTCGGCAAGACGGGGGCAATGTCAGCACGAAGGGAGGTGGCGCCTCCAAGGATGTGGCTATGCCGGATCATCTCAGCTCCTCTTTAGCTCAGCAGCAACAAGTCGATGAAGGTGCCAGCAATGTTGGCACCGAGCAAGTTTCTACCTAGGTGTCGGTGACTCCGGCACCGACCCAAGACCAACATTGGCCATCTCCAGCTCCAAGTTCCTATGTGAAAGCAACTCCTGCCTCGTCCGAGTCTGTCCAGGCTCAGCGAGAAGACCAAACTCATCCTAGCCCGAAGTTCGAATCCTCTGCGCCAACTTCTTCGGTAAAAGACATATTTCGATAGAAGCCTCAGACCAAGCCTCCTCCACCGGAGATCCAAGGCCAAGAAGGTTGCTGAGGTTACCAAAGGCCAGAAGGCTTCCGATGTGACCAAGACCGCACCCAAAGGATCAATGGCCAGGTATGGGCAGCACACCCTTGCATCCATGATTCAACAAGGCAGTGCCGCTTTCGGCTCTGTCGCTGATAAACAACTTGCCCTACATACCAGCCCGACCGCAACTCAAACTGCCCCGGAAAGCATCTCATGCCAAGGGCTTGGTTGTGGCTCAGGCTCTCAGCGGGGAGAGCTATGGCTCGCTCACGAGTACGTGGACAACTGGAATAACACCGAATACATCGATGTCAGCTCCGGTAATCCGTCAAAGTTCGGTCCCGTCGAGATTGGCGCACGGATGAACACCGCTGCCAAAGATATTGGTTTTGCCAGCAAGATGATGGAGGTAAATCGTTCCGCCATGTCTTTTCATATGCACAAGTACTCATAGATATACCTTTAGTCCCTGAGCCTTCGTAAGAGTAATACATTACTCGGTCGGATGCTCCTAATATACTTGTGCAATGGTCCCTAAACTTATCCCAAATCCAAGGTAGCTTAACTTAGTCATTTCAAATATTCACTCACCTAGAGCCGGGTTAAGTTCCACTTGTCCCGGGTCTTGAGTAACTTTGAATCTTCACTCACCTAGAGTCGGGTTAAGTTCCACTTGGTCTGGGTCTTGATTAACTTCGAATCTTCACTCACCTAAAGCCAAGTTAAGTTCCATTTGGCCCGTGTCTTGAGTAACTTCGAATCTTCACTGACCTAGAGCCGGGTTAAGTTTCACTTGGCTCGGTTCTTGAGTACCTTCAAATATCCACTCACCTAGCACCGGGTTAAGGTCCACTTGACACGGATCTAAGTAACTTCAAATGTTCACTCACCTAGAGCCGAGTTAAGTTCTATTTGACTCGGGTCTTGAGTAACTTCAAATATCCACTCACCTAGAGCCGGGTTAAGTTCCACTTGGCCTAGGTCTTGATTAACTTCAAATGTTCCTGATGATACGTGAGCTAACACTTCCCTTTTCAGATCACCACCAACCGCCGGACCATCGAGTTTCAGCAGCTTTTGGGATCCCACAAAGAGCTTTGCGCAAAGCATAAGACCCTGCTGCCTGAGGCGAAGAAGAAAGGTAAAGTTCTCTCTTTCATACTTTCTCACTTTTTGCTTCTCTTCATCTTGAGCTTACCGATTTAGCTTCTGACTCAAATTTTGCAGCCGATGTGGAAGCTGAGAACAAGGCGTTGCAGAAGAAGCTGGCCGAGATGAAAGGTCACTTTCCTTGGCTACTTATCCTTTGTCCTTTTGCACTTTGACTCGGCAGGTAATTATACCTCGGCTTCACCGGGTCAAAAAATTATTGCAGTGTCTCTTCAAGATTGCATGCCTCTGCCTGACATGATGCTTCATTTTCTCGAACAAGTAGGGCAACACCAAGCCCGGCTCAAGGAGAAAGACGATGAGATCATTCAGCTCTGAAAAAGGACGATGAGATCACTCGGCTTAACGCCGAGATTGAAAAATTGAAAAGCCTCTAGAAAGCTGAGCTGGACAAAGTTGATCAGGCCTTTACTGAAGAAAGGGACCAGCTAAAGACCTCACTTGAGAAGTGCCAGGATATGCTAAAGGACATCGACATCAAGTTTGATTCGGTGAACACTGATTATGAAAATCTCAATAAGAGGAATGCTGCCTGGCTCATGGAGTTGACTCAGATTAACAACTATATCTCTCGTGAGTTTCTCTTCCTGTGCCAGCATTTCTTTTCTCGGGTCTTGTGCTCCTATTGACTTATCTTACTTGTATTATTTGCAGGGAATTTTTCAGAGTCCAGATCCTGTGCTACCACTACCGTTGAGAAGTTTCGATTGAAGACAGGTACCTTGGTTGTTCCTTCTGCAGATCCAATTCCTTATGATATAGAGGGTTCCTTGGTGAGCCTCGTAGCTCGGGTGGAACCTATGAAGAGCTTTGGAGTGGACCTCATGGATGCTGTTGTCCAGGTATTCAACGCCTTTTGGCCCACAAAAGCCACTCCTAAAGGTCCCACCCCATTGATTGCGAAATTGATGGAGTGCGAGACTTAACTCTATCTGTGGAGGGAATCCACTATGCGTGCAGGAGCCGACAGAACCTTAAGCTTTGTGTTATCCTAGTACGAAGGTCTTGACCTAGAGGTTCTCAGCCGCATGCGCATTGGATCCAGATGGACCACTGACCTAGCCTGCATCGCCCAACGCCGAGCTCACACCTATGAACTCATTCAATATGCCAATTGTCATGAATGGAATGAGGGGCCGTGTTTTCTTGAAGTCATCGACAATGCATACATCAAAGAGGGTTCGGACGATGTAGAGCAGGAAGATTCAGATTACGCCGAGGAAATTGAGGATGCTGAGGATGCCAAAGCTAATCCAGATGACGAAGCTGAAACCGAGGCTCCCAACACCGAGAACAACTTGCACCTGCTGCAGATAGTTCGCTTGCTGCGACTCCTTGAGCAAAAAACTTTTAAATTTGTTAAATCCCCGGTATGTCGGGTGTAGATGTATAAAACAACACGTTATTTTGGTACATCTTAAGTTTTTATGTCGGATTAACTTGGGCAAAGTCACCGAGTTTCATTTTCTTGTTCTCCCAATTTAATGACTTGGATCGCGTCTACCTTGATTCGGTGTTTGACTTACGAGTCCGAGGTTCAAAAACCTGACTTAACAATACTTGAAACTTTAGGATTGGCTCAAAATAATTCAACATAAAAAGAATGTAAATACAGAGGTAAGTCCAAAAAACAAACGTCGACTCGATTGCGTTCCTTTTCCTTAGTCGTTTTTCATATGCCTTGCAATTCCAAACTTGTTCTCTTGCTTGCCATGAAGCCAATTCTTGTTGGGCAACAACAAGTCGAAGAGTTAGCTTTTGGTGCCGACATACTACTAACTCAGCTAAGGTGTAAGTAATTTAAGACAGCCAACATATAAAAGAGTAAATGTAGAACAAAGACAATTATCATTAGGGCAGTCCCTGAGTTTCTGCTCGGGGCGCCGAAGTTTCATTGATAAGCTCATTGCCGACATATAGGCCAACATATGAGAGTTCGAGATACATACACTTTTGCTAAGTGTAAAATGGACGAAGTAGATCTACATTCCATGGTCACTTTGATTCCTCGCCGGACCTGTCCACCTTGTTCTTCTCCTGTGGTTGTGCATCAATGAGGTAATAGGCATCATTGTGTAGTTCTTTGCTTACAATGAATGGCCCTTCCCATGGGGGATAACTTATGCATGCCGGCAGTGCACTGCACTAGCCAAAGTACCAGATCTACTTCATGGAAGACTCGGGGGTTCACTTTCTAGCTATGGTAGCATCGGAGATTTTGCTAATATATGGCGGATCTAGACAAGGCCAGTTCTCTCACTTCTTCCAGCAGATCAACATCATTTTGCTGGGCTTCTTGCACTTCGGCATCTGTGTATTGGGTGACTCTGCGTGAATCATGCTCTATGTCGACTGGTAATATAGCTTCTGCCCCATATACCAGAAAGAATGGCGTATAGCATGTTGATCGATTCGGAATTTTTCTTAAGCTCCATAATATCGCTGGTAGTTCTTCAATCCAACTCCTCGCTGATCTTTGTAGCGGCTCAATGAGCCAGGGTTTTATCACGGACAAAACTAGTCCGTTGGATCTTTCCACTTGTCCATTCAATGTGGGGTGGGCCACTGATGCAACATCCAGCCGAATCTTCTTATCTCAGCAAAACCTGGCAAAAGCTCCTTGGGCGAAGTTGGTACCATTATCAGTTATGATACTGTGAGGGTAGCCGTATCTCAGAATAATATCTTTGAGGAATGTCACGGCTGTAGCTCCATCACACTTTCTTATTGGCTTTACTTCAATCCACTTGGTAAAATTTCCACCATGACCAAGATATGGGTCATGTTTCCCTTAGCCAGCTTAAATGGTCCAACCATATCCAAGCACGACACAGCAAATGGCCAAGCGATTGGTATAGTTTTGAGTTCTGACATTGGCATGTGTGTCTTGGTAGCGTACCTCGGACAGCCACTACATTTCCTTAGTAGTTCCTTGGCTTGCTCCAAGGCAATTGGCCAGTAAAAACCATGCCAAAAAGATTTTGCCACCAAGGCCCTGGATGAGGCATGATGCCCACATTCCCCCTGATGTATATCCTAGAGGATGTCTAGCCCTTCTACTAGGTTAACACACCGCTGCAGAACACTTGTGTCACTTCTCTTGTATAGCTCGGGATTAATTATAGTGTATGCCTTTGCTCTCCTCTACACTTTCCTTCAGAGAATCTCATCAGTTGGCAAAGTTCCATCTTTCAAGAACTCAAATATTGGTTGTGCCCATGTTGGTACAGTGCAAGCTGGGAAAAGTACTTCGTTGACCTCCATTGAATCGACCGACATAACCTCCGTCGGATCAAGTGTCCAGTCCCTGGGTTTGCCGAGGTAGTCCCTGGGTTTACCGAGTTATTCCCCCAGTCAATGTCCATAGGGGTAGCTTCTGATATGGGGTTTGCCGGGATATAGATTGATTAGGATTCTGGCAAAGGGGAGATAGATGGCTTTCTCAAATGTTCTAAAGTAACTCCTAGTGGTATTGCTTGCCGAGATGAGCACAGCTTAGACAGTATGCCGGCTGGTTCATATTCCACCCAAGGTACATGATGGAATTCGCATCCCTCAAAGTACCCACATATATTTTGGACATGTAATCTATAAAAAGCCATGTTTGCATCTAGCGCGTCCCAATGGCCAGATACTTGCTACACCACTGGATCTGAATCAACGAAGCACCATATCTGACGTATCCCAACCTCTTTTGCTACTTTCAGTCCATGCACGAGTGCCTCATAATCGGCCACATTGTTTGATGCTCGAAAATGGATCTAAAGCACATATCACAAATGATCTTTCATGGGCAAGGTAAGTACTACCCCGAACCCTGATCCTTCCTTCAACTTTGATCCATCATAGTGCATCCTCCAGTAATTTGCATCTGGCAGAGGAGGTTCGTACTGCATCTTGGCCCTATCGACGAAAAAATCCGCCACCACTTGAGACTTGATGGCATCCCTTCTATCAAATTGTGGTGAATAGGGGGCTAACTCTATTGCCCATTTTGCAATCCGGCCACTTGCATCTTTGTGACTCATTATCTTGGATATGGGCGCCTCACATACTACTTTTATGGGGTGCTCCTAGAAGTAGTGCTTGAGCTTCTTGGCTGCCATATATACCCCATACACAATCTCCTGATAATGATGATAGTTCTGCTTTGAAGTGGACAATACCTCGCTTAGGTAATACACTGGCCTCTACACCGACTTACCTTCCTCGTCGTGCTCCACCACAACCACGGCACTTACGACTCGGTTGGTCAATGCTATATAGAGCAACATCGGCTCTTTGGATAGTGGTGAGGCTAACACTGGTGCAGAGGCTAGCATCTTTTTCAGTTCATGAAATGCACTATCATCTTGCGGTGTCCATACGAATTTATTTGATTTTTTCATTAGCTGATAGAGAGGCAATGCCCTTTCTCCTAGCCGACATACAAATCGACTTAATGATGCTAGGCACCCAGTGAACTTCTGAGCATCATTAAAACACTTCCGAAGCTCCATTCGCTCTATAGCTCGGATTTTAGTGGGGTTGGCCTCGATACCTTGGCTGGACACGAGGAAACCGAGTAACTTCCTAGACGGCACACCAAAAGTACATTTCTCTGGGTTAAGATTGATGGCTCTGAAATATAGACATCCACGTCCACATTTAAACTGGATATTATTCATATTTTTGATGAAATATCTCTCTAAACCCTGCCACTAATGCCTAATAATCAAAGGGGTATGCAATCCTTTCTTTCTATTTTTTCCTGCACAAATAATGACGTTTGATGATGGGAATCACTACATTAAAGACAAAGATATGAGATTTGCAACAACCAGAAGAAACCAGGAGTCGTGGGTCAGAGGCAGACGCTTTAACGACCAACTATACGACCGGAACAAAATTCTGGTCATATAGTTCCGGTCGTATAGTTGCCATCAACGCTGCTAGATCAAATAGAACAACTTTCATGAAGGGAACCCTATATAAAGAAGCCTCGGGCGACGAGAAAAGGGCAGCTCCAGAAACCATCAGCCACCCCCAGATCTCCATCCACAACACCAATGAGCCGCCGGAGGAATAGACTTAGATCTAATCTCTCCACCACCATAGCCATATCCCACCACTTGTAATAGTAGATATATTTTCCGATTAGCGTCATTGTAATACTTTTTGATACCAGTCTCATGATTTCCACTACAATGTTTATGATCTTTGATCTCATCTCTATGTGTGAGTAATTCTCCTTGGGCTAAGGTCTTCGGCCTAGCCATGTAGCTTTTTGTGCATGTTATTTATCATTGATGGGATCATGTATTAGTTTGTATGACATGATGATTATTGTATCCTCTCTTTCCTCAATCTAATGACTTGTTAGGTACCCAAGACCCTGAGGATTGAGCCAGGTGGAGTATGAGTAATGACTAATCTGCAGGTTGGGAACCCAAGTGTCGGAAGGGGTAGTACGGCTGTATGTGCGGGATTTTCTTGGGATTAACGGTGACATCACTATGCATATCATTAGTTCTCTTTCTTCTATGGATGAGACTAATAGGTTATTGCTATAAGCGGTTGTAGAGGCAATAGAAATTATGGATGCACTGCCCACATATAATTTACCTTGCTCTAACAATTACATGCATACTTTATTTCTATCTTTTATTCCCATCAAAAGTTTTGCACAGCTACTGGTGAAACCGAACGCCCTAGGCCCTCTCTCTCCATCATCGACAACAACAAAAAGACACAAACCCTAGGTCCGGTAAAAACACAAAAGGAATTCTAAAACTCCCGAAGGTCTGTTAAAGTAACTTCACTACACATCTACTTCCCGAGGATTTGATAAATCTAGGTCTACTAGGGAAAAAGAAGCTATACTACATCCGTAATCTGGATCGAAGGTATCAACCCTTTTTCTGGCGCCGTTGCCAGGGAAGCAATAGCTACCCTGGTGAGGTTAGTAGGAACCTTGCTAGTTTTAATTCTTGTTTTTAATTTTGTTAGTTTGCTTTCAGTCTTTATTTGAAAAATCAAAAAAAATAGTTACTCTTTAAATTCTTGTTCTTACTATTATAAGTCTTTGTTTAAGAAAACCCAAAAACATAGGAACTATGGCTGAAAAGAAGCTTGGGGAGTTTGCTACTCCCAACAATGATTATTTGCGTACTCCTATTACTCAGCCAGCAATTGCGGCTGATGATTATGAAATTAAGCCCCATTATTTAAGTTTGGTTCAACAAAATCAATTTGGAGGCTCTACTGTTGAGGATGCAGGTATGCACTTGAATATTTTCACTGAAATATGTGATATGATGCGCATAAAATATGTTGACCACGATGCAGTCAAATTGCGTTTATTTCCTTTCTCTCTTAGAGTAAGAGCAAAATAATGGTTGCTAGCTTTTCCTAAAAATACTATTACATCATGGGTGGGATGTACTTCTTTATTTATGACTAAAATTTTCCCACCTACAAAGACTATGCAACTAAGATCTAATATTACTGGTTTTAGACAGGAAGAGCATGAGACACTAGCGCTTGCATGGGAGAGGATGAAAGAATGCTTAAGAAACTGTCCCAGCCATGGGATGGAAGATTGGTTAATCCTCCATTTATTTTATAATGCTCTTAATCCTATTTCTAAGTCTATGCTTGATACTTAAGTTGAAGGAACATTTATGGGTAAACATATTACCGAAGTAAAGCAGCTGCTAGACAATATGCAAGACAACCATGCCCAATGGCATGTGGAAATATCAAACACAGAGAAGGTGAACTCCATCTCACCACAAGAAAATGAAGAACTCAATGCTAAGTTGGATGAGCTCATATTAGCCATGAAAGGTAAGGAAACCCAGGTAAGAGCTATCCCAGAAACAAATATTGAAGAAATAGACTTCATAGATCGTAAGGATTATAACCCTGGTTGGAAGAAGAATTATAATCCTAATTTTCAGAAACACTATTCTAATCCTGCAGGTAACTCTAATAGTAATATGGGAACCAGTAATGGTAGTGTCCAAGAAACACTTAAGTCTTTTATAGACTCACAAAATGAACAAAACAATATTCTTGTTAAAATAATGGAGAACCATGATGCTATGCTTGGTAAATTATCTAACCAAGCTGTAAGTTTGAGGAATGATCTGCAGGACCTCCAAGAGAGGACGAGGATTGTTGAAGCGTAGCTAGGTAAGATAACCGAGAGTCAAACTCTCATTCTAGCTAAATTTGCAGGAAAAGCTGAGCCCAATCCTGTTGAAGACCTCAAAATGATGAGAATCCAAAGGGACGAGCCTGAAGAACTTGATTATAGTAACGCTCGCTCACCAAGTTACATCGTTGAAGATCTTGTAAAAAGGATCAACATTAATATTCCGGTGAGTGAAGGAAATGATTAAGCCATGTACCAACACTTCATTAATCAGGTAGCGATAAAGGTACGTGAGCTTGAAGAGGAATATAATAAAATTGCTGAAAACTTACCTGTGAAGCTTGATGACATATTTGAGCCTACTATTAAGATTAAGATTGGGACCAATGAGATAGCTACACTTTGTGATCTAGGTGCAAGAGTTTTAACAATTCCAAAGAGTCTTTTTAATAAGTTAAATCTTGGCTCTTTTGAGATCAACGAGTTAAACTACATCTTGCAGATTCTACCTACAAACAAGTTGTAGGAATTAAGGAGAATACTTTAGTTCACATTAAAGGTTGTCTTGCTCTTATTGATTTTGTTATTGTTGACATGCCTGAAGATGCTACTGCTCCTATTATATTAGGCCATCCTTTCTTAAGAACTATTAAGGCTTTAATTAATCTCCATGAAGGGAACATGAAACTTCAATTACCTTCGTGCGATCCTTTTGTTATTCATTTCACCAGGAAGAAGAAAGCCAAGCATGATGAAAAGGAGGCCATCACTTTGAAGGCCAACTACTTTGGAGTGGGTGTTCCACTCATGTGGCCTAAGTGAGCAACATTGAGGTCAAGCTACTGACCATAAAAGAGCGCTCCATGGGAGGCAACCCATGTGAAATAAAGGTTTGAGTTAAGTTTTAGTTTTAGTTTATGTTTAATAAAGAGTGCTAGAAAACTCCATTTGAGGAGAAGAAGTTCGGTAGTACTAAAAATCCTACTTTATACATGTTGTTGTTGGTCGACAATATTTACCATCATTTTTCTATGAAAAACAAGGTATTTCATTAAGTTACATGATACGAAGTAATTTGCAAAGAAACATAATTTTTTTGATGCATACAGACGGTTTAACGACCAACTATACGATGGGAATAAAAGTTCCGGCCGTATAGTTCCGGTTGTATAGATATTTCTGCTATCGACAATTTTTCTTTCATATGTACTGACTGTTTAATGACCAACTATACGGCGGGAATAAAAATTCCATCCCTATATCTCTGGTCGTATAGATATCGATACTTTCGTACAAATTCTTTTCCAGGTACAGACGGTTTGATGACCAACTATATGGCGGGAACATATTGTTTCGGCCGTATAGCCGCGCCACCAGGTGGAAACCCTAAAAAAATTGACAGAAGGCCAACTATACGGAGGGAACACAATGTTTCGGCCGTATAGTTCCGCCCGTATAGTTGCATTCGACCACAAAAACGCCACGGGAGGTACTTCCAACACCAAAACTTCAATCCTTTTTCTTTCTTCTACCTCCAAACTCTCTCAAAACCTCAAGAGATCTTAATCTCTACTCAATTTCATTCGATTTCCTCGCACACAAGTGATCTACGGTATGTTTCTCCTCTGATCCTCCAATTACTTTTTGCAAATTCATCTTTGATCTACTGTCATTATCAATCTAGGGTGATCCCTACTATGAACTAATTGCCATGATTCTCTTGCCTAGATTATTATTCTGAGATGATTCTTTAGTGTGCTATGATGAGGAATATGTTATACTTATTATTGTTGGATCAAAAAGTTTTATTTTGTATTCCTCTATTGTTTTAGATGATGAACACAAGGAGCAAAACTCGTGTTCGTGTTTCTGCTAGCGCTTCTCGGGCTGTCACTCAAGAACGCATGGGGATACGGTTCAGGAATGAGCTCCAACGCGATCGCTTCAACAAGATCAAGAACCGCAAAGTGAAGGAAACCAAGTGGGCTTGCCCCATTATGTTCAACCAAATCGGTATTTCTGATGACTTCAATTTACTTTGCAATAGAGCTGGCCTACAAAACTTTGTGTACAATGATGTGCCTACTTATCACCGGTTAACCATTGAATTCCTAAGTTTGTTGCAAAGCACTATTAAACTATGGAAAGGAGAGGACATGATTTCTTTCCGACTTATGAACAACAACTACACTTTAACAATAGATGAATGGTGCGCATGTTTTAATTTCCCAAACAATGATGTTAATGCCTTACGCGCATCCTTTACTGGCTTAGACCCTTCCCCTACACATTATTATAATGGAATAAGTTTCACTACTAGAGTAAGCAAGGGGAAGAATTTTCAACATCTTGCAATTCACTATTTGTTCTATGTTATTGCTAACACCTTGCAGGAAAGAAACGAGTTCACAGGACTCAATGAGGAGGACATCTTAGTCCTCACAAAGGCTACTTACATCAACTGCGACTTGTCACTCAACTTGGGCGCAATCGTTTCGTGCTACCTGGAGCACCAATCCTCCCAAAGCCAAGGACCGATCACAGGTGGAGGCGTCATTACCGTGCTTGCCACTGCCCTAGGCATCGACCTAGGTGAGTTGCAACCTGCGCTAGGTGAGCGACGTGTTGGAATGCTCACTAGGAGAGGTGGTGTTTATTACCTACATATTGCTGGAGCTGGGCTTATCTACCCCGCTCCTATGTCTAATGGTATTTTCTATATCGAGGAAGTAGGTTTGCTATATGACTTGCAGGTTGAGCAACACCAACCCGAGGAGGAGATTCTGGATGAGGATGATGACCAAGAAGAGGAGCAAGAAGTCCCTCATCAAGAGGAGCAGCCATCAACCCGGTTCACTACATACCAAGACTTCCAAGAACTTGGAGGGACTGTGGAGAGGATGCATAGCCTCTCTTTGAACCTCTTAGGAACAACTAGTAATTTATCAACTCAATTTGCGAACTAGAGTAACGAATTTTTCCCGCCACCACAATGATTTGAAGGGCTTGCAAAAGCCTAAGCTTGGGGAAGTTTCCTCATGTATATTTATTTGGCGTTCATTTGCTTTTATTTATTTCGAGGTTGTGTTTTTTAATTCGAGTTTATAAACACTCGTGTTGGTTTCCCCAACACTTTATTTTTAGTTCTTTCAATTTGCTTTAGTGATTTTCTAGCCGAGCTTTGCCACCAATTTTATATTCTTTAAATTGCCTCTCTTAAAAACAACAAAAAGATTTCTCCATTTATCTTGATTTTCCCTCTTTCTTTTCTTTCCGCCTCGAGGTTCTCATGTGTTTGCAGGAGAGTGATCAACATCGAGTTTCCAAGAAACAAATAAAAAAGGAAGAGAGAAGTGTAACCGAAGATGAGAGGTATGCCTTACGACTCCCTACTTTTGAAGTTTGAGAAACCCATGCTAGGTAGTAGTAAATATTGAGATGTTATATCGGTGGAGTGAGTCTTTGTGTTGTAGTAAGATTTTCATTTGCATGGGTATTTAGTTGGGTATGTTTTGTTCCAGCTCTCGTAATTAACCAAGTCTTGCCTAAATTTGCTAAAAAATTGTAATAAGAAAAAGTCTCACAATTGAAGGCTTGGGTGTTGTAGTTTTTAGTCTTGAAGGTTTATTTCTAGAGACACTCAACACCACTGAAAATGTTGATTGACTTGACAGCTCTCTTTAAAAGTATTTGTTCAATTGAATTAATGTTTAGCGGTTTTTGTGAGCATGCCAAAGTTTGACTTGTTAATCATAAGAATGATATTGCCTTACACGTGTCAAACTTCATGGGATGCCAACAACTCCGCTGGCCTACGAACGATCTTCATGGACGAAACTCCTAGATTTCGGCTATGAGTTGATTAAACACATGTATAAGCAATGCTATAGTGGGTAAGATTCTTGGCACTCCCGGGTAGTTGTGTTCATGATGGAATCACTCCTCTGGCTATTATGAGTAATCATTATGCAAAATGAACAAAAACCTTAGTGATGCCACGAGTGTCCATCACAGCCCGATAAACTAATATATTTTTTTGGCATGCTCTGAATTACTCAAAAACTGAGATTCTTGAAAGACAATGAATATGAAAAGTAGTGCTTGAAAAGTATTGATTTATTGATGTGGGAGAATTGAGATACTCTAGTGTATATGCTTTTCATGACAACTCTCACACTCTAAATTTTCATGATTATACATTATTGTTCAAAGGAAAGCCTATGAGTTGATTACATGACATGGAATAAAGTTTACTCATTTGAATCATCCATGTTAACAATAATTTTGCTGCGCTATAAGGATGCATAAACCTGTATGATATGCTTGCCATTACTCTATCTATGCTGAAATTTTTCAGATTTATGAAGTGGAGGAAATATGAGACTACCAATCATGAGTAAGATCACCATCTTGTTATTTCAGTTTAAATGTCGATTTCCTTTTTCATTTTGGTTTTCTTGCTCGAGGAAAATCAAGTTTAAGCTTGGGGAGGTTGATGGCTCTGAAATATAGCCATCCACGTCCACATTTAAACTGGATATTATTCATATTTTTGATGAAATATCTCTCTAAAGCCTACCACTAATGCCTAATAATTAGAGGGGTATGCAATCCTTTCTTTCTATTTTCTCTTGCGCAAATAATGATGTTTGATGATGGGAATCACTACATTAAAATCAAAGATACGAGATTTCCAACAACCAGAAGAGACCAGGAGACGTGGGTCGGAGGCAGACGCTTTAACGACCAACTATACGACCGGAACAAAATTCTGGCCGTATAGTTCCGATCGTATAGTTGCCATTGATGCCGCTAGGTCAAACAGAACAACTTTCGTGAAGGGACCCCTATATAAAGAAGCCTCGGGCGAAGAGAAAAGGGCAGCTCCAGAACCCATCATCCACCCCCATATCTCCATCACAACACTGACAAGCCGCCAGAGGAATAGACTTAGATCTAATCTCTCCACCACCATAGCCATACTCCACCACTTGTAATAGTTGATCTCTTCTCTGATTGGCGACATTGTAAGACTATTTGCTATCAATCTCACGATTTCCACTACAATCTTTATGATCTTTGATCTCATCTCTATGTGTGAGTAATTCTCCTTAGGCTAAGGGCTTCGGCCTAGCCATGTAGCTTTTTGTGCATGTTATTTATCATAGATGGGATCATGTATTAGTTTGTATGACATGATGATTATTTTATCCTCTCTTGCCTCAATCTAAGGACTTGTCAGGGACCCATGACCCCGAGGATTCAACCAAGTATAGGGAGTATGAGTAATGACTAATCTGCAGGTTGGGAACCCTAGTGACAGAAGGGGTAGTACGGTTGTATGTGCGGGATTTACTTGGGATTAATGGTGACATCACTATGCATATCATTAGTTCTCTTTCTTCTATGGATGAGACTAGTAGGTTATTGCTATAAGCGGTTGCGGAGGCAATAGAAATTATGGATGCACTACCCACATATAATTTATCTTGCTCTAACAAATACATGCATACTATATTTCTATCTTTTATTTCCATCAGATGTTTTGCACAGCTACTGGTGAAACCGAATGACCTAGGCCCTCTCTCTCCATCATCGACAACAGTAAAGTGACACGAACTCTAGGTCCGGTAAAAACACAAAAGGAATTCTAAAACTCCCGAAGGTCCGTTAAAGTAACTCCACAACGCACCTGCTTCCCAAGGATTCCATAAACCTGGGTCTACTAGGGAAAAAGAAGTAATACTACATCCGTGATCCGGATCGAAGGTATCAAAGATTCATTCGGAACCTCCTGAGGTATGCAAATGTCTGCCGGATTTCATCTAGGAGCATTTTTCTTTCCTTTGTTTTTATCACAACAGCATCTACATATACTTGGACATTTTTCCCAATTTGATCATGTAAGCATTTTTGCATACACCTCTGATACGTTGCTCCTGCATTACGTAAGCCAAATGGCATGGTGCCATAGCAATAAGCCCCATACAGGGTAATGAAAGCAGTCTTTATTTGATCATCCGGGTTCAGGGGTATCTGGTGGAAACCAAAATACGCATCTACAAATGAAAACAACTCACACCCAGCAGTCGAATCAATGACCTGATCTATCCTCGGCAGTGGGAATGGATCTTTTGGAAATGCCTTATTCAGGTTCATGTAATCGATACACATACGCCACACCACTACTACATTCAGATCATCCTTCTTATTTTCCACTAGCACCGGATTTGATAGCCAATCCAGATAGAGTACTTCCATGATAAACCCTACTGCAAGGTGCCGAGCTATCTCATCACCAATGACCTTTCTCCAATCTTCGGCGAAGCAGCGGAGAGGTTGCTTCATTGTCTTTGCTCCGGGTCTCACATGCAAAGAGTGCTCGGCCAACTCCCTCGGTACACCTTGCAGATCCTATGAGGACCAAGCAAAGATATCCTGATTCTCACGGAGGAAGTTGACGAGCTCGCTTTCCTATTTGTCGCCTAACCTGACACCAATAGTTACAGTGTGCTCTAGGAACTGATCATCAATGGGCACCTTCTTGATATCTTTTGTCGCTTGAAATGAAACACTTCCATGCGGGTTACTCAGCGTCGGCATATTCAGCTACGCGGACTGAGCCAATGCCGCCACCTCTTGAATCTTTCTCTTCTCTTGTGCTATCACCAGTGACTTGGCCAAGTTTGACCCAGCTGAGGCACACTTTATGGAGTGCCTGAAGTCCCCAGTTATGATGATCACTCCATTTGGGCCTGGCATTTTCATCTTCAAGTAGCCAATCTGATCACTAGCCATAAACTTAAATAGAGCTGGCCTGCCGAGTAATGCATGGTAAGCGCTATGAAAATATACTAGCTCGAACTCCAAGTTCACAGTTCAGTAGTTATCCCTAGTGCCAAATAAGACATCAATCCGGACCTTTCCAGTGGGCTCACAAGACAAACCTGGAACAATGCTGTGAAATATGGTCTTGGTTGCCTAAAGCATGTTCTCTAAAACTCCCAGCTTATGTATTGTGTCCTTATACAAGATATTGATGCTGCTTCCATTGTTAATCAACACTTTGGAGAACTTCAGATTGATGTTTGGCCCGATGAAAGTTGGGTCAAGCACCAAGGCGTATGATCCAGGACTCGGCATGAGCCTAGGGTGATCCTTGATACTCCATGTGATTTCCTAATTAGACCAAGGCATGTACCTCGTGATAGCCGGCATAACTGCATTTACCTCCATATATCGGTGTTGCACGCTCTTTCTGTCGGTTTCTTCTATGGTAAACACACAGTAACTCTGATGATGTTCCCTATACTCATTTCTCCCATCATTTCTGGGGTACCTTTGGTTCTATTGGTGCTGGTTTTCCACCTGATGCACTGCATCCCTTCTCTCATGGTTCTCATACCTCGGAGGGGTGGTGGTAACATCATCTGCTTCCCATTTTCCCCAGTGAGTTGCTGCTTCCAAAGTGCATCGTGCCGAGGTGCTTGAGCATTCCCTACGCCGCTCTACTCTATTTTCCTCATAAACTCACATTGCCGGTTGTGTGATTCACCGGGTTACTCGGGTTTGGGGTGTGAAACTTGCATGGTTGATCCAACATAGACTCATACGTATACCTCGGCCTATCCTTCTTCTCTTGCCACTATTTCTTTTGTTCTAGCATCCAAGTTTTCTTGCCATCATTTCTCGGAGTCCATTGTTGCCCTCTATTCTTCTATCGCTGGCTATTCCTAGCTCCGGGCTGATCCAACTCCACTGCCGCAACTTGTTGCGAACCGTATATGTAATCCGGCCGCTCATCTCTCCTCTTACCCCAGAAATCATTTCGCCGGGATGACCCGGCTCCATCT
Source organism: Avena insularis (assembly GCA_023614405.1). Classification (NCBI taxonomy): domain Eukaryota; kingdom Viridiplantae; phylum Streptophyta; class Magnoliopsida; order Poales; family Poaceae; genus Avena; species Avena insularis. The sequence continues at coordinate 177,767,497 of CM042686.1, forward strand.
TGGTGGTAATACTCTTCATTTGACTCGTTGCACACAAGCCGAGGTTGAGGTTGATCACCCAACGCATACGAGTTAGCAATTCTAATTGTTTCAGCCTGCGTAGTTGGAATATCTCTTTGCAACCTCTACCACATCATACTCGCATACCTACATCCTTGTGCAAACCAAGGAATGGCTTGTGACTCAATCACCCCCTCGCAGGAGTTACGCACATTACACCAGCGAGTTAGGAACTCCCGGTCCATCTCATTCGGCCTTTGCTTGCACATTGCCAAAGTCTGTGGCCTATTCGGCCTCTTATACATGCTCGTGAAGTTACTGATGAACATCTCCTCAAAATCTTTCCAGCAATTGATACTTCCTGTTGGCAAATTATTTAACCAGACTCTTGCTGGCCCTTCCAACATCTGAGGCACATATCTTACAACCCATCTCAAATTGCACGTGGAAATGTTCACCGCCGTTGCATAGTCAATTAGCCAATCCTCCGGCTTGGTGCTGCCATCATACGTCTTTGTACCTCTGGCCAACTGAAAGTTCAGCACAGGAGGTTCTCTCATGATCCGAGGTCCAAAGCATGCTGGACCCGGAGGACCTTGTCGCTCTATCATCTCCGACCTGTAAATCCGGTCGAGCTTCAACCTCGCATCATCTGGCTGCAAGTTCCTATTTTCCAGCCTTGATCCTATCACATGGTGTTCCGCCCTAGGACACCCGACATCATCTATTGCCGAATAACCATCATTGTACCTATCTTGACCGGGACGAACATATTGTTGTTGCATATCTAGGTCGGCACTTTGCTCTTGCCGAGGTATGTACTATTGTTGTTACTGCAGAGGTGGTTTTTTCCCTGCTCCCGCCGAGTTACATTGTCTAGCACTGCCATTCCCAGCACTTCCCTGACCGACATTGCCTTAGTCGCGGCTACCTCGTCCAGCTTCACCTCGGCTGGCACTATGACGATCCTCACCACCTTGTACTACTTTTCCTTTCCCTACCCTTGTTGGGTCATATGGGACTATCTGCTAATTTTTCTCACCGAGGTTACCACTTCTTCTCTTCTAGGGCCATCACGAGGGGATGATGCTGCCCTAGCGGATTTTGCCGGGTTACCCCCTGCCAAATCGGGTTTACCTTGAGTATTTCCTCATTCTGCTTATTAGCCACTCTCACTAGGTGATTAACTCTTTCTTGTTGCCTTTCCTGTTCTTCTACGGTCAGACCTTCTAACTCAGATGCTACTGCCTCTGTAGCCCCGAGGTTCTTTTCCGAGGTACTGTACCTTGCTAGCCCTACTGTCAAAAGGGTAGTTGAATGCCCTAGCCTAGGTACATACTCTTTATCTATTTCAGTAACGAGGTTTCTAAAAGGGTTCCGTAGCAGAAACAAAAAAAATCCTACGTTGGAACTCCCTAACGCCCAAGATCTATCTATGTAGTAATGCAGTAACAACCGAAGCATATAGAATACATACCCTTGTAGATCGTACGTGGTTAACATTCTAGGGGGAACGTGGTTGAAGTATTCGAACTCGTAGCTCACCTCAAGGTCGCGAAGCTCCTCACAAGTCACCCCTTGCTCCTTCTTGATCGTGCAGCAGCTCTGGCTCACGACATACAAGGTGCCTCAAGTGAGGCCCCTCGTGGTTTCGTACACATACGGTGTATGATGATGACCTCCGACTCCTTGATCCCTGCCGGGAGTGCAGAAGTAGATCTCTGGCTTGGAATCCCTGCAGAGCAATGGCATGCTACAGGTGTGTCGTCTCTTGCGCGAACAGTCCTTTCTTGGGACCATACCAACGCGTGGAGACAACTATGTAGAGAGAGGGAGGAATTCTCTAAGGAAGATACCTTAGAGAACATCTCAAATTGTGTGTTATAATCCCACCCATGGGAACCTCTTTATATAGGGGGAGGGAGGTGTGCCTTCCCCTTTGGGTTTCCCATATGGGACTAATCAAGGCAGAGAGGGGGAGGCGCCATGGGCCTCATGGGCCAGCTGGCCAGGGGTAGGCCCCACCCCGTGCATAGCCCTAGGCTGGCCGGGTGGGCCCCCCTTGAGGTGGCTAGGCCTTGGACCTTTGGCCCTTCCCTCTTGCGGTTTTCCCTTATGGGCCCTTTTTCCCCAGGAAGTTTGGCCCATTAGTGGAATACCCCTTCAAATTAGATTTTAATATTATATTTAATATTAATTACATTATTTAATATGTAAATACATATTACAAAATCCGATTTGACTAGAAACGCCTTTTGGTTCCCTGTCGATTTCCTCCAACGACTTCGGAACTTTCCTGGAACGATTCTGGTTCTCTCACAGAACTTTTCCGGTTTCCTTTTCTCTTTCATATGGTGATTCCAACTTATAGAGGATCACTATCTTATCGTACCCTTAAATGTATTTCCCCACGGCTCGAGAATGGCACAGACATGATCTCCATCAATGATCAATAGCGGGCCCGGGATGCCCATAATGACCCATGTGCATTCCATGATGATAATGTTGTTTGAACTGTAAATGTTGTTTCCCATTCTCTTTGCCACTTGATACCTGTTGGGTTCGCAGCATATAAAACAAAAAATTTCCTACGATGAGAACTATACGCCAAGATCTATCTACTAGATACACGCAACGGGTGGATATACATCCATAGAGAACTTACCCTCGAAGACAACAAAGTTTTGTTAACGAGTTGGAACTCGTGGATGATGTAGTCGTACGCTTGCCGATCTCAAGATCGTGTGGAAGTCCTAGCGCCACAAATCAGCAGCGCATCCATCTTCGCACACACGTTCAGGCCACCGAACAACCTCCACCTCCTCGCTCCAGCGAATCAGCGGAAGCAACAACTCCTTCCAAACGCAATGCCACCGGGAACATGTATCTCGCTAATCCGAGACCATGGGGGAATATATCTAGAGGGGGAGAGAGATCCTTCATGAGGAGGTGTGCTTTGTGAGGGAGGAGAGGGGGCCTTTTATAGGAGAGGGGGGCTCCTCCCCTCCCATGGCTGGCGCCCATGGGGGGGGTGCCCCCACCTCTTCCTCATTCATGTGGTGGAAGCTCCACTCACATCAATTTAGCCTCCACCCAAAGTTCCACTCACATGCATTAAATTTCCACCAAATTTAATGCAACTCTCATTTAATAAAACTCTTTTATTTATTTTATTCAGAATTTTGTTAATTACTTTAATTAACAAACATTCACATAAAACCCCTTGTAACATTTCAATATCACATGCAGAACCATTTTCTGCAATTTCACCCGAAACAATCCCAGTTTGTATCAAAATAATTCCAGCGCTTTGCAATTCTTTCATCTGAAACATATGTGCTCCAAAATGGTGTTTGGCAACCCTTAAGTGTATCACACTACGGTTTGCGAATAATGCAGACATGATTGAGACTCCTCTCAAATCAATAATCAGAAGGGGGACCTGGAGATCCATACTGACTCCTGCACATTCAACGATGACTTCTGTGATCGTGAGAACCTTTAACGCTAGTAACTTAATCCCTTTGTATCATGATATATTACATGTCCGAGATTTGATCATCGGTATCTAAATACCTAGTTTGATCTCGTTACCGACATGCACGCTTTTCTTGTTCCCGTGATATAACATTCTAGTGATCACGTCACTTGCTTGCAAGCTATCTAAATGTGATATCACCGAGAGGGCCCAGAGTATATCTATCCGTCATAGGGATTGAAAAATTCCACTCTTGATCCATGAGCCTCAACATAACATCTTTGGAGTATCTGAACCCACCTTTATAGTCTCCCTTTTACGGTGTGACGTTTGATGTTATCAAGTTACTCTTCTGATGTCAGCAATTAACATGATCTCATGGTCGAAGGATAAAGATTACCTCATATGATGTTATAGCAATATAAACATAATGACTTTGATCGTAATGCTATACTTTGGATGAATGTTCATCACATCATTTCACAAATGTTGTGACCTCGTTATTAACAACATCCAATGTCCATGATCAGGAAACTTTGATCATCTTGTTAATCAACAAGCTAGTCTATAAGAGAGGCTTAACTAGGAACCTTTTATTTGTTTATTAAACACACATGTATTAACGTTTCCTATCGATACAATTATAGCATTCAAAATAAACATCTATCATATACAAGGAATACATAATAACAACTTTATTATTGCCTCTCAAGGCATATTTCCTTTAGTTTGCACTAGAGACAATAATCTAGTTCACATAGTTATAAATCTAACACCCATGGAGTTCTGGTGTTGATCATGTTTTGCCCTAGGGAGAAGTTTAGTAAACCCATCTACTACATTTAGGTCCATGTGTACTTTACAAATCTTTATATCTCCATCCTTGGCATGCTCGCGGATGGAGTGAAACCGGCACTTAATATGCTTGGAATTCTTGTGAGACCTTGGTTCCTTCGCGTTGGCTATGGCTCCATTGTTGTCACAATAGATCACCATTGGGTCCAATGCACTAGGAACCACACCTAGTTCCGTTATGAACTCCTTCGTCCAAACCGCTTCCTGCGGCGCTTCTGAAGCAGCAACATACTCTGCCTCCGTCGTTGATCCAGCCACCACGGGTTGTTTGGAACTCCTCCAACTAACTGCTACTCCATTCAAGAGAAATACATATCCATAATGAGACTTAGAGTCATCTGGATCGGTGTCAAAGCTAGAATCGACATAACACTTAGCGACTAGCTCTTCTTCACCTCCGTATACAAGAAACATATCCTTAGTTCTTCTTAAGTACTTAAGGATATTCTTGATCGCTATCCAGTGTTCCGAACCTGGATCATATTGGTACCTACTAGTCAAACTAATAGCATGTGCCACATCCGGTCTTGTACATAGCATGGCATACATTATAGAGCCTATGGCTGAGGCATAGGGGATCTTATCCATTATCTCTCTTTCTTCCGTCGTAGCCGAACTTTGAGTCTTACTCAATGTCTTGCCTTGCAACATAGGTAAGAATCCCTTCTTACTTTTGTCCATATTAAACTTCTTTAATATCTTATCAAGGTATGTACTTTGCGATAGCCCAATTAGGCGCCTTGATCTATCTCTATAGATTTTAATGCCTAATATATATGAAGCTTCACAAAGGCCCTTCATCAAAAAAATTTTCTTTAGATAACTTTTAACATTGTTTAAAAGATCTATATCATTTCCAATCAATAATATGTCATCCACATATAATATCAGAAATGCCACATTGCTCCCACTCAATTTCTTGTAAATACAAGCCTCTCCATAAGTCTGGACAAATCCAAACTCTTTGATCACCTCATCAAAGCGGAGATTCCAACTCCGGGATGCTTACTTCAGTCCATAGATGGATCGCTGAAGCTTGCATACCTTACCAGCATCCTTATGATCAACCAAACCCTTAGGTTGTATCATATACAACTCTTCTTCAATATTACCATTGAGGAACGCATGTTTGACATCCATCTGCCATATTTCATAATCGAAATATGTAGCAATTGCTAACATAATCCTAACCGACTTTAGAATCGCTACGGGAGAGAATGTCTCATCGTAGTCAACTCCTTGAATTTGTCGAAACCCCTTTGTGACAAGTCGAGCTTTATAGATAGTCACATTACCATCAGCATCAGTTTTTCTTTTGAAAATCCATTTATTCTCAACGGCCTTTCCATCGTGAGGTAAGTCCACCAAGGTCCAAACCTGGTTTTCGTACATGGATTCCATCACGGATTTCATGGCTTCTTGCCATTTGTTGGAATCTGGGCTCATCATCGCTTCTTCATACGTCGCTGGGTCATCTATTTCATCAATCATAAAATTTATAACAGGATTTCCGTATAGTTCAGGAGCTGCACGTGTCCTGCTTGACCTGCGAGGTTTGGTAGTGTCCTCTTTCGGATTTTCACGATTATTATCATTAGCTCTCTCTGTTGGGTCCGCAGCATAGAAAACAAAAATTTTCTTATGGTGTGAACTACACGCCAAGATCTATCTACTAGGTACAGAGCAACGGGTGGACATACATCCAACGAGAACTTACCCTCGAAGACAACGAGTTTTGCTAACGAGTAGGAACTCGTGGTTGATGTAGTCGTACACTTGCCGATCTCAAGATCGTGAGGAAGTCTGAGCACCGCAACTCAGCAGCGCATCCGTACTCGCACACACGTTCAAGCCACCAGACAACCTCCACCTCCTCGCTCCAGCGATCCAGCGGAAGAAGCAACTCCTTCTAGACGAAATGCCACCGGGAACATGTATCTCGCTAATCCGAGACCATGGGGTAATAATTCTAGAGGGGGAGAGAGATCCTTGACAAGGAGGTGTGAGGATGAAGGAGGGAATGGGTGGCCTTTTATAGGAGGAGGGGGTGCCCCCTCTCTCCATGGCTGCAAGGGGTGACCTCACCTCCCCCATTCATGTGGTGGTAACCCCTCCACATTAAAATGCCTCTTCACATTCCCTTTTAAAGTCTAAACTTTAAATGCATTAAATTTTTCCAAATTTAATGCTCTCTCATTTAATAAAACTATTTTATTAAATTTATTCAGAATTTTGTTAATTACTTTAATTAACAAACATTCACATATAGCCCCTTGCAATATTTCAATATCACATGCAGAACCACTTTCTGCAATTTCACCCGAAACAATTTCTGGTTTCTATTGAAACAATTCCTGCGCTTTACAATTCTTTCGTCTGAAACATATGTGCTCCAACATGGTGTCCGGTAACTCTTAAGTGTGCCACCCTACGGTTCGCGAATAATGCAGACATGATCGAGACCCTTCTCCGATCAATAATTAGCAGCGGGACCTGGAGATCCGTACTAACTCCTACACATTCAACGATGACTTCTGTGATCGTGAGAACCTTTAACGCTTGTAACTAAACCCCTTTGTCTCTCGATATATTACATGTCCGAGATTCGATCATTGGTATATCCATCCCTAGTTTGATCTCGTTACCGACATGCAGTCTTTTCTCGTTCCCGTGATATAACATTCTAGTGATCACATCACTTGCTTGCAAGCTATCTTAATGTGATATCACCGAGAGGGCCCAAAGTATATCTATCCGTCATCGGGATTGACAAATTCCACTCTTGATCCATGAGCCTCAACATAACACCTTCGTAGTAATGAACCCATCTTTATAGTCACCCTGTTACGGCGTGACGTTTGATGTTATCAAGATACTCTTTCGGTGTTAGCAATTAACATGATCTCATGGTCTAAGGATAAAGATTACTTTGTATGATGTTATAGCAATATAAACATAATGACTTGATCGTAATGCTATACTTCAGATGAATGTTCATCACATCATTCCACCAATGGTGTAACCTTGTTATTAGCAACATCCAATGTCCATGATCAGGAAACCTAGATCATCTTGTTAATCAACAACCTAGTCTATAAGAGAGGCATAACTAGGAACCCTTTTTGTTTATTAAACACACATGTATGGATGTTTGATGATCAATACAATTCTAGCATGTAAAATAAACATCTATCATATATAAGGAATATATAATAACAACTTTATTATTGCCTCTCAGGGCATATTTCCTTCAGTCTCCCACTTGCACTAGAGACAATAATCTAGTTCACATAGTGATAAATCTAACACCCATGGAGTTCTGGTGTTGATCATGTTTTTCCCTAGGGAGAACTTTAGTCAACGGATCTGCTACATCTAGGTCCGTGTGTACATTAAAAATCTTTATATCTCCATCCTTGACATGCTCGCGGATGGAGTGAAACCGGCGCTTAATATGCTTGGATTTCTTGTGTGACCTCGGTTCCTTTGCGTTGGCTATGGCTCCATTGTTGTCACAATAGATCACCATTGGATCCAATGCACTGGGAACCCCACCTAGTTCCGTAATGAACTCTTTCATCCAAAACGCCTCCTGCGCCGCTTCTGAAGCAGCAACATATTCCACCTCCGTTGTTGATCCAGCCACCACATGTTGTTTGGAACACCTCCAACTAACTGCTGCTCCGTTCAAGAGAAATACATATCCGGATTGAGACTTAGAGTCATCCGGATCGAAGCTAGCATCGACATAACACTTAGCGACTAGCTCTTCTTCACCTCCGTATATACAAAACATATCCTTAGTTCTTCTCAAGTACTTGAGGATGTTCTTTACTGCTATCCAGTGTTCCGAAGCTGGATCAGTTTGGTACCTACTAGTCAAACTAATAGCATGTGCCACATCCGGTCTTGTACATAGCATGGCATACATAATAGAGCCTATGGCCGAGGCATAGGGGATCTTATCTATCATCTCTCTTTCTTCCGCCGTAGCCGGACTTTGAGTCTTACTCAATGTCTTGCCTTGCAACATAGGTAAGAATCCCTTCTTACTTTTGTCCATATTAAACTTCTTTAATATCTTATCAAGGTATGTACTTTGCGATAGCCCAATTAGGCGCCTTGATCTATCTCTATAGATTTTAATGCCTAATATATATGAAGCTTCACAAAGGCCCTTTATCGAAAATTTTCTCTTTAGATAACTTTTAACATTGTTTAAAAGATCTATATCATTTCCAATCAATAATATGTCATCCACATATAATATCAGAAATGTCACATTGCTCCCACTCACTTTCTTGTAAATACAAGCCTCTCCATAGGTTTGGACAAATCCAAACTCTTTGATCACCTCATCAAAGCGGAGATTCAAACTCCGGGATGCTTGCTTCAGTCCATAGATGGATCGCTGAAGTTTGCATACCTTATTAGCATCCTTAGGATTAACAAAACCCTTAGGTTGTATCATATACAACTCTTCTTCAATATTACCATTGAGGAACGCAGTTTTGACATCCATCTGCCATATTTCATAATCGAAATATGCAGCAATTGCTAACATAATCCTAACCGACTTAAGCATCGCTATGGGAGAGAATGTCTCATCGTAGTCAACTCCTTGAATTTGTCGAAAGCCCTTTGCGACAAGTTGAGCCTTATAGATGGTCACATTACCATCAGCATCAGTTTTTCTTTTGAAAATCCATTTATTCTCAACGGCCTTTCGATCGTGAGGTAAGTCCACCAAGTTCCAAACTTGGTTCTCGTACATGGATTCCATCTCGGATTTCATGGCTTCCAGCCATTTGTTGGAATCCGGGCTCATCGTCGCTTCTTCATATGTCGCAGGGTCATCCATTTCATCAACCATGAAATTCACAACAGGATTGCCATACAGTTCAGGAGCTGCACATGTCCTGCTTGACCTGCGAGGTTTGGTAGTGTCCTCTTTCGGAGTTTCATGATCATTATCATTAGCTCTCTCTTCATCAGGTGAAGTAAACTCCGAAACAACTTCTGGTGCTGCGCCACTCGCCATTCCATAAAGAGAAGGTTCAATAACCTCTTCGAGTTCTACCTTCCGACTACTCACACCTTTCACGAGAAACTCCTTCTCAAGAAAGGATCCATTCTTGGCAACAAAAACCTTGCCCTCGGATCTGTGATAGAAGGTATACCCAATTGTTTCCTTAGAATATCCTATGAAGACGCATTTTTCCGCCTTGGGTTCGAGTTTATCTGGTTGAAGTTTCTTCACATAAACATCGCATCCCCAAACTTTAAGAAATGACAGCTTAGGTTTGTTTCCAAACCATAATTCATACGGTGTCGTTTCAACGGATTTAGATGGTGCCCGATTTAAAGTGAATGCGGCTGTTTCCAGTGCATAACCCCAAAATGACAGTGGCAAGTTAGTCAGAGACATCATAGATCGAACCATATCCAATAAGGTATGATTATGACGTTCCGACACACCATTACGTTGTGGTGTTCCGGCAGGCGTGAGTTGTGAAACTATTCCACACTCTTTCATGTGTGTGCTAAACTCGTAACTTAGATACTCTCCTCCACGGTCAGACCGTAGAAATTTGATCTTTCTATTACGATGATTTTCCACTTCATTCTGAAATTCCTTGAACTTTTCAAAAGTTTCAGACTTGTGTTTCATCAAATAGATATACCCGTATCTACTCAAATCATCCGTGAAAGTAACAAAATAACGATATCCACCTCGCGCCGACACACTCATTGGTCCACACACATTAGTATGTATGATTTCCAATTTTGTCACCCGTTCCATTAAACCGGAAAACGGCATTCTAGTCATCTTGCCCATGAGGCATGGCTCACATGTATCAAATGATTCAAAATCAAGTGATTCCAAAATTCCATCAGAATGGAGTTTCTTCATGCGTTTAACGCCAATATGACCTAGACGGCAGTGCCACATATATGAAGACATATCATCATCAAGTTTAATCTTTTTAGCATTAACATTATGAATGTGTGTAATATTACTATCGAGATCTATCAGAAATAAACCATTCAACATAGGTGCATGACCATAAAAAATATCATTCTTATAAATCGAACAACCATTGTTTTCAGATTTAAAGGAATGACCACTTTGCATCAAACACGATCCAGATACAATGTTCATGCTCAGTGCAGGCACTAAATAACAATTATTTAGGTTTATTACTAATCCCGATGGCAAATGGAGAGGTAGCGTCCTAACGGCAATCACATCAACTTTTGATCCATTGCCGACCCGCATCCTGACCTCATCCCTTGATAGTTGTCGCTTGTTCCATAGCCCCTGAACCGAGTTACATATATTAGCAACCAATCCCGTATCAAATACCTAGGTGCTACTGCGAGTACTAGTCAAGTACACATCAATAACATGTATATCACATATACCTTTGTTTGCCTTGCCGGACTTCTTGTCCGCCAAATACTTGGGGCAGTTGCACTTCCAATGGCCAGTCCCCTTACAATAGTAGCACTCGGTGTCAGACTTAGGGCCAGCTCGGGGTTTCTTTTCAGGCGTGGCAACAGACTTGCCACCCTTCTTTCCCTTGTGCTTTCCTTTCTTGTCTTTCTGGAAACCGGTGGTCCTATTGATCATCAACACTTGATGTTCTTTCCTAATCTCCACTTCTGCAGTCCTAAGCATTGACAGAAGCTCGGGAACAGTCTTCTTCATGCCCTGCATATTATATTTCATCACGAAGCTCTTGTAGCTAGGTGTCAGAGATTGGAGAACACGATGTATGCCTAAGTCAATGGGAATCTTTATTCCCAAGGACACAAGCTTATCGGCGTACCCAGACATTTTGAGTTCGTACTCACTAACGGAGCTATTTTCCTCCATCATGTAGCTAAAGAACTTTTCTATAGCATTATAACTCTCTACAGCAGCATGGGTATCGAAAATCATTTTCAATTCTCCCATGGCATCAAAGGCATTGCCATTTTCGAAACACTTTTGAAGTTCTGGCTCTAGCCCATACAGTATGCCGCAATGAACTAAGTTGTGGTCCTCCTAACGAGTCACATAGACATTCTTTTCCTCGTCAGGGGCATCAGGAGCTGGTGGGGGGCCTAGCGGCGCATCTAGCACATATTGTTTTTGTGCAGTAGGGAGGAGAATCCTCAAATTCATAGCCCAGTTGGTGAAGTTGCTACCATTCGCAGCAAGTTTCTCTTTCTCCATGAACACATTGAAATTAAAAGCAGGTGGTGCCATCTACAACAGAATTTGTAAAGTTTATTTAGACTAAGTTTATGATAGATTGAGTTCAACTAATCCAAATTACTAATGAACTCCCACTCAAAAACGACATCCCTCGTGTCCTTTTGGTGATTACATGAACCAAATCCACTACACCAAGTCCGATCATCAAGTGAGTTGATGTAGCTTCAAAGGAGAGCATCTATATGGGCATCATATCAACTATATGACTCATGCTTAACCTTTCGGTCCGTGTTCCGAGGCCATGTCTGTACATGCTAGGCTCACCAAATAAGAACCTTAGTATTCGCGTGTGTAAAACTGTCTTACACCCGTTCCTATGAAAGCGTAGATTCGAGTACACCCGATCATCACGTGATGTCTCGAAACACGATCCACAGAACGGTGCATACTTAAGGAAGAACACATTTTTATCTTGATATCTAAATGAGGGATCATCTTATAATGCTACCAAAAGCGCCAAACTAGCAGTATAAGATGCAAACATCTAATGTGTAAAGTGAGATGATATGGTCCATGCATTTGATCTCTATCACTTGCATCGTGGTATGATCTCTATCATTCCTTTGTGTGTAAGGCCAAGGTCTATGGAACTTACACGTTGAGTGTGTTGTAAGAGTATCTATCATACATCTACTTACAACAATACCATATCAATACACTAGCCCAGCAACGATCTAAACTAGACGCCTCTAATTTATCAATTGCAAGTTTTACGTGGCTTAGGGCTTTCGAAGATAGAACCATTCTCACCTACGAACATGAACCACAACGAGGATGACTAAGTTATTAGCAACTCGTTCTAAATCATATATTGACTATAGTAGGAGAGACAGACACCCGCCAGCCACTTATGCAAAACAAGTTGCATGTCAGTCGTGGAACCGGTCTCATGTATGATGACATGTAAGGTTGGTCCGGGCTGCTTCATCCCACTATGCCACCAATATCCAAAATACATAGAAGATGCAATAACATGATCATCATCGCCCACATATAAACATATGTGTACTACCCGTGCAAAGCACCTACGCATAGATCAGGCTCTGATACCACTGTTGGTTCCGCAGCATAGAAAACAAAAAATTTCCTACGGTGTGAACTACACGCCAAGATCTATCTACTAGTTACAAAGCAAGGGGTTGACATACATCCAACGAGAACTTACCCTCGAAGACAACGAGTTTTGTTAACGATTAGGAACTCGTGGTTGATGTAGTCGTACACTTGCCGATCTCAAGATCGTGAGGAAGTCCGAGCGCCGCAACTCAGCAGCGCATCCGTACTCGCACACACGTTCAAGCCACCGAAAAACCTCCACCTCCTCGCTCTAGCGATCCAGTGGAAGCAGCAACTCCTTCCAGAAGAAATGCCACCGGGAACATGTATCTCGCTAATCCGAGACCATGGGGGAATAATTCTAGAGGGGGAGAGAGATCCTTCACAAGGAGGTGTGAGGATGAAGGAGGGAATGGGTGGCCTTTTATAGGAGGAGGGGGGTGCCCCCTCTCTCCATGGCCGGTGCATGGGGGGTGACCCCTCACCTCCCCCATTCATGTGGTGGTAACCCCTCCACATTAAAATGCCTCTTCCGAACCCCTTTTAAAGTCTCCACTTTAAATGCATTAAATTTCTCCAACTTTAATGCTCTCTCATTTAATAAAACTCTTTTATTAAATTTATTCAGAATTTTGTTAATTACCTTAATTAACAAACATTCACATATAGCCCCTTGCAATATTTCAATATCACATGCAGAACCACTTTCTGCAATTTCACCCAAAATAATTTCCGGTTTCTATTGAAACAATTCCTGTGCTTTACAATTCTTTTGTCTGAAACATATGTGCTCCAAAATGGTGTCCGGTAACTCTTAAGTGTGCCACCCTACGGTTCGCGAATAATGCAGACATGATCGAGACCCTTCTCCGATCAATAATCAGCAGCGGGACCTGGAGATCCATACTGACTCCTACACATTCAACGAAGACTTCTGTGATCGTGAGAACCTTTAACGCTTGTAACTAAACCCCTTTGTCTCTCGATATATTACATGTCCGAGATTCGATCATCGGTATCTCCATACCTAGTTTCATCTCGTTACCGACATGCACTCTTTTCTCGTTCCCGTGATATAACATTCTAGTGATCACATCACTTGCTTGCCAGCTATCTTAATGTGATATCACCGAGAGGGCCCAGAGTATATCTATCCGTCATCGGGATTGACAAATTCCACTCTTGATCCAAGAGCCTCAACATAACACCTTCGTAGTACTGAACCCATCTTTATAGTCACCCTGTTACGGTGTGACGTTTGATGTTATCAAGATACTCTTACGGTGTTAGCAATTAACATGATCTCATGGTCTAAGGATAAAGATTACTTTGTATGATGTTATAGCAATATAAACATAATGACTTGATCGTAATGCTATACTTCGGATGAATGTTCATCACATCATTCCACCAATGGTGTGACCTTGTTATTAACAACATCCAATGTCCATGATCAGGAAACCTTGATCATCTTGTTAATCAACAAGCTAGTCTATAAGAGAGGCATAACTAGGAACCCTTTTTGTTTATTAAAAACACATGTATTTATGTTTCCTGATCAATACAATTCTAGCATGTAAAATAAACATCTATCATATATAAGGAATATATAATAACAACTTTATTATTGCCTCTCAGGGCATATTTCCTTCACTCTCTTCATCAGGTGAAGTCAACTTCGAAACAATTTCCGGTGTTGTGCCACTCGCCATTTCATGAAGAGAAGGTTCAATAACATCTTAGAGTTCTACCTTCCGACTACTCACACCTTTCGCGAGAAACTGCTTCTCAAGAAAGGATCCATTCTTGGCAACAAAACCCTTGCCCTCGGATCTGTGATAGAAGGTATACCCAATCGTTTCTTTAGGGTATCCTATGAAGATGCATTTTCCGCTTTGGGTTTGAGTTTATCCGGCTGAAGTTTCTTCACATAGACACCGCATCCCCAAAATTTAAGAAATGACAACTTAGGTTTGTTTCCAAACCATAACTCATACGGTGTCATTTCAACGGATTTAGATGGTGCCTGATTTAAAGTGAATGCAGCGGTTTCCAGTGCATAACGCCAAAATGATGGTAAGTCGATCGAGACATCATAGATCGAACCATATCCAATAAAGTACGATTACGATGTTCCGACACACCATTATGTTGTGGTGTTCTGGAAGGCGTGAGTTGTGAAACTATTCCACAGTCTTTCATATGTGTGCTAAACTCGTAACCAAGATACTCTCCTCCACGGTCAGACCGAAGAAATTTGATCTTTTTGTAACGATGATTTTCCACTTCATTCTGAAATTCTTTGAACTTTTCAAAGGTTTCAGACTTATGTTTCATCAAATAGATATACCCGTATCTCTTCAAATCATCTGTGAAAGTAACAAAATAACGATATCCACCTCGCGCCGACACACTCATTGGTCCACATACATGAGTATGTATGATTTTTAATAAATATGTCGCCTGTTCCATTGAACCGGAAAACGGCGTTCTAGTCATCTTGCCCATAAGGCATGGCTCACATGTATCAAATGATTCAAAATCAAGTGATTCCAAAAGTCCATCAGAATGGAGTTTCTTCATGCGTTTAACGCCAATATGACCTAGATGGCAGTGCCACATATATGCAGATATATCATTATCAAGTTTAATCCTTTTAGCATCAACATTATGAATATGCGTAATACTACTATCGATATCCAACAGAAATAAACCATTCATCACAGGTGCATGACCATAAAATATATCATTCATATAAATCGAACAACCATTGTTTTCAGATTTAAAGGAATAAACACTTTGCATCAAACATGATCCGGATACAATGTTCATGCTCAGTGCATGCACCAAATAACAATTATTTAGATTTATCACTAATCTCGACGGCATATGGAGAGGCAGCATTCCAACGGCGATCACATCAACTCTTGATCCATTGTCGACCCGCATCGTGACCTCATCCCTTGCTAGCTGTCGCTTGTTCCGCAGCCCCTGAATCGAGTTACATATAATAGCAATCGATCCCGTATCAAATAAACAGGTGCTACTACGAGTACTAGTCAAGTACACATCAATAACATGTATATCACATATAGCTTTGTTTGCCTTGTCGGCCTTCTTATCCACCAAATACTTGGGGAAGTTGCGCTTCCAATGGACAGTCCCCTTGCAATAGTAGCACTCGGTATCAGACTTAGGGCCAGCTCGGGATTTCTTCTCAGGTGTGGCAACAGATTTGCCGCCCTTCTTTCCCTTCTGTTGCCTTTCTTGTCTTTCTTGAAACCAGTGGTCTTATTGATCATCAACACTTGATGTTCTTTCCTAATCTCCACTTCTGGAGTTTTAAGCATTGACAGAAGCTCGGGAAGAGACTTCTTCATGCCCTGCATGTTATAGTTAATCACGAAGCTCTTGTAGCTAGGTGGCAGAGATTGGAGAACACGATGTATGCCTAGGTCAATGGGAATCGTTATTCCCAAGGACACAACCTTATCGGTGTACCTAGACATTTTGAGTACGTTCTCACTAACGGAGCTGTTCTCCTCCATCATGCAGCTAAAGAACTTTTCAGAATCATTATAACTCTCTACGGCAGCATGGGTATCGAAATTCATTTTCAATTCTCCCATGGTATCAAAAGCATTGCCACTTTCGAAACGCTTTCGATGTACTGGCTCTAGCCCATACAGTATGCCGCAATGAACTAAGTTGTGGTCCTCCTGACGAGTTATATAGACATTCTTTTCCTTGTCAGGGGCATCATGAGCTGGTGGGGGGCCTAGCGGCGCCTCAAGCACATATTGCTTTTTTGCAACAGTGAGGAGAATCCTCAAATTCATAGCCCAGTTGGTGAAGTTGCTACCATTCGCAGCAAGTTTCTCTTTCTCCATGAACACATTGAAATTAAAAGCAGGTGGTGCCATCTACAACAGAATTTGTAAAGTTTATTTAGACTAAGTTTATGATTGATTGAGTTCAACTATCCAAATTACTAATGAACTCGCACTCAAAAACGACATCCCTCGTGTCTTTTTGGTGATTACATGAACCAAATCCACTACACCAAGTCCGATCATCACGTGAGTCCGTGTAGCTTCAAAGGCGGGCATCTATATGGGCATCATATCAACTATATGACTCATGCTTAACCTTTCGGTCCGTGTTCCGAGGCCATGTTTGTACATGCTAGGCTCGCCAAGTAAGAACCTTAGTATTCACGTGTGTAAAACTGTCTTACACCCGTTCCTATGAAAGCGTAGATTCGAGTACACCCGATCATCACGTGATGTCTCGAAACACGATCCACAGAACAGTGCATACTTAAGGAAGAACACATTTTTATCTTGATATCTAAATGAGGGATCATCTTATAATGCTACCAAAAGCGCCAAACTAGCAGTATAAGATGCAAACATCTAATGTGTAAAGTGAGATGATATGGTCCATGCATTTGATCTCTATCACTTGCATCATATTATGATCTCTATCATTCCTTTGTGTGTAAGGCCAAGGTCTATGGAACTTACACGTTGAGTGTGTTGTAAGAGTATCTACCATACATCTACTTACAACATTACCATATCAAGACACTAGCCCAGCAACGATGTAAACTAGACGCCTCTAATTTATCCATTGCAAGTTTTACGTGGCTTAGGGCTTTCGGAGATAGAACCGTTCTCACCTATGAATATGAACCACAACAAGGATAACCAAGTTATTAGCAACTCGTTGTAAATCAGATATTGACTATAGTAGGAGATACAGACACCCGCCAACCACTTATGCAAAAATAGTTGCACATCAGTCGTGGAACCGGTCTCATGTGCAATAACATGTAAGGTTGGTCCGGGCCGCTTCATCCCACTATGCCACCAATATCCAAAATACATGAAAGAAGCAATAACATGATCATCATCGCCCACATATAAACATATGTCTACTACCCGTGCAAAGCACCTACGCATATATCAGGCTCTGATACCACTGTTGTGTTCGCAGCATAGAAAACAAAAAAATTCCTACGATGAGAACTATACGCCAAGATTTATCTACTAGATACAAGAAACGGGTGGATATACATCCATATAGAACTTACCCTCGAAGATAACAAAGTTTTGTTAATGAGTTGGAACTCGTGGATGATGTAGTCGTACGCTTGCTGATCTCAAGATCGTGTGGAAGTCCTAGCGCCGCAAATCAGCAGCGCATCTGTCCTCGGACACACGTTCAGGCCACCAAACAACCTCCACCTACTCACTCTAGTGAATCAGCGGAAGCAACAACTCCTTCCAAACGCAATGCCACCGGGAACATGTATCTCGCTAATCCGAGACCATGGGGGAATATATCTAGAGGGGGAGAGAGATCCTTCATGAGGAGGTGTGCTTTGTGAGGGAGGAGAGGGGGGCCTTTTATAGGAGAGGGGGGCTCCTACCCTCCCATGGCTGGCGCCCATGGGAGGTGCCCCCACCTCTTCCTCATTCATGTGGTGGAAGCTCCATTCACATCAATTTAGCCTCCACCCAAAGTTCCACTCACATGCATTAAATTTCCACCAAATTTAATGCAACTCTCATTTAATAAAACTCTTTTATTTATTTTATTCAGAATTTTGTTAATTACTTTAATTAACAAACATTCACATAAAACCCCTTGTAACATTTCAATATCACATGCAGAACCAGTTTCTGCAATTTCACCCGAAACAATTCTGGTTTCCATCGAAATAATTCCTTAAGTGTGTCACCCTACGGTTCGCGAATAATGCAGACATGATTGAGACTCCTCTCAAATCAATAATCAGAAGAGGGGCCTGGAGATCCATACTGACTCCTACACATTCAACGATGACTTCTATGATCATGAGAACCTTTAATGATAGTAACTTAATCCCTTTGTCTCATGATATATTACATGTCCGAGATTTGATCATCGGTATCCAAATACCTAGTTTGATCTCGTTACCGACATGCACTCTTTTCTTGTTCCCGTGATATAACATTCTTGCGATCACATCACTTGCTTGTAAGATATCTAAATGTGATATCATCGAGAGGGCCCAGAGTATATCTATCCGTCATCGGGATTGACAAATTCCACTCTTTATCCATGAGCCTCAACATAACATCTTCGGAGTATCTGAACCCACCTTTATAGTCTCCCTTTTATGGTGTGATGTTTGATGTTATCAAGTTAATCTTCTGATGTCAGCAATTAACATGATCTCATGGTCTAAGGATAAAGATTACTTCGTATGATGTTATAGCAATATAAACATAATTACTTTGATCGTAATGCTATACTTCGGATGAATGTTCATCACATCATTTCAAAAATGTTGTGAACTCGTTATTAACAACATCCAATGACCATGATTAGGAAACTTTGATCTTCTTGTTAATCAACGAGCTAGTCTATAAGAGAGGCTTAACTAGGAACCTTTTATTTGTTTATTAAACACGCATGTATTGACGTTTCCTATCAATAAATTATAACATGCAAAATAAACATCTATCATATACAAGGAATACATAATAACAACTTTATTATTGCCTCCCAGGGCATATTTCCTTTAATACCTAGTTCACCCGAGATTTGATCTACGGTATCTCCATACCTTCGTTCGATCTTGTTACCGCTGAACTTGTTTTCTCGTTCCCATGTCATTGCATTTTGTGACCTAGTCACACACTTGCAAGCTTCGTTAATGCAACGTCACCGAGATGGCCACATATGTATCTATCTGTTACATGGATTGGCAAATCCTGGTCTTGATATGTACTCCTCTACGCCCCTTTGGGAAACCTGAGTGGAACCTTTTCGATCACCCAGTCACGGTATGATACTTGATAACCATCTAAGCTCCCTCCAGAACGGTGATTTTCATTATCTCATAGTCTATGGATCAGGTTGCAAGATTTCCTTAGTTTATCATTAATGGTGAACTTTGTAACTAGATATCATTAAGATACAACTGGTTGGTCTATTTGTCTTTCACATCATTCAACTAATGACATGACCTCATTGTCAGTTAGCATAAATGCCCATGATCTCGAAACCCTAGATCATCCTCATGACCAATGAACTAGTTCGCTAGAGGTAACTAGAGACTTGGTTTGTTTACATACCACACGTCTATTAACATTTCGTATTAATACAGTTATAGCACAGTATGAAACGTATTATGAACATAAGAGATACATCAAACAATATGCTTTATTATTTGCTTCTAGGGCATATCTCCTTCAGTTTCTACCCCTAATTTTTACTCCGTCCATGTAGGTGGGGCTAATCCGGTTTGCCTTGGCATACTCATGCAAGGTGATGTTCAGTGACTACTGTAACTCAGCTACTCTTTTTGCCCCTGCTAAAATTTGTCGGGGTTCGCAACATAGAAAACAAAAAATTTCCTACGATGGGAACTATATGCCAAGATCTATCTACTAGATACAAGCAACGGGTGGATATACATCCATGGATAACTTACCCTCGAAGACAACAAAGCTTTGTTAACAAGATCGAACTCGTGGATGATGTAGTCGTACACTTGCCGATCTCAAGATCGTGATGAAGTCCAACAGGTCCGGCTCCAGCACGTCCTTCAGATCCAGCTCGAGCAAGTCCAGCACCACCAAGTCCAGCACCGAAAGGAGTGGTGCATCCGTGATCGCACACACGTCCGGTACCCCGACAACCTCCATCCCTCACTCCAGCAAAGCAGCGGGAGCAGCAACTCCTTTCCAGATAAAGCCACCGGGAACATGTATCTCGCTAATCCGAGACCATGGGGAAATAATACTAGAGGGGGAGAGAGATCCTTCACGAGGAGGTGTGAGTGTGAAGGTGTGAGAGGGGGGCCTTTTATAGGAGGAGGGGAGGGTACCCCTCCCCATGGCCGGCGCCCCAAGGGGTGACCCCTCACCTCCTCATTCATGTGGTGGTAACTCCCTCCACATAAATTTTCCCCTTCACATTCTCTTTTAAAGTCTCCACTTTAAATGCATTAAATTTCTCCAAATTTAATGCTCTCTCATTTAATAAAACTCTTTTATTAATTTTATTCAGAATTTTGTTAATTACTTTAATTAAAAACATTCACATAAAACCCCCTGCAACATTTCAATATTACATGCAGAACCAATTTCAGCAATTTCACCCGAAACAGTTTTGGTGTCTATTGAAATAATTCCAACGCTTTCTTAAATCTTTATCTGAAACATATTTTCTCCAAATGGTGTCGGTATCCCTTAAGTGTGTCACCCTACGGTTCGCGAATAATGCAGACATGATCGAGACCCCTCTCAGATCAATAATCAGAAGCGGGACCTGGAGATCCATACTAACTCCTACACATTCAACGATGACTTCTGTGATCGTGAGAACCTTTAACGCTAGTAACCAAATCCCTTTGTCTCGTGATATATTACATGTCCGAGATTCGATCATCGGTATCTCCATACCTAGTTTGATCTCGTTACCGACATGTACTCTTTTCTCGTTCCCGTGATATAACATTCTAGTGATCACATCACTTGCTTGCAAGCTATTTCAATGTGATATCACCGAGAGGGCCCAGAGTATATCTATCCATCATCGGGATGGAAAAATCCCACTCTTGATCCATGAGCCTCAACATAACACCTTTGTAGCACTGAACCCACCTTTATAGTCACCCTGTTATGGTGTGACGTTTGATGTTACCAAGATAGTCTTTCGGTGTCAGCAATTAACATGATCTCATGGTCTAAGGACTAAGATTACTTCGTATGATGTTATAGCAATATAAACATAATGACTTTGATTGTAATGCTATACTTCGAATGAATGTTCATCACATCATTCCACCAATGTTGTGACCTCGTTATTAACAACATCCAATGTCCATGATCAGGAAACCTTGATCATCCTGTTAATCAACAAGCTAGTTTATATGAGAGGCAGTACTAGGAAATTTGTATTTTTTTTATTAAACACACATGTATTAACGTTTCCAATTAATACAATTATAGCATGCAAAATAAACATTAATCATAAACATGGAATAAGATAATAACCACTTTATTATTGCCTCTCGGGCATATTCCCTTCAGTCTCCCACTTGCACTAGAGTCAATAATCTAGTTTGTAAACTTGTATATACAACACTTAGGTGTTGAATATACGCGGTTGCTAGTGGTTAACATAATCTCTGGATCTGGCACTTTCAGGTCCTTGTGTATTTGCATGTCTTTTCATCTCTATGCATCACTCATTCTCAAATGAGATGGCATTGTATAAATTTGGTCCTTTGGTGAGACCTTTAGTTCGTTAGGGTTAAAATATGTTGATATTATTGCCATACAATATATCTTCATAGTATTAGCCCACTTTGAACCACACCTAGTTTGATAGCAAACTTCTTAACACAAATGCCTTCCTTTGCTGCTACTATAGCCGTCATATAATTAGCCTTTTGTTGTAGTATCCGTCACAATGTTTCAACTTTGGAACTTATCCAAATCCATCATGGAACATCCTTTCCATTACACTGTGCCACCCATAGTCTAAATTGAGATAAATTTAATTTGTATCTTGTGACAAAACTAGTATCAATGTAACACTTTACAATGAACTACCTTTAACTATTTGTCACTTATACATGATATATTCTTAGTTCTTCCAAAGCTCATAAGAATATCTTTACTATTGTCCAATGATCATCTTATGAATCATTCTGGTATGTGCTCATAACATTTAGAGCATAGGACATTCTAGATATATACATATCATGGTATAATTGATCAAAATCTTCATGTGATTTTACTCACCAAGTGTTGAAACACTTGAATCTTGATACAATCCTTTCCATGCAGCAAGAACCTTTCTTGTTGTTTCCATATTGAACCCTTTCAATATCTCATATATGTATGTCTAGCACAACCATATTAGCGCCTCAATCTATCCATATAGATATTGATGCCAAATATTCTTGTTTTTCCCAAGTCTTTCATCGAAATCTTATTTTAATGAAATTCTTAACTTGTGTCAATACAAGATACATCATTTCCAATCAACAATATGTCCTCTACATAATGTATTAGAAATATGTCTCAGCGCTCCCACTTAATTTCTTGCAAATGCAAGCATCTTCATCATCTCCGATGAATTTAAACTCTTTTAACAGTTTCATCATGGTGAAGATTCCAACTCCGCTATGCTTACTTTAACTATTGAAGTTTGCATGCCCTTTTAGCACCCTTTGAATTAACAAAACCCTCCAGACCGTGTCATGTACACGTCCTAGGTAACCATTCTATTAGAAGAACCTTGTTTTGTTTATTCAACTACCATATACCAAATTATATGTAGTGGTTGCTACATTAATCCGTCAAGACTAAATATCGCTATGAAAGATCAAATCTTGTCATAGTCAACTCCTTGAACATTGCCGTAAACTTTTTTCCGACATGTCGACTATTTCACAGATGTTAAACATCCATGTCTATTTCTTTATAGATCCAAACACAGCCGATAGGCTTCACGCCTTTCCGGAGGGTCTTCCAAGTTTAGAAACTTGATTTCTCGTGTATGGAAACTATCACGGATTCTATGACTTCTAGTCATTTTATGGAGTGAGGGCCCATCATCGCTTCTTTGCATGCAGTCGGTTCATCATTGTCAAAACAATAACTACTTCTATTTCAAATCTTACTATTTGATTTTTACCGACCCACATGGTTCAATAGGAACTCTAATCTCCAAGATCACTCCCTTTGTAATCACGGGATCCATGAGCATTGTGGCCGCCACCGTGACACTTCCCGGCGCTGCGCTACTTAGCACATATAGCTAAGGTTCAACAATCTTATCAAAGTTCTATTGTCCTCCCACATAACTTTTCATGAAAAATTCCTTCTCAAGAAACTTAACGTTCCAAGTGACAAAATCTTTTGTCCTTGGCGTTATGGAGGAATTCCCAACAAATTCTTTGGCCTAACCTACAAAGACGTGCTTATCCGACTTTGGTTGTAAAAATTTTACTTATGCATAGCATACCAAAATTTAAGAAAAGACAATTCGGGTTTTATCCCAAACCATAACTTATATGGTGTCATTTCAACGGATCAAGATGGTGCTATTTTCAGTGTAAAAGCGGTAGTCTCTAAAGCTTTAATCCTGAAAACATAATGGCAGTTTTATAAATGACACCTTTGATCTTACCATGTCAAACATGGTTTGATTTCATATCTCGAATATGCCATACTCCTATGGTTTTATCGGGAAACACAAATCATGGAACAATTCCTCAAATCTTAGGTGTTTTTCTAAACATGTAACTCAAATATCTTCCTTTATGATCAAATCATAAACTCTTTTATTTTCTTGTTACAATGATTTTCCACTTCATCTTGAAAGTCTTTGAACAATTTTCAAATGTTTCATACTTCTTCCTTATTAAGTAAATATACAGATATATTCACTCAAATTTCTAGAGAAAGCATATGAAGCAAAAAGATCCATCGCATATGGCTACACATAATGGACTATGCACATCAGCATGCACAATTTCCAATAAGCTAGTCACCCGTTCCTCTTTGGCCTATGAACGGAGTTTCAATTATCTCGAGGAAAGTTTTACAGGCGTCAATTGATCAAAATCAAAGACTCCAAAATTCCATCAACATGGAGTTTCTTCATGTTTTCTTTCCAATATAATTTAAAACAGCGATGTCACTTCATAAGTGATCTTTTAATCATTTGTCTTGTGACATTTTAGCAATAGTGTTTATGGATGTGATTTCTCCCACTAGACTTGTAAAAGTTCATCCATCCTTTATGGAATACGGTAATTATTTGAACAACCATTATTCTCATAATACCGGAATAAAATAACAATTATTTTAAACAAATCTTGAAGACAAGCTTTGATCTCAACGAGAAACATAATAACACTTTATTTGTTTTCAATGAACATCATCACTTATTCTCTTGCTTGTTACTTAGGCCATTGCAGTTCATGAATTGTGTTGTTCTGTATGACACTTCACACCAACCAATTCGGTATCCAATACCGGTATCCAATACCTAAGAACCACATTGTTTAACAAGCAAGGAATACAACCATAACATGTATATCTTCTATATATCTAAGTTGGACATCTCTAACCTTTTATTCTCTGCCAAAAAATTTATAGATTCTCTTTTAGCAATTCCTTTTCTTTTTAAAAGAATCTATCAACATCAATAGTGGTGTCATTCACATGACACATGGTACAAAGCTTGTATATAGTCAAATACTAATACCTTTGGACTTGCACTTTGAAGTGGATCACCATCATTAAAGTTTGGCCTTCTTTCAAAAACCCATTCTTTAGTAATCTTTTAGTGTAGTAAACATTTTACTTACATCTTCTATTCATCCTTATCATGACAACTTTCATGATCAAGCTACTATATCGTATAAGGAAGAATCGTGAGTATAACGTTAGTTCCCAAAACCTTTTTGGGAGATTCGGATGCTTAGCATCTCCATCCTTCACAAATTCTCATACAATATGAGAACATGTATTTTGCTAAATTATACTCTATCATAATGCAACCAAAAACATTGTTTCAGATATCACAATATCTTTCACACGTGATGGTTTCTGAAACAATTATTTCAGCTCCTAGATAACCTCGATATTAAAACAACTTTTGAATATCAATAATCATGGAGGTAAACATGATACTTTATATACTAACATTTGAATTCTTACTCTTGATTTAATACTGCTTATTCAACTTCGTGAAGTAAATAGAGTTTGCTGAAAGTTTGCAATAGGACTTTTAAACTTTAAATTGACATTCAAAACAATACGATACCAGTTCGTAAAGTAAATATCTAGAATTCTATAGTTCTATTATCTCAATTAAAACTAAGTGTAAGGTAGTAAACAGATGCCAATTACTACACCAAATTATGCAAATTCACTTTGATTTAGTTTATGACAAATTGAGTTCGACTAATCCAAATTAGAAATGAACTCCCACTCAAAAACGACATCCCTCGTGCCTTTTTGGTGATTACATGAACCAAATCCACTACACCAAGTCCGATCATCATGTGAGTCGGTGTAGCTTCAAAGTCGTGCATCAATATGGGCATCATATCAACTATATGACTCATTCTTAACCTTTCGGTCCGTGTTCCGAGGCCATGTATGTACATGCTAGGCTCGCCAAGTAAGAACCTTAGTATTCGCCTGTGTAAAACTGTCTTACACCCGTTATATCAAAGCGTAGAGTCGAGTACACCCGATCATCACGTGATGTCTCAAAACACGATACACAGAACGGTGCATACTTCAGGAAGAACACATTTTATCTTGATATCTAAATGAGGGACCATCTTAGAATGCTACAAAAAGCGCCAAACTAGCAGTATAAGATGCTAACATCTAATTGTGTAAAGTGAGATGATATGGTCCATGCATTTGATCTCTATCATTTGCATCGTGGTATGATCTCTATCATTCCTTTGTGTGTAAGGCCAAGGTCTATGGAACTTACATGTTGAGTGTGTTGTAAGAGTATCTATCATACATCTGCTTACAACAATACCATATAAAGAAACTATCCCAGCAACGATCTAAACTAGACGCCTCTAATTTATCAATTGCAAGTTTTACGTGGCTTAGGGCTTTCGGAGATAGAACTGGTGTTACCTACGAACATGAACCACAACGAGGATAACCAAGTTATTAGCAACTTGTTGTAAATCAGATATTGACTATAGTAGGAGAGACATACACCTGTCAGCCACTTATGCAAAACAAGTTGCATGTTAGTCGTGGAACTGGTCTCATGTACGATGACATGTAAGGTTGGTCCGGGCCGCGTCATCCCACTATGCCACCAATATCCAAAATACATAGAAGATGCAATAACATGATCATCATCGCCCACATATAAACATATGTTTACTACCCGTGCAAAGCACCTACGCATAGATCAGGCTTTCATACCACTGTTGGGGTTCGCAACATAGAAAACAAAAAATTTCCTACGACGGGAACTATATGCCAAGATCTATCTACTAGATACAAGCAACGGGTGGATATACATCCATGGAGAACTTACCTTCAAAGACAACAAAGCTTTGTTAACGAGATGGAACTCGTGGATGATGTAGTCGTACACTTGCCGTTCTCAAGATCGTGATGACGTCCAGCAGCTCCGGCTCCAGCACGTCCTTCAGATCCAGCACCACCAAGTCCAGCACCGCAAATCAGTGGTGCATCCGTGATCGCACACATGTCCGGTACCCCGATAACCTCCGTCTGTCGCTCCAGAAAAGCAGTGAAAGTAGCAACTCCTTTCCAGATAAAGCCACCGGGAACATGTATCTCGCTAATCTGAGACCATGGGGAAATAATACTAGAGGGGGGGAGAGATCCTTCACGAGGAGGTGTGAGTGTGAAGGTGTGAGAGGGGGGCCTTTTATAGGAGGAGGGGAGGGTACCCCTCCCCATGGCCGGCGCCCCAAGGGGTGACCCCTCAACTCCTCATTCATGTGGTGGTAACTCCCTCCACATAAATTTGCCCCTTCACATTCTCTTTTAAAGTCTCCACTTTAAATGCATTAAATTTCTCCAAATTTAATGCTCTCTCATTTAATAAAACTCTTTTATTAATTTTATTCAGAATTTTGTTAATTACTTTAATTAAAAACATTCACATAAAACCCCCTGCAACATTTCAATATTACATGCAGAACCAATTTCAGCAATTTCACCCGAAACAGTTTCGGTGTCTATTGAAATAATTCCAGCGCTTTCTTAAATCTTTATCTGAAACATATTTGCTCCAAATGGTGTCGGTATCCCTTAAGTGTGTCACCCCATGGTTCGCGAATAATGCAGACATGAGCGAGACCCCTCTCAGATCAATAATCAAAAGTAGGACCTAGAGATCCATACTGACTCCTAGACATTCAACGATGACTTTTGTGATCGTGAGAACCTTTAACGCTAGTAACTAAATCCCTTTGTCTCGCGATATATTACGTGTCTGAGATTCGATCATCGGTATCTCCATACCTAGTTTGATCTCGTTACCGACATGTACTCTTTTCTCGCTCCCGTGATATAACATTCTAGTGATCACATCACTTGCTTGCAAGCTATTTCAATGTGATATCACCGAGAGGGCCTAGAGTATATATATCCGTCATCGGGATGGACAAATCCCACTCTTGATCCATGAGCCTCAACATAACACCTTTGTAGCACTGAACCCACCTTTATAGTCACCCTGTTACGGTGTGACGTTTGATGTTATCAAGATACTCTTCCGGTGTCAGCAATTAACATGATCTCATGGTCTAAGGACTAAGATTACTTCGTATGATGTTATAGCAATATAAACATAATGACTTTGATCGTAATGCTATACTTCGGATGAATGTTCATCACATCATTCCACCAATGTTGTGACCTTGTTATTAACATCATCCAATGTCCATGATCAAGAAACCTTGATCATCTTGTTAATCAACAAGCTAGTTTATATGAGGTATAGTACTAGGAACTTTGTATTTTGTTTATTAAACACACATGTATTAACGTTTCCAATTAATACAATTATAGCATGCAAAATAAACATTTATCATAAACATGGAATAAGATAATAACCACTTTATTATTGCCTCTCGGGCATATTCCCTTCAAAATTTTCAGCCGGGTCTCCTCTAGCTCAGCATATGCCTGAGCTGGATCTACTATAGGTACTATGGGAGTGGCTAAGCTATCTATTGCCTATTGCAATATGTTCTTTGGCCTCTCTAGTGGAGGACCCCTTCTCCTATGTACCTTTTGTGTTGTCTACGGGTTCTCCGCCGGGTCCTTGCTTGCTCCTGCATCTGGTGCAAGTCATCATGACCTCAATGCAGCTAGCGGGGTGAGTGATATGTAGGCCGCGAGACGCGCTCAGAGGTGGTTCGCCTCCCTCAAATACATGCAGCGGGTGAACGCAGGACTCGTCCATGCCAACGTAGACCTTATGGGCGCTGAGGTTGATGAAGAGGCTGTTGCGCGGAGGAGGGCGGTTGCCAAAGCTGTGGGCATTGTCGGTGATGTAGTCTAGTGCTACAAAGCGATGAATGATCTTGGAGACGATGCATTCCCAAGTGTAAATGATGCTTCATGTTTAGATCTTCACTCCAGCTAGCGCCGCTGCTGGCCCCACGGTGGGCACCAACTGCCGTGGTGGTGGCACGGCAGATGCCATGGGTAGGCTAAAGATGGGGCCAAAGTGCGGTAGAGGTATTCAGGGAGGGATGGTGTGGTGATTCCACACACAGATGTTTGTATTCTAACTCTCAATGGTGCTTACAGATGCTCCTTGAGCTGTTCGTGGGAGGAGGAAGAAGAACCTCTTTACTGCCCACACCTCTCTCTAGGGTTTTCCCTTAGTAAAAATGGCTGACCCTCTCTACGGAGATCCTGGCCCTCCTTATATAGGGGAGGCTAGCTTACAAGCTAGGGCATACGTGGAGGGAATATTCCTCGAATATGCATCTCCCTAAATATCAAAGCGGTGCTCCTCTTTTTCCCTCTGTAAGCCACTCAGGACTCATGGCGTAAGCCTCTCTTAGCCCCTCTACGGTGTGGTGTCACCCGACAAAGGCAACGTCACCTTTGTTGTCATGTACTCGCTGGTCCTCCTCTCTGTCCTCTACGCTCACGCTACAGTGGAGAGAGAAAAGCTTTGACCATGGAAGATTCCTTCCTTATCTTGTAAGCCAAGTGGTGACCCGGATCCTGCCTGTCTAACTCGTCTCTGGGGTACCTGCATACAAGTAACATTGATGATGCCGACATACTCTTTATTTCGGCCGAGGTAAGGTTGGATGAATACCGTTCGAGCCGGGTTAGCCGTAACTCGGCTTGCCTTGAGGTAACTCAGTCAGCTTCCACTTTGACCTTGCCGTACCTCGGCTAACATTGCCATTATATCCCGGCTGGACCCTACCCGGGGTTATCCCCCCAACACCATTGTTGTTGTTGTTGTTATTGTTGTTGTTGTTGTTCATCTACTGGGTCAGGGCTTGCATTAACTGAGTCTGTGCATCCAAAATCTAGTGCATGACAGGAGGCATTTCATAGGTACATCTCGGCGGTATCTGTGGTTCAGCATAGGAAAGTTTTAGATAGAAAGAACTAAAGAAAATATCCTCCTACCCATGCATTATACTCATACAACAATAGTTCATCCACAAACAATCACAAGCAATCATCACATAAGCAACACACATACAAGCATTGTTCCAGGGGTTTGCCTTAACAATATATAGCTACAAAATAGTTTAGAAACATTGAAAATCAATATTAATCATAGCAAAACAACATAAAAGCAGAAAACAGAAATCTGCCAGAATAGTACTGCCCTGTTCACGATTGTTTTCCTAACTTATACAGGTCTGAAATTTTTCCTGATTTTTGTGCACATGGTACAAATAATTACGCACAAGATCCCAATTTTTCAGATGTTTTACAGTTACCAGTAAAATATGAAAAATCATGCAGTACAGCATATACAGTAGAAAACTACAACAGTAATATCACGAATTTCAACCAAAACTTTGTCAAATATAATTTAAGAATTCACACGAAAATTCTTGGAACTTTAGAGTACTTAATAGAGCATCCTAAACATAATAAATTAACAGTATCAAAGGTTTACATTGATCTATGACATAAAACTAACGAATTCCTGGTGAAGACTAATTGGAGAACAATTTGTAACTATTTGATGAATAGGTTGCAATAGGTTCTTAAGTCCACACGCTGGCGCTTCAGTCCATTGTAAATCCATGGTGGTAGTGTATACACCTCTCCTGAATCTTCATCACTCGAGTCCTCGAAGTCCACCTCCTTGGGCTCTTCCTCCTCGCTTTTTTCAGCAATGGCATTCGCCTCATCTCCTCCATTGTCATTGTCTCCATCATCACCATCGTTGTCATCGTTCCCTCCATCACCATCATCCTCATCATCATCATCATCATCATCATTGCCATCATTGTTTTCATCATTGGGTGGGGGATTCAACTATGCTTGAAGGGCAGCAATTTGAGCAGCTGATACGTCCATTTTGCATCACTATTCTATGTCTTAATTCACTATTATTCATTGATATATTTCGTATTGAGAGGTGATACTTATGTTATTTCATCTATTTTTGCATGGTTGATGACTTTTGGAGCATGGACCGCTGCAGTCAGGATTCTGATGGAAAAGGTGACGTTTGGAGGCAAAATTCATGAAGATCAGAAAATCCGGGAAAATATACGGAAAATTCTATTTTTCCAGAAGACTCAAGATGCCATAAGATGGAGTGGAGGTGGGCCACAGGGGGGCCACACCACCCCATGGCGCGGGCAGGCCTAGGCCGCGCCAGGGAGTGGTGATGCCACCCTGGCCCACTCCAGCCTCTCCCCTCTGGCGTATATCTTCCTCCCAAAACCCTAAGACTCGGGGAGCGACCACAGAAAGATTCTGCCGCCTCTACGGGGTGGAAAACACCGAGAGAGAAAGATCTCTCCGCATGCATTTCGCCGGGAATTCCTTCCCGGAGAGGGGAGATCATCGCCATCAACACCACCATCAAGCTGGACTTCATCGGGATCATCATCATCATCACCACCATCATCACCCTCAGCACCCTCATCACCATCTCCATATTGTTGTAACAATTGGTTGAATCTTGCTATAGTTCATAGGGGAAACTTTCCCGGTGTTGATTACTCTTTGTAGTTGATGCTATTGAGTGAACCATTGAATTATTGTTTATGCTCAGATTGTTATACATCATTATTCCATCTCTGATCATGATCCATATGATGTCTTGTGAGTAGTTCGTTTTGTTCTTGAGGACATGGGAGAAGTCTTGTTGTTAGTAGTGGAGTTGTGTTGAGAAAGATTCAATAGATTGTTATTTAAGTTGTGGTGTACTTCTTCTAGTGGTGTCATGTGAATGTCGACTACATGACACTTCACCTATATGGGCCTAGGGGAATGCATTGTGTATTTGGCCACTAATCGTAGGGGTTGCCGGAGTGACAGAAACCTGAACCCCCGTTAGGAAACCATTGCACAAGGGACGTAAGGGTCTTAGAGTTTAAAGCTGTGGTTAGGTTTTACCTTAATTACTTTCTTGTACTTGCGGATGTTTGCAAGGGGGTTTAATCACAAGTATGTATTAAGTCTTGGATATGACGGTACATTAGCACATGTTCACCCACACAACACTTAGCAAGCTAGAGAAGATTAATCGACTATATGAAGCGAAAGCACTTGACAGTCTTCCCATGTGTCCTCGAGAACGTTTGGTCATCTATAGAAATACAACCGGCTTGTCCTTTGCTACATAAAGGATTGAGCCACTTGCTGCATTTATTCCTACTGTGTTTTATTTACTCGTACTTTGTTTACTTGCTTTATCGAAAACCCCTAAAAATCTGTTTGCTAAGTATTTGCAGAGAATTCCTTATCCATACCACTAGCCAGCACCTTCTGCTCCTCGTTGGGTTCGACACTCTTACTTATCAAAAATACTGTGATACACCCCCTATACTTGTGGGTCATCAAGACTATTTTCTGGCGCCGTTGCCGGGGAGTGAAGCGCTATTAGAGAGTGGAACTGGTAAAGGAAACTTCTACTGTGAGTATTGTTTACTTCTGCTAGTTGCTTTATTTTCGTTCTGGATAATTATCTGAGTTTCTTATTTGGTAATGCTACTACCACTGCTAAGGTAGTAGATAAGCCACCACCTGCTGAGAAAGATGTTTTCAAAATACCTAAAAGAATTATTGATCGTGTTATGGATAACTACTATGTTGGGGATGGAACTGTCCATCTCGGTGATCATTTACTCTTTATACACGAATTATGCGGGTTGTTCAAGTGTGCAGGTATTACTACAGATCAAGTTAAGAAGAAGTTATTCTCATTATCACTGAAAGGAAGAGCTGAGGAATGGTATAAGCTGATGAAGAATGGTCAAGCTCTAGAATGGGAGGAAATAGTGCCTCTCTTTTATTCAAAGTTTTATCCTCCTAGTGAGATTCATAAAGATCAGAATCAAATATACAACTTTTGGCCTCTTGATGGAGAGAGTACAGCTCAAGCTTGGGGGAGATTGAAGTTACTAATGCTCAAATGTCCCATTCATGAGCTCCTCAATAATATTGTTATCAATAACTTTTATGCAAGGCTCCCTCTACATGACAAGGATTTATTGGATGCTTCTTGTGCTGGATCATTCACTCGCATGGAAGAAGAAGTTAAATGGGACCTTATGGACCGTATTCAAGACAATGTTGAAGCTTAGGAGAATGACAAAGGTAGAAAGTCAGGTATAAATTATGATTATGAATGCATTGAATCTTTTATGGGAACTGATGACTTTCAAAATATTAAAAATGCTTATGGTTTAGACTCTCAAGCTATTGCTTCTTATTTTAAGGCCTTTGCTTCTTATATTGAAGTGCTTAAAAAGAAGTGGAATAAGTATCATGAACCTTATAAAGATATTGCTAAGAGTGTTCCTGCAAGAAATACTGAAGTTTATACTGCTAGTCATGTTTTACCTAAACCTTATATTTAGAAAATGCCTTTCCCAGTTAAGGTAAAGGAACATTCTATGATAGCTAGTATGGTTAATGAAAGTATGAGTAAGGCTGCTGAACCTGATAAACAAATGATTGATGAACCTATTGTAGCAAATGTGAAAGACTTTGTTGCTAAATATGAAAAAGAGGGACACACTATCCTTTGTAAGGATACCTCTAATATTGTTTCGCATAGTAGTGTTATGAGAGCTAGTATTCCTGTGTTTTCTGTTAGAATAAGTTATCATTGCTATGATATTCCTTGTGATAGCTATATTGTTAAGTTTATGCATGATACTGAAAGCTATTATGAGAGAGGGAAAAGTGTTCTTGTGCACCTCAATAATATCAAGTTTCCCCGTTTTATGCTGAAAGTTTTTATGTTGCACTTATTTTGCCTTCTTATGCAAGTTACCCGTGGTTCCAATAACTTGTTTGTTTACAAAATCCCCTTGCATAGGAAGTGGGTTAGACTTAAATGTGCGTGTATTTTTGCTTATTAATGCTCTCTTTCACTTCAATTCATATCCCTATGAGAGCTTCTTCAAAATTATCTTGCCCATCTTAATGGCTATAAAGAAAGAGCTTTATGGGAGACAACCCAATTTGTTTTTGCTTTTAGTTTGTTTTTGTTTATTTGAGTCTTGGAAGTTATTACTTCGGTAATAACCGCTCCTTATTCATTTTGTTTGGTTTTTGTGTCAAGATCAACCTCTAATGAGAGAGAAGTAATATTTGGGAAAGTTGCTGTCCCGAAACAGATTTTTATGCTTCACCGTAAAAATTCGTGAGAGATCTCTGTATATCGGATTGAGCTTTAATTTTTTGTGCTTCTGCCCCAGGTTGTTATTTAACTTTCTTTAGTTTTGCACTTTTTAATTTGAGCAACAGAAGATTTTCGAAAAAAATGATCTTTACCTGCTAGTCTGTTTTGACAGATTTTGCCAATCTTGCATTTGCTTCTTTATTCGATTTCCTTTTTGAATTATTTTTGGGTTTTCGGAAGGAGTTGCTACAGCAGATTATGTTTTGATGGTTTTCAGTTGAAGTTGAACTCAAAAGGTTTTATCACTTCACTTATACTAATGTTGCTAATAAGAACTGTGTGAAGTTTTGTGTGAAAGAAATTTCCAGGAAGTGGAGATAATGGTGTAATAAGAAAGAGAAGGGTTTTATGACTCAAGTAATAAGTATATGAAGATGAAGATATCGATGATATTCAAGTGATGACTCTGGAAGGATCCACTTAATACCAAATTCAGAGACCTGCAGAGTCCATTTCCAACTAGGTAACAGTTCTGGTAAGAAAAGTTCCGCGAAAATACAATCCAACTATATTTTTGCAGTTTTCAGTCAATAAGGAAAGCTACGAAGCAAAAAAGGGACGGAACCGGAACCAGGGTGGCCCACACCACCCCATGGCGTGGGTCCACCCCTGGCCGCGCCACCAGGTGGTGAGGCCACTCCGGACTCCGCCTCCGACTCGTTTTCTCCCAGTACCTTCCTTTTTGATACAAAACTTTGTAATATATAACCCCCCGGATCCCCCGAGGTTCGTATATCGTGTTTTCGTCATGTTTTTGTTTCGATCTGTTTCTGCCAGGACATACTCTTTGAAAGCTTAGAAACACAATGGTGTCCGCCAAGGATAAAGGGAAGGAGCCCATGGAGGAAGACCTCCAAGATCCCGGGAAGGAGAAGGAGATCAAGAGTGAAGGGGAAGAGGAGGCAAAGCACACCGGCACCACCATTGCAAGCATTGGAGTGGTGGAAAATCCAGCCATTGGAGGGAAGCCTCCTCATCACTGTTCAGATCCCTGGTCACTTCCTCCACGCACCAGGAATCCTTTCCATACCCTTATCCATGAGCATCAATACCAGAATATGCCCAAGGAGAAATTACCCTCCAATTGGGATTTGCCTCGTTCTAGCCATGAAGGAAAAGAAGACTTCAAGGAGGAAGAGTGGTGAAAGAATAGCAAGAGCTGGAATTCTCAACACGACATGATCATGAGCCGCATTGAGCAAAACTCATAGCTGATTCGTAATCTCACCTTCGAGATTGAGGACTTGGGGAAACTGATCAAGGAGCTCATCAAGAGGATACCACCACCACCAAAGGAGTAATTCATCATCAGGTTTGCCATCCCCTTGGTTTGTTCCAAGCTTGGGGGAGTGCCGCGGTATCATATCACTATCTTCTATCTTTTTACCTTATTAGTAGAGTCATATCATGAATAGAGGAGTTATTGTGTAGTATGGTTTGCATTATGGAAGTGTCCCCTCTCTTGTTAGATTTGTATCCCTTGGTGTGAGTTTCTATTATGGAATATTAATGAGAAGTTCTATCATTCACTCTGCTTAGCTTATGTTAGTTTTCAATTCGTGGTTATATGATTGATCTTGTTGTTAGTATTGGTAGCACTTTGGGATCATTGAGTTAATTTAGTTGGTTTTGGCAAACCTGGCTCGGTCAGTAGCAACACCTTTTTGAGAGTTGATTGAAAAAGATAGAAGTACTCTAAAGAAAAAGTAATTTCATCATCTTTCTTTCTTGATTTGCTCATAAGTCTAGTATTCTCTAGTTAAGATCTTTTGTGCTTCCAAGGAATATTGCATGTTTGTCTTTATCATTTGTATGTTTGTTTGTTGCCTTCAACTCTTGTACTTGCTACCTAGCCTTGCTAGCCAAAAACCTGTACTGAGAGGGTATTCTTCTCGTGCATCCACCTCCTTTAAACCAAAACCTTTGCCATTTGTGTCCACCATACCTACCTAGTAGCATTATTTCTATTTCAAGTAAATTCCTATTTTGTCTACCTCCCAAATTAAACTTGTTATGTGAAAATTAGTGATTAAAGCTCTCACGAACTTGATGGTACACCTTATTTTCTTGTATTTAATAAACTTGAACCATTGGGTCCTTATTTGTTGCGTATATGTTTGCGCTTTATGAGTTGAAGTTAGCCGAACCATGTATCATGGGGACCGCTTTCAACACTTCATTGGGACTTGTACCTAGTTGATATCATGTTCTTTTGCTTATGGATCCCAGCGGTGTGAAATAAGAGTGGAACTTGTAAGATCATGGAGTTTATATGTGTGTTAGAGAAACGCCTGGGCCGCTAGCCTAAGCCATGCCTAATCATGGTGGAAACTTGCAGCATAACTATAGTGAGCATTCTATGAAGCATCCTCAATAAAAACCTATGCAAATAGCAAATAAAAAGATCGCTGAGATGTTCACTGTCTGCTTGCCTTGTCATTTTGATTATGGGATAGGTCCTGTGTCATGTGCAAGGGGTACCCCGTTGGCGGTTCTACATGATACGCATATATTTACAATGACAAGAGCTTGCTCGTGACTGAAGTTGAGTAGCATGAGGATCGGTACTCATAAGTAAGGGGCTTGAGATTTCAACTTATAACTTGTCAAGCATATCCTCTTAGTTGTGTCACTTTAACCTTAATCACCTAAAGATGCCTATGATAGGGGCAATGAGAGATGAAATCTAGTAAGTATCATAATTTTTGGGATCTCTTTATGAGACTTGCAATCCCTGCTTCCCTCTTTGAAGGGCCCTTTCTTTCACTTTGTAGTTGAGTCAGTAAACCTATTCCCCTCTATCTCAGCAAGTATCTTGAGTTGATGTGTTTCATTCATATGATGATTTATGCATTCATGTTTCTTATGTTCCTTCTTTTGCACATTCCTCTTATCTTGATGTTTACTACTTTGAAAGCTTTCATTGAAAAAACAGCTATTTGTGAACTCAGCAAATTATCAACTATTCTTCGACCAAGAGCTAAGTTTGCCATTACCAATGATGATTTACTCTATGTATCTTTATTGTGTTTCCTTTACTCATTGCAAGTTGAGTTGTATAATAGTGAGTTGTCTTCTATTATGATCTATGTATTTGATGAATGTGATGCTTCTTGTCTGTATTCTTTTATCGACTCTTCACTCCATAAACTTGAGGTCATGTTTATTGAGCTCAGTTTCGCTTGGGGACAAGCAAAGTCTAAGCTTGGGGGGAGTTGATACGTCCATTTTGCATCACTATTCTATGTCTTAATACACTATTATTCATTGATATATTTCGTATTGAGAGGTGATACTTATGTTATTTCATCTATTTTTGCATGGTTGATGACTTTTGGAGCATGGATCGCTGCAGTCAGGATTCTGATGGAAAAGCTGATGTTTGGAGGCAAAATTCACGAAGATCAGGAAATCCGGGAAAATATACAGAAAAATCTATTTTTCCAAAAGACTCAAGATGCCAGAAGATGGAGTGGAGGTGGGCCACAGGGGGCCCACACCACCCCATGGCGCGGGCAGGCCTAGGCCGCGCCAGGGAGTGGTGTTGCCACCCTGGCCCACTCCAGCCTCTCCCCTTTGGCGTATATCTTCCTCTCGAAACCCTAAGACTCGGGGAGCGACCACACAAAGATTCCACCGCCTCTGCAGGGCGGAAAACACCGAGAGAGAAAGATCTCTCCGACAGACAGATTTCTACCGGGGGAATTCCTTCCCGGAGAGGGGAGATCATCGCCATCAACACCACCATCAAGTTGGACTTCATCGGGATCATCATCATCATCACCACCATCATCACCCTCAACACCCTCATCACCATATCCATATTGTTGTAACAATTGGTTGAATCTTGCTATAGTTCATAGGGGAAACTTTCCCGGTGTTGATTACTCTTTGTAGTTGATGCTATTGAGTGAACCATTGAATTATTGTTTATGTTCAGATTGTTATACATCATTAGTCCATCTCTGATCATGATCCATATGATGTCTTGTGAGTAGTTCGTTTTGTTCTTGAGGACATGGGAGAAGTCTTGTTGTTAGTAGTAGAGTTGTGTTGAGAAAGATTCAATAGATTGTTATTTAAGTTGTGGTGTACTTCTTCTAGTGGTGTCATGTGAACGTCGACTACATGACACTTCACCTATATGGGCCTAGGGGAATGCATTGTGTATTTGGCTACTAATCGTAGGGGTTGCCAGAGTGACAGAAACCTGAACCCCCATTAGGAAACCATTGCACAAGGGACGTAAGGGTCTTAGAGTTTAAAGTTGTGGTTAGGTTTTACCTTAATTACTTTCTTGTACTTACGGATTTTTGCAAGGGGGTTTAATCACAAGTATGTATTAAGTCTTGGATAGGACGGTACATTAGCACAGGTTCACCCACACAACACTTAGCAAGCTAGAGAAGATTAATCGACTATATGAAGCGAAAGCACTTAACAGTCTTCCCATGTGTCCTCGAGAACGTTTGGTCATCTATAGAAATACAACCGGCTTTTCTTTTGCTGCATAAAGGATTGGGCCACTTGCTGCATTTATTCCTACTGTCTTTTATTTACTCGTACTTTGTTTACTTGCTTTATCGAAAACCCCTAAAAATCCATTTGCTAAGTATTTGCAGAGAATTCCTGATCCATACCACTAGCCAGCACCTTCTGCTCCTCGTTGGGTTCGACACTCTTACTTATCAAAAATGTTGCGATACACCCCCTATACTTGTGGGTCATCAGCATCCATGTCCACAAAGGTTTGGTCTCTCTCCACCACTACTTGATTACCACAATGGTTTGATTGCTTTCCTCCACAACTCCATTCAGCTCCTCAATGGTATCATCCCTTTCTTCTATGGTCCCATTAAGGTCCACTATGGTTTGATCCCTGCCAATGAGAGCTTGCTCCATAGTGTTCACAACGGTGTGTAGAGTTTCCGTCTCTTGCTCTTGCATTACCAAAGTGACCCTGACGAAGTCCACTTCTTCCTTCAGCTGCATCACCTTGTCTCCCTTCTTCCAAGCTTGAATCTCCATGTCCTCTATGTTCTTCTCACGGGGTGGCATGTTGTTCATGTTGCCTGGGGTAATCATTATGTTTCCATCCTCATTTCGCTTCCCAAATGCATGGAAAGGGGAATCTGGTGGCAACGGTGTTGATGAAGGTAGCATTGCGTGACAATGCCTTGTGCATGGTTGAGTCCACTCCTTGCTCCCAGGAAACATATCTTTTGGTGTAGTTCATGTTCTCAAGGCCAGGAATGGTGGGATCTGCCAGAATAATAGTGGTGATCTCCCATATGTGATCTCTAGGCACATATGCGTTCATCCTTCTCCCTTTGAACATCGGCATCAGCAGGTTCAATGATTGCGAGAGCGCTCCCAACTGCTTCGCAAAAAGCCTTGGAGAATGGATCCCAGCATACTCAACCCTGGTGACTTCTCCCATCTACTTTTATAAAGAGGAAAGTGCGAGAATAGCAAATGATAAGAATTTACTAGAATGAAGGGCATAAGAATAAAGACAACATTCAAATAGATTTAAATAAATATATGGCTTCCTGTTCCAATCCTAGGTCATGATCCTACAGTAAACACACTGCTCTGATACCATCTGAAATGGTATGACCCGTTAAGGTAATATCTTTATGTATCACGCCAATCCCTGGATTGATTCATTGGCATACATAGCATCGATAGACATCAAAGGAATAATAGTGCATCATTATTACAACGGAATGATCCAGAATATTTGATTTATTACATAGTTTGTAGAGCATAACGCTTGCTCAAATAACCAAGTATCAAATAGATAACATAAATAAAGTTGCTCCAGTCTCCATTATGCGCCACATGCAAACAAAATGTTGAGTGGAGGGTCACAACCTACAAGATCACTCAAAGTAATTAGAATAACATGCAATATAAAATGATGCAGCCAACGAGTGGTCAATACTTTGAATGTATTGGCAAGTGGAACTATGATAGAACAACAAGACTAAACACTACATGCATATCTGGCTTATGGGGTTTCAGGCTTAGTTGCAGCAGCAAAATAATTCATCCTATCATTTGTAAATCATGTCTAAAGCATTTGATCATCATCACACAACCCAATTAGGTTCAACCACAAGTTTTATCAATTACAAAGTTAGAATGAACGAGAATATGTCATAGCATCTATAATTTAGCAACTCAATCGTCTATTACCGGGAACACGAATAAGTACTCGGTTTTACACCCTACAGGGGTTGTACACTTTACCCATATGACCTGGTCGACCCGCTCGTACCATGACACACATTTTGAGCCATGATAGGGAGTAACCCAAGAAGAGACAATTTGGGAAAAAGTTCCCCGAGCCCTTCCATGTACCGTACCAACCTACCATGATTCACTAAATCTTTAGATACGAAGAGCTTGGATCACCATGACCTACTAAGTCCATCCAGCCACCCATAACACACTGACATATGGTTGCACATGTAAGCTACCAAAAAAAGAAAGTAATCATTTCTATGGAACCTAGGTGGCCATCCACAAGTGAGATACTCGGGTAAATCATAGACATGCGCCTAGTATTCACGAACCAAGCATTTAACAATTCCACCCAGAGAGGTCATTAATTAAGTTGTTTTCAAATTTTCCAATAAACACATCTTTTTTAAACATTCATTATATCATGGTGTAACCCACCCTCATCTACATAAGCACATCTACTTATGGTGGCTCACCTAGTAAGGAAGACTACGACCATAATACGATATAGCATAGCAATAAATATTCTTATACTTGCAGCTACAAAAACAAGGCTACAATGCATATAAAAAATAAATAGGACTTTTATGAAGCTCCACTTGCCTTGGTAGTTGTCGGAGTCAAACACATAATCCGGGCAATCTCACGGGTCACAATCCTCACAATCTACACGAAAGCAATGCAACCAAAATAATCAACACATAGAGATCAAAAAATGCAACACAATACATGCATGACATTTTAATAAAAGTTTCAGTACCTCTTTAATGTTCTCTGACCAATATATCTATTGATGGCATCCATGGAAAATCTTTAATGCATCAAAAATCGATTTATTTAATTTATAGAAATAGTTATTAGGCTTTTAATCAAATTACTTAGCATCTGTTATAAACTCAGGAAATTATGTACAGTATACCTGCAATATTATTATAAAATCAAATTCTACGCACTTTTATGATTTCAACGGTATATTATCTGTATTTTTAAGAGTAGCAGATCTTTTACTATGAATTTTCGAAGTCAAAACTATTTTCTAGAAATTATATGATTCCTGTAGTTGTGAAGGAATATTCTAGGGAATATTCCCATGGACTAG
This sequence comes from Avena insularis, assembly GCA_023614405.1. NCBI lineage: Eukaryota > Viridiplantae > Streptophyta > Magnoliopsida > Poales > Poaceae > Avena > Avena insularis. The sequence continues at coordinate 177,808,954 of CM042686.1, forward strand.
TCAAATCTGACGAGGCGCTCACCGGGACCTTTGACGTGTCAGCAGTCCACTACATCGTCAATGCGGCAATCTGGGTCGTCCATCCTAGATCAGACGGTCGGCAGTGAGCAAGCTTGCTCGCTCACCTGGTTCGACAGCGACGGCGGATCGGTGACGGTGGCGGTGGTGCTCCGGTGATCCACGGCGGTGGAGGAGTGGCCTACGAGGTGCGTCGAGGGGCGGTGGTCTTAGGGACCAGGTCAGCGCAGACAGGGGCTTCCTCGGGCAATGGCGTCTCACTGTTGGAGCGAGGGGACGACGATGGTCTCCGGCGACGTCGGGAGGAGGGGGCGGCTCGGCGCGCTATAGAGGAGTTGGAAGAGTCAAAAAGGAGTAACGCGTTACTGCGGCACTTCCACAAGAAGAAAGGGTGCAGATGGTCAGGCTTGAGCTCGTACCGATGACAATGGTGGTGGCGGCGGACGAACTCCAGCGAGGGATTGCGGCGTCGTGGCGGCACAATCTGCTAGGGTTCGGAGGGGTTTTTGGACAGGGGATCATAGGCTATATGGGTGTGTGCTCGGATGAGGCTGGGGGTGACGATTCCAAATGGAATCGATGGTCTCCTGCAAGAAACGGCGGCGACGGGCGGAGTTCGTGTCGAGCACGAACAGTTCGAGAGGCTGACAGGAGGGCCCAGCCTATCGGGTGCAAAAAACAAACGCAAAGAAAAGGGGAAAAGAGAGAAGAGACGCGCAGTTTGTTGCTCGCTACTTTGGCTAGACCTGGGTGGGCTCTTTAATCTTTGCCAGCTGGTTGCTGATTTACATTTTTTCCTTTCTTTTATTCTTTTTCTGAACAGATTACTCAGTTTCTTTCTGAATGTCTGAAATTTCTGAAACTGCAATAGTTTGAATACTAAAAGGGGCATAACTTTTGACCTATAGCTTGATTCAGATGAATCAAAAACCTACAGTTTTGTAATGGAATAACCTATATAACTAAGCATCTAGGATGATTATATAGTACCATCCAAGCATATGCAAGATAAAACCATACCTACTCACGTATATATGAAAGGCATGCAATTCTAGTGGTGTTTTGGCAAAAGCTTTAAAACTGATTTTTTGCAAAGATGCTCATGATGCAATGACATGTATGATATTCAGTACCAAATCTAGAATTTGGGATGTGACACAACCTATTGGATACAGTCTCACCAGGTGGGCCCGGTGTATCTTCCCATCACACTGGTGAATAAAACCTGATCTTGATGCAGAGGCCTCAACTGTTCCTCTAGAATACCCAATACACACTTTTATAGCCACCCAATTACAGACATGATAGTTTGTGTGATCAAAGCAACTGTAAGAGACAATGATTAATATGATCTCACGGTAAAAGGATAAGGTCACTTAGTTTCTAAGAATTTCAACGATAAACCATGTGACTTGATCACACTACAATACTTAAGTCGGTAATTTCCATCATATCATTCTCCAATGATATGACTCCGCTGTCAACTGACATAAATGCTCCATGATCAGGACCTTGATCATCAGTTTCCCAATGAACTAGTTCAATAGAGGCTATTAGGGACCTGGTTTGTTTACATACCACACCTCTATCAATGTTTCCTCTTGATACAGTTATAGCACAGTATGAAACTATTATGAACTAATTTTAGATACGATAATAAACCTATTTATTATTTGCCTCTAGGGCATATATCCTTCAGTCTCCCACTTGCACTAGAGTACAAATAATCTAGTTACATTTGTACTGATCATAAACAAATCTGTTTGATCATGCTTGCTTATAGGAAACTTTATGTCTTTGATCTATTTTACCAGATCTGTATGTCTTTTAAAAATCATTAAGTGTCTCGTAATGCTACTCTTGTAACATTATCTCATAATGTACCAAAGCACCCATTTGGTGGCAAAATGAGACTTCTGTTTCTAAGTATTTGCAATGACAATCGATCAATCACGAGGACTTTCATTATCATCATTATACTAGAAAAGTGCTTAGCTAAAATTGAACTTCATTAGCAACACTAGTCTCCTACTTTCAATATCTTATGTATATTATTTCCTAATATTTCATGATTCGCTTATTACTGGTTTAATAATTCACAAATCATCTTAGAACATGTTCTGGCAAGAACTATGGGTCATATGCTAGCCAAGTATACAATTTTTTGAATTCATGGAAGAGACATATGACATATTCATATGGGATAAATATATCCATCAACATTTGTTTATACCAATGTTTTCTCCTAGTTCAACAAGCAAAACAACCTTTCTTTTTCACATTCTAAAATCTCTTCAGAATCCAAGCTAGGCCCTTCTGAACTATCTCTAGAATCTAAATTGAAACATTCTGGCTTTGATGCTTATTAGATATACCAATCCTTCTTCATAGATTTCAATATTTAATATTTTGTTCAACTTCATTCACAAAATATTTAACCTTTAAATGTCATTAATATTAATTACACCGTCCAATATATGTCAAACACATATATTAGGATGTTTGTCATGCTCCCACTCAAATATGTCATCACATATGAGTCATTTTCCGATATCACTATAACTCCCACTTAAATACTTTACAAGTATGGGCTTTCTCGACATTTTGGTAATCCCCAAAATCATTTGATCAAATTATCAAATCGACAATTTTCCACTACGAGATGTTTTACCATCCATGTGATTTAACAAAACTTTGCCTGTTATATTAAATACAACCTTTCTTCAATTTCAAATTGGAGAATTTGTATATTTTTGTAAAATCGACTAGCAATTCATAATTGCATTTCAATTGCTAACTAAATCCTCCTAACTTCAAGCATCACTACATTTCTAAGTTAACCATTAAATTTGTCAAGACACTTTTCATGACAAATTGAGCTTTTAGGTCTTCCTTTAAAATTACATTTCTTCCTTATAACTCTAAGTTTCTTGGAAGTATCAAGTAATCACTTACTTTGATAAAATCAAGTAATCGTATTACTTTTGCAATCATAAATGTAACTTACATTGGATGTTATCATTTCTCGCAGTTAGGTCCATCATAAATTCATTATAATCCGTAGGTATGTCATGTTCAATTAACATGTCAAGTGAATCAATGTATTTAATCCTACCTCTCGTAAATAAAGTCTTTAATCGAAACGTTACGATCATAATCATCAATTCCACCCTTTTTCTAGTAGAGTTTCGTTTCACGGAACACATTCTGTTGCGCGGCTCTAATTTGGGTAAGAATGAACATCTTGGTTTCAAACTCTTACTTTATTCCATCAAATTCTTATCCAGAAATTTTTCTTGATAAGGATTCCTTGGACAATAGCTGGTTTGTCTTATGGAAAGTTTTGTATTCATAATTGCTTATGAATACTTTTACAAATATTTTATTAGCAATGACTTTATCAATGTCTCTAGAAAACTTGAACGTGCCGCAACTCTTGTGGTGTTGTTTCTGCGAATCTAGATGATTTCCTAGTTCAAAAGTGTTAGCTAATTTTATGACTTATAGCTCTAAGTTTATACGAAAACCTATTCACAGATTCTCTTCATAACAGTATATCAACATGCTTTGATACATCCAATTAGCATAATTTGTGAAACGGTTTTCACAAGTCTTTCTTGTGCTAAATTTTTGACTCAAATGTCATTATCTTTTGATCAAATCATAGAGACCTGCATTTTCTCGTTAATATTATATCCATCTTTACTACTGAAAACACTTGAACATTTCAAACTGTTTCAAACTCATGCTTCCAGGTGAATACTTTTATTCACTTGATTCTACAATTGTTTTACGAAATAACGATTTCACTGTATTGATGAATAATACATTACTATGTACAGTATTCAACAATTTTCCCAATCTATATTACCAGAACATATCAGTCTTAGTCATCTTTGCCATGCGGCCTAGTATTGTAAATGTCGAAGGATTTCAAACATCCCACGACTTCATGTTTTCATAAACACTAATTCATACAACACTGTTATGACTTAAACTATAGTGTTATTCATTATTAAGATTGGATATCTTTTAGCTTTGAATTTTATAAATGCATAAGGCATTATCATCAAGACTATAATTAAAATAACATATTCATAATCGAACAATGTGATTTATAATAGAAATAATTCATAATAATTGAACAAATGATTGTTACAAATTCATCATGAATAATCGTCTCGCAAGATGCTAGACACACCAATATTTTCACACTCTTATATAGATTACAAATCTATTCTAATCTCAACTAATCTAGATGATAAATGTAGAACGAGAGATGTCATCGGCTATCAACATCTTGTATGCCATCAACACGCCTTTGCCTCCTTTTCTTCTCCATGCAACGCTCTTGCAAACGGTCCAGTTTTCATAAAAAAGAGCAAGTATCAGTATATTTGATAAAACTGCATAGTGTTTTGTGAGTAACACATTTATAAATTGTATATCAGATATACCTCCTTAGTCAATGATCTCCCTGTTGATGGGCACTACTATCATAGTTCTCAACTGCTGAAGGAAATCATGAAAGGTGGACTCTTCCTCTCTCGTGATGTATCCTTTGACGACATTCTCGTAGCTGGGGGGAAGCGAACGCCGCACCCCAGCTATCGCGATCTTGTCATTCATCCATTAGAGTGTATCATCTATGAGAGACTCATGCAAGTCATGCATAATCTCTAAGTGATTGTCTAGACACGTGTTCTCTTCCATCTTTCGTGAAAGAAACTTGTCAAGGAGCTCAAACTTCATAAGCCTGACTTATCCATCGAACATCACTCTTAACTTGACCATTATCTCATACGATTGAGTGTCCATAAACAGCTCACGTAGTTCAGGAGCAATGCTGAACCATATGGCGCCTCTGGCACAGACATACTTCGCACGACGATCGTGGTACTCATCACGTTGGTCTTGACTTACATCAACATTTGGAGGATCTTTGAGTGGGTCTTGTATGGTGAAGAGTGCGCAATTCCTTTTAAGGACATCTTTCAAACACGGATACTAGTCTATGAAGTTGGACCCGTCTACTCTAAGCAACTCATCATGAAATAGCGAACCGTGGTTGAAACACAAAGGTTTCATTACCATTATCTACAAGGACATTTCCAAAGACAAAAGACTAAGTTCATAATTTTGGGTTCTTGTTTTATAATCATATTAGCACAAGAACTCCCACTAAAAACATCATCTCTAAGATGGTTTTAGCGATCACATGGTCCCTTTACACCATATCATCACCGATCATCAAGGCCTTTGATGTAGCTACCAGGGTGGACTATATCTATCGATCACATCATCCATGTGACTCATTCTCGATCTTTCGATCTTCTCGTGTTCCGAGGCCATGTTTGTACATGTTAGGCTCACCAATTCAAGCTAAGTATATTTGGTGTGCATACATGGCTTGCACCCATAGTATGCGAACGCAGAGATGTCTAGCGGTCGATCATCACGGCCTTCTTCATAATAGCAAACTTTCTTGGTGGTGCACACTTTAGGGAGAACACTAAAGTTAGTATTGTTCATGCGGATGATCATCATCACCCGCCACCAGTATGACGCCATTGGTTCGTGCTACCAGCTAGTCGTTCTACATGAAGTTCTTGAGGACATAACCACATCACTTTACTAGCCCCTCCCTGCAACATAAAGCTCCTACTTTATTAGTCACAAATTTTAGGTGGCTGCTAGGGCTTTCGAGATAGAACCGTTCAAACCTAAGATTATCAACCACAACATTGATCTAGTAGTTGTCTTATTACTCTCCTCATGTGGCCTTCCATTGTAAATGTCGTATTAACTATTGTGAGAGGGACAGACACCCGCTGGCCACTTATACAGTACAAGCCGTATCTCGAGCATGGAACCAGTCTCGCATAGGATTACACGTAAGGTCGGTTCGGGCCGCTTCATCTCACAATGCCACAATATGAATAGGTACATGTGGGAAGGTGACAACTATGCGATAAATGCCCCACAATCAACATGTGGTCTACCCATACAAGCATAACTACGCATAGATTGGCTCTGATACCACTGAAGGGGATCCCGTGGCAAAAACAAAAATTCTACTGTACAACTACCCAAACACCTAGATCTATCTATGATTTAATGAAGTAATAGGAATAGAGACTCGGTTATATACCCTTGTAGACCTAATGCGGTTAACGTCCCGCGGGGAACATGGCTAAAGTAGTCGAACTCGTAGCTGACCTCAAGGTCAGCGAAGCTCATCACTCGTCCCCTCCTAGTTGTTGCACAATAGCCTAGCGCCACAAGTGGCAGCGCTATCCGAGGTATTGCATACATACGGTGTTCGTCAACCACTCTTGTTCTCTCTGATCCAGCCGGGATGTAGAAGTAGACCCTCTGAATCCGGGATCTAGCAGCGTGATGGCGTGCCTGTGTTTTCAACTCTCTTGTGTACAGTTCTTCATGGAACTGTACTCATGAGAATCAACTGAGAAAGAGGAGGGAAATTTTCCTTAAGGAAACTAGTCCTTAGGAAATCCCCTTTTATTTTTTGTGTGTGCTTTTTCCACCAATATAGACCGCTTTATATAGGCAAAAAAGTAGGACTCCCATCCATAAAGTCCTAGGGTGGGACTAAAGGAAAAGGAGAGGCAAAAAGGACAGCCGGCGGCCGGGTGGGCCAAACGCACGTGCCAGCCCGCCTGCAGCCTACGGCCTGCGCAGCTGAGGTAGTGCGTAGGGTGGGCCTCGCCTTGTAGCCCACTTTGCTAGCGCTCTGCCTATGGCTTCCTGCCTGCATGGATCGCCTGGCCACAAGACAAAGAAGGCAAGTCTTGTCGATCAGGCGCTAGCCACCACCCGGTCAAACTCGCCCGTGTGGGCCGAGTTAGCGGGGCCCAGCAGCGGCAACTGTAGTTGCTACCCGAGGTGGCCTCCCTCTTTGGCTGATTCCCTTCGAGGATTCGGCCAATGAGCGGAAGGTTGCCCTTAATATTAATTTAAATGTATATTTAAATCCCAATTAATCTGAAACATCTTTCGACTTATTCCTTCTTCCAATACAACTTCGAATCCTCTTCGGAACTTTTCTGGCAATGTCTCATCAGAACAATTTCGATTCTCTCCTTTCTCATATGTGATCCCCTTGCTTCCATAACAATCTTAGAATGTTGTTGGACCCTTAAGTGTGTTACCCTACGGTTTGGAAATGGCACAGTCATGAACGAGATCACTCTCAATCAATGATCAATAGTAGGACATGGATGTCCATAATGACCCCCATGCATTCCACAAAACTCTTTTGTGCTTGAACCATAAACTCCATGTCCCTATTACTTTGTTTCTTCGATACATGACTTGTCTGAGATTTGATATATGGTATCAACATACCTAGATCGCTACCAACAAGTCCACTTATCTCATTATCATGATATTGTATCCCCCGACCTAGTCAATGGTTGCAACCTATATTGGATACAGTCTCACCGAGTGGGCTCGTTGTATGTTCCCGTCACGCAGGTGAACAAATACCGAGCTTGATGCACATGCCTCAACTTTTCCTATGGAATAACCAATAAACACTTTTATAGCCACCCAGTTACGGACATAACGGTTGGTATGATCAAAGCAACCATGGGAGACAGTAATTAATATGATCTCATGGTCAAAGGAGAAGGTCACTTAGTTTCCAAGGATTGCAACGATAAACCATGTGACTTGATCACATTGCAATACTTAAGTGGGTAATGTCCATCATATCATTCTCCAATGATATGACTCCATTGTCAACTGGCATAAATGCTCCATAATCAGGAAACCTTGATCATCGGTTGCCAAACGAACTAGTTGAATAGAGGGTACTAGGTACCTGGTTTATTTACATACCACACCTGTATTAATGTTTCCTCTTGATACAGTTATAACACAGTATGAAACTAGTATGAACTAATTTGAGATATGACAATAAACTTATTTATTATTTTCCTCTAGGGCATATATCCGTTAGTCTCCTACTTGCACTAGAGTAGAAATAATCTAGTTGCATTTTTACTGATCATAAACACAACTGTTTTGATCATGCTTGCTTATAGGAAACTTTCCATCTTTGATCTATTTTACCAGATCCGTATATCTTTTGCAAATCATTAAGCGTCTCCTAATGCTACTCTTGTAACATTATCTCATAATGTATTAAAGTACCCATTTGGTGGCAAAGTGAGACTTATTTTTTACTATTATGAGCTAATTTGAGATATGATAATAAACCTATTTGGTATTTGTCTCTAGGGCATACCTCCTTGAAATAGTCCACAATTGAACCCATAAGAACATATATATAACAATGACTCAGCGAGTCAAGAATATAGATATACATTTCAAAGATCCAATCCATATTGAAAATGATACAACATCCGAGTATTGATAACATGAAAATTAGACTATGAGTCCTGAAGAATAACCAATGGCATCCATAACCCTGCCCAGGCCAAGACGGAAGGGTAACCTTCCTAACATCATCAAACTCATACCTGTCAAAGGAAAGGGGTGCCGACAAAGGGCAAAGGAAAAAGGGAGCGGTCAGTACTGAGGCCAGTACATGGCGGGTATTAGAGTTTGGCGGCTCTTGCCTACATGGGTATAGTGGACTAAAGCGGCAGCAAAGCATGCACTAAACAACCTATAGAGACTCGATACAACAGTCGGTATCAGAGAGAGGTAAGAGAGACCTATTTGGAACCAACCTGATACTAACACCAAACATAACCCATCCTGGAGGTCCCCTCTCAAGACCAAACGAGGAAGTCCTTCCGAGGAATTCACTCAGTTGGCCACTTTATTAATCATTCCATTATAGTTGCAATACTTACTAGTCAGATATAGATAACATAAGACATACCAATATCACCAACTGTTCGCACTTTTGGTTAACCATTCCCTTGTAGTGGAGTTGATTACTAGTCAAGCCAAAGTTAAATTTATAGCACTACTTTAGTTTGAGTTGTCTATGATCGATACAATGTGCTCCAAGTAGTCCATAACCATGAACACGACTTTTCAAAAAGATTTACCCTGTAGTGGTGTACAAATAGCAACACACGCACGATCAACCTCAGAAAAAACAAATAAAAGCCTGAGGCATCACGGGAAAGCATTCAAAATATTCAAAAATGATTTTGGGGTCCACCCTACTAAGTTACCCGCAACAAAGTTGGCCGGCTCCGAGATGGACCTAGGGTTTACGGTGACAACTGAAACAACTAGGAACCCGGAAGTGTGACTAGGCTTGTAGATACCATGGAAATGTCGCATAACTCCTAAATAGTACAGTAGTAAACCACTCATCGAGCAATAATAGTAAATAAAGCAGTAAAGCATGACATAAGTACATGATGGTAGTAAAGCCCCAAACTAGTTTGTGGCCCCCAAAACAAAATAAGATGTGAATCAAGCTTAGGCGAAGGGGGATGCATGAAGTCTCCCACATGTGGATAATGCGATAATAAAGGAACATGGATCAAGTACCCGGGTCCTAGGTGGACACAAGTGGACGGGATAAAAGAAAAATCTCAACTATTGCTCACCTTGTGCCACTTCATTAGTTATATCGATTCCCAACATTTTAATTATCAAGTTATAATTAGAACCATGTTTATCTCCACCGTTAAGCATCTGCCAACCTCCCAACAATTGTGGAACTCGACAACTCGAACTAACACTTGAACAAGCAACTACAACTCGCAAGGCCAACTATCTACCAAAAAAACTAGCAATAGGATGTGACCAAGGCAATATAGGATTCATTGAGTATAATGGTATAAAACTAAAGCATAACAACACGGATAGCTGCTGGGTTCGCTGCATAGAAAACAAAAAATTCCTACGATGGGAACTACTAAGCGCCAAGATCTATATACTAGATACAAGAAACGAGTGGATATACATCCATAGATAACATACCCTTGAAGACCGACAAAGTATAACGATGCTGGACTCGTGGATGATGTAGTCGTTCGTTTGCCTATCTCAAGATTGAGAGGAAGTCCAAGCGCCGCAAATCAGCAGCGCATCCGTGCTTGCACACACGTTCGTTCCACCGAACAACCTCCGCCTCCTCGCTCCAGCGATGCAGCAGAAGCAGCAACTCCTTCCAGATGAAAATCCACCAGAAACATGTATCTCGCTAATCTGAGACCATGGGGAAATAATTCTAGAGGGGGAGAGAGATCCTTCACAAGGAGGTGTAAGTGAGAAGGAGGGAGAGGGGGAGAGAGATCCTCAACCAACTTTAATACAACTCTCATTTAATAAAAATCTTTTTTTAATTAATTTAATTAACAAATATTCACATAAAACGCCCTGCAAAATTTCAGTATCACATGCAGAACCAGTTTCTGCAATTTCACCCGAAACAATTCCGGTGTCTATTGAAATAATTCCAGCGCTTTGCAATTCTTTTCTCTGGAACATATTTGCTCCAAATGGTGTCGGTATCCCTTAAGTGTGTCACCCTATGGTTCGTGGATAATGCAGACATGATCGAGACCCTTCTCCGATCAATAATTAGTAGCGGGACCTAGGGATCCATACTAACTCCCACACATTCAACGATGACTTTTGTGATCATGGGAACCTTTTACGCATGTAACTAAATTCCTTTGCCTCGCGATATATTACATGTCTGAGATTCGATCATCAGTATCTCCATGCCTAGTTTGATCTCGTTATCGACATGCACTCTTTTCTCGTTCCCATGATATAACATTCTAGTGATCACATCACTTGCTTGCAAGCTATCTCAGTGTGATATCACCGAGAGGGCCCAAAGTATATCTATATAATCGGGATGGATAAATCCCACTCTTGATCCATGAGCATCAACATAACACCTTCGGAGTATCTGAACCCACCTTTATAGTCACCCTGTTACGGTGTGACGTTTGATGTTATCAAGTTACTCTTCCAGTGTTAGAAATTAATATGATCTCATGGTCTAAGGACTAAGATTACTTCGTACGATGTTATAACAATATAAACATAATGACTTTGATCGTAATGTTGTACTTCGGATGAATGTTCATCACATCATTCACCAATGTTGTGACCTTGTTATTAACAACATCCAATGTCTATGATCAGGAAACCTTGATCATCTTGTTAATCAATGAGCTAGTTTATAAGAGAGGCATAACTAGGAACTCTTTATTTTATTAAACACACACATATTAACGTTTCGAATCAATACAATTATAGCATGCACAATAAACATCTATCATATACTTGGAATACGATAATAACAGCTTTATTACTGCCTCTCAGAGCATATTCCCTTCAGTCTCCCACCTGCACTAGATACAATAATCTAGTTACATAGTGATAAATCTAACACCCATGGAGTTCTGGTGCTAATCATGTTTTTCCCTAGGGAGAACTTTAGTAAACGGATCTGCTAAATTCAGATCCGTATGTACCTTACAAATCTTTATATCTCCATCTTTGACATGCTCGCAGATGGAGTGAAACCGGTGCTTAATATGATTGGAATTCTTGTGTGACCTTGGTTCCTTGGCGTTGGCTATGGCTCCATTGTTGTCACAATAGATCACCATTGGGTACGACACACTAGGAACCACACCTAGTTCCGTTATGAACTCCTTCATCCAAACCGCTTCCTGTGCCACTTCTGAAGCAACAACATAATCCGCCTCCGTTGTTGATCCCGCTACCACAGGTTGTTTAGAGCTCCTCCAACTAACTGCTGCTCCGTTCAAGAGAAATACGTATCCGGATTGAGACTTAGAGTCATCCGGATCAGTGTCAAAGCTATCATCGACATAACACTTAGCGACCAGCTCTTCTTCACCTCTGTATAAAAGAAACATTTCCTTAGTTCTTCTTAAGTACTTAAGGATATTCTTGACCTCTATCCAGTGTTCCTCACCTGGATCAGATTGGTACCTACTAGTCAAACTAATATCATGTGCCACATCTGGTCTTGTACATAGCATGGCATACATAATAGACCCTATGGCCGAGGCATAGGGGATCCTATCCATTTCCTCTCTATCTTTTGCCGTAGCCAGACTTTGAGTCTTACTCAATGTCTTGCCTTGCAACATAGGTAAGAATCCCTTCTTACTTCCGTCCATATTAAACTTCTTTAATATCTTATCAAGGTATGTACTTTGTGCTAGCCCAATTAGGAGCCTTGATCTATCTCTATAGATCTTAATGCCTAATATATATGATGCTTCACCAAGGCCCTTCATCGAAAATTTGATGTTTAGATAACTTTTAACACTGTTGAAAAGATCTATGTAACATCCCAATTTCAGCAACCCTGATTAGTTGTACAGAATGTAAAAATCAGGGGGAACAAAAACTTTTTCTTGTGCATTGGTGCAGTGCTTGCTTGTTGTTTGTTTGCACTTGTGCATGTGAGTGTATGCCTTATGATACTCCCCACCTCACCATCAGTTGACAAAAGCTATTTACCAAAACTATCCTGGCTCATTTTACATATTCTCAAATGTTCTAGCATTTCAAAACATGAGCCAAGATGCTTATGCAACCAAAACTATTTTAGTAGCTTCTATTGACAAAACTATGGAGAGATATACAATATAATCTCCTTATGTTTTCAAGACAGAACCTTCAAACTACCCTTACCTCTAGGATCCCCAAAACCCTTTTGTAAGCTTTTGAAATTCTACTCTTGGTAGAGATACCAAGGACTCTTACCTCATTCAAAGTACAACCACTTCAAAATGCCCCAACCTTACACCAAGCTTAGCTTGATGGTAACCCTAGTAGTATTTGCTTAGTTATAAGATGAGTTGCCTTGATCTGCTGTCTGATGAGTTGCCTTGATCTGCTACTTGACTTGTTTGCCTAGGAAGTAGTATGAGCCACTCTAGGAGCTCATCACTAGGATAAAGTGTCTTCCAAATCCTCATCCCTCAAGAAAGAATACAAACCTGGAACTGATCCCTAGCTACTAATTGATCATCCAAAACCTTTAACCAGATCAATCCTGAAGATTCCCATTCTAGAAGCTTCCAAGACCATGAAGACCAATACCAAGCATGGACCCCTTCTAATCAAACTACACTTCAACATCATCCACTTGTTGATGCTCTGATACCTTGCAACCCCTCCAAGAACATTCCCTCTCATACTCTAGTCAAAATCTTCAAAACTGCCAAATTTGACTGTGTGGAAACTGTTCCAACATCACCTTTTTGAATGCCTTCCTTTCTCAAACCATGTGCATTTTTGGAAATGCACCTGAACCATCTTGTTAACCATCCTAAGGACTACCAAGGCCCACTTTTTCCCTTGGTTAGATCCTCCTCCAACCCACTTGTTCTTGATGGTTTTACAGGCAAGAAAATAACTCTTCCTGCAAATCTAGTCCTCATGCCTACTTTGGTAGAAGCTCACACCCTCATACAACCTTCTATGGACCAACTCTCTAAATGGTTGTGATCTACTCATTGAGGTCTATCAAAACCTACTTCACTTGTTCCAAGTGGGTCCTTGATCTTATTAACCCCACATGGTTTATAAGGCATCATGACTCTTTTGATATGGCAGCCTTATTTTCAACAAAGTTTGCCATCACTTCTAGATCACCTCAAATGCACTTAATTCAAACTCCTCCTGCCATGATCATATATATGACTTGGTCTACTCTCCATCTATCCCTTGCACCAAGGTGAGCTCTGAGCTCCAGGATGCAAGCATGTTTTGGTGGTATAAAAATAACATCACCCTAGATCCACAATTCCATATTTCTCCATCTACTTCAAGTTGGAATTCCACAATTATCAGCATAATGCCCAGGATTGTGACACTGGAAGCATAGGACTTTTGCTTAGATCCTTCCTCCTTTTTGGCAAGGACATCCCGTCTTGTGGTTCTTCATGCTCTACCTCAACATTTGGAAGCCTTGATCGTTTCCTTGAGCCAGTTTGGGGAAAATGGGCATTCCTTTCATATGTCGAGTATTGCGAAGTGATGACTTTGGGTGCGGTGTCTAGAGTCTTGAATCCATTCCTTGTATTTGTTGTGTCCTCGCGGAGCTTCATGAGGTCTTGGCGCATTCCGTCTCTGACTTGTTGATTCAGTTGATGTACCACCGGGTAGAGGTGCATTGAGCGGGGTTGTGATTGGTCCCTTCGCATAGGAAGAATGTAACTTGAGAGGTGGGACATTCTTCTGATGGGTGCCTTCCTTCACAGTAGGGGCGCTGATCATGATGCTCCTTGGTGATATGCCCTATTTCTCCATAGATCGTGCAAGCTAAAAGTTTCGGGACTTCAACTTCTTGGATTTTTGGTATACGAGACGAGATTGAAGTAGAACCACTTTAAATTCTTCCTAAGATATCACCCCTTGATGATCATCAATGGTGTGTTGCACTACCCACCAGGTTGGACCGTCGTCCTTTAGGAATTGGGTGGCATAATGAAGCATTCTGTTGACTTCAACGTTGGCATCCTTCATTCTTTCTTCAACCTGCAGCATCCACTTCTTTGCATCGGCGTGGCTCTTACGCTTGGTGGAGTTGAGTTCCTTGTCCTCCTTATTGATATGGTCCATCCGTCGAGTTGACCAAGGTTTAGAGTAGGAACAAATGGAGTATGGAAGAAGAAGAATAACCCATACAAGAAATCTTGTTTAGAAAACAGGTTTTTCATTAGCTAAGGTAATAAACCATACAAGATAGCAAACAATTTGTCGCATCTATATTTAGCGAAATCTTATTCGGGTTTGGTTCCTAATAGGTCACTTGGAATCTTCGAGGCTTCGAGTCTCCAAAAGTATTCGTGCTCTTGATAGTCTTCATGTTCTTCATAATCTTCAATCTTTCGAGTTCTTCAGTTAATAACATTGATTTGAGGCCTTTGAAGTCTTTAATCTCGTAGCTTCAGTCTTGGAACATCTTTCATAGAGATCTTCAAGTACCAACTTAATCGAAACATTGAGATGATCTTCTTTGAAAAGGTAATCTTGAGAAAAGTTTCTTCTTGAAGTGTGTAGTGGTCATTTTCTAATGTTGAAAAGAAGAGAATTAAATTTTAAAACCCCAAAGGTAGATGATGAGAAGTATGAGAGTTTTCTGAAATAACTTAGAAAATATTTGTCCTAAGGTTTTTCCATGTCTAGGGTCACGATCTACAGTCAACTTATGCTCTGATACCATCTGTAGTGACCTCGGATCAAGTAAGATCCTAAGTCCCTGTGAATAACATGCTAGTCCCTGGATCAATATCTAGCACTCACAGTCGATGAAATATCATGTAAAACACAAGTCTTTATTACATGAATCGAATAATCTAGAGTTTACATTATTACAACAGAAGCGATATAAATACAACTTGGAGTCCCAACAATGCCACAGGCAGGTTGAGTGAAGACCCGCGATCCTAGCGCACCTTTCAAAGATCTCCGAAATTCTGCACATGAAACGTGCAGCCAACAAGTTGGGTCAATACTTTGAATGTATTGGCAAATTACACCAAGGAAGGAAAGACTAACTCTACATGCAAGGCTAGTTTAGGCTTTGGAGTTCATTTGCATAAAGCTAGTTTTCTTAAGTAGAGAGAAGAGAAGATTGTCCTACTTTGTAAACATTTGCTTAGATAAAATAAGGTCGAGTGGCACACGAGGATATTACGCACCAAGTGTCCAAACAACCAAACACTTGGATATTACGCACCAAGCGTCACTTGGATATTACACACCAAGTTTCCCAAAATCCCACCCATTAGAGATATTACGCACGCCATGGGGTTTCAAAACTTTGTTTTAGAAAAGAGAGAGGAAGATCCTTCAGAGGCTCCATCCTTCAGACGCTCATTGTTGTTCTGTTACCATGAACACGGCTGATCGATCAGATTGCAATACTCTCGAGAGTTTGTGCACTTTACCCACAATCCACGATCAAGTCCTTTTACAGACAAGACCATGGCGAGGCTTTCCCTTAGTATCCCCTCTACATTCCGGATCCAACAGTGCCAAGAACCTCCAAATGTTGGTACCCAGGTGAGGTTTCCCACTAAGTACTAGGCCAAGACAGAGCCCATAATGTATTGTGGTTGCACTAGAAGATTCTGAAGTCTGAAACATGGCAGACTTCTTTGATTCCTGGGCGGCCGTCCTCCACCAAAAATCACACTCGTTGACCCGACAACCATTTCGCCCAGAAGAAAACTTAGTTTTATTTTGAAGTGGATTTGAGAAGAAAATTTGCTCTAGAGAGCCTTTATACTTAGAAAAATTCTTTGTATTTCGAACCCCCCAACGGTACTTTGTATATATAGCATAGCAAGCAATACTTAGCAAAAACAGGGGTAACCTATTAGGAGGGAAAATCCTAAGTATAGAGCTACTCATGGCGTACTACAAAATCATCGCACTTGCAAAATAATACTAAGGAAAAATTCTACTAGAACATCCTACACATGCATACTACAGAATTTTGAAGATCACATGCATAGAATCAAAACTGGGACGATAATATGAACAAGTGGTGTAACTTGCCTTATGTTGATAATATGGGTGTTGATTGTATTTCCCCGTAGCAATCGCACTCTCCGAACAATCTAATACGAGGACAACGTAGTTCCAATCAAAACAATTGCAAACATAGCAAACACAACAAGGATGATCGAAAACATGCATGATGATTTAACATTACACAATGGGTATAATTAGTTTTATGAATATTAATATATCATATGATGCATGTATGAGTTCATTTAATGCAATAGGGTACTTGTTATTAATAATTACTTGCCAATATAAGGGTTTTGATAGTTCTGTTGTAACGCCTGTTCTAACTGTAGAATTAAATTTGTTTCTTGGGTTTACTGGATATAGGACGTTAATATGAACCAGTAGGCATTAGATTCACCCTAATCGGAGTTATAGATCTTTTTATATGATTTAAATAGTGTTTAATGGGTTTTAAATGATTCATACAGTTTATTTTGCCTAAAAATCAAACAAAAATTATATCTGTAATATCCACGGAATTGTGATTTCAGGG
Organism: Avena insularis; assembly: GCA_023614405.1. Taxonomy (NCBI): domain Eukaryota; kingdom Viridiplantae; phylum Streptophyta; class Magnoliopsida; order Poales; family Poaceae; genus Avena; species Avena insularis. Next base: position 177,826,004 of record CM042686.1, read on the forward strand.
ACATATTATTTGTAATTTTCTGAATAGTATTTATTTTCTTATGAATTTATTACTCTAAATAGGCTATTAAACCATTTAAACCTTCACGGCAAATCCTTACAGTAAAATGCTGAACTAATTGCATATTGATGATCTACATGGAACCAGCTTTCCATCGGTATATCATTTGTATTTTTGTGACAAGCAATTAATTTGCTATAAATTTAATGATTTATAAAGCCATTAAAACTAAATAAATTGCTACGGGTTAAATAATCTGCAAAGGATAGATCCAACCAGATATTAATAAAGTACATTAGAGTAGCTTCAATTTGATATATTATTCATATTTTTCGGAGTTACAGATAATATCCTATGAATTTATTAACCTAAAAGACCATTAAAAATAATTAAATTACTGCAGTAACCACGTACAGTAAAAGTTGGATCTATTCTGATAAGATGATTCTACGTGAAATTATCTTCAATTTGGTATATTATACGCAATTTTTGGACATGGTATGAATTTCTAATGAATTTTACAAGTTAGATCTATAATATGCAAATTTAAATTCGAACGGAATATTCCAGGGAATATTCCGCTGACTGGACAGGTTGACTTTGCATGCTGACTGGGACTAGATGTTGACCTTACGTTGACGTGGCGTTGATGAGGAAGATGACCGGGATGACGACAAGGCACGCACCGGTTTGATTGGATCTCGATCGTCTGGATAGGATCCGGTGGCTAGAAGAAGAGATTGACCCGATTTTGGCTCAGAATAGACAAGAAATAGATCTGTGTTAGAGAGACAAATCCGTAGGTCAAATCGAAAAACTTAGAACATGAAAGTTATGGGGAATCATTATTCCTACCTTCTCACCAAAGGAATTTGGATTTGAAGAAACGAGCGCGAGTACATCTTGGATTTACACCGTAAGATCTGAAATATTGCGATACGAAATTCTCCGGCTGTGGTTGATAAAAAGAGGTGAGGTTTGTCGGGATTGAAAGATTTCGACGCGATCTTCAACTTTCGTTTTTTGACCGAAAGCAAACGACGAAGTCTAGATGGGTTAAAAAGCGAAACAAGATTCGGAAATAAGTAGATTCGGGATTTCGAGAATAGAAACTCGTACAGCCGTGGCTCCACGAATTTATATGGAGATTTAGGATGGTGTAGAGATAGGCCTTGGAGTAGGGAACAAGTAGAAATAAACGGAAGTCGATTCGGAGTTGTAGATAAAAAGTTATAAGAGTTTGAGTAGAGATAGGTCTAGAAAATAGATTTTTGCACGGAAATTAAAGCACTAGATCGATCGTTCTCTGTACCCGGTCGTGGCTGGTTCGGTCGGTCCTTGCTGGGCCGGCCCGTTAGATTTTTTTTTCTTATTTTTTTCTTTTTCTATTTACTTGTTTCCCTCATATCTTTTGCATACGAACTCCAAATGATATGATTCTTGTTTCTAAATTTTTCTAAAATCGAATAGGTCATTATAGAATCAAATTTGTAATATTTTTACTAGTTTGGAAGTAGTGGTTTTATAAATCTTTGTATATCTCATTTTATTTATATCTTTATGTGTTTGTATTTATTCCATAACTTTTTCATACTAGCTCCAAATGAGCTCAATTTTGTTTCTAAAATTTTGTAGTATTAATTGGATATCTTTAGGCTATGATTTAGCAATAATTTATGCCTTAGCAACAGTGGGTTTTAATAAGTCAATTTAATTACCCTTAGGAACATTTGGGCGAATCAACTATAGGATTTAGATACCAGGATTTGGATTTAGTTTGTGAGAACTTTGCATGGATGAAATGCATATGAATGCTTCATGATTTTCATTTTGAAATCTTGCACACCAATTCTACAATCCATAATCAATACATGCCCTTTTGCCTCTATGGCTACTTAGGTCTTAACAAAAGAATATAAGATTTTGAATTCAAGGTTGAGAGGATTTTCTATTCAAAAAGTTTCTTCTCTTTGAGAATTTTCAACAAAGTCAAACAATCAATCAATCTTATTTATTTGTTTCACATTCCAAAAATTAGGAGAATTTTGGGATATGACAGACTACCACCCTTAAAATAAATCTCGTCCCGAGATTTGGGAAGGCTAGAAAGAAAGAAAGGTTCGGGATCCATTAGGATGCTACCACCCTTAAAAGAAAATTGACAAGGTCACTTCTCGAGGATTCACTTAGCTCAGATTGGTTCTCCTTTAGACTTTTATTGGCACAATGTCTAGCACATTCTAAACATCATGATTTATAGTTTCCGAGAAAGCACTTCTTAAACTAGCAAAACTCTCATGGTGGACAAATAGGGAACGTTTACTTCACGGTGCCCATAATTCACGGTTGGGATTCATCCTTACCGTACATCCTATGCTTAGCAATGGATGCTTTTTAGAAGGGTGTAACAATATACCATTCTAGGGTTTAGGCTCAACGTCGACTCTCTACTAAGGTTGAAAAGGGCACTCAAGATTCGCAAAGCCAACAGTACAAGAGGGAATAATAAGAGTAATAGGAATGGTGATCAATCCATCCTGCACCCAAATCATTACCCTGTATGAGGATAGGTGAATCACGTTTTTCTATCATCGGGCATTCTCACTTGCCTTGAAGAATGTTTCAATGGGCACGAACTAATGCTCTATGTATACTCCCATGTATTCAATCAACAAAGCTACTACTAAAACTAAGCTATCGATACTTCAACTTTCAGGTTGGGCAATCTACTACATAACATCATGTGCAACACTTCATACTTCCACATCCTTTTTCCATTAGGTGAAGCATTTTCTTTCCTAAATGCATTATGTTGTTAAACCTTCCACTTAACACATCATTATATCTCCAAGGGTTCAATATAGGAAAGAATAGATTCTATAGGAGAGAAACGACTAAGAAAATAATCCTACCCATAACTATATGAAGCAATCAATGTCACAACAAGGAAACAATCATAGGCGATCAACACACAATCAAACACTTGCATAACAATAATACAGAGGTCTAAACTTAGTATTATATAACTACAAAATAGTTTGAAAGCATTGGAAACAATACTAGAGTAAAACATAGCAACATATAAGCAACAAACAAAATCTGTCAAAACGGTACAGCAGGTTTCACGAATTTTTCTGACAGAACTAAACTCATCAAGAATTTTAGCCAATTTTTGTGCATATACTACAGGTAATTACGCTCCAGATCCTATTTTTTTGAGACTTACCTGAGTTATCAATAAAATATGAAAAATCGTGCGACACAACAGGTCAGGCAGAAAACTGCAGCAGTAATCCCACGAATTTCAATCAATTCACACCATTAAAATAATTTTAAAACCACACGAAAACTCTAGCAACTTTAGAGTTTCAAAACAACAGATCCTAAACAAGGCATCACACAAAATAGCTCAATACAACCAAGCAAACAACCTATATTGTCATACCACATAAGTTGGTAAGAACAATATGCTAACACGATAGCGATGATCTCCTAAAGAGATAAAATATGGTGGTCCAGACCTAAAAAAACTTGGTGAGGTGTTCATTTATTCCATGTTATTTGTTCTTTAATTGTAGGCCAACTCTCATATAGTGATTTTCTTTACGGAAAACTACTAATAACATTTTCCAATTCTTGTAGTTTTTATGGTAGATCACTTCTTCTACTAATCAAATGAATGGACATCTACAAGTTTGAACAAGGAGAGGTGTTGGAAAATGATAGACAAGGAATATAAGAACTCTAATAAGTATAAAATATGATAGTTCTCCTAATAAAGGTCTTCTATTGCTATTACCATCGTCGTTTTTATCCTTTCCAGCTACATTCACATGTTTTGGACAATTATCAGCATAATGCCCAGGATTGTGACACTAGAAGCATAGGACTTTTGCTTAGATCCTTCCTCCTTTTTGGCAAGGACATCCCGTCTTGTGGTTCTTCATGCTCTACCTCAACATTTGGAAGCCTTGATCGTTTCCTTGAGCCAGTTTGGGGAAAATGGGCATTCCTTTCATATGTCGAGTATTGCGAAGTGATGACTTTGGGTGCGATGTCTAGAGTCTTGAATCCATTCCTTGTATTTGTTGTGTCCTCGCGGAGCTTCATGAGGTCTTGGCGCATTCCGTCTCTGACTTGTTGATTCAGTTGATGTACCACCGGGTAGAGGTGCATTGAGCGGGGTTGTGATTGGTCCCTTTGCATAGGAAGAATGTAACTTGAGAGGTGGGACATTCTTATGATGGGTGCCTTCCTTCATAGTAGGGGCGCTGATCATGATGCTCCTTGGTGATATGCCCTATTTCTCCATAGATCGTGCAAGCTAAAAGTTTCGGGACTTCAACTTCTTGGATTTTTGGTATACGAGACGAGATTGAAGTAGAACCACTTTAAATTCTTCCTAAGATATCACCCCTTGATGATCATCAATGGTGTGTTGCACTACCCACCAGGTTGGACCGTCGTCCTTTAGGAATTGGGTGGCATAATGAAGCATTCTGTTGACTTCAACGTTGGCATCCTTCATTCTTTCTTCAACCTGGAGCATCCACTTCTTTGCATCGGCGTGGCTCTTACGCTTGGTGGAGTTGAGTTCCTTGTCCTCCTTATTGATATGGTCCATCCGTCGAGTTGACCAAGGTTTAGAGTAGGAACAAATGGAGTATGGAAGAAGAAGAATAACCCATACAAGAAATCTTGTTTAGAAAACAGGTTTTTCATTAGCTAAGGTAATAAACCATACAAGATAGCAAACAATTTGTCGCATCTATATTTAGCGAAATCTTATTCAGGTTTGGTTCCTAATAGGTCACTTGGAATCTTCGAGGCTTCAAGTCTCCAAAAGTATTCATGCTCTTGATAGTCTTCATGTTCTTCATAATCTTCAATCTTTCGAGTTCTTCAGTTAATAACATTGATTTAAGGCCTTTGAAGTCTTTAATCTCGTAGCTTCAGTCTTGGAACATCTTTCATAGAGATCTTCAAGTACCAACTTAATCGAAACATTGAGATGATCTTCTTTGAAAAGGTAATCTTGAGAAAAGTTTCTTCTTGAAGTGTGTAGTGGTCATTTTCTAATGTTGAAAATAAGAGACTTAAATTTTAAAACCCCAAAGGTAGATGATGAGAAGTATGAGAGTTTTCTGAAATAACTTAGAAAATATTTGTCCTAAGGTTTTTCCATGTCTAGGGTCACGATCTACAGTTAACTTATGCTCTGATACCATCTGTAGTGACCTCGGATCAAGTAAGATCCTAAGTCCCTGTGAATAACATGCTAGTCCCTGGATCAATAGCTAGCACTCACAGTCGATGAAATATCATGTAAAACACAAGTCTTTATTACATGAATCGAATAATCCAGAGTTTACATTATTACAACAGAAGCGATATAAATACAACTTGGAGTCCCATCAATGCCACAGGCAGGTTGAGTGAAGACCGCGATCCTAGCGCACCTTTCAAAGATCTCCAAATTCTGCACATGAAAGCGTCAGCCAACAAGTTGGGTCAATACTTTGAATGTATTGGCAAATTACACCAAGGAAGGAAAGACTAACTCTACATGCAAGGCTAGTTTAGGCTTTGGAGTTCATTTGCATAAAGCTAGTTTTCTTAAGTAGAGAGAAGAGAAGATTGTCCTACTTTGTAAACATTTGCTTAGATAAAATAAGGTCGAGTGGCACACGAGGATATTACGCACCAAGTGTCCAAACAACCAAACACTTGGATATTACGCACCAAGCGTCACTTGGATATTACACACCAAGTTTCCCAAAATCCCACCCATTAGCGATATTACGCACGCCATGGGGTTTCAAAACTTTGTTTTAGAAAAGAGAGAGGAAGATCCTTCAGAGGCTCCATCCTTCAGACGCTCATTGTTGTTCTGTTACCGTGAACACGGCTGATCGATCAGATTGCAATACTCTCGAGAGTTTGTGCACTTTACCCATAATCCACGATCAAGTCCTTTTACAGACAAGACCATGGCGAGGCTTTCCCTTAGTATCCCCTCTACCTTCCGGATCCAACCGTGCCAAGAACCTCAAAATGTTGGTACCCAGGTGAGGTTTCCCACTAAGTACTAGGCCAAGACAGAGCCCATAATGTATTGTGGTTGCACTAGAAGCTTCTGAATTCTGAAACATGGCAGACTTCTTTGATTCCTGGGCGGTCGTCCTCCACCAAAAATCACACTCGTTGACCCGACAACCATTTCGCCCAGAAGAAAACTTAGTTTTATTTTGAAGTGGATTTGAGAAGAAAATTTGCTCTAGAGAGCCTTTATACTTAGAAAAATTCTTTGTATTTCGAACCCCCCAACGGTACTTTGTATATATAGCATAGCAAGCAATACTTAGCAAAAACAGGGGTAACCTATTAGGAGGGAAAATCCTAAGTATAGAGCTACTCATGGCGTACTACAAAATCATCGCACTTGCAAAATAATACTAAGAAAAAATTCTACTAGAACATCCTACACATGCATACTACAGAATTTTGAAGATCACATGCATAGAATCAAAACTGGGACGATAATATGAACAAGTGGTGTAACTTGCCTTATGTTGATAATATGGGTGTTGATTGTATTTCCCCGTAGCAATCGCACTCTCCGAACAATCTAATACGAGGACAACGTAGTTCCAATCAAAACAATTGCAAACAAAGCAAACACAACAAGGATGATCGAAAACATGCATGATGATTTAACATTACACAATGGGTATAATTAGTTTTATGAATATTAATATATCATATGATGCATGTAGGAGTTCATTTAATGCAATAGGGTACTTGTTATTAATAATTACTTGCCAATATAAGGGTTTTGATAGTTCTGTTGTAACGCCTGTTCTAACTGTAGAATTAAATTTGTTTCTTGGGTTTACTGGATATAGGACGTTAATATGAACCAGTAGGCATTAGATTCACCCTAATCGGAGTTATAGATCTTTATATATGATTTAAATAGTGTTTAATGGGTTTTAAATGATTCATACAGTTTATTTTGCCTAAAAATCAAACAAAAATTATATCTGTAATCTCCACGGAATTGTGATTTCAGGGACATATTATTTGTAATTTTCTGAATAGTATTTATTTTCTTATGAATTTATTACTCTAAATAGGCTATTAAACCATTTAAACCTTCACGGCAAATCCTTACAGTAAAATGCTGAACTAATTGCATATTGATGATCTACATGGAACCAGCTTTCCATCGGTATATCATTTGTATTTTTGTGACAAGCAATTAATTTTCTATAAATTTAATGATTTATAAAGCCATTAAAACTAATTAAATTGCTACGGGTTAAATAATCTGCAAAGGATAGATCCAACCAGATATTATTAAAGTACATTACAGTAGCTTCAATTTGATATATTATTCATATTTTTCGGAGTTACAGATAATATCCTATGAATTTATTAACCTAAAAGACCATTAAAACTAATTAAATTACTGCAGTAACCACGTACAGTAAAAGTTGGATCTATTCTGATTAGATGATTCTACGTGAAATTATCTTTAATTTGGTATATTATACGCAATTTTTGGACATGGTATGAATTTCTAATGAATTTTACAAGTTAGATCTATAATATGCCAATTTAAATTCGAACGGAAAATTCCAGGGAATATTCCGCTGACTGGACAGGTTGACTTTGCATGCTGACTGGAACTAGATGTTGACCTTACGTTGACGTGGCGTTGATGAGGAAGATGACCGGGATGACGACATGGCACGCACCGGTTTGATTGAATCTCGATCGTCTGGATAGGATCCGGTGGCTAAAAGAAGAGATTGACCCGATTTTGGCTCAGAATAGACAAGAAATAGATCTGTGTTAGAGAGACAAATCCGTAGGTCAAATCGAAAAACTTAGAACATGAAAGTTATGGGTAATCATTATTCCTACCTTCTCACAAAAGGAATTTGGATTTGAAGAAACGAGCGCGAGTACATCTTGGATTTACACCGTAAGATCTGAAATATTGCGATACGAAATTCTCCGGCTGTGGTGGATGAAAAGAGGTGAGGTTTGTCGGGATTGAAAGATTTCAGCGCGATCTTCAACTTTCGTTTTTTGACCGAAAGCAAACGACGAAGTCTAGATGGGTTAAAAAGCGAAACAAGATTCGGGAATAGGTAGATTCGGGATTTCGAGAATAGAAACTCGTACAGCCGTGGCTCCACGAGTTTATATGGAGATTTAGGATGGTGTAGAGATAGGCCTTGGAGTAGGAAACAAGTAGAAACAAACGGAAGTCGATTCGGAGTTGTAGATAAAAAGTTATAAGAGTTTGAGTAGAGATAGGTCTAGAAAATAGATTTTTGCACGGAAATTAAAGCACTAGATCGATCGTTCTCTGTACCCGGTCGTGGCCGGTTTGTCGGGTCCTTGCTACCGCCCGTTAGATTTTTTTTTTCTTATTTTTTTCTTTTTCTATTTACTTGTTTCCCTCATATCTTTTGCATACGAACTCCAAATGATATGATTCTTGTTTCTAAATTTTCCTAAAATCGAATAGGTCATTATAGAATCAAATTTGTAATCTTTTTACTAGTTTGGAAGTAGTGGGTTTATAAATCCTTGTATATCTCATTTTATTTATATCTTTATGTGTTTGTATTTATTCCATAACTTTTTCATACTAGCTCCAAATGAGCTCAATTTTGTTTCTAAAATTTTGTAGTATTAATTGGATCTCTTTAGGCTATGATTTAGCAATAATTTATGCCTTAGCAACAGTGGGTTTTAATAAGTCAATTTAATTACCCTTAGGAACATTTGGGCGAATCAACTATAGGATTTAGATACCAGGATTTGGATTTAGTTTGTGAGAACTTTGCATGGATGAAATGCATATGAATGCTTCATGATTTTCATTTTGAAATCTTGCACACTAATTCTACAATCCATAATCAATCCATGCCCTTTTGCCTATATGGCTACTTAGGTCTTAACAAAAGAATATAAGATTTTGAATTCAAGGTTGAGAGGATTTTCTATTCAAAAAGTTTCTTCTCTTTGAGAATTTTCAACAAAGTCAAACAATCAATCAATCTTATTTATTTGTTTCACATTCCAAAAATTAGGAGAATTTTGGGATATGACACTAGTAAAGAGAGAGAGAGACAACACAATCTTACAAAGATTTACCCCTACTTAATTACCACAGCTGCCACCCTCTCTCTCTGATCCAGCATGACTAAATACCAATCCTACCCCTCCCCACCGTCCCCTGGACCAATCCCTGGCCAGCAATCCCCTCCCCTTGTCCAAAAAGGACATTTGCACCATCCACCCCTCCTCCCTAGTATATATGGCCAGAGGCCTTCCGCAGCGAGCCCTTGCCCCGCATTTGCGCCCTCTCCCCTCCCACTCACCTCCCCTAGCTCCACTCCCTCTCCCCTGCTCAGATCTGTCCAGAAGAAGAAGAGGAGCTCTCGGCCTCTTTCAAAAACCGAGCTAGGAGCTCTCATCCCTGCTCCTCTCCTTCTGCATGTCACCTTGAAGTGACCAGCTCCTCCTCCTCTATTTGATAGTACCCTTCTTTCTGTCTCGAAACGACTCCTCCGCCGTCGCTGTCGAGCTCCGACGAGGTCACCCTCGGCCACCATCGCGAACGCTGCTTCCCGGAGGCCACCGCCGCCGTGCCGCCCCTCGATCTGCTCATCATCGTCGACCACGTCGCCCTGCCGCCTTCCCGACCTTCCTCGAGCCCTCAGGTGAGCTCCCTGTCCCGCGCCACCCACTGCTAGGGTTAGCCCTCGTCGCCGGCGAGCCCGGGTGGACGATGACGATGCGCCGTCCATCGCCACTTAAACCAACGGCCGAGATCTGTCGATACAATTTCGTCCACCCCCTCTCACTGACCACTGGGCCCCGCCTGGCAGGTTCTATCCGTGGCTCCCGCGCACCTTGTTGTCCGCCGTGGGCTGAATCCACCCTTGCGACCCATTTCCCCCTCAGATCCAGCCCTGCTGCATAGTTGCCTTTTTCTTTTATTTTCAGATCCAGAGAAATACCAGTAGGATTAAATCCTTTAGAAAATGTAAATAAAATCCAAATGGCAAGATCTAAATTTCTAGTTGTTCCCTGATGTTTTCTCAAACATGCAGAAGCAACCCCAAGTTCAAACAAATTTCCATTAATTCCTGGAATTTATTCTACTGCCAAGTATACTTTGCACTAATTAAATTCCTCAGAGAGTTTTATATCTCCATTTGGGGAGAACCAAAGCTCTACTGGAAGGTGATTGTTATACCTACCAGCTAGCACAAGTCCTATACCAAGGTGAACAGTAAGGTGCCATTAGCAAAAATAACAAAAATAGCCTTTATCTGCCTTGGATAAATTCTCTAGGCCAAACGAAATGAGGTATAGACTTGATTCCACCTCCCAGTACCTCCTAGAATCAGTATCTATCAAATCCTAGAAGCTCAGAATTTATTGAGCTCTGGTTAAATTTTAGTGATTTAAATACTTCTGCAAAGGGTATTTTCACTAAATAAATCACTCCAGGAATTTGGAAATTCCAAAATGAGTGAATCCAATTTCTACGGAAAGGTATTCTAAATTCATACCACATGCCCTTCGAATCAGCTCAAGAGATTCTGTATAACTAATCTGATGAACAAGAGAAAAACTATACAGAACTGCCTTTGGGAATTTCCTGAGGGCATTTTGTTAATTCTTTTGACTTGATTCTAACTCTAGGCGGTTCAATACATCAAACACTACCTAACCACCCAAGGAAATAATTTTTGGAGCACCAGAACCTTTCTGGTGAATTATTTCCTCAAACTAGAACTTATTCCACTATAAAAAAGCATATTTAAATCTAGGTAATTGATAACCAAGTGAAACCACTTGTGTTGGTTTTGTTTTGTCAAGACCTATCTGAGGACATCATGGTTACCCTTTGGTAGCCTACTGACCTCAGAACCCTAATCCAAATTCATGGTATCTAGCCTTGACAACTATCTTCCAAATGGAAAAACACCTCCATGGCAAATTAGTAATTCCACTATCAATACCCAACTTCTCCAAAACCTCCCAAAGTTCAGTAGTACTCCTTATGTTTGTTTGTTGTATGGTTTGATGCTTGTATGCCATGTATTGATTGTGGTATTGTCTGCTTGCATATATACTCGATGACGACGATAGTTTGAGTGTTTGACGACAAGTAGGAAGGGACTTCTTATTATTATTTATTGGGTATTCTTGGTTATCTAAAGAAGTCCAGGGACTTATTGCTGATCACAGGCAAGCCACCCCTCCTGAACTCTGATATATGTCCTACTCTCTTTTACCTGTTTTGTATCCTGCATGTCTTGTTTTACAAATACTACGGTAGTAACTTGGCTCCTCCAAGTTATGACTTTGTGTCCTTCGAGGAACCACCCCGATATACCTACCATTTTATCCCTTTAGATCGAGAGGATGATGGTTAGCATCCTACCTCGTTGGAAACCCCTGGTTTTGAGAAAATAAACTGTTTTGGGGATTTACCTCACTACAAAGGTTTTAAACTACTTTGTAAAACCCTTGGGAAGAGGCATCGTTCCAAGCGGATGTTTTAGCGAAAGAAATGGTGATGATGAGCAAGGAGAATGTGATGGGATGTTCTACGCCTTTACCGGAACAATTTCTATAAGTGCAACCACATTACCCAGGTGCTAGGGATTAACTCGTAGTTTGTCTGCATTAGCCGAGGCAGCTTGTACCATGCTTATAGGGAGAGATCCCTTGAATTCTGGGCAGGCGCTACCAGATCTCGGATCTGAAGCCTGTTGCTTGATTCGGCAAGAGTGAGCCTGTTCTGGCAGGAGGCCGGTGCAACAATTGGGTCTCCCGTAGACGGTATGACTTGGAGTACGGAAGGAAGTGGAGTCACCAGATTTAAGGTATACGCTAAGTTGCGGCTTGGGTATACGCGTGTACGGAAGGCAGGACTATGGCTGGAGGCCACATACTCTTTGCCGGGGAGAACAAACCCAAAGGAAAAGCATGCCTTTGCTAGGGTCGACAAGCGAAAAGTTAGCGGACCCCCATCTACAGTGGTAGTGGGCCGTGGTTGTATCCTGGCGGATGTATTGATTCTTGTGGGGAAAGTGCGCAAACTCTGCAGAGTATAATCTATTCGAATAGCCGTGTCCACGGTAAAGGATGGTTGTAAAGGTATTGGCTAGGAGTACCCAAACTGTCCTTGTTTGGGAAACAATGATGAAGCGGGCGAAGGTTCTAGTGGAACCCGAGTTCGAAAGCTTTGTTTTGACCCGAGGTGGTCGAAGAGGTTTAAAAAGGGTTTTTACTCCAAAACTGTTTTCAAAACTCTTTTTCAACAAAGATATGGAGATGTCTTGATTTATAAAACAAAGGCATGTTTTCAAAACTCTTTTTCAACAAAGATATGGAGATGCCATAACTACAAGAGGTAGTCTAGGCTTTCCAAAACAACCCCAGATAGAGCTATCTCGCCACAGCCAGACTTGCATTTCCTTATTTCATTTATCCTGGTGGTTTTGCGAGTACATTCAAATGTACTCATGAAGTTGTCTCTGGCTATTTACTTGGCCAGACTTTCAGAGGTTCGACATCGGAAGATTAAGGTGACGTCCATCGAGCTAGGCCATCTTCCCAGTCAGCTGCCTGTAGGTTGAGGCACGATTGGGCTCTGCGCATGTTGGCTTTCCGCTGTTAAGGATGCTATAGCCATAATGGCATTTATGTAAGTCTTGTAATTCGTTATGTTTCGGATGTTGTAATGATACTTGTCGGTTATGTTCCACGGCTCACTGATCATGGGAACATGGATATATACATAACATGGATTTCTCGGATGAATAATCTGGGGAGCCCACAATCTATATCATTTCCAATCAATAATATGTCATCCACATATAATATCAGAAATGCCACATTGCTCCCACTCACTTTCTTGTAAATACAAGCCTCTCCATAAGTTTGGACAAAGCGGAGAATCCAACTCCGGGATGCTTGCTTCAGTCCATAGATGGATTGCTGAAGCTTGCATACCTTATCAGCATCCTTAGGATTGACAAAACTCTTAGGTTGTATCATATACAACTCTTCTTCAATATTGGCATTGAGGAACGCAGTTTTGACATCCATCTGCCATATCTCATAATCGAACTATGCAGAAATTGCTAACATAATCTTAACTGACTTTAGCATCCTTGAAATTGTCGAAACCCCTTTGCGACAAGTCGAGCTTTATAGATGGTCACATTACCATCAGCATCAGTTTTTATTTTGAAAATCCATTTATTCTCAACGGCATTTTAGTCATGAGGTAAGTCCACCAAGGTCCAAACCTTGTTTTCGTACATGGATTCCATCTTGGATTTCATGGCTTCTAGCTATTTTTTGGAATCTGGGCTCACCATCGCTTCTTCATACGCATAGGGTCATAAATTCCATCTACCATGAAATTCACGACAGGATTTCCGTACAGTTCAAGAACTACATTTGTCCTGCTTGACCTACAAGGTTCGGTAGTATCCTCTTTCAAAGTTTCATGATCATTATCATCAGTTCCTTCTTCATTTGGTGAAGTCAACTCCAGAACAACTTCTAGTGCTGCGCCACTTCCCATTTCATGAAGAGAAGGTTCAATAACCTCTTTGAGTTCTACCTTTCGACTACTCACACCTTTCGTGAGAAACTCTTTCTCTAGAAAGGATCCATTCTTGTCAACGAAAACCTTGCCCTCGGACCTGTGATAGAAAGAATACTCAATTTTTTCTTTGGGGTATCCTATGAAGACACATTTTTCCACTTTGGGTTCGAGTTTATCAGGCTGAAGTTTCTTCACATAAACATCGCATCCCCAAATTTTAAGAAATGACAGCTTAGGTTTGTTTCCAAACCACAATTCATACGGGTGTCGTTTCAACGGATTTAGATGGTCCTCGATTTAAAGTGAATGAAGCGGTTTCTAGTGCATAACCCCAGAATGATAGTGCCAAGTCAGTCAGAGACATCATAGATCGAACCATATAAAATAAAGTTTGATTATGATGTTCCGACACACCATTACATTGTGGTGTTCCGACAGTCATGAGTTGCGAAACTATTCCACACTCTCTCACGTGTGCGCTAAACTCGTAACTTAGATACTCTCCTCCACGATCAGATCGCAGAAATTTGATGTTTCTATTATGCTGATTTTCCACTTCACTCTGAAATTCCTTGAACTTTTCAAAGGTTTCAGACTTGTGTTTCATCAAATAGATATACTCGTATCTACTCAAATCATCCGTGAAAGTAACAAATTAATGAAATCCACCTCGCACCGACACACTCATTGGACCACATACATCAGTATGTAGGATTTCCAATAAATCTGTCGCCCATTCCATTGAACCGGAAAACGACGTTCTAGTCATCTTGCCCATAAGACATGGCTCATATGTATCAAATGATTAAAAATCAAGTGATTCCAAAAGTCCATCAGAATGGAGTTTCTTCATGCGTTTTACACCAATATGACCTAGACGGTAGTGCCACATATATGCAGATATATCATTATCAAGTTTAATCTTTTTAGTATCAACATTATGAATATGCGTAACACCATTATCGAGATCCAACAGAAATAAACCATTCATCATAGGTGCATGACCATAAAAGATACTATTCACATAAATCGAACAACCATTGTTTTCAGATTTAAATGAGTAACCACTTCGCATCAAACACGATCCAGATACAATGTTCATGCTCAGTGCAGGCACCAAATAATAATTATTTAGATTTATCACTAATCCCAATGGTAGGTGGAGAGGTAGCGTTCCTATGGCGATCATATCAACTCTTGATCCATTGCCGACATGCATCTTGACCTCACCCCTTGCTAGTGGTCACTTGTTCTACAACCCCTGATTCGAGTTACATATATTAGCAACTGATCCAGTATCAAAAACCCATACTGCGAGTACTAGTCAAGTACACATCACTAACATGTATATCACATATACCTTTGTTTGCCTTGCTGGTCTTATTGTCCGCCAAATACTTGGGGCAGTTGTGCTTCCAATGGCCAGTCCCCTTACAATAACAACACTCAGTATCAGACTTAGGGATAGCTCGGGATTTCTTTTCAGGAGCGGCAATAGATTTGCCGCCCTTCTTTCCCTTCTGTTTACCCTTCTTGTCTTTCTTGAAACCAGTGGTCTTATTGATCATCAACACTTGATGTTCTTTCTTGATCTCCACGTGTGCAGTCTTAAGCATTGATAGAAGCTCGGGGAGAGACTTCTTCATGCCCTACATATTATAGTTCATCATGAAGCTCTTGTAACTAGGTGGAAGAGATTGGAGAACACTATGTATGCCTAAGTCAATGTGAATTGTTATTCCCAAGGACACAAGATTATCGGTGTACCCAGACATTTTGAGTACGTGCTCACTAATGGAGCTGTTCTCTTCCATCATGCAGCTAAAGAACTTTTCAGAAGCATTATAACTCCCTATGTGACATGGTCATACCTTACAGGTACTCGAGTTTGGCATATACGGTCCAGTCTAGCAGAAGCCCACGACGTTACCAGGGCTCAATCAAGGATTCGGGTGACCTAAGGAGAATCCGACTGCTTGTCGCACACGACGAGCTCAAGATACAAAGTTTATAGGGAAAACCCTAACTTGTAACCGACTCGACCTGCTATCTCGAGACCTAGCCTATCTATATAAAGGCTAGGAGTGGCGGCGAGGAGGACAATCACAACCCTAGTTTCCACACCATCGCCAGATTGCATTTGCGCACCCCCTATAACTTTTGACTCCCTCGATAATTCCAAGAGCAGACAAGCAGGAGTAGGGTCCTCTACGCGCCCTGAACCTAGGTAAATCTTGCGTCCCTGTGTGGTTGTTTTCTAGCCGATCGATTCCTCCAATGCTACCCTCTTCTCCAAAACCCAAGTCCATAACAATGGGCATTGATGAGTTTAACCCTCGTCAATTGGCGCCATCTATGGGAACTGGGAGTGCTGATGTTGCAGCTTCCTAGGCCCCATCAACTACGATCTACAACTCTGCAACAGCGGAGATTTGCCTCCTCTTGGGTGCCTTCCACTTTACCATGCATACGTGGGCCACTCGCCCGAATTTCGAGTTCGTGGGCGATGGGATCGGCCTGGCGATCGGGAGCCTATGCTTCCAAGTTTGTCAGCTAGGCACACTTCGCCTTCCTGATCAACCGACGGTCCCCACGATTGCTCTAGCATCGTGGTTTCCACCGCTAATCGACACCCTAAGCAAACTCAGTGCCCCGACAATAGTCGGGAACACGGACAGCGACAGCAGTCGTGAATCTGATCTAGGCGATCTAGAGCCTACGACTCCGGATCTGAAAGCTGCGGAAGCAACAACTTCCCTAAACACTACATGTGCACCGTCGTTAATACAGGCGACAACGGCGGCAATCGTGAGAACACCGACACTGGTCCCTCCAACAGTGGTATCCTAGTCACGAACGGTGGTTCCTCCAACGGAGCACCCACCAACAACGGGGCGGAGAATCATCTGACCCTTACTGCGAATGAACACACCCAAGAGCACGTGCTGATCAAGCTCAATGACGCTGAGTGGGCTCGTTGTCGAGAGGCCTTGCAGGGTAACCCCCTGCCACCAAACTCATAGCAAGACATGCTGATGGGTTATCACTGGCTGCTCAAGGAAGAATTCAAGCGACAGCAGCAAGTAATCTCCCAACTCGAGGCGCACAGAAAGGCGGCGGATGAGTCGAGCCTTCGGTGAGCTCAACTCTCCTCCGTGGGAGGATCCTCCTCCAAGGGCAACAACCATGTAGCTGCCAAGAGACGTTCTCGACTGGCTCACCTCACCGATAAGGAGCTACAACAGGTCGCGTGAGTCCTCGACTTCTCATCCATGATGGTGGATACGCGGGGCAATGTGCTCTCGAAGACACCGCAGGCAGCGGTGAGAGCGGCCACCATGTACCTCCTCAATAACCAGCCACCAGCTAGGGACCCGTGGGCTGCCATGCACCGATCTACGATCGCGGGCCTGGGGCTACTTGAAGCTACCCTCATCAAGGATCCAGCACCAGAGCCGAAGAAAAACAAAGCTCTAGACAAACACTACTCTTCACCCTCCTCAAGTGATGATAGCCACGACTTGTCACGGCGACGCCGCTCATGGTGGCACGACTACAACTACGACGCACGGGATGACATCACGCAGCGCAAGGTTGACAAGATGCCCGCGAGGCATGCCCATTTGCCTGACTTGGAAGATGACGAGATAGAGCTCTGCAGCGCCGGCTGCTTCAGCAGAGCCATTCGATAGAAGCGAATGCCAAAGGGGTACAAAATCCCATCGAAGAACCCGAAATTCGACGGCCTGCAGGACCCGAAGATCTGGATAGAGGATCATATATCCTCCGTCAGGCTCCACGGCGGAACCACGAGCACAACAATGCAATGCCTCTAGCTACAGCTGCAAGGAGCCACTCGTGTGTGGCTTAACAACCTCCCGCGCAGATCAATTCGCAGCTGGGAAGAGCTATTCTATAGCTTTGTGCGAAATTTCAAGGGAATTACAAAAGGCTCGCATCAATCAAAGAATTGAGAGGCTGCTACCAGAAGACTGGCGAGTCGCTACGCTCGTACATCCATAGATGGTCCATCATCAAAAAATCTACAGAAGACATCTCCGAAGATCGCACAATCGACGCGTTCAATGGGGGCGTGCGCTGCAGAGAGCTTAGGGAGGAGCTAGGCCGCTCGAAGCCCAAAATAATCGACCACCTGATGGAGATTGCGAACAGGTGGGCCGATGGGGAGGACTCGGTAAAAAACAGTGTCCACTCCGATGATGACGATGACCTCGGCCGCAGACGCGATCGCCGAGGAAAACGTCAAATGCGCGGAGAGGACCGCGAGGAGGTCGACATGGTCGCGGCTGGCTATGTTGAGAAACGCGACGACAACAACCACAATAGGGGTTACCGCAGTGGTGGATACCGCGACAGCAGGAAAACCATGCAAGTGTGGCAACACTGCACTCGCAATGAGGCACCTGGAACATCTATCTAGGACAAGTTGTTCGGACCGTGCAACGTACACTTCTACATCGACAAGCACCATGGCAAGAAAAAGTCCAACCACCTTCTAAAGGACTGTTGCGAGTTCCTCAAACTCCACGAAGGCTTGGCCCAGATGAATCGCGACGCGATAAACCAGGGCTATGGAGTTGCCCCAGGCGCTGAGGCTCATGGAGCACCTCCACCACCACCTGCGACTGTGTCAGTCCAGAACCATGGAGGCGGGCCATACCCTCGACCGCTGGGGAATATGGAGATGATCCAAAAAGGACGCCCCTCCAATCAAGTGCAAAACTCAATCACTCGCCAAGTCAATCTGGCGATGAACTCTCCGCCCTCCACCACCGAGTACCTTAGTGGAAGCGAGTCCTGCATCACCTTCGACAAGCGCGATCATCTGTGCCAAGTACCTCGACCAGGCCACTATCCCCTAGTGCTCGAGGCACAGATTGGAGGCTTCGAGATGAGTCGCGTCTTCATGGACGGCGGAAGCGGCATTAACCTTATGTTCGCAAGTATCTTGCACGCAATGCGAATTCCTCTGTCATTTCTGGAAGCTTCAGACACAACTTTCCACGGAATCGTCCCAGGGAAGGGCATATACCCCCTGGGCAAGATCAGCCTCGACGTCATCTTTGGCATGCCGGTAAACTTTCGACGGGAGCGCATTGAATTCAAAGTCGTCGATTGGTCCTCGCAATACCACTGCATTCTCGGACGTGTCGTGTTCGCGAGGTTTATGGAAGTACCACACTACGCCTACCTGCAGCTGAAGATGCCGGGCCCAAACGGCATTATCACAGTCAACGGAAGCTTCGAGAGGTCCGACAGCTGTGACAGGGAATTCAACAAAATCTCTCAGTCTTTTGGCATGCAAGAGGAGCTGGCAAGGTTGAAAGGAATCGACAAACAACAGTCTACCACCTTTGAGCAAGCCAAGCTCACCCGACCAATCCTTCGACACGTCGATCCACACCAGGGTAGTCCAGGTCCACCCAATGGACCCGACCAAGACGGCCCTCATCGCCAACAACTTGAGTCCTGCATAGGAACTCACGCTCGTCGAATTCCTCCGTGAGCGCTAGGAAATCTTCGCCTGGTGTCTAGTGGACATGCAAGGAGTTCCCAGGGAATTCGCCGAGAACTCACACAACATGAATCCTGAAGCAAGGCCAGTCAAACAAACAATACGGCGACTGTCTCAACCAAGGGCAAAAGCGGTCGGTATGGAAGTCAACAGACTCCTCGAAGCTAATTTCATATGCAAGATCAAGGAAAGCACCTGGGTAGAAAACCCTGTGCTTGTTCCTAAAAAAGACATGGATATCCTGCGGATATGCGTGGACTTCACCTCCTTGAACAAGCATTGCCCAAAGGACCACTTCCCGTTGCCACGGATCGATCAGATAATCGACTCCACCGCGGGATGCGAGCGCCTCTGCTTCCTCGACGCCTACTCAGGCTATCATCATATTCGAATGAAGGAGGAGGACCAGGAGAAAATGGCGTTCATCACGCCATTTGGTGTCTTCTACTACACAACAATGCCATTCAGGCTGAAAAATGCAGGAGACACCTACCAACGGTGTGTGTAGGCCTGCCTCAAGAACCAGCTTGGTCGTAACATCCAAGTCTACATCGACGACATCATCGTCAAAACCAAGGAGGAAGCCTTGTTACTCGACAATCTCCACGAGACCTTCGATGACCTCGACCGCTACCGGATCAAGCTGAATCCGGACAAATGTGCCTTCGGCGTACCATCTGGGCAATTTCTTGGGTACCTCATCTCCGCGAGAGGGGTCAAGGCCAACCCGAAGAAAATAAAAGCCATACTGGCTATGGAGAAGCCGAAGAACGTAAAAGGCATCTAGCAGCTGGTTGGGCGAATCGCGGCGATCAGTCGATTCATCAGTCGGATGGGCGAAAAGGCACTACCTTTCTACCAACTTCTCCGCAAGGCTGACAAATTCGAGTGGAAAAACAAAGCACAAGAAGCATTCGAGGACCTCAAACGTCTACTGTCCACCTTGTTGGTGTTGGTAACACCTCGCAAAAAGGAGCCGCTATTGCTATACATCTTCGCCACCAACCAGGTGGTTAGCACTGTGCTCGTGGTGGAATGAGCCGAAGAAAATAAAGTCCACGGGGTACAACGCCCAGTCTACTACCTCAGCGAGGTGCTCACACCGACAAAGCAGCGGTACCCGCATTATCAAAAGCTGGCGTACGACGTCTTCATGACAGCCAGGCGACTGCGCCACTACTTCCAGGAGCATCCAATAATCGTGGTGAACGATGTCCTGCTAGGGCACATACTCAACAACCCCGACACCACTAGACGAGTCGCGCTCTGGAGAATCGAACTGTCTCCACGAGACATCACATACGAGAAGCGAGACGCGATTAAGTTGCAAGTTCTCTCGGACTTCCTTGTGCACTGGATGGAAAACCAGCTCCCCGACCATCCAGACATGTCCTATCTATGGACAATGCACTTCGATGGGTCCAAGCGCAAGGAGGGAGCTGGCGCGGGCGTCATCCTAACATCGCCGCAAGGTGACAAGATGAGGTATGTTCTGCGAATGCAGTTCACTGCCTCCAACAATGAAACTGAATACGAAGCCTTACTCCACGAGATGCGTATGGCAAAAGCCTTTGGCGCAAAGCGACTCGTCATCTACGGCGACTCCAAACTGGTGGTCAACCAAACAATGAACGAGTGCGATGCTCTGAGCAACAACATGATCACCTACCATGACCTCTACGATGCACTCGAGGGATAATTCGACGGCTGTGAGCTGCGGCACATCAGCCGCGAGAGGAACGAGGAAGCAGACACACTCGCCAACATCGGCTCCACTTGTTCCCCAGTGCCACCCAGAGTATTTCTAGAGCGCATCTACGAGCGCTCCATCAAGTCTAAGGCTCTAGAGCATAAAACTAGCACGTCAAAGGACTCGGGGGGCTACGCCACCCAACAAGCCAACGACACTCGATGGCATGGATCCAGATACAGGACTTGAAGGCCCCATGGAGGTCATGATGATCGAGCCATCCTGGACGCAACCATATATCACATACCTGCTCAACAAAAGGTTGCCAGATGATCCGATAGATGCGTGTCATATAGCACGACGATCCAAGGCATTCGCCCTCATCAACGGCGAACTGTACAAGCGCAGCATCACAACAGTCCTTCAACGGTGCATCTCCAATAGGGACGGAAGAGCCATCCTCCTCGACATACATGAAGGCACTTGCGGACAACATGCTGGTAGTCACGCCCTCATCGCCAAAGCTCTGCGAGCTGGATTCTACTGGCCAACGGCAATGCCTGATGCTAAGGACATCGGTAGGTGATGTATGCCTGCCAACGATTCGCGGATAAACCGCATGCACCTGGCGCAGAACTCAGGCCAATACCTGTGGCCTAGCCCTTCACGCAATGGGGTCTCGACTTGGTCAGCAAGCTGCACAAATCTTCACCTGGAGGATACATCTACCTCCTCATCGCAGTCGACAAATTCACCAAGTGGATTGAGGCCATACCAGTAACAAACCAATCAGAGGCAGCAGCCATAAAATTCTCCAAGTCCATTGTCTTCCGGTTCGGGATGCCACACAGCATCATCACGGACAATGGGACGAACTTCACCTCCAAAGAGTTCCAGGATTTCTGCGAAAACCCGGGAATCAACATCAGCTACACCTCGGTGGCACATCCCCAAACCAACGGTCAAGTCAAAAAGGCCAACGACCTTGTCTATGGAAGGATCAAGAAAAGGCTCCTCCGACCACTCAAAAGAGCTACCGGATGCTAACCCGAGGAGCTGCAATCGGTACTATGGATCCTACACACAACTCCAAACAATGCTATAGGCTACACTCCATTCTTCATGGTACACGGTGCCAAGGCAGTACTACCCGCAGAGGTGCGCTACAAGGCCCCATGCGTAGTAGCATACAACAAAGTAGAATCAACCCTCGCACTTGAAGACTCCATCGATATCCTTGATGAAGCACGCGGGATTGCAGTGGAGAGATCCAGGATCTACCAACAGAACCTCCGCAATTACCATAGCAGAAGGCTATGTCCTAAATCCTTCGTCGAAGGAGACCTGGTCCTGCGACTGAAGCAGCAAGGGCACCTCAAATTCGAGTCCCCTTGGGAAGGACCTTACGTGATTACCAAAGTAATCCTAGGTGGCGCCTACCGCCTTAAAGACGTAGAAAGTGGAGTCGCATACTCCAACCCCTGGAACATCGCGCAGCTGCATCGCTTCTACCCCTAGTTGTTTTTACTTTGCAAATAAGGCTATTCAGCCAGGCTACTTAGCCATACATTCAACCTTGTGATATTCAACAAATAAATAAAGCTAAGTCTCCCAAACTTTGTGTCTCTATTTTACTTACAATTACATTGCTCGGGGGCTACGCCACCCTTTCAACCTTGTTACACGAATAACATAGTATCCTGAGTAGCTGACGTAGTATCAATCGAAACCTTAGCAAAAATCAACCCAGCTGCAACGCACCTGACAGGTTGACAAGGTGCTGAGATGAATACCCGTCAGGCTAACAAAATGAACTGTAGAGTATAAAACACTCGAAAAATATACAAGCTAGCAAGCTATTACATATGAACGGGTAACAAGACACCCGATACTCTTATATGACCTTTACAACACCTATGCATTTCATGTGCAGACCTATACTATACTACTGCCGCAAAAGGAGAATATTTGTCTGCTCTTCAAAGAAATCAATGATATCTTCGGTTGGCTGATCAACCGCCCGGTAGTGTGGCACCATGTTCCATGTCATCCCTTCTGGCGGAGGTGGTGGCCCAATGGAAACATCTACAAAATTCATATATGGCCGGTTGCTTGGCCCAAAATATATCGAGCTCGTTTGGGAACCCCAAGAGGAAGGTATGATGAGCACAGCAGCAAGTTTTCCCTCAGTTATGAAACCAAGGTTATCAATCCAGTAGGAGCAAGGAAACACTTCAAAGGTGTTCCTAGCTAGACTTTGGCAGGGCGCACTACCGGTATCAGCAGCAACGTGGAAACCTGCACAACACAACCATAGAAGTTTGCCCCCAACTTGCGATGAGGTTGTTAATCTCACCGGTTTTTCTGAAAACAAAGGATTAAACGTATTATGTGGAAGAAAGTAATAGCTTGCTGAAAGTAAACAGAAAACAGTAAACAGTTGATTGTAGATTGATGATAAAATAAAGGACCGGGGTCCATAGTTCACTAGTGGTGGCTCTCCTTAAGATAGATGACATGTTGGGTGAACAAATTATAGTGGGGCAATTGACAAACATCGAGAAAGCAATACATGCATATACTACTCATCTTGACTCCTTTGAGATTCGATTGGGCATTACAACATTATACATAGACCGTAATCCAACTACATCTATGACTAATAATCCACCTTCAGGTTATCATCTGAACCCCCTCTAGTATTAAGTTTCAAGCAACAGATAATTGCATTATGCATTGCGTGTAAAGTAAACAATACGATTGTTCTATGAACAAAGGATTGTTGTTTTCTCCCTAGTAGCAACAACACATCTAGTACCTTAGAGATTTCTGTCACTTCCCCAGATTACTAGAGGCATGAACCCACTATCGAGCATAAATACTAACTCTTGGAGTTGCTAGCATCTACTTGGCCAAGATAGCTACTAACAACGGAAAGCATGCAAGATCACAAATAACAAAGACATGATAGAATCAATAATCAATCTAAAATAGCATCTCAATATCCATCGGATCCCTGCAAACACAACATGTAGGATTTACAAATAGATGACCTTGATCATGCACGGAGCTCACAAGAACTAAACATGATAGAACAAAGGAGGAGAACCAGCCATCTAGCTACTACATGGACCCGTAGTCCAGAGATGAACTACTCATGCATCACACCGGAGGCTTGCATGGTGATGAAGAAGGCCTCTAGGGTGAATTCCCCTCTCCGGCAGGGTGCCGAGAAGAGCTTCAGATCCCTCCCAATCTAGGGATGGAGATGACAGCGGCTACAGACTCTTTCGTGGAATTTTGATCGGGTACTTAGGGTTTCTATATCGGAGGCATCTTATAGGCGAAAGGGGAGGCCGAGAGGGTGCCGGAGGTGGCCAGACCACCCCCTGGCACGGGCCAGGTTGGGCTGCGCAACCAGGTGGTGTGGCGGCCCCCTGGCCCCTCTCCGTCTCGTATTCTGGCTCCGTGTGTCCCTCGGTGAAAAACTGACTTTGGCTTTTGTCCCGTCCAATTCCGAGAATATTCATTTTTTGACTTTCCTAGAACCAAAAATAGTAGAAAACAGGCAGCTGGCACTGTGGCTCTTGTTAATAGGTTAGTCCAAGAAAGTGTATAGAAAGTACTCCAAAGTTGGAACAAAACATGAGAAAGTAGATAAAAACCAAGCATGGAACATCAAAAAGTATGGATATGTTAGCAACGTATCAACATCCCCAAGCTTAACTCCTGCTCGTCCTCGAGTAGGTAAGTGATAGAAAGAATAATTTTTTAGGTGACATGCACCATCATAAACTTGATCGAAGTATTTGTAACACATTGATAGCTGGGATCATAGTACTTCAATCATAACATGAAAGATAAAGTTCTAACAATAAGACAAAGCAACTAAGTTGCAACATGAAAAGGCACAAACAAAAGATTCATGAATAACAATGCTTTGCAAGACGTTTGTTTGTTTCACATAAAGAAAACATAGCATAGTAGCATTCAGTTTGTCCCTCATAGAGTAGAAAACATAAATGCATAGGACACCTTCAAAGTTCATAAGAGTGACTAGATACAAATAGTTTAAAACAAGCAATATCAAAGTTATGCATCAATCAACAAGTCTTGGGACAATGCACATAGAACTAAGAATGGCCACTATGCTCTCAAAGTAGGTGCCTAAGGATAGAAGATGGAGACTCAACATAAAAGTAAAATAAATGCCTTCATAGAAGGAAGCAGGGATTCAAGTCTCATAAAGAGCTTCCAAAAATTATGGTACTTATTAGCTTTCAGCTCTCATTGCACCTATCATAAGCATCTTGAAGTGATTAAGGTTAAAGTGAACAAACTATGGTGTATATGCTTGACGAAGTATAAGTTGGAAATCTCGTGTCCCTTGAATACGAGGGCCGCTCCTCATGCTACTCAAGTTTAGTTACCTGTAAGTTCTTGTCATAGTAAGTACATGTGTATCATAGAGAACCGCCAACGGGGTACCCCTTGCCCGATGATACAGAAGAATCCCCATATCAAAATGATAAGGCAAGCAGACAACGAGCATCTCAGCAATCTTCTTATTGACCAAGGGAAAATGGTGCTTTTTTTCTCTCTTTCCTCTTTTCTCATATCTCTTTTTTCTCTTTTTTCTCAATCTCTGACTCTTTTTTTATAAGAAGAATGCTTCATAGACAGCTCATTATGGTTACGCTGCAGGTTTCCACCATGACGGCATGGATTAGACCAGCGGCTCAAGCGTTTCTCTAACACACATACATAACTCCATGGACTTACAAGCTCCCCTTTCATTTCACACCGACGGCATCCATAGACAAAAGAGCATGATATCAACTAGGTACAAAGTACAAGTGCAATGTTGAAAGCGTTCCCCATGACAGCATGGTTCTGCTAATCCCCAACATATAACTGCAAGCAAATACAACATAGACGACACAATGGTTCAAGTTTATTAAGGGCAAGAAAAGTAAAGTGTGCCATCAAGTTCGTGAGAGATTTAATCACTAGTTTTCTCATAACAAGTTTAATTCGGAAGGTAGATAAAAACATGAATATACTTGGAATAGCATATGCTAATAGGTAGGTATGGTGGACTCTTTGGAATAACTTGGTAAGAGAGCAATAATGACCATAATCATGCAGAGCGACAAAACATCATTAATTAAAGCATAGTGATATTACAAGTCGAAAACTAAAGGATCATAAAGGCTATGGTGACTTGGGATAGTCATAACATGGTGTGAGCATGTGCCAAGTCAACCCAAATAAAGCATCAAAGGAGAATACCACAATACTATGCTTTAATATGCTAAAACAACGCATGATTCTTCAAAGGCACATTAAGCAATCTCAATTGTTTATAACATGTCATTCTATAGTAAAGATCACTAAGCATAAAGCAAAACAATATCAAGCATGGCATGACAAAGCATAGGCTACAGTAAAAAACAAACTCCTTTTACCACTTAAGCATGAACTTTTCCTACTCTTTTCCAATCCAAACCAAACTATTTGAAAACTAATGCATGAAAGAGGTGGTCCAACCAATTTATTCCAAAAACTAAGCAAACCAAGCAAACGAAAACCAAAAACAAAAACGAAGACGCTTCAAGAACAACACAATTGTTCATGAAATAATAAAAATAAAGTGTTTGGAAGAATCCTGGAATTTTTATTGATGAAGAAGGGGATGCATTGGGCATCCCCAAGCTTTGACGCTTGTACCTCTTGAATATTTCTTGGGGTGACACCGGGTGGCATCCCCAAGCTTGAGCTTTAGTCCATTCTTCATCTCATTACATCATGCTCTCCATACACCTGAAATTTTTTCTTCATACAAAATTTCACACAATCTTTATTAGCAACATTAGTGCACTCAAAATAATAAGTCTTTAGGTTCAGTTTCAAAACCAATAAAACTTCCATCAAAACACAAGCTACTGTAGCATTTCCCTCAAAAAGATCAATTCCCCAAAAGAACTCAAAAAGGAACCAACAAGAAGCAAATGCAAATAATGGTAGAAATCTGTCAAAACAGACCAGCAGGTAAAGACAAATTTTTTCGAGGACCTTCTGTTGCTCAAATCGAAAAGTGTTGAACTAACGAAAGTTAGATAACAACCTGGGGCAAAAGCAAAAAAATTCACGCCTCAAATTGACATACAGAGATTTTACACGAATTTTTATGGTGAAGCACAGAAATCTGTTTCAGGACAGCAACTTTCCCAATCATTACTTCTCTCTCATTAGAGGTTACTCTTGGCACAAAAAGCAAATAAAAAGAATAAGGAGCGGTTATTACAGAACTAATAACTTCCAGGACTCATCTAAAACTTTTGGGTTATCTCCCAATAAGTACTTTTCTTTAACGCCTTTAAGTTAGGCATAAGAAGCAAGAAAAAGAATCAAGTGTTCTCAAATGAAGAAGCATTAAGAGCAAATTTTGTTTTCATAGGAGAGGCAAAATAAATCTTCTCTCTCTTCTTAGGGAAGTGTTCTATACCTTTCTTGAGTGGGAGTTGATATTTAATGGTGGCTTCTTTCATATCAATAATGGCACCAACAGTTCTAAGAAAAGGTCTTCCCAAAGTAATAGGACAAGAAGCATTGTATTCAACATCTAAAACATAGAAATCAATAGGGACATAGGCATTGTTAACCATAATAAGAACATCATTAATACTCCCCATGAGTTTCTTTTTAGCATTATCATCAAATGGGACATTCAAATAACAATCTTCCAATGGTGGCAAATCAAGCATATCATAAATCCTTCTAGGCATAATAGAAACACTACTATCAAGATCACATAAAGCTTTGAAATCAAAATCATTCACTTTCATATTAATGATGGGTTCCCAACCATCTTCTTGTTTTATAGGAATAGAAGTTTTATGTTTCATCTTTTCTTCTTTAATTTTTATGAGAGCATCAGTAATGTGTTTTGTAAAGGCCATATTCATAGCACTAGCATTAGGACTTTTAGCAAGCTTTTGTAGGAACTTAATGACTTCAGAGATGTTGCAACCATCAAGATCAAAATCATAATTATCATCTAAAGTAGTAGAGCTATTACTAGCCTCAACACTAGTGGTGGTAATAGTAGAAACACTAATGTTTCTAGCAATTTCATCTTCTCTTTCCCACTTAGCATGCAATTCAGCTAATAGTCTAACATTTTCATCAATTCTAACTTGTATGACATTAGTAGCATCAAAGGGATTATCAATAGTTTCAGGTTTAGCAGCCATTGTATTAATCAAAGAGGATTGTGCTTCAGACAAAGATGATATATTTCTTTCAGCATTAGAAAGTTTCAATTGCAAACTTGGAATTTCCCTATTTAAACTCTCAAGTGGATGACTAATATTCTTCAAAATGGTAGATTGTTCCTCCATAGTTTTAGTAAATAATTTATTTTGTTCATATTGCATTTGCATGAAGTTTTTAGTGGCTCTTTCAACTTCTAAAATTCTTCCTTCACTAGGTGTTCCAGGTTTGCCATTATAACCATAAGTATTATTAGGAGGGTAAGACCTATAATTGTTATTACCATAAGCATTGTTGCCAAATTATTATTTGTTATAAAGTTCACATAAACTTGCTCTTCTTGAGCAACCAAAGAGGCTAAGGGAACATTATTTGGACCAATATGGACCAATAAGGGAACGGTTCTATCTCCGAAAGCCCTAAGCCACGTAAAACTTGCAATTGATAAATTAGAGGCGTCTAGTTTAGATCGTTGCTGGGCTAGTGTATTGATATGGTATTGTTGTAAGTAGATGTATGATAGATACTCTTACAACACATTCAACGTGTAAGTTCCATAGACCTTGGCATTACACACAAAGGAATGATAGAGATCATACCACGATGCAAATGATAGAGATCAAATGCATGGACCATATCATCTCACTTTACACATTAGATGTTAGCATCTTATACTGCTAGTTTGGCGCTTTTGGTAGAATTATAAGATGATCCCTCATTTAGATATCAAGATAAAATGTGTTCTTCCTTGAGTATGCACCGTTCTATGGATCGTGTTTCGAGACATCACGTGATGATCGGGTGTACTCGACTCTACGCTTTCATACAACGGGTGTAAGATAGTTTTACACACGCGAGTACTAAGGTTCTTACTTGGCGAGCCTAGCATGTACAGACATGGCCTCGGAACACGGATCGAAAGGTTAAGCATGAGTAATATGGTTGATATGATGCCCATATAGATGCTCGCCTTTGAAACTACACCGACTCACGTGATGATCGGACTTGGTGTAGTGGATTTGGTTCATGTAATCACCAAAAAGGCATGAGGGATGTCGTTTTTGAGTGGGAGTTCATTAGTAATTTGGATTAGTTTAACTCAATATATCATAAACTTAGTCTAAATAAACTTTACAAATTCTGTTGTAGATGGCACCACCTGCTTTTAATTTCAATGTGTTCATGGAGAAAGAGAAACTTGCTGCGAATGGTAGCAACTTCACCAACTGGGCTATGAATTTGAGGATTCGCCTCACTGCTGCACAAAAGCAATATGTGCTAGATGCGCCGCTAGGCCCCCCACCAGCTCCTGATGCCCCTGACGAGGAAAAGAATGTCTATGTGACTCGTCAGGAGGACCACAACTTAGTTCATTGCGGCATACTGTATGGGCTAGAGCCAGAACTTCGAAAGCATTTCGAAAATGGCAATGCCTTTGATACCATGGGAGAATTGAAAATGATTTTCGATACCCATGATGTCGTAGAGAGTTATAATGCTTATGAAAAGTTCTTTAGCTGCATGATGGAGGAGAACAACTCCGTTAGTGAGCACGTACTCAAAATGTCTGGGTACGCCGATAAGCTTGTGTCCTTGGGAATAACGATTCACATTGACTTGGGAATACAATCTATGCCACCTAGCTACAAGAGCTTCATGATGAACTATAATATGCAGGGCATGAAGAAGACTCTTCCTGAGCTTTTGTCAATGCTTAAGACTGCAGAAGTGGAGATTAGGAAAGAACATCAAGTGTTGATGATCAATAGGACCACCTGTTTCAACAAGGACAAGAAAGGCAAGCACAAGGGAAAGAAGGGTGGCAAATCTGTTGCCGCGCCTGAAAAGAAACCCCGAGCTGGCCCTAAGTCCGATACCAAGTGCTACTATTGCAAAGGGACTGGCCATTGGAAGCAATAACCCCTATATTTGGCGGACAAGAAGTCCCAAGGCAAACAAAGGTATATGTGATATACATGTTATTGATGTGTACTTGACTAGTACTCGCAGTAGCACCTGGGTATTTGATACAGGATCAGTTGTTAATATATGTAACTCGATTCAAGGGTTGCGGAACAAGCGACAACTAGCAAGGGATGAGGTCACAATGCGGGTCGACAATGGATCAAGAGTTGATGTGATCGTCGTCGGAACGCTGCCTCTCCATATGCCATCGGGATTAGTCATAAACCTAAATAATTGTTATTTGGTGCCTGCACTTAGCTGAACATTGTATCCAGATCATGTTTGATGCAAAGTGGTTATTCGTTTAAATCTGAAAACAATGGTTGTTCGATTTATATGGATAATATCTTTTATGGTCATGCACCTATGTTGAATAGTTTATTTCTGATGGATCTCGATAGTAATATTACGCACATTCATAATGTTAATGCTAAAAAGATTAAACTTGATGATGATATATCTGCATATATGTGGCACTGCCGTCTAGGTCATATTGGCGTTAAACGCATGAAGAAACTCCATTCTGATGGAATTTTGGAATCACTTGATTTTGAATCATTTGATACATGTGAGCCATGCCTTCTGGGCAAGATGACTAGAACGTTGTTTTCCGGTTCAATGGAACGGGCGACAGATCTATTGGAA
The DNA here is from genome assembly GCA_023614405.1 of Avena insularis. Classification (NCBI taxonomy): domain Eukaryota; kingdom Viridiplantae; phylum Streptophyta; class Magnoliopsida; order Poales; family Poaceae; genus Avena; species Avena insularis. Next base: position 177,856,775 of record CM042686.1, read on the forward strand.
ATCATACATACCGATGTGTGTGGACCAATGAGTGTGTAAGCGAGGTGGATATCGTTATTTTGTTACTTTCACGGATGATTTGAGTAGATACGGGTATATCTATTTGATGAAACACAAGTCTGAAACTTTTGAAAAGTTCAAGGAATTTCAGAATGAAGTGGAAAATCATCGTAATAGAAAGATCAAATTTCTACGGTCTGACCGTGGAGGAGAGTATCTAAGTTACAAGTTTAGCACACACATGAAAGAGTGTGGAATAGTTTCACAACTCACGCCTGCCAGAACACCACAACGTAATGGTGTGTCGGAATGTTGTAATCGTATCTTATTGGATATGGTTCGATCTATGATGTCTCTGACTGACTTGCCACTGTCATTTTGGGGTTATGCACTGGAAACAGCTGCATTCACTTTAAATCGGGCACCATCTAAATCCGTTGAAACGACACCGTATGAATTATGGTTTCGAAACAAACCTAAGCTGTCATTTCTTAAAGTTTGGGGATGCGATGTTTATGTGAAGAAACTTCAACCAGATAAACTCGAACCAAAGCGGAAAAATGTGTCTTCATAGGATACCCTAAGGAAACGATTGGGTATACCTTCTATCACAGATCCGAGGGCAAGGTTTTTGTTGCCAAGAATGGATCCTTTATTGAGAAGGAGTTTCTCGTGAAAGGTGTGAGTACTCAGAAGGTAGAACTCGAAGAGGTTATTGAACCTTCTCTTGATGAAATGGCGAGTGGTGCAGCACCGAAAGTTGTTTCGGAGTTGACTTCACCTAATGAAGAGAGAGCTAATGATATTGATCATGAAACTCCAAAAGAGGACACTACTGAACCTCGCAGGTCAAGCATGACACGTGCAGCTCCTGAACTGCATTTGACAATCCTGCTAGAATTTCATGGTTGATGAAATGGATGACCCTGCGACGTATGAAGAAGCGATGATGAGCCCGGATTCCAACAAATGGCTAGAAGCCATGAAATCCGAGATGGAATCCATGTACGAGAACCAAGTTTGGACCTTGGTGGACGTACCTCACGATCGAAAGGCCGTTGAGAATAAATGGATTTTCAAAAGAAAAACTGATGTTGATGGTAATGTGACCATCTATAAGGCTCGACTTGTCGCAAAGGGGTTTCGACAAATTCAAGGAGTTGACTACGATGAGACATTCTCTCCCATAGCGATGCTTAAGTCAGTTAGGATTCTGTTAGCAATTGCTGCATATTTCGATTATGAAATATGGCAGATGGATGTCAAAACTGCATTCCTCAATGGTAATATTGAAGAAGAGTTGTATATGATACAACCTAAGGGTTTTGTCGATCCTAAGGATGCTAATAAGGTATGCAAACTTCAGCGATCCATCTATGGACTAAAGCAAGCATCCCGGAGTTGGAATCTCCGCTTTGATGAGGTGATCAAAGAGTTTGCATTTGTCCAAACTTATGGAGAGGCTTGTATTTACAAGAAAGTGAGTGGGAGCAATGTGGCATTTCTGATATTATATGTGGATGACATATTATTGATTGGAAATGATATAGATCTTTTAAACAGTGTTAAAAGTTATCTAAACAGCAAATTTTTGATGAAAGACCTTGGTGAAGCGTCATATATATTAGGCATTAAAATCTATAGAGATAGATCAAGGCGCCTAATTGGGCTATTACAGAGTACATACCTTGATAAGATATTAAAGAATTTTAATATGGACGAAAGTAAGAAGGGGTTCTTACCTATGTTGCAAGGCAAGACATTGAGTAAGACTCAAAGTCCGCCACTGGCGAAGAAAGAGAGATGATGGATAAGATCCCCTATGCCTCGGCCATAGGCTCTATTATGTATGCCATTCTATGTACAAGACCGGATGTGGCACATGCTATTAGTTTGACTAGTAGGTACCAATATGATCTAGGTTCAGAACACTGGATAGCGGTAAAGAACATCCTCAAGTACTTGAGAAGGACTAGGGATATGTTTCTTATATACGAATGTGAAGAAGAGCTAGTCGCTAAGTGTTATGTCGATGCTAGCTTTGACACCGATCCGGATGACTCTAAGTCTCAATCCGGATACGTATTTCTCTTGAACGGAGCAGCAGTTAGTTGGAGGAGTTCCAAACAACCTGTGGTGGCTGGATCAACGACGGAGGCGGAATATGTTGCTGCTTTAGAAGTAGCGCAGGAAGCGGTTTGGATGAAAGAGTTCATTACGGAACTAGGTGTGGTTCCTAGTGCATTGGACCCAATGGTGATCTATTGTGACAACAATGGAGCCATAGCCAACGCAAAGGAACCGAGGTCTTACAAGAATTCCAAGCATATTAAGCGTCGGTTTCACTCCATCCGCAAGCATGTCAAGGATGGAGATATAAAGATTTGTAAAGTACACACGGACCTAAATGTAGCAGATCCGTTGACTAAAGTTCTACCTAGGGCAAAACATGATCAACACCAGAACTTCATGGGTGTTAGATTTATCACTATGTGAACTAGATTATTGTCTCTAGTGCAAGTGGGAGACTAAGGAAATATGCCCTGAGAGGCAATAATAAAGTTGTTATTATGTATTCCTTATATATGATAGATGTTTATTTTACATGCTAGAATTGTATTGATCGGAAACATCAATACATGTGTGTTTAATAAACAAAAAGGGTTCCTAGTTATGCCTCTCTTATAGACTAGCTTGTTGATTAACAAGATGATCAAGGTTTCCTGATCATGGACATTGGATGTTGTTAATAAAAGGTCACACCATTGGTGGAATGATGTGATGAACATTCATCCGAAGTATAGCATTACGATCAAGTCATTATGTTTATCAAGAGTGAAATTTGTCAATCCCGATGACGGATAGATCTACTTTGGGCCCTCTCGGTGATATCACATTGAGATAGCTTGCAAGCAAATGATGTGATCATTAGAATGTTATATCACAGGAACGAGAAAAGAGTGCATGTCGGTAACGAGATCAAACTAGGTATGGAGATACCGATGATCGAATCTGTAACATCCCAAAATTTTCATCTGAAAATCATCATCATTGCATTCATATCATCTTGGCATGTACTACCTTGCATTAGGTTTCTCCTCCAAAAATTTGGTGAAATTTAGAGACTTTTTGGAGCACTTTTGCTAAATTCAAAAAACTAGAAAAGAATTACTAAAGGAAAAAGAAAAGGAGGGAAAAGAAGATTTAAACAGCAGCACATTTGGCCTTTTCGGCCCAATCTGGCCCAGCCAGCCCACCCGGGCCTCCCTCTCCCCTCTCTGTCTTTTCCCACACTCCCTCCACTCACCCCCACCCACTTACCTCCTGGCCCCACGCCACGTCGACGCCACCTCAGCATCTTCCACGTGAACGGCCGGCATCCCCTCCCCTCCTCTGCCGTTACCAACTCCGGTTGAATTCGAGCATTACCGCGAGTTAATCGCCACCACCACCGCCCCTTCTTAATCCCCTCCCCCTCCTCGACAGATTCCCCCAGCCACTACCCCTGGAGAGCCCCCAGGCTCCCCAATTGCCACCTCAAACCGCCGATGTCTGAAGCTACTCCAGCGACAATTCCGGTGAGCCCCAGCCACGCCGTGCGCTCCTCTCTGTCCTATCTTGTTTGCCGTGACCTGGCGCGTGTTTTAACTCCGGCCACGTGCCTTCTTTTGCTCCAGGTCGACGACACGGTCCAACTACGGCGAACCCCCTCTGCCGCCACCGTCCATCGCTTGTTCCGGTGAAGGTAGGGTTTCCGCCGCCCCCTTTTGGCCTTTGCTAGATCATGGTGATCTGGGCGCATCTTACTAACCCCCTTGCTGGCTTGTTCGAGCTGTGTCGCCGTCTCCGAATCGAGCTGCGAGTCATTGCACGCAACTCCGGCGAGGGATCAAGGCTAAGCCAGAGCACCCCCCCCACGCCGCAGTGACCTCCATCGAGATCGCCACGACCTCCTCGACCTCTAGTACGTGTCCACGGACTCCCAGCCCCTGTAGAACCGCCGGAACACCATCGGCCGATGCTCACTGCCTTCTCGGCCAGGCCGCTTGGGACCGTTAGATCTTTTGTCTACGGCTAGGATTAGATCGGCGAGTGAAACGGTACGGGCTAATCAGATCCGTCTGTTTATCACTTAAGATCCAACGGACCGCAGCAGTCGATCCGACCGAACCGGTACGGGCCAATGAGATTGCGCCACGTCGCCCAGGTTATTTGTTTAAGTAGAAAATTAGACAGGTTTTGTATTAAACTTAGAAAATCCATAACTTTTGTTCCACAATTCAGAAAAATGCAAATTTGGTGTCTATGGATTCAGAAAAATAAGACCTTTATTAAAGAGGCCTTGTTTCACACTTTTGCTTCTGAAAAAATTGGAATTATAGGCAGAACCTTTTTAGGAGTATTTTGCTCATAAGAATTATTCCATAAACTGTTTTCGGGTATTTCTTATCCCTTTAGATGAAGTATTTTAACCTCTGTACTATAGACTCTGTAAGTTATAGAGTTGTGATCATATCATTGCATTTTGCATGCATTCATATTTTTGTAATGTTTTATTGATTGAATTATTGTTGTTCTATTGTTCTTTGTGCAGATTGTGTGGATTGTGAAGTTTGTTGCTGTGAGGATTGTACCTATTCCCCTAGCTACCAAGGCAAGTGATATTTCATCTCATGTCCTATTATTTTCACTATTGCAAGTGATAATCTCCTCATCCAAATTTCTCTAAGTTAAAACTTGTGGGTGAACATGGGTAGAGGTTCGGTGATGTCTGTCATTGGTACCTTAGTGTTTGAATGAGGAAAACTTACTCTTCAAAAACTATAAGTTACACTAGCTTTTAGCAAAGTCAGCCAAAACCCCACTTAGCCATATAATCATGTAGTTGTTGGATTATACTAAGTAACTATGGTATCACTTGCCAATACAATTCCAAATGTATTGACCCTTGTGGCTGTAACTTATTATGTTGCAGGATACTCTGATGATGAGTAGGGTTGCGGGTCTACACTCGACATGTTTGCCTGTGGCGCATGAAGACAAAAGACTCTATTATTATTATGCTATGTAATGTGAACCTTGAGTATCTTAGCCTTGGGCTAAGTGAGTTGTAAGAACCATTATATTCTTAGATATGAGATGTAATAATGACCTTTGTTTCTATGTACTTCATCTTAAGCTGTGGGTGCTAGCATTTCGATCTAGGGACTAGCACTGCAATCACAGGGATCTTACCTTATTATGGTGAGATCTTATAGATGGTATCAGAGCACTGTGTTGCCTGTAGGTTCATGACCCTAGAATGGATTAGACTAAGGAAAACCCTTAGGCAAAATAACTTTATATTCAAACTTTACACTTGTCTTTTCATCTCGTAAAACTTTCCCTAATCATCCTTTCTCATCTATTTTTGTAGATGTCCACCATCAATGAATCTGTCAAGAAGGGACCACTGATGACTATGACCCTGGAGTGTGAGACAGAATTTCCCAAGGCACTCAAGAACCTCATGATCGGCTTGGGAATGAATGGTGAAGCCTTGTACAAGGGATTTCCTATGGTAGATGAAGGACAAGAGTATTGGTGGGTGCAACTCCATTTGTACAAGAACAAGGAAGATGATCCCAAGAGTACGGGATTCTGCATGTTCACCAACTCTGAAATGCACACGTCATTCTTTGACTCTGCAAGGAATGTTGCATGGAAAGCTATTGAGGAACTTGGGGAAAGACTCAAGTATAGAATGCTCAATACTCAGGAGGATCTCAAGGAGGAGAAGCATCTTGTCCAAGACTCAAAGGCCACTGTGAAACGCCTAAGTAAGGATATCATAGGCCTAGCTTTGGAGCTATGCGACCAAGACAAGCAGATTGCTGCCAAGGATGCCCAGATTGCTACCTTGGTTAAGGAGTGAGATACTAGTTGGACCACCACCCTTGGCGTTTTATCACGTTAGTATTTTGATCATACCAACCTGTGTGGTATGGAAAAAATAAGTTATGTCTGGAACCTTGACTGCTTGAGTTGAATAATGTATTGCTACTTGGAATGTTTTGTTGGTTGATTTTTATTTTCTGACTTGTGTTGTTACTAATTTTCTCCATACTATGCAAAAGATGCCTAGTGTTATCTACAACACGGCCGAGGATTTCAAGGGAACTCGCTTCGGGACTCGCATGTTGGAGCTAGTCCAGGTGCTCGCTCTTCCCATCCCTACCATTCAGGGACTTTAGCTGAGGAAGTTTTAGAGGAAGGACTTATGGGGATTCAAGGTTACCTAGCCAGGACGTGAGACAGAGCCCCAAGCTAGGGAGATTGCCTTCAAGATACTCCATGACGACATGGAGAGGGGCCTCGACGTTGCTATGCAGGAGCTGTTGGGACGCCTATGTGGACGTCACTCTTCTGAGATCAGGAGCCACTACTTCCACTTATTTGGAAGGCGCGATGAGGACAGAGAGCCTATTATGCTGGACGAGGCCACTAAGGAGTCTATCAAGCTTGTGCGTCACCATCTCTAGGATTTAGAGAGCCTCAGGAACCTTGACTCCGATAGGACTAATGTGATGCTTAGAAATGATGAACTACGAGTCCAGCTAAAAGAGAAGGACAAGGCCTTCTAGGAACATGAGAAGAGAATCAAGGAAATGGAGAAGAAGTTTGAAGACCAGGATAAGAAATTCAAGAATCAAGAGAAGAGGGTTCAGGAGAAGAATAAGAAGATCAGAGACTTGGAGGCCGAGTTAGAGCTTGAGGACATTGAGATGGAAGCGGATCACGAGGTGATAGAGAGGCTACACACATAGAAGAGAGAATTACAGACAAAGATCGATGCTTTGACTACAAGCTTGGAGGAATACAAGGCAGGATTTGCCGCAGCGGGACTTGCACTAGTGGAGGAGGAAGTTGACATGGAGGAGTAGTGATACTATTCCATCTACCTATCGTTTTATTATTATCGAGTTGCATAGTTCATACCGACTTGTGGGTGACTATGCTAGTATGTTATTTTCGCAAACTCTGTTATTGTTGTGATGTTGAACCTGCATGTGCTTGTTTGTTTGTTTGTTGTCATTTTATTTGGGTTATCTATCATTACTTACCCTTATAAACCCAAAGATGCCTCCCCGACGCAACAACGAGGATAACAATGACAATGGCAATGGAATGCAGCAGATGATGGCTGCACAGACACAATTGATGCAAATGATGACTCAATTCATGGCAAACCAGAATCAGAACAACAATAATAACAATAACAACAACCAGAACAATCCACCACCTCTGGATATGCTGACCAGATTTCTAAGGCTGAGACCTGCTATGTCCTCTGGTACTACTGACCCCATGGTAGCAAATGATTGGCTACATTCTGTGAATAAGGACCTAGTCACGGGTTGGATGCACAGATGCAGAAAAGGTCAGATTCACAGCACACTTATTGGAAAGTCATGCAGCTACTTGGTGGGATAATTTCCAAGTTACTCACCCTATTGAAGAAGTGACTTGGGCAATGTTTGAGGATGGGTTTCACACCACTCACATCTCTTCTGGAATAATGGGGTTAAAGAAAAAGGAGTTTCATAACCTCAGGCAATGCCACCGCAGTATTTCTGAGTACATCAAAGAGTTCAACAATATGTCACGTTATGCACCAGATGATGTTGACACTGACGCCAAGAGAGAGGAGAAGTTCCTGGATGGGTTGAATGATGAAATTTCTATGCAACTATCTGTTGCATATGTTCCAACCTATCAATCTTTGTGTGATAAAGCTACCATCCTAGAAAACAAGATGAAGCAAGTGGAGGGTAGAAAGAGAAAGCACCATTTTGATAAGTTTGGATCAGGATCACCTCACAAGCACTCTCATGGTGAAGGAAGTGGGAGTTCAGGATTCCACAAGAATGGGAATCATATTAACCATCGTAACAACAACCACCAACATGATGGAAACAATCATCATGGACATAACAAAAGTGGATTCAGGAACAACCACAATGGTCATGGCCATGGAAACCAAAATGGTCAGAATCGTCACAGTCAACCAGCAAAGAAAGACATCAGTCAAGTGGAATGTTTCAAGTGCAAGAAGATAGGGCACTATGCTAATGAATGCCCAGAGAAGAAGACTGATGGGGCTAAGCCAAACCCATTTCAAAAGGGTCATGTGAATCACATCAATGTGGAGGAAATTCAAGAAGGATCTGATGTCGTGATCGGTAAGTTCAAGATTAATTCCTTTCCTGCACTTATCCTTTTCGATACTGGCGGATCGCATTCATTCATTTCAAGAGCATTTGTAATCAAAAACGAACTCTCCACTGAAACCATTGGATGTCCGATTAAGGTAAGCTCCCTAGGTGGAGAAATGATAGTAAATTCTGGGTGCCGACAGATAATCCTAGAAATTGGAAAGAACAAGTTTCCGGTTAATTTAATAATGCTAGAGTCCCAAGGATTAGATGTAATATTAGGGATGGACTGGTTGACCCGTTATGAAGGAGTGATCGATTGTGCCAAGCGAACTATTATGCTCACCACCCCAGAAAAGAAAAGGATCAGGTTCAAGTCTAACTTTGAACCCAAGGGGAGCAAGGTTAATTCTCTTAAGGGGGTTAGCCTAGACAGTGTGCCAATAGTGAAGGAGTACCCAGATGTGTTCCTCGAAGAATTACCTGGCATGCCACCAGATAGGGATGTGGAGTTTCTGATAGACCTACTGCTAAGAACTGGGCCTATAGCAAAGAGACCTTACAAAATGTCGGTGGACGAGTTAAAAGAACTCAAGAAACAGCTGGGAGAACAGTTGAAAAAGGGATTTATCCAACCAAGTTAGTCGTCTTGGGGAGCACTAGTTTTGTTTGTTGAGAAGAAGGACCGAAGTCAAAGGCTATGCATAGATTATCGTTCACTTAATGAAGTAACCATAAAGAATAAATATCCTCTGCCTAGAATAAATGATCTCTTCGATCAGCTAGAGGGAGCATGTGTGTTCTCAAAAATTGATCTTCGATCAGGATACTTCCAACTAAAGATTAGAGAACATGACATACCCAAGACTGCATTCACCACTAGATATGGGTTGTATGAATATACAGTGATGCCGTTTGGATTGACTAATGCACCAGCCTATTTCATGAACATGATGAATAAGGTATTCATGGAATTCCTTGACAAGTTCGTAGTGGTATTCATCGATGACATATTGGTATATTCCAAGAGCAACAAAGAACATGAAGGACATCTACGCCTGATTCTAGAGAAACTCAGGGAACACAAACTTTATGCCAAGTTCAGCAAATGTGAATTTTGGCTGAATGAAGTGGGTTTTCTTGGGCACATAGTATCTGGAATTGGTATAGCTATTGATCCAGCAAAAGTAGCAGCTGTGACAGAATGGGAACCTCCTAAATCGGTTAAAGAAATCCGTAGTTTCCTAGGCCTAGCAGGGTACTATCGGAGGTTCATTGAAAATTTCTCTAAGATAGCAAAACCTATGACTGATCTGCTAAAGAAAGAGAAGAAGTTTACTTGGATAGAAGCTTGTGAAACCAGCTTTCAGGAGTTGAAGAAGAGACTAGTGTCGGCACCAGTGTTATGTCTGCCAGACCTTGAGAAAGACTTTCAAGTATATTGTGATGCATCTCACCAAGGGTTAGGAGGTGTACTGATGCAGGAAGGTAGAGTTGTAGCTTATGCATCAAGGCAACTCAAAAATCATGAAGTGAACTATCCTACTCATGACCTAGAGTTGGCATCACTTGTGCATGCCTTAAAAACATGGAGGCATTATCTTATGGGAAAACGTTGTAAAATGTTCACTAATCACAAGAGTCCGAAATACATTTTTACACAGAAAGAACTCAACATGAGACAAAGAAGATGGCTAGAACTTATCAAGGATTAGGACTTAAGTTTGAAATACCACCCTGGAAAGGAAAATATCATAGCCGATGCATTAAGCTACAAGGTTTATGTAAATGGCCTCAATAAAGGAGAATTGCCGGAGGAGTTATGTGCCCAATTTAGAGAGCTGAGACTTGAAATAGTGCCTGAAGGGTACCTTGCATCCTTGGAAGTGCAACCCACACTAATGGACATAATTCAAGAAGCCCAAAAGATGGACAAGGAAATAGAAGAAATCAAAAGTAAGGTTAGTGAAGGCAAGGCAAAATGATTTCATGTAGATGAACAAGGAATCTTATGGTACGAAAAACGTATCTGTGTTCCGCAGGATCTTGAACTTAAGAAGTTGATCTTACAAGAAGCGCACAACTCACCATATTCAATTCATCCTGGCAACACCAAGATGTATATGGATGTTAAGGAAAGATTTTGGTGGAATAATTTAAAGAAGGATATAGCAGAGCACATTGCCTTGTGCGACGTGTGCAGTCATGTAAAGGCAGAACATCAGAAACCGGCAGGATTATTACAACCACTGCCAATACCTGATTGGAAATGGGATAAAATTGGTATGGATTTTATCACTGGACTGCCAAGAACTAAATCTGGATACGATTCTATATGGGTTATCGTTGACCGCTTGACAAAAGTGGCCCATTTCATACCAGTGAAGACCACTTATACAAGTGCAAAGCTAGCCAAGATATACATGAATAGAATTGTATGTTTGCATGGGGTACCTAAGAGTATCGTGTCTGATAGAGGAACTCAATTCACTTTGCACTTTTGGCGACAACTTCACGAGTCATTGGGAACTCGATTAGAATTCAGTACTTCATTTCATCCGCAAACTGATGGGCAGACAGAAAGGACCAATCAAATATTGGAAGATATGCTAAGAGCATGTGCGTTAGATTATGGATCTAGTTGGGATGAAAGTCTACCATACATAGAGTTCTCTTACAATAACAGCTATCAATCAAGCATAGAAATGGCTCCATTTGAATTCCTTTATGGAAGGAAGTGTACTACACCGTTGCTATGGAATGGAGTAGGAGAAAGAAATTTGTTCGGCCAGACCTAATCAAGGAGGCTGAAGAGAAAGTCAAGATGGTAAGGGATAGGCTAAAGGTAGCCCAATCTCGGCAGAAGAGCTATGCCGATCCAAAACGTAGAGAGGTTACCTATGAGGTTGGTGATAGAGCTTATCTCAGGGTATCACCACTTCATGGTGTGAAGAGATTTGGAATCAAAGGAAAATTAGCACCACGCTATGTAGGACCTTTCAAGATTTTGAGCCGCAAAGGAGAAGTGGCATACGAGATAGAATTACCAGAATCTCTGTCAGTAGTTCATAATGTATTCCATGTCAGTCGGCTAAAAAAGTGTCACCCAGGGATGGAAGAAACTTCGTTGAAAGACACTATACCATTAGAGGAAGTTCAGCTAGAGAATGATCTCACTTATGAAGAGAAACCTATTAAGATTCTGGAGACAGCAGAAAGGATTACCCATACCAAGACGATCAAATTCTGCAAAGTGCAGTGGAACCATCACACTAAATTAGAAGCAACATGGGAGCGAGAGGATGAACTTCGGAGAGATCACCCTCACCTATTTGCTAGCCAACCCGAATCTCGAGGGCGAGATGCATCTTAAGGGGGTTAGATTTGTAACATCCCAAAATTTTCATCTGAAAATCATCATCATTGCATTCATATCATCTTGGCATGTACTACCTCGCATTAGGTTTGTCCTCCAAAAATTTGGTGAAATTTAGAGACTTTTTGGAGCACTTTTGCTAAATTCAAAAAACTAGAAAAGAATTACTAAAGGAAAAGATAAGGAGGGAAAAGAAGATTTAAACAGCAGCACATTTGGCCTTTTCGGCCCAATCTGGCCCAGCCAGCCCACCCGGGCCTCCCTCTCCCCTCTCTGTCTTTTCCCACACTCCCTCCACTCACCCCCACCCACTTACCTCCTGGCCCCACGCCACGTCGAAGCCACCTCAGCATCTTCCACGCGAACGACCAGCATCCCCTCCCCTCCTCTGCCGTTACCAACTCCGGTTGAATTCGAGCGTTACCGCGAGTTAATCGCCACCACCACCGCCCCTTCTTAATCCCCTCCCCCTCCTCGACAGATTCCCCCAGCCACTACCCCTGGAGAGCCCCCAGGCTCCCCAATTGCCACCTCAAACCGCCGATGTCTGAAGCTACTCCAGCGACAATTCCGGTGAGCCCCAGCCACGCCGTGCGCTCCTCTCTGTCCTATCTTGTTTGCCGTGACCTGGCGCGTGTTTTAACTCCGGCCACGTGCCTTCTTTTGCTCCAGGTCGACGACACGGTCCAACTACGGCGAACCCCCTCTGCCGCCACCGTCCATCGCTTGTTCCGGTGAAGGTAGGGTTTCCGCCGCCCCCTTTTGGCCTTTGCTAGATCATGGTGATCTGGGCGCATCTTACTAACCCCCTTGCTGGCTTGTTCGAGCCCCAGGTCGCTGTCTCCGACACCGAGCTGCGAGCTCTGCCGTCTACGCAACTCCGGCGAGGGATCAAGGCTAAGCCAGAGCACCCCCCCCCACGCCGCAGTGACCTCCATCGAGATTGCCACGACCTCCTCGACCTCTAGTACGTGTCCACGGACTCCCAGCCCCTGTAGAACCGCCGGAACACCATCGGCCGATGCTCTCCGGCCAGGCCGCTTGGGACCGTTAGATCTTTTGTCTACGTCTAGGATTAGATCGGCGAGCGAAACGGTACAGGCTAATCTGATCCGTCTGTTTATCACTTAAGATCCAACGGCCCGCAGCAGTCGATCCGACCGAACAGGTACGGGCCAATGAGATTGTGCCACGTTGCCCAGGTTATTTGTTTAAATAGAAAATTAGACAGATTTTGTATTAAACTTAGAAAATCCATAACTTTTGTTCCACAATTCAAAAAAATGCAAATTTGGTGTCTATGGATTCAGAAAAATAAGACCTTTATTATAGAGGCCTTGTTTCACACTTTTTCTTCTGAAAAAATTGGAATTATAGGCAGAACCTTTTTAGGAGTATTTTGCTCATAAAAATTATTCCATAAATTTTTTTGGGGTATTTCTTATGCCTTTAGATGAGGTATTTTAACCTCTGTACTGTAGAATCTGTAAGTTATAGAGTTGTGATCATATCATTGCATTTTGCATGCATTCATATTTTTGTAATGTTTTATTGATTGAATTATTGTTGTTGTATTGTTCTTTGCGTAGATTGTGTGGATTGTGAAGTTTGTTGCTATGAGGATTGTACCTATTCCCCTAGCTACCAAGGAAAGTGATATTTCATCTCATGTCCTATTATTTTCACTATTGCACTAGTGTTATTTTGGTAGATCTTAGCATGATAGGATTATTTACATGTTACTACTATGCTATGTTATCCTATAGATTATATCTTGGTAGTATTTCCTAGTTGAAAGACTTCGTATGTTAGATGCTTAGCCATGCTATTAGAATTCGTGGGTGGAAAATACATACCAGGATAGTATGGAAAGATATTATTTTCTTTGACTAAGAAAACAACTAATATTAATGAAACACCTGGGTGGAATGGGACTTGCTTGGATTATGTTGAGTGGTTACTCAGGGGCCATGTCTATGGTCAGCTGGTGTATCACACGTGTGGATGGCCACCCAGGAACAAAGAGATTGGAGACGTTCTTGTCACGAAGCTTCCAGTGCAGCCACATGGCATATGGGCTCTGCCTTGACCAACTAAGTTGCAAGAACTCAGCCAGACGGACAGAAGGTGGTAGTTGTGATAGGATGGAACGCGTCCGTGGTGGTCTGAGGTATTGCTTATGAAAAGTCTTGTCTCGATGCACATCGAGTCTTGTGGGGAAAGTGCACCACCTCTCGAGAGGGTAAAACTAAGTACTTACCGTGTCCCTGGTTATGGACAATTTTTGAGCCTCAAGATAGTGAAGCAGTTCAATAATCTCCTCATCCAAATTTCTCTAAGTTAAAACTTGTGGGTGAACATGGGTAGAGGTTCAGTGATGTCTGTCATTGGTACCTTAGTGTTTGAATGAGGAAAACTTACTCTTCAAAAATTATAAGTTAAACTAGCTTTTAGCAAAGTCAGCCAAAACCCCACTTAGCCATATAATCATGTAGTTGTTGGATTATACTAAGTAACTATGGTATCACTTGCCAATACAATTCCAAATGTATTGACCCTTGTGGCTGTAACTTATTATGTTGCAGGATACTCTGATGATGAGTAGGGTTGCGGGTCTACGCTCGACATGTTTGCCTGTGGCGCATGAAGACAAAAGACTCTATTATTATGCTACGTAATGTGAACCTTGAGTATCTTAGCCTTGGGATAAGTGAGTTGTAAGAACCATTATATTCCTGGATATGCGATGTAATAATGAACTTTGTTTCTGTGTACTTCATCTTAAACTGTGGGTGCTAGCATGTCGATCCAGGGACTAGCACTGCAATCACAGGGATCTTACCTTATTATGGTGAGATCTTACAGAATATCGGACAAGTAATATATCACGAGACAAAGGGATGTAGTTACAACCGTTAAAGGTTCTCACGATCACAGAAGTCATCGTTGAATGTGTAGGAGTCAGTACGGATCTCCAGGTCCCGCTGCTGATTATTGATCGGAGAAGGGTCTCGATCATGTCTGCATTATTCACGAACCGTAGGGTGACACACTTAATAGTTACCGGACACCATTTTGGAGCACATATGTTTCAGACGAAAGAATTGCAAAGCGCAGGAATTGTTTCAATAGAAACTGGAAATTGTTTCGGGTGAAATTGCAGAAAGTGGTTCTGCATGTGATATTGAAATATTGCAAGGGGCTATATGTGAATGTTTGTTAATTAAAGTAATTAACAAATTTCTGAAATTTAATAATAGAGTTTTATTAAATGAGAGAGCATTAAACTTGGAGAATTTTAATGCATTTAAAGTGGAGACTTTAAAAGGGAGTGTGAAGAGGCATTTTAATGTGGAGGGGTTACCACCACATGAATGGGGGAGGTGAGGGGTCACCCCCCATGCGCTGGCCCTGAACAGGAGGGGCACCCCCCGTCCTCCTATAAAAGGCCACCCATTCCCTCCTTCATTCTGACACCTCCTTGTGAAGGATCTCTCTCCCCCTCTAGAATTATTCCCCCATGGTCTCGGATTAGCGAGATACATGTTCCCGGTGGCATTTCGCCTGGAAGGAGTTGCTGCTTCCGCTGGATCGCTGGAGCGAGGAGGTGGAGGTTGTCCGGTGGCTTGAACGTGTGTGCGAGTACGAATGCGCTGCTGAGTTGCGGTGCTCGGACTTCCTCACGATCTTGAGATCGGCAAGTGTACGACTACATCAACCACGAGTTACTACTCGTTAACAAAACTCGTTGTCTTCGAGGGTAAGTTCTCGTTGGATGTATGTCCACCCGTTGCTTTGTACCTAGTAGATAGATCTTGGCCTATAGTTCACACCATAGGAAAAATTTTGTTTTCTATGCTGCGGACCCAACACTGTCGACCCAAGGAAATGATCTGCTCGGCGAGGCGAGTAGAGTCCTTCATGATCGGCTACAACAAAAAAGAAGCAGCATGAGCATTAACACAAAATTCGAGTGCCAGCGACACGAGAAAACTCACGTGTTCCTCCAGGGACTCCGAAGATTTTTTTTAGAATCGATGTCCGGGCAACAATTTGATGCTCCCCAGCATGGGGGGAGCTCGAAGAATTGGCGTCGGAGTGGGCCGCCACCAGAGGAGAAGGAGATGGTACCGCTACCTCCTTGTCTTTGGAGTCCATGAATCTAGTATCCTTGACAAAGCGATGGTCATCGGACGATGACAATGCTGTTTGACTACAAGAATACCCAGAACTACTTCAGAAGGACAAATTTTGGGAGGACATGATGAACTCGCAAGAATATAAACACATACCCGTCAAAATTTTCGAGGTCGAAGGAATACCCAGATGACTCCTTTGGCAACCTCAACTTCTTCCGCGAAGGAGGAGCCACGGCGCGCACATGCACGTCGGGAATTGGCTCCTCTGCTGCACTGGGAGGACCCTCTGGAGTCAACGGTGATGAGGCTTCTGAGCCCTTGCTTCGGGAGCGCTTGCGAGTCCCCTCAGACTCGGGGGCTTCGCGTTCTTCCTCCACGGGGACAGTGGAGCCCGACTCATCCTCCTCTTCCGCTTCACGCGGAATTATTCCCTCAGGCTAAGGAGGCAAGTTGGTGGCCACCTTCTAGTCCTGAAACTAGAACAAAGCATCAGTATAAAAGACACATAATAGGCAATCAAAAATCAAGAAAACTTCAAAGAGAAATCCACCTTAGGCGGAAGATTGCCTGCACAGAAGGGAGACACGACTGAGTCACCCGGGAGGTCCTCATTGGCGGTTTGCTTGGTCAGCAACCGAAACCTCCTATCAACCTCGCCAGAAGAAATGCCCTCTCGCGAGATGCGAGTAACATCCTTAGTGCCAGTCCAGCAGCACATGGTATGCACCCTAGCCTATAGTGGCTGCACTCGGTGATGCATCCAAGTGCGAATGAGATCAGCGCCGCCTATTTCCTTGCCTATGCAGCGTTCCAAGTCGCAGACGCGCTGGTACAGAATCTCTATTTCTTCGGCCTCGCCGGGCATCACTATGTTCTTCCACGACCTCCTGCTCTTGCAGACTACAACTGGGTCAAAGGGCGCGAGTCCATAGTGCTCTGATGGCCCAAAATATATCAAGCTCATTGGGGAACCCCAAGAGGAAGGTATGATGAGCACAGCAGCAAGTTTTCCCTCAGTTATGAAACCAAGGTTATCGAACCAGTAGGACCAAGGAAACACCTCCAAGGTGTTGTTGCCAACTTGGAATCCTACACAACACAACCACAGAACTTTGCCCCCAACTTATAGTGAGGTTGTCAATCTCACCGGTTTTGCTAAAAACAAAGGATTAAACGTATTGTGTGGAAGAAAGTAAAAGCTTGCTAAAAGTAAACAGAAAATAGTAAACAGTTGTAGATTGATGGTAAAAGAAAGGACCGGGGTCCATAGTTCACTAGTGGTGTGATGACCCACAAGTATAGGGGGTGTATCGCAGTATTTTCGATAAGTAAGAGTGTTGAACCCAACGAGGAGCAGAAGGTGCTGGCTAGTCGTATGGATCAGGAATTCTCTACAAATACTTAGCAAACGGATTTTTAGGGGTTTTTGATAAAGCAAGTAAACAAAGTACGAGTAAATAAAAGACAGTAGGAATGAATGCAGCAAGTGGCCCAATCCTTTATGCAGCAAAGGACAAGCCGGTTGTATTACTTAAGATGACCAAACGTTCTCGAGGACACATGGGAAGACTGTCAAGTGCTTTCGCTTCATATAGTTGATTGATCTTCTCTAGCTTGCTAAGTGTTGTGTGGATGAACCTGTGCTAATGTACCGCCCCATCCAAGACTAATACATACTTGTGATTATACCCCTTGCAAACATCCATAAGTACAAGAAAGTAATTAAGGTAGAACCTAACCACAGCTTTAAACTCTAAGACCCTTACGTCCCTTGTGCAATGGTTTCCTAACGGGGGTTCAGGTTTCACATCCTAGCAACCCCTACGATTAGTAGCCAAATACACAATGCATTCCCCTAGGCCCATATAGGTGAAGTGTCATGTAATCTACGTTCACATGACACCACTAGAAGAAGTACACCACAACTTAAATAACAATCTATTGAATCTCTCTCAACACAACTCCACTACTAACAACATGACTTCTCCCATGTCCTCAAGAACAAATGAACTACTCACAAGACATCATATGGATCATGATTAGAGATGGAATAATGATGTATAACAATCTGAACATTAACAATAATTCAATGGTTCACTCAATAGCATCAACTACAAAGAGTAATCAACACCGGGAAAGTTTCCCCTATGAACTAATGCAAGATTCAACTCAATTGTTACAGCAATATGGAGATGGTGATGAGGGTGCTGATGGTGATGATGGTGGTGATGATGATGATGATCCCGATGAAGTCCAGCTTGATGGTGGTGTTGATGGCGACGATCTCCCCTCTCCGGGAAGGAATTCCCCTGGCAGAAATCATTCTGCCGGAGAGATCTTTCTATCTCGGTGTTTTCCTCCCCGTAGAGGCGGCGGAATCTTTCTGTGGTTGCTCCCCCAGTCTTAGGGTTTTGGGAGGATGATATACGCCAGAGGGGAAAGGCTGTAGTGGGCCAGGGTGGCCACACCACCTCCTGGCGCGGCTTAGGGCTGCCCGCGCCAGGGGGTGGTGTGGGCCCCCTGTGGCCCATCTCCACTTCGTCTTCTGGCATCCTTAGTCTTTTGGAAAAATAGGATTTTCCGTATATTTTACCAGATTTTCTGATCTTCACGAATTTTTCCTCCAAACAGCACCTTTTCCATCAGAATCCTGACTGCAACGGTCCATGCTCCAAAAGTCATCAACCATGCAAAAACAGATGAAATAACATAAGTATCACCTCTCAATACAAATATATCAATGAATAATAGTGAATTAAGACATAGAATCTTGATGCAAAATGGACGTATCAACTCCCCCCAAGTTAGACTTCGCTTGTCCCCAAGCGAAACTGAGCTCAATAAACATGGCCTCAGGTTTATTGAGTGAAGAGTCAATAAAAGAATACGGACAAGAAGCATCACAATCATCAAATGCATAGATCATAATAGAATACAACTCACTATTATATAACTCAACTTGCAATGAGTAAAGGAAACACAATAAAGATACATAAAGTGAATCATAATTGGTAATGGCAAACTTAGCTCTTGGTCAAAGAATAGTTGATAATTTGCTGGAGTTCACAAATAGCTGGTTTTCAATGATAGCTTTCATAGTAAACATCAAGATAAGAGAAATGTGCAAAACAAGTAACATAATAAATATGATTGAATAAATCATCATATGAATGAATGAAACACAACAACTCAAAATACTTGTTGAGATAGAAGGGAGTAGGTTTACTGACTCAACTACAAGGTAAAAGAAAGGCCCTTCGCAGAGGGAAGCAGGGATTGCAAGTCTCATAAAGAGCTCCCAAAAATTATGATACTTACTAGCTTTCACCTCTCATTGCCCCTATCATAGGCATCTTTAGGTGATTAAGGTTAAAGTGATCAAATATGAGGATATGCATTGACAAGTTGTAAGTTGAGAATCTCATGTCCCTTGAATACGAGGGCCGCTCCTCATGCTACTCAAGTTTAGTCACCGGTAAGTTCTTGTCATCGTAAGCATATGTGTATCATAGAGAACCGCCAACGGGGTACCCCTTGCCCGATGATACGGAAGAATCCCCATATCAAAATGACAAGGCAAGCAGATAACAAGTATCTCAACAATCTTCTTATTTACCATGGGAATATGGTGCTTTTTTCTCTCTTTCCTCTTTTCATAATCTCTCTTTTTTCTCAATATCTATCTCTTTTTTTATAAGAAGAATGCTTCATAGATACTCGTTATGGTTACGCTGCAGGTTTCCACCATGTCAGCATGGATTAGACCAGCGGCCCAGGCGTTTCTCTAACACACATGCATAACTCCATGGACTTACAAGCTCCCCTTTCATTTCACACTGACGACATCCATAGACAAAAGAACATGATATCAACTTGGTAAAAAGTACCAGTGCAATGTTGAAAGCGTTCCCCATGACAGCATGGTTCTACTAATTCAAAACTTACAAAGCGCAAGCATATACGCAACATAGGCGAGCACAATGGTTCAAGTTTATTAAGTGCAAGAAAGTAAAGTGTGCCATCAAGTTCGTGAGAGCTTTAATCACTAAATTTCACATAACAAGTTTAATTTGGGAGGTAGATAAAACAAGAATTTACTTGGAATAGCAATAATGCTACTAGGTAGGTATGGTGGACACAAATGGCAAAGGTTTTGGTTTAAAGGAGGTGGATGCACGAGAAGAATACCCTCTCAGTACAGGTTTTTGGCTAGCAAGGATGGGTAGCAAGTACAAGAGTTGAAGGAAACAACCAAACATGCAAGTGATAAAGACAAACATGCAATCTTCCTTGGAAGCACAAAAGATCTTAACTAGAGAATACTAGACTTATGAGCAAATCAAGAAAGAAAGATGATGAAATTATTTTTCTCTAGAGTACTTCTATCTTTTTCATTCAACTCTCAAAAATAGTGTGCTACTAACCGAGCCAGGTTTACCAAAACCAACTAAATTAACTCAATGATCCCAAAGTGATACCAATACTAACAACAAGAACAATCATATAACCACGAATTGAAAACTAATATAAGTTATGCAAGAGAGTAAATGATAGAACTCCTCATTAATATTCCATAACGGAAACTCACACCAAGGGATACATATCTAACGAGAGAGGGGACACGTCCATAATGCAAACCATACTACATAATAACTCCTCTATTCATGATATGACTCTACTAATAAGGTAAAAAGATAGAAGATAGTGATGTGATACTGCGGCACTCCCCCAATCTTGGAACAAACCAAGGGGATGCCAAACCTGATGATGAATTACTCCTTCGATTGTGGTGGTATTATGCTCTTAGTTGATGTGAGGAAATCTTCCAGCATCTTACGAAGCCTATCATTCTCCCATTGATGCATGTCCACCTTCCTCTTCAAGTCTCGGTACTTATCGCAGAATTCTTTAGTGACTCGTAGGGCTTCCGTTGATGCAGGGCAAGTGACTGAAGGTACCAGCCCTTCTTTGGGTCTCGGAGGTCTTCCTCCATAGGTTCCTTCCCTTTATCCTTGGCAGACACCATTGTGCTTCTAATCCTTCAAAGAGTATGTCCTGGCAGAAACAGATCGAAACAAAAACACGACGAAAACACGATATACGAGCCTCGGAAGATCTGGGGGGTTATATATTACGAAGTTTCATAACAAGAGGAAGGTATTGGGTGAAAACGAGTCGGAGGCAGAGTCCGGGTTGGACTCACCACCTGGTGGCGCGGCCAGGGGTGGGCCCACGCCATAGGGTGGTGTGAGCCACCCTGGCTCCGGTTCCATCCCTTTTTCGCTTCGTAGCTTTCCTTATTGACTAAAAACTACAAAAATATAGTTGGATAGTATTTTCGTGGAACTTTTCTTACAAGAACTGTTACCTATTTGAAAACAGACTCTGCAGGTCTCTGAATTTGGTATCTAGTAGATTATTTCGGAGTCACCACTTGAATAACATCAATATCTTCATCTTCATACACTTATTACTTGAGTCATAAAAGCCTTCTCTTCCTTATTACACCATTGTCTCCACTTCCTGGAAATCTCTTTCACACAAAACTTCACACAGTTCTCATTAGCAACATTAGTATAAGTAAAGTGATAAAACCTTTTGAGCTCAATTTCAACTGAAAACCATCAAAACATAAGCTACTGTAGCAACTCCTTCCGAAAACCTAAAAAGAATTCAAAAAGGAAATCGAATAAAGAAGCAAATGCAAGAGTGGCAAAATCTGTCAAAACAGACCAGCAGGTAAAGATCAATTTTTTAGAAAATCTTCCGTTGCTCAAATCAAAAAGTGCAAAACTAATGAAAGTTAATTAACAACTTGGTACAGAAGCACAACAAATTACAGATCAATCCGACATACAGAGATCTCTCACAAATTTTTACGGTGAAGCACAAAAATCTGTTTCGGGACAGCAACTTCCCCAAATATTACTTCTCTCTCATTAGAGGTTGATCTTGACACAAAAACCAAACAAAACGGATAAGGAGCGGTTATTACCGTAGTAATAACTTCCAAGAATCAAAGAAACAAAAACAAACTGAAAGCAAAAACAAATTGGGTTGTCTTCCATAAAGCTCTTTCTTTAAAGCCATTAAGATGGGCATGATAATTTTGAAGGAGCTCTCATAGGGATATGAACTGAAGTGAAAGAGAGCATTAAGGAGCAAAAACACACACACATTTAAGTCTAACCCACTTCCTATGCAAGGGAATTTTGTAAACAAACAAGTTGTTGAAACCAAAGGCTACTTGCATAAGAAGGCAAAAGAAGTGCAACATAAAAACTTTCAGCATAAAACGGGGAAACTTGATATTATTGAGATGCATAAGAACACTTTTCCCTCTCTCATAGTAACCTTCAGTATCGTGCATAAACTTAACAATATAGCTATCACAAGGACCATCGTAGAAATGATCACTTATCCTAACAGAAAACACAGGAATACTAGCTCTCATAACACTACTATGTGAAACAATATTAGAGGTATCCTTACAAAGGATAGTGTGTCCCTCTTCTTCATACTTAGTGACAAAGTCTTTCACATTTGCTATTATAGGTTCATAAACCATTTGTTTATCAGGTTCAACAGCTTTATGTGTACTTTCATTAACCATACTAGCTATCATAGAATGTTCCTTTACCTTAACTAGAAAAGGCATTTTCTCAATATAAGGTTCAGGTAAAACATGATTAGTAGTATAAACTTCAGTATTTCTTGCAGGAACACTCTTAGCAATATCTTTATAAGGTTCATGATACTTATTCCACTTCTTTTTAGGCACTTCAATGTAGGAAGCAAAAGCCTTAAAATAAGAAGCAATAGCTTGAGAGTCTAGACCATAAGCATTTTTAATATTTTGAAAGTCATTAGTTCCCATAAAAGATTTAATGCATTCATAATCATAATTTATACCTGACTTTCTACCTTTGTCATTCTCCCAAGCTTCAAAATTATCTTGAATATGGTCCAGAAGATCCCATTTAGCTTCTTCTTCCATGCGAGTGAATGATCCAGCACAAGAAGCATCTAATAAATCCTTGTCATGTAGAGGGAGCCTTGCATAAAAGTTATTGATAATAATATTGTTGGGGAGCTCATGAATGGGAAATTTGAGCATTAATAACTTCAATCTCCCCCAAGCTTGAGTTGTACTCTCTCCATCAAGAGGCCAAAAGTTGTATATTTGATTCCGATCTTTATGAGTCTCACTAGGAGGATAAAACTTTGAATAAAAGAGAGGTATTATTTCCTCCCACTCAAGAACTTGACCATTCTTCAGCAGCTTATACCATTCCTCAACTCTTCCTTTCAGCGATAATGAAAATAACTTCTTCTTAACTTGATCTATAGTAATACCTGCACACTTGAACAACTCGCATAATTCGTGTATAAAGAGTAAATGATCACCGGGATGGACAGTTCCATCCCCAACATAGTAGTTATCCATAACATGATCAATAATTCTTGTAGGTATTTTGAAAACATCATTCTCAGCAGGTGGTGGCTTATCTACTACCTTAGCAGTGGTAGTAGCATTACCAAAGAAGAAACTCAGCGAATTATCCATACCGAAAATAAAGCAACTAGCATAAGTAAACAATACTCACAGTAGAAGTTTCCTTTACCAGTTCCACTCTATAATAGCGCTTCACTCCCCGGCAACGGCGCCAGAAAATAGTCTTGATGACCCACAAATATAGGGGGTGTATCGCAGTATTTTTGATAACTAAGAGTGTCAAACCCAACGAGGAGCAGAAGGTGCTAGCTAGTGGTATGGATCGGGAATTCTCTACAAATACTTAGCAAACAGATTTTTAGGGGTTTTTGATAAAGCAAGTAAACAAAGTATGAGTAAATAAAAGACAGTAGGAATGAATGCAGCAAGTGGCCCAATCCTTTATGCAGCAAAGGACAAGCCGGATGTATTACTTAAGATGACCAAACGTTCTCGAGGACACATGGGAAGACTGTCAAGTGCTTTCGCTTCATATAGTTGATTAATCTTCTCTAGCTTGCTAAGTGTTGTGTGGGTGAACCTGTGCTAATGTACCGCCCCATCCAAGACTAATACATACTTGTGATTATACCCCTTGCAAACATCCGTAAGTACAAGAAAGTAATTAAGGTAGAACCTAACCACAGCTTTAAACTCTAAGACCCTTACGTCCCTTGTGCAATGGTTTCCTAACGGGGGTTCAGGTTTCTGTCACTCTGGCAACCCCTACGATAGTAGCCAAATACACAATGCATTCCCCAAGGTCCATAGGTCAAGTGTCATGTAGTCGACGTTCACATGACACCACTAGAAGAAGTACACCACAACTTATAACAATCTATTGAATCTCTCTCAACACAACTCCACTACTAACAACATGACTTCTCCCATGTCCTCAAGAACAAACGAACTACTCAAAAGACATCATATGGATCATGATCAGAGATGGAATAATGATGTATAACAATCTAAACATAAACAATAATTCAATGGTTCACTCAATAGCATCAACTACAAAGAGTAATCAACACCAGGAAAGTTTCCCCTATGAACTAATGCAAGATTCAACTCAATTGTTATAGCAATATGGAGATGGTGATGAGGGTGCTGATGGTGATGATGGTGGTGATGATGATGATGATCCCGATGAAGTCCATGTTGATGGTGGTGTTGATGGCGACGATCTCCCCTCTCTAGGAAGGAATTCCCTCGGTAGAAATCTGCCTGCCGGAGAGATCTTTCTCTCTCGGTGTTTTCCGCCCCGCAGAGGCGGCGGAATCTTTCTGTGGTCACTCCCCCAGTCTTAGGGTTTCGGTAGGATGATATACGCCAGAGGGGAGAGGCTGGAGTGGTCCAGGATGGCCACACCACCTCCTGGCACGGCCTAGGGCTGCCCGCGCCAGGGGGTGGAGTGGGCCCCCTGTGGCCCATCTCCACTCCGTCTTCTGGCATCGTTAGTCTTCTGAAAAAATAGGATTTTCCGTATATTTTCCCGAATTTTCTGATCTTCGCGAATTTTTCCTCCAAACAACACCTTTTCCATCAGAATCCTGACTGCAGCGGTCCATGCTCCAAAAGTCATCAACCATGCAAAAACAGATGAAATAACATAAGTATCACCTCTCAATACGAAATATGTCAATGAATAATAGTGAATTAAGACATAGAATAGTGATGCAAAATGGACGTATCATGGTGGTTCTCCTTAAGATAGATAACATGCTGGGTGAACAAATTACAGCGGGGCAATTAACAAACATCGAGAAAGCAATACATGCATATACTAATCATCATGACTCCTATGCAACTTGATTGGGCATTACAACGTTATACATAGACCGCCATCCAACTACATCTATGACTAATAATCCACCTTCAGGTTATCATCCGAACCCCCTCCAGTATTAAGATGCAAGCAACAGATATTTGCATTATGCATTGCGTGTAAAGTAAACAATACGATTGTTCTATGAACAAAGGATTGTTGTTTTCTCCCTAGTAGCAACAACACATCTAGTACCTTACAGATTTATGTCACTTCCCTAGATTACTTGAGGCATGAACCCACTATCGAGCATAAATACTCCCTCTTGGAGTTGCTAGCATCTACTTGGCCAAGATATCTACTAACAACGGAGAGCATGCAAGATCATAAATAACAAATACATGATAGAATCAATAATCAATCTGAAATAGCATCAAAATATCCATCGGATCCCCGCAAACACAACATGTAGGATTACAAATAGATGATCCTGATCATGAACAGAACTCAAAAGATCTAAACATGGTAGCACAAAGGAGAAGAACCAATGATCTAGCTACTGCATGGACCCGTAGTCCAAGGATGAACTACTCACGCATCACACAGGAGGCTTGCATGGTGATGAAGAAGGCCTCCAGGGTGAATTCTCCCCTCTGGCAGGGTGCCAGGAAGAGCTTTAGATCCCTCCCGATCTAGGGATCGAGATGACGGCGGCTATAGACTCTTTTGTGGAATTTTGATCAGGTCCTTAGGGTTTATGTATCGGAGGCATCTTATAGGCGCAAGGGGATGCCGAGGGGGTGCCCTAGGCAGCCACACCACCCCCTGGCGCGGGCCAGGCCTGGCCGTCTTGGCCAGTGGTGTGGCGCCCTCAGCCCTCCGCCTCGTACAGCTGCCCGTGTCCCCCTTGGTGAAAAACTGACTTAGGTTTTTGTCCCATCCAATTCCAAGAATATTCATTTTCTGACTTTCCTGGAACCAAAAAGAGCAAAAAACAGGCAGCTGGCACTGTGGTATCTTGTTAATAGGTTAGTCCAAGAAAGTGTATAAAAAGTACTCCAAAGTGTGGACAAAACATAAGAAAGTAGATAAAAACCAAGCATGGAACATCAAAAATTATGGATACATTAGCAACGTATCAACATCCCCAAGCTTAACTCCTGCTCGTCCTTGAGTAGGTAAGTGACAAAAAGAAAGAATAATTTTTGAGGTGACATGCACCATCATAAACTTTATCAAAGTATTTGTAGAACATTGATAGCTGGGATCATAGTACTTCAACATATCATGAAAGGTTGCAACTATGTTCTAGCAATAAGACATAGCAACTATGTTGCAACATGAAAAGGCACAAACAAAAGATTCATGAATAACAATGCTTTGCAAGACGTTTGTTTGTTTCACATAAAGAAAACATAGCATAGTGGCATCCAGCTTATCCCTCATAGAGTAGCAAACATAAATGCATAGTACACCTTCAAAGTTCATGAGGGTGACTAGATACAAATAGTTTAAGAACAAGCAATATCGAAGTTATGCATCAATCAACAAGTCTTAGGTAAATGCACATAGAACTAAGAATGGCCACTATGCTCTCAAAATAGGTGCATAAAGATAGAAGGTGGAGACTCAACATAAAAGAAAAAGAAAGGCCTTCATGGAAGGAAGTAGGGATTCAAGTTTCATAAAGAGCTTCCAAAAATTATGGTACTTATTAGCTTTCAGCTCTCATTGCCCCTATCATAAGCATCTTTGGGTGATTAAGGTTAAAGTGACACAACTAAGAGGATATGCTTGACAAGTTATAAGTTGAAATGTCATGCCCCTTACTTACGAGTATCGAACCTCATGCTACTCAACTTCAGTCACAAGTAAGCTCTTGTAATTGTAAGTACATATGTATCATAGAGAACCGCCAACGGGGTACCCCTTGCACATGATACAGGAGCTATCCCATAATCAAAATGACAAGGCAAGCCGACAATGAGCATCTCAGCGATCTTTTTATTTGCTATTTGTATAGGTTTTTATTGAGGATGCTTCATAGAGTGCTCATTATGGTTATGCTGCAAGTTTCCACCGTGATTAGGCATGGCTTAAGTTAGCGGCCCAGGTGTTTCTCTAACACACATACAAACTTCATGATCTTACAAGTTCCCCTTTTATTTCACACCACCGAGATCCATAAGCAAAAGAAGCATGATATCAACGGAATAATAACTACAATGTTGAAAGCGTTCCCCATGATACATGGTTCTGCTAACTTCAACTTATAAAGCGCAAGCATATACGCAACAAAGATGGATGCAATGATTCAAGATTATTAAATGCAAAAAAGTAAAGTGTGCCATCAAGTTCGTGAAAGCTTTAAACACTAGTTTTCACATAACAAGTTTAATTCGGAAGGTAGATAAACACATGAATATACTTGGAATAGCAAATGCTAATAGGTAGGTATGGTGGACTCTTTGGAACAACTTGGTTTTATTTGGAGTTGGATGCATGAGTGGAACTCATACTTGGTTATGGAGGCTAGCAAAAGACTGGGAGCGACCAACTAAGAGAGCAATAATGGCCATAATCATCCAAAGCAACAAAACATCATTAATTAAAGCATAAAGTGATATTACAAGTCGAAAACTAAAGGATCATAAAGGCTATGGTGACTTGGGATAGTCATAACATGGTGTGAGCATGTGCCAAGTCAACCCAAATAAAGCATCAAAGGAGAATACCACAATACTATGCTTTAATATGCTAAAACAACGCATGATTCTTCAAAGGCACATTAAGAAATCTCAATTGTTTATAACATGTCATTCTACAGTAAAGATCACTAAGCATAAAGACAAAACAATATCAAGCATGGCATGACAAAGCATAGGCTATAGTCAAAAACAAACTCCTTTTACCACTTAAGCATGAACTTTTCCTACTCTTTTCCAATCCAAACCAAATTATTTGAAAACTAATGCATGAAAGAGGGGGTCCAACCAATTTATTCAGCAAACTAAGCAAACCAAGCAAACGAAAACCAAAAACAAAAGCGAAGATGCTCCAAGAAGAACACAACTATGCATGAAACAATAAAAATGAAGTGTTTGGAAGAATCCTAGAATTTTTATTGATGAAGAAGGGGATGCCTTGGGCATCCCCGAGCTTTGACACTTGTACCTCTTGAATATTTCTTGGGGTGACACCGGGTGGCATCCCCAAGCTTGAGCTTTAGTCCATTATTCATCTCATTACATCATTCCCTCCATACACCTGAATTTTTTTCTTCATACAAAACTTCACACAATCTTTATTAGCAACATTAGTGCACTTAAGATAATAAGTCTTTGGGTTCAGTTTCAACACCAATAAAACTTCCATTAAAACACAAACTACTGAAGCACTTCAATTGAAAAGCTCAATTCCCCAAAGAGAACTCAAAAAGTAACCAACAAGAAGCAAATGCAAATAATGGCAGAAATCTGTCAAAACAGACTAGCAGGTAAAAACCAATTTTTTCGAAGACCTTCTGTTGCTCAAATAAAAAAGTGTTGAACTAAAGAAAGTTAGATAACAACCTGGGGCAGAATCACAAAAATTCACGCCTCAAAAAGACGATATTTTACATGAATTTTTACGGTGAAGCACAAAAATCTGTTTCAGGACAGCAACTTTGCCAAGCATTACTTTTCTCTCATTAGAGGTTACTCTTGGCACAAAAAGCAAATAAAAAGGATAAAGAGCGGTTATTACTAGTAATAACCTCCAAGACTCATCTAAAACTTTTGGGTTATCTCCTAATAAGTACTTTTCTTTAACGCCTTTAAGTTAGGCATAAGAAGTAAGAAAATAATCAAGTGTTCTCAAATGAAGAAGCATTAAGATTAATACCAGAAATATCTTCAACAAGGCATGGTATCTCATCCAAATAAGTTCTAGATGATCCTCTCTCAATGCTTTTGGGTTTACTACTTTCATCAAACGGGTTTTCAGGAACAATCCAATGAAGATTCTTTTATATGGCTTCATGCATTGCTACAAGTTTGAAAGGTATTGGTATCTTAATTTCCTCCCCATCACGTTCGGTTTTGTTCATATTTTCTCGTGTACCAATAACATCTACACATGAGCCTAGCATATTAAAACGTTCAAAGACTTTTCTAGCTTCCTTGGCAACATCATAGAATTCCTTAAGCAAAGTTTCTAGAATAAAATCTCTCTTTTCAGGGTCCCCAATTTCTTTAAGTTTAAGAATCATTACTTGCATTAAGGGGTTAAGGTTAACAAACCTAGCTTCCAACATGTGAACCAAAGAAGCTGCAGCAATTTCATAATTTGGAGCAAGTTCTGCAAGGGATCTATCCTCAATATCCTCATGTTTACTAACATGATTAAAGAATTCTTCAATATTATCTTTTCCAATTATAGAGCCACTACCTATTGAAAGGTCTTTCAGAGTGAATTTAGGGATCAACATGGTGAGCTAAGGAAGAGGTAACAACTATAGAAAGACTTACTTTTTTGTGTTTTTAATAAAGAAAGCAAACTTGTAAAACTAATTTTTTTTGTGTTTTCGATAAAGAAACAAGCAAACAGAGCAAAAATAAACTAAGCAAAACAAATAAAACAAAGTAAAGAGATTGGTTATGAGAGACTCCCCTTGTGAAGATGTCCTTGACTCCCTGGCAACGGTGCTAGAAAAATAGCTTGATGGCCCAAAATATATTGAGCTTGTTGGGGAACCCCAAGAGGAAGGTATGATGAGCACAGCAGCAAGTTTTCCCTCAGTTATGAAACCAAGGTTATCGAACCAGTAGGAGCAAGGAAACACCTCCAAGGAGTTGTTGCCAACTTGGAATCCTGCACAACACAACCATATAACTTTGCCCCAACTTACAGTGAGGTTGTCAATCTCACCCGTTTTGCTGGAAACAAAGGATTAAACGTATTGTGTGGAAGAAAGTAAAAGCTTGCAGAAAGTAAACAGAAAACAGTAAACAGTTGTAGATTGATGGTAAAATAAAGGACCGGGGTCCATAGTTCACTAGTGGTGGTTCTCCTTAAGATAGATGACATGTTGGGTGAACAAATTATAGCGGGGTAATTGACAAACATCGAGAAAGCATACATGCATATACTAATCATCTTGAATCCTATGAGATTTGATTGGGCATTACAACATTATACATAGACCGTAATCCAACTACATCTATGACTAATAATCCACCTTCAGGTTATCATCTGAACCCCCTCCAGTATTAAGTTGCAAGCAATAGATAATTGCATTACGCATTGTGTGTAAAGTAAACAATACGATTGTTCTATGAACAAAGGATTGTTGTTTTCTCCCTAGTAGCAACATAACATCTAGTACCTTAGAGATTTCTATCACTTCCCCAGATTACTAGAGGCATGAACCCACTATCAAGCATAAATACTCCCTATTGGAGTTGCTAGCATCTACTCGGCCAAGATATCTACTAATAACGGAGAGCATGCAATATCACAAATAACAAAGACATGATAGAATTAATAATCAATCTGAAATAGCATCTCAATATCCATCGGATCCCTGCAAACACAACATGTAGGATTACAAAATAGATGATCTTGATCATGAACGGAGCTCACGAGATCTAAACATGGTAGCACAAATGAGAAGAACCAACCATCTAGCTACTACATGGACTCGTAGTCCAAGGATGAACTACTCACGCATCACACCGGAGGCTTGCATGGTGATGAAGAAGGCCTCCAGGGTGAATTCTCCCCTTCGGCAGGGTGCCGGGAAGAACTTCAGATCCCTCCCAATCTAGGGATGGAGATGACGGCGGCTACAGACTCTTTCGTGGAATTTTGATCGGGTCCTTAGGGTTTTGTATCAGAGGCATCTTATAGGCGAAAGGGGAGGCCGAGGGGGTGCCCTAGGCGGCCACACCATGCCCTGGCGCGGGACAGGCCTGGCCGCGTGGCTAGGTGGTGTGGCGGCCCTCAGGACCCTCTCCGTCTCGTATTCTGGCTCTGTGTCCCCCTCGGTGAAAAAATGACTTTGGCTTTTGTCCCGTCCAATTCCGAGAATATTCATTTTCTGACTTTCCTAGAACCAAAAACAGCAGAAAACGGGCAGATGGCACTGTGGCATCTTGTTAATAGGTTAGTCCAAGAAAGTGTATAAAAGGTACTCCAAAGTGTGGACAAAACATAAGAAAGTAGATAAAAACGAAGCATGGAACATCAAAAATTATGGATACGTTAGCAACGTATCATGCTCTCCGTCCACTTTTTGGTCACGAATGTAGAACCACTTCTCCCTCCACTCTTGGACGGATGCATTGAAGTTGATGGCGAAGTAGGTGATGTTGGAGTCGACATGGATACCACAACCTCCTATGTCGTAGACTACAGATCCAGAGCCCGATTGGCATTTGAGTTTGAAGAGTTTTTTTAAAGAGGCCAAAGTGTGGCTCGATTCCGACCCAGCACTCGCAGAGAGTAATGAAACAAGAGATGTGGAGGATGGAGTTAGGGGTCAGCTGGTGCAGCTAGAGCCCATAGAAACAAAGCAACCCCCTCACAAACTTGTGAAGGGAGAGGGACAGACCGTGAATGATGAAAGCAAGGAACATCACACGAAACCTGGCAGGAGGACTAGGAATTACCTCGTCGCCGGGGATGCGGCAGTCATCTTCCACGGCGGGGAGCGTCCCGTCCTGACCCTGTGTGAAGATCTCTGAAGGCTTGATGGAGGATGCATGCCACGACCCATTCGTGACGCGGGTTCCTGGGCCCTTCTTCTTCCTAGCTCTAGCGGCAGTGCTGGTGCCCACGGTGGCGACGCCCTTCTTCTTGGCCGCAGCAGTGGCCGCCAGAGATCCAGCAGCAGAGCTTCCCTTCTTCTTCCCCATCTGGCGCTTACGGTGGGAGCACAGGAAGTAACTCGAGAAAGTGCGAAGTTGGTCTAGCACCGCAAGGAGGATGAGAGCAAGGGAACAGCAGGAGCAGCAATGGAGGAAGTGCGCGAGCGAGAAGAAGATGTGGGGAAATTACCGCAGAGAAGATCCATATTTAACCTCGCCGAAGATGCCATCCAACGGCCAAGAAGACACCAGACAGACGCGTGGCACAAATCAATATTGGCGCGTGGCAATGAAAACCACGAACCATCGCGCGACTCCCCCCATTACGCGCGAGAATCAAGGAGACACAATTAAAAGCAAAGATTACGCACGCCCGGCCAAATCCAAGTCAGAAATGGGACCCACCTCTTCGTCACGTCATGTCAAAACCGCTCACGCAGGCAACTGAGATCACCTCATTGTCAGCACTGACGTCATTAACTCCAACAGGAGCACTTTGTGACTACTCTAGTCCTTAATCGACTCTTCGACTCAACCAAGCACTCGGGGGCTACTCCTAACAGGAGCGCTGGCCGCGCAACCGAGAAACTTTGTAAGAAATCCAAGCATTATGAGAACATATTTTCTCGCAAAAACCCTTCATTCGAATCAATGATTCGATTGTGGACTCTGGGTTACTCCCATAGGGAGCGTTAAAAGCACATTCGACTGAAATAAGCAAAAGATGACAGCAGTCGCAAAATACTTATAGTCCCCAGTCGAGTCTACGACTCGAATAGGCACTCGGGGGGCTACTCCCATAAGGAGCGCTAGTCGCGCACCCTATGATTTTTCTCACACATAACTGTGTGTTGACAACGTCCACACTCGAAAGCCTCAGCGACTCCACCTCATTTTGCCTGCAAAGAGACTGCATCTCCTGGGACACCCGAATCATCTCTGTGATGACAAAATTCGGATGACATGTCTATGACATGAAGATAAGACTTGAATAAGGCCTGGCAAGGCACCTACTACGCTCTACCAGATATAATCCATGATTGCAGGCACGATGAAATAAGCCTTGACGAACGCGTCGAGTGCTCACACTTGTACACTGGGATTCGACTCTATAAGACCTCCGCGGCTGATGGCCCAAAATATATCGAGCTCGTTGGGGAACCCCAAGAGGAAGGTATGATGAGCACAGCAGCAAGTTTTCCCTTTGTACAAAACCAAGGTTATCAATCCAGTAGGAGCAAGGAAACACCCCAAAGGTGTAGCTAGCTGAGCGCTAAGGTGGCGCACTATCGGTGCCAAGAAGAACGTGGAGACCTGCACAACACAACCACAGAACTCTGTCCCCAACTTGTGATGAGGTTGTCAATCTCACCGGTTTTGCTGAAAACAAAGGATTAAACGTATTGAATGGAAGGAAGTAATAGTCTGCAGAAAGTAAACACAAAGCAGTAAACAGTTTATAGATTGTATGTAAAAGAAAAGGACCAGGATCCATAGTTCACTAGAGGTGGCTCTCCTTAAGATAGATAACATGCTGGGTTAACAAATTACAGCGGGGCAATTAACAAACATTGAGAAAGCAATACATGCATATACTAATCATCATGACTCCTTTGGAACTTGATTGGGCATTACAACATTATACATAGACCGCCATCCAACTGCATATATGACTAATAATTCACCTTCAGGTTATCATACGAACCCCCTCCAGTATTAAGTTGCATGCAACAGATTATTGCTTTACGAATTGCGTGCAAAGTAAACAATACGATTGTTCTATGAACAAAGGATTATTGTTTTCTTCCTAGTAGCAACAGCACATCTAGTACCTTAGACATTTCTGTCACTTCCCCAGATTACCAGAGGCATGAACCCACTATCGAGCATAAATACTAACACTTGGAGTTGCTAGCATCTACTTGGCCAAGATAGCTACTAACAACGGAAAGCATGCAAGATCACAAATAACAAAGACATGATAGAATCAATAATCAATCTGAAATAGCATCTCAATATCCATCGGATCCCCGCAAACACAACATGCAGAATTACAAATAGATGATCTTAATCATGAACGGAGCTCACAAGCTCTAAACATGAAAGCACAAAGGAGGAGACCAGCCATCTAGCTACTACATGGATTCGTAGTCCAAGGATGAACTACTCATGCATCACACCAGAGGCTTGCAGGGTGCCGGGAAGAGCTTCAGATCCCTCCCAATCTAGGGATGGAGATGACGGCGGCTATAGGCTCTTTCGTGGATTTTTATCGGGTACTTAGGGTTTTCGTCCCGAGGGCATCTTATAGGCGGAAGGAGAGGCCGAGGGGGTGCTAGGGTCGGCCAGACCACCCCCTGGTGTGGGCCAGGCCTAGCCGCGCGGCCAGGTGGTGTGGCCGGCCCCCAACCCTTCTCTGTCTCGTATTCTGGCATCTGATGACTTCCAGAAAATAGGCACTTTGGCTTTTGTCCCGTCCAATTCCGAGAATATTCATTTTCTGACTTTCCTGGAACCAAAAACAGCAGAAAACAGGCAGCTGGCACTGTGGCTCTTGCTAATAGGTTAGTCAAAGAAATCATATGAAAAGTACTCCAAAGTGTGGACAAAACACAAGTAAGTGGATAAAACCAAGCATGGGACATTAAAAATTATAGATACATTTGCAATGTATCCACATCCCCAAGCTTAACTCCTACTCGTCCTTGAGTAGGTAAGTGATAAAAAGAAAGAATAATTTTTGAGGTGACATGCACCATCAAAGACTTGATCAAAGTATTTGTAAAACATTCAAAGCTAGGATCATAGAACTTCAATCATAACATGAAAGACAAGGTTCTAGCAATAAGACAAAGAAACTATGATGCAACATGAATAGGCACAAACAAAAGATTCATGAATAACAATGCTTTGCAAGACGTTTGTTTGTTTCACATAAAGAAAACATAGCATAATTGTATTCAGCTTGTCCCTCATAGAGTAGCAAATATAAATGCATAGGACACCTTCAAAGTTCATAAGAGTGACTAGATAAAAATAGTTTAAAACAAGCAATATCAAGTTATGCATCAATCAACTAGTCTTGGGACAACGCACATAGAACTAAGAATGGCCACTATGCTCTCAAAGTAGGTGCATAAAGGTAGAAGGTGGAGACTCAATATAATGGTGGAAGAAAGGCCTTCATAGAAGGAAGTAGGGATTCAAGTCTCATAAAGAGCTTCCAAAAATTATGGTACTTATAGCTTCCAGCTCTCATTGCCCCTATCATAAGCATCTTGAAGGTGATTAAGGTTAAAGTGACACAACTAAGAGGATATGCTTGACAAGTTATAAACCGAAATGTCATGCCCCTTACTTACGAAGACCGAACCTCATGCTACTCAACTTTAGTCACAACTAAGCTCTTGTCATTGTAAGTACATATGTATCCAAAAGAACCGCCAAGGGGGTACCCCTTGCACATGATATAGGAGCTATCCCATAATCAAAATGACAAGGCAAGCAGACAATGAGCATCTCAGCGATCTTTTTATTTGCTATTTGCATAGGTTTTTATTGAGGATGCTTCATAGAGTGCTCATTATGGTGTGCTGCAAGTTTCCACCATGATTAGGAATGGCTTAGGCTAGCGGCCCAGGCGTTTCTCTAACACAGATACAAACTCCATGATCTTACAAGTTCCACTTTTATTTCACACCGCCGGGATCCATAAGCAAAAGAACATGATATCAACGGGGTACAAAGTACAAGTGCAATGTTGAAAGCGTTCCCCATGATACATGGTTCTGCTAATTTCAACTTATAAGCGCAAGCATATAGAAGGACCCAATGTTTCAAGTTTATTAGATGCAAAAAACTAAAGTGTGCCATCAAGTTTGTGAGAGCTTTAATCACTAGTTTTCTCATAACAAGTTTAATTTGGAAGGTAAAAAACATGAATATACTTGGAATAGCATAAGCTAGTAGGTAGGTATGGTGTACTCTTTGGAATAACTTGGTTTAGGGAGTTGGATGCATGAGTGGAACTCATACTTGGTTGTGGAGGCTAGCAAAAGACTGGGAGCGACAAACTGAGAGAGCAATAATGGCCATAATCATGCAGAGCAACAAAACATCATTGATCAAAGCATAAAGTGATACCACAAGTTGAAAACTAAAGGATCATAAAGGCTATGGTGACTTGAGATAGTCATAACATGGTGTGAGCATGTGCCAAGTCAACCCAAATAAAGCATCAAAGGAGAATACCACTATACTATGCTTTAATATGCTAAAACAACGCATGATTCATCCAAGGCACATTAAGCAATCTCAATTGTTTATAACAAGTCATGCTTCAGCAAAAGAATACTAAGCATAAAGCCAAAACAATATCAAGCATGACATGACAAAGCATAGGCCACAGTCAAAAACAAGCTCACTTTACCACATAAGTATGAACTTTCCTACTCTTTTCCAAACCAAACCAAAATATTTGCAAACGAATGTATGAAAGAGGGGGTCCAACCAATTTATTCAGAAAACTAAGCAAACCAACCAAACGAAAAACCAAAACGAAAACGAAAAAGAAGACGCTCCAAGAACAACACAACTGTGCATGAAACAATAAAAATGAAGCGTTTAGAAGAAACCTGGGATTTTTATTGATGAAGAAGGGGATGCCTTGGGCATCCCCAAGCTTTGATGCTTGTACTTCTTGGATATTTTTTGGGGTGACACGCGTGGAATCCCCAAGCTTGAGCTTTAGTCCATCCTTCATCTCATTACTCATTCCTTCCATACACCTGAAATTTTTCCTTCATACAAAACTTCACACAATCTTTATTAGCAACATTAGTGCACTCAAGATAATAAGTCTTAAGGTTCAGTCCTAACACCAATAAACTTCCATTAGAACACTAGATACTGTAGCACTTCCCTCAAAAAGCTCAATTCCCCAAAAGAACTCAAAAAGGAACCAACAAGAAGCAAATGCAAAAAATGGCAGAAATCTGTTAAAACAGACCAGCAGGTAAAGACGAATTTTTTCGAAGACCTTCTGTTGCTCAAATCAAAAAGTGTTGAACTAACGAAAGTTAGATAACAACCTGGGGCAGAATCAAAAAAATTCACGCCTCAAAAAGACGTTAATAGATTTGACATGAATTTTTACGGTGAAGTACAGAAATCTGTTTTGGGACAGCAACTTTCCCAATCATTACTTCTCTCTCATTAGAGGTTACTCTTGGCACAAAAAGCAAATAAAAAGGATAAGAAGCAGTTATTAATGAAGTAATAACTTCCAAGACTCATCTAAAACTTTTGGGTTATCTCCCAATAAGTACTTTTCTTTAACGCCTTTAAGTTAGGCATAAGAAGCAAGAAAGAATCAAGTGTTCTCAAATGAAGAAGCATTAAGACCAAATTTCTTGCCCTTACCTCTCTTACTTTTATTCTTAACCTTGGGGAAAATATGATTGTTTGGTGGAGAAGAAAGGTGCATGGTCCCCTTTCCCACATCTATTATTGCTCCAAGGAGTTCTAATAGGGACCTTCCAAGTGTAATTTGTCCTTTTCCTACACATTCAATAACAAGATAATCAGTAGAAATCAGTTTCCCAAGTATCTTTGTAAACACTCCTTCGGCTATGCCAATGGGTAATATGGTAGCATTATTAGCAAGAGATATTTCTTTTCCTCCTTCAGTAAGCCCCCAAAGATTCAAAGATTCATAAATATCTTTGGGCATAAGACAAAATTCAGACATGATATCACAGTGGGCTTGGAAAGTTTCAGTGTTTATCTCGATATTTACTGTAGGGAGCCACTTTGATGGTTCAGAATTTATTGGAACATAATTATGATGCTCCCTAAGCGTATTATAACAATCTTTTAAGCTAGTAGTGCTAGTCTCAAGAGTGTTCAATCTAGCAAATATTCTTGCGAAAGAAATATCAGTTTGGCTAGGCAAGTTGTAAGTAAGGATCAATTTCTTTATAGCATTAATAGCATCATCCTCATTACATTGGAGGAAATCTCCTACCACAATATCATCTAAAGCATATCTATAGCAAAGAGAAATTCCAAGGTAAAAACTTCTAAGGAACAGGCTTTGAGTCAATTTAGGCTCAGTTTTTTCATGTAGATCAGAGATTCTAGACCAAGCTTCCTTGAAACTCTCTTCAATTCCTTGTTTAAAAGTGAAAATCATTTCCTCGGGTGACATAGTGACTGGAGCAAGTCTAGACATAGTGGCAAGTTAAGATAAGAACTAAAAAAAATTTATGTTTTTGAATAAGAAAGCAAACTTGTAAAACTAATGTTTTTTGTGTTTTTGATAAAGAAACAAGCAAACAAAGCAAAACGGAAACTAAGAAAAACAAAAATAACAAAGTAAAGAGATTGGTTATGAGGGACTCCCCTTGTGAAGATGTCCTTGACTCCCCGGCAATGGCGCCAGAAAATATGCTTGATGGCCCAAAATATATCGAGCTCGTTGGGGAACCCCAAGAGGAAGGTATGATGAGCACAACAGCAAGTTTTCCCTTAGTACGAAACCAAGGTTATCAATCTAGTAGGAGCAAGGAAACACCCCAAAGGTGTAGCTAGCTGAACATTGGCAGGGCGCACTACCTGTGCCAGCAGCAACGTGGAGACCTGCACAACACAACCACAGAACTCTGTCCCCAACTTGCGATGAGGTTATCAATCTCACCGACTTTGCTGAAAACAAAGGATTAAACGTATCGAATGGAAGGAAGTAATAGTTTGCAGAAAGTAAACACAAAGCAGTAAACAGTTTATAAATTGTATGTAAAAGAAAAGGACCGAGATCCATAGTTCACCAGAGGTGGCTCTCCTTAAGATAGATAACATGCTGGGTGAACAAATTACAACGGGGCAATTGACAAACATCGAGAAAGCAATACATGCATATACTAATCATCTTGACTCCTTTAGAACTTGATTAGGCATTACAACATTATACATAGACCGCCATCCAACTGCATCTATGACTAATAATCCACCTTCAGGTTATCATCTGAACCCCCTCCAGTATTAAGTTGCAAGCAACAGATTATTGCTCTACGAATTGCGTGTAAAGTATACAATACGATTGTTCTATGAACAAAGGATTGTTGTTTTCTCCCTAGTAGCAGCAGCACATCTAGTACCTTAGAGATTTCTGTCACTTCCCCAGATTACCAGAGGCATGAACCCACTATCGAGCATAAATACTAACTCTTGGAGTTGCTAGCATCTACTTGGCCAAGATAGCTACTAACAACAGAAAGCATGCAAGATCACAAATAACAAAGACATGATAGAATTAATAATCAATCTGAAATAGCATCTCAATATCCATCGGATCCCCGCAAACACAACATGCAGAATTACAAATAGATGATCTTGATCATGAACGGAGCTCACAAGATCTAAACATGAAAGCACAAAGGAGGAGAACCAGCCATCTAGCTACTACATGGATCTGTAGTCCAAGGATGAACTACTCACGCATCACACTGGAGGCTTGCATGGTGATGAAGAAGGCCTCCAGGGTGAATTACCCTCTCCAGCAGGGTGCCGGGAAGAGCTTCATATCCCTCCCGATCTAGGGATGGAGATGACGGTGGCTACAGACTCTTTCGTGGATTTTTGATCGGGTACTTAGGGTTTTCGTCCCGAGGGCATCTTATAGGAGGAAGGAGAGGTCGAGGGGGTGCTGGGGTTGGCCAGACCACCCTCTGGCGCGGGCCAGGCCTGGCAGCGTGGCCAGGTGGTGTGGTCGGCCCCCAGCCCTTCTCCGTCTCATATTCTGGCATCTGATGACTTCCAGAAAAATAGGCACTTTGGCTTTTGTCCCGTCCAATTCCGAGAATATTCATTTTCTGACTTTCCTGGAACCAAAAACAGCAGAAAACAGGCAGCTGGCACTATGGCTCTTGTTAATAGGTTAGTCCAAGAAATCATATGAAAAGTACTCCAAAGTGTGGACAAAACAAAAGTAAGTGGATAAAACCAAGCATGGAACATCAAAAATTATAGATACATTTGCAATGTATTAGCAGCCTGAGTCGAATTACGCCAGCACTTTTCCGAATTCGAGTCTAGGGACTCGAGTTTGAGTAGATTGCATTGTTTTTCCCTAAGGCAGTTAACTGATCCCGATACATCGGATAAATCAGACACGTATATCAATAATCCCTATGATACCAATCAGAGCACTCGAAAACATGCTCGGCTGTGCACTCAAAAGACTTCATAAGTCTCCACTCGAATATGTTATTCAATCGGACACTCGGGGGATACTGACATGGGCATACCTTATAGGTACTCGAGTTTGGCATATACGGTCTAGTCTAGCAGAAGCCCACAATGTTACCAGGGCCCAATCAAGGATTCAGGTGACCTAAGGAGACTCCGACTGCTTGCGGCACACGGCGAGCTCAAGATAGAAAGTTTAAAGGGAAAACCCTAACTTGTAACCGACTCGACATGCTATCCCGAGACCTAGCCTATCTATATAAAGGCTACGGGGGCGGCAAGGAGGACAAACACAACCCTAGTTTCCACACCATCGCCAGATTGCATCTGCGCACCCCCTGTAACTTTTGACTCCCTCGATAATTCCAAGAGCAGACAAACAGGAGTGGGGTCCTCTACGAGGCCTAAACTAGGGTAAACCTTGCGTCCCTATGTGCTTGTTTGCTAGCCGATTGATGCCTCCAACGCTCCCCTCTTCTCCAAAACCCAAGTCCATAACAATGGGCATTGATGATTTTAACCCTCGTCACTACGGAAGAATGGGTATCGAAAATCATTTTGAATTCACCCATGGTATCAAAGGCATTGCCATTTTCGAACTGCTTCGAAGTTCTGTCTCTAGCCCATATAGTATGTCGCAATGAACTAAGTTGTGGTCCTCCTGACGAGTCAAAGAGACATTCTTTTCCTCGTTAGGGGCATCAGGAGCTGGTGTGGGGCCTAGCGGCGCTTCTAGCACATATTTCTTTTGTGTAGCAGTGATGAGAATCCTCAAATTCATGGTCCAGTTGGTAAAGTTGCTACCATTTGCCGCAAGTTTCTCTTTCTCCATGAACATATTGAAATTAAAAGCAGGTGGTGCCATCTATAACAAAATTTGTAAAGTTTATTTATACTAAGTTTATGATAGATTGAGTTCAACTAATCCAAATTACAAATGAACTCCCACTCAAAAACAACATCCCTCGTGTATTTTTGGTGATTATATGAACCAAATCGACTACACCAAGTCCGATCATCACGTGAGTTGGTGTAGCTTCAAATGTGAGCATCTATATGGGCATCATATCAACTATATGACTCATGCTTAACCATTCGATCCGAGTTCCGAGGCCATGTATGTACATGCTAGGCTCGCCAAGTAAGAACCTTAGTACTCGCGTGTGTAAAACTGTCTTACAACTATTATACGAACGTGGATTCAAGTACACCTGATCATCACGTGATGTCTTGAAGCGGCGAAACATTAAACAGTGCGTACTTAAGGAAGAACACATTTTTATCTTGATATCTAAATGATGATCATCTTATAATGCTACTAAAACGCCAAACAAGCAATATAAGATGCAAACATCATATGTGTAAAGTGAAATAATATGGTTCTTGCACTTGATCACTATCATGTGTATCGTGGTATGATCTTTATCATTCCTTTGTGTGTAAGGCCAAGGTCAATGGAACTTACACGATGGGCATGCTATAATTTACACGAGTATCAATTATACTTCAAATTATAATATTACCATATCATCACACTAGCCTAGCAACGATCTAAACTAGACGCTTCTAATTTATCAATTGCAAGTTTTTACGTGGCTGGGGGGCTTTCGAAGATAGAACCATTCTTACCTACGAACATGGAACCACAACGATGATACCCAAATTATTAGCAACTCGTTGTAAATTAGATATTGACTATAGTAGCAGAGACAGACACCCACTAGCCACTTATGCAAAACTAGTTGCATGTCAAGCGTGGAACAGGTCTCATGTGTGAGGACATGTAAAGTTAGTCTAGGCCGCTTCATCCCACTATGCCACCAATATCCAAAATACATATAAGATGCAATAACATGATCATCATTGCCCACATACTTATATGTGTACTACTCGTGCAAAGCATCTATGCATAGATCAAGCTCTGATACCACTGTTGGGTTCGTAGCATAGAAAACAAAAAAATCCTACGATGGGAACTACTAAGCGCCAATATCTATCTACTAGATACAAGCAACGGGTGGATATACTTCCATAGAGAACATACCCTTGAAGACCAACAAAGTGTAACGAGGTTGGACTCGTGGATGATTTAGTCGTTCGCTTGCCGATCTCAAGATCGAGAGGAATTCCTAGCACTGCAAATCAGCAGCGCATCCGTTCTCGCACACATGTCCGGTCCACCGAACAACCTCCGCCTCCTTGCTCCAGCGATGTAGCGGAAGCAACAACTCCTTCCAGACAAAAAACCACCGGGAACATGTATCTCACTAATCCGTGACCATGGGGAAATAATTCTAGAGGGGGAGAGGGATCCTTCACGAGGAGGTGTGAGTGAGAAGGAGGAAGAGGGGGGCCTTTTATAGTGAGAGGGGGTAGCCCCTCCCCATGGACGGCGGCCATGGTGGATGCCCCCACCTCTTCCCCATTCATATGGTGGAAGCTCCACTCACATAAATTTGGTCCTCCATTTTATCCACTCAAAATCCCACTCAAAATGCATTAAATTTCCACCAAATTTAATACAACTCTCATTTAATAAAACTCTTTTATTTATTTTATTCAGAATTGTGTTAATTACTTTGATTAACAAACATTCACATAAAACCCCCTACAACATTTCAATATCACATGTAGAACCAGTTTCTGCAATTTCACCCGAAACAATTCGTGTCTATTGAAATAATTCTAGCGTTTTGCAATTCTTTTCTCTGGAACATATTTGCTCCAAATGGTATCGGTATCCCTTAAGTGTGTCACCCTACGGTTCATGGATAATGCATACATGATCAAGACTCTTCTCCGATCAATAACAAGTAGCGGGACCTAGAGGTCTATACTGACTCCCACACATTCAACGATGACTTCTGCAATCGTGAGAACCTTTTACGCATGTAACTCAATCCCTTTGTCTCGTGATATATTACATTCCGATATTCGATCATCGGTATCTCTATACCTAGTTTGATCTCGTTATTGACATGCACTCTTTTCTCGTCCCTGTGATATAACATTCTAGTGATCACATCACTTGCTTGCAAGCTATCTTAATGTGATATCACTGAGAGGGCCCAGAGTATATCTATCCGTCATCGGGATTGACAAATTCCACTCTTGATCCATGAGCCTCAACATAACACCTTTATAGTACTGAACCCATCTTTATAGTCACCCTGTTACGGTGTGACGTTTGATGTTATCAAGTTACTCTTCCAGTGTTAGCAATTAACATGATCTTATGGTCTAAGGACTAAGATTACTTTGTATGATTTTATAGCAATATAAACATAATGACTTTGATCGTAATGCTATACTTCGGATGAATGTTCATCACATCATTCACCAATGTTGTGACCTCGTTATTAACAACATCCAATATCCATGATCATGAAACCTTGATCATATTGTTAACCAACGAGCTAGTTTATAAGAGAGGAATAACTAGGAACTCTTTATTTGTTTATTAAACACACATGTATTAACGTTTCCAATCAATACAATTATAGCATGCAAAATAAACATCTATCATATACTTGGAATACGATAATAACAACTTTATTATTGCCTCTCAGGACATATTCCATTCAATGGCAATAGAGATGAGTAAAGCCATAAAGTGAAAATAGGTAGCAGAGCGGAGGATTCTCACCTGGGAACCATTGCCGAGATACACCGGAGAACTTGTCGAAGCTCCCATCAACTCAATGTCCTAATCCGTGAAGAAGCAATACACTAAAAGAAGCATTGTATGCACTATTTAAAGACACGACAAAATATTTGGCATGATTATGATATGATTAATGTCATCGAAAGATGCAGTACAACTTGGCAATATTACGTGGAATCGGAATCCCGACAATTACTTAGACGGCTCGGGTTATTTAGTACCCTACAATTTAAATATTGAATTAACAAGGCAAGACATGCTATAAATGAGCTATTCAATTTAAATGGAGCTAGAATAAGACAACAATAGCCCGCATATACACTCTGTATTTAATTTATGTGAGTTGCTATTTAACCCCGAACAACATGATATGGATGG
This sequence comes from Avena insularis, assembly GCA_023614405.1. Lineage (NCBI taxonomy): Eukaryota > Viridiplantae > Streptophyta > Magnoliopsida > Poales > Poaceae > Avena > Avena insularis. The sequence continues at coordinate 177,900,885 of CM042686.1, forward strand.
AAGAATGAATGATTCAATATGCAACAAGATAGATTGGAATTTCTAAAATAAGGACGGGTTTGGGGTCACACGTCTCGGTTCCGAAGATCTTTGTTTGGAGGGGTTCAGGTTCGGTCTTCAGATTGGAGAGGAAGAAGATAAAGCCAGGGTTCAACGGCAACGGTCTTCGGGGTTTGGGCTTCGGATCCATGAAGGAGTTCTTGTTGTTCGTCGCTTTATCGGTAGAGAACATCGAGGATCAATGCGATTGTTCATCGAGGTTGTTGTTGGTGTGGATCTTCTCTCATAGAGTCGGGATCGGAGTTTTTGTCTGACTAGTCGTTATTGTCACCATGAAAATCGTGATTCGTGGCATCACACCACCTACATCTTGCATTCTTCAGAGCCAGGTGGCTGTGGCCGAGAGCAACACCACCACTCCACAATAGTATCACCACTCTACATATTCCCATCACGAGTCGGGGGACCTGGGCCGAAAAGAACCATAGGAGGATCGAGACAAAAGCCAGGGATAGATGCATAAACGTGCATGGGATGTCCATCTGGAACAAAGACACTGTAGTGTATTAATGGGACAGACCAAGAGAAGTGTCAGCACAGCACAACAATGGGAGTAGCATGGATGCGCGACTGGGTTCCTTGGTAACCAAACAAGGTCGACGTCGAGAAGAGGCACAATTGTGCGTTGAGGTGGACGAAAAACGTGGCCAGTGGCGAAGAGGAAGCCAGGCGGCAACCAAACTGGACCAGCACGCATGCAACATGCAAGCAACAAAGGTAAACAAAGCATACAGAGGTGGACCGGTGCTACACAGGTCTTGTCACTACTACAGAATTAGGCTTTCTAGCACTTGGTCGGAATGTGTTTTTGCCAAAAAAAAATCACCTCCTAAGATTACTTTCACTGGCAGATTTTCTGAAAAATCTGCTGCCAATAATTTACCCGCCTCTGATAATACCAGATCGGAGGCGGTCAAAATAACAAACCACCTCCAGTAATGTGAGCGTCAGCTCAGCTCGAAAACTAAATCTTCTTCAATAAATCATAATATCGGAGATGGTTGGAATAAGGGGCCGCCTCCGTTGGTACAGGAGACAGCCTAAAACAACACCCCTCTCTGGAGCACAATTTTTGGAGCCAGCCTAAAATGTGGCTCGACTGAGGGCTCGACGACCGGGCCTATATATCATGCTTTATCGGCCAACAGGTACATAGCCAACGCTGGTTGCTGGTGATCCGGGGTGTATGGAAAACCACGGCTCATCCGTATTTGCAGAAGGTACGTATTTTCCCCTTTCCAAATACACATAATTGGATTTACCTAGATTATCCATACACCACACTTAATTGAATTGTTCGGTTGGTCCTCAACCATACAGAGCATCAGATTGACTACCTCATCGCGCATCTAACTAATCCTAACATTGCGATTAAGACCACAACTAGGATAACAATAGCACCGAAAGAGTATTGTAGACATCTTTCCTTTTCGAGAGCATATCTTTTTATATTTCTCATCTTCATCCTAGAATCCTTGGCGTCCTTTTTGTGCTCATCGAGGATATCCGCAAATTGAAGTTCCATCCGCATTTTTTCTTCACATATGTTATACATTGCTTCCTTCATCTTCTGGGTTGCCTCTTGCACTATCTCTACTTTTTCTTCGGCCTTCTTCATTGCTTCCTTCATCTTCCGGGTTGCCTCTTGCGCTATCTCTACTTTTTCTTCGGCCTTCTTCATTTCTTCCTCAATCTTCTATTTATCCTCATTTTTTACGGTCTTCCACATTGCTTCCTCAATCTTCCGGTTTGCCTCGATAGCTAATACAAGATTCTCCTCCACCTTCCTCCTGTCTTCATCTGATTTCCTCATTGCTTTCATTGTGGACTCTAAATCTTCTAAAACATTAAATTTTCTTTCTAGAACAAGGTGATACTCGATACATCCACTCTGTATACCGCATCCACATGCCCATTCCTAGAAATTCGGCAAAATAAATCCAATTGGGAAAACCACAATGCCATGGGCATCGCCGGAAATTAATCGAATCGGGGAAAGTGTACCTCCTCGGACGACGAGTTGTAGATCTCGACGTCGCCCTCACTATCCTCATTTGTATTCACCAATTCCATAGGACGACGACGAATATGACCTCTGCGGATCTGACCTCGACGGGGCCGATTTGGGGGCGATTTGAGATTGCGGGGTGGGGAGGGATCCCGAGGAGAGTGAATGAGGTTGTTGGGGGGAGGGAGACATGGGGCAGAGTATTTAACGGTCGAATTTTGGAGAGTCGCCGAATTATTCGGAATTCCGCACATATAGGGCGTCCGTATATCCACCCGGTGGATCTGGTGGCCGAAGATCTCCAACCTACACGCATAGAACATAAGAATTATCCAATCTACATCCTACCCTCAGTCGGCACGGGGGCACAACAACCTAAAACTAAAAAACCTACTGCTAGAGCTAGAAGAGGCCAACCACCAACTCCATCTCCACACCGGCCACCATGGCTACCGGGGAGGAGGGAGGAGAGGGGAGGCAGAGGCGGTCGGGGGTCGACTCTCAAGGGAGAGGAGTGAAGGGGGATTGCCCACAACAGAAGGTGGGGTGGTGGTGGGGGGCTGTAAAATATATATCGGATGCTTTCTGATCTAAGGTGAAAATACAAGATAAAATATAGACATATGTGTACATCTCTAAGAGAGATAAGTGTCACCACTCCACCGTATAAAAATTTAAGAGAACACGGGCGGGGCCCGGACGGCCCACGCGTCATGTCATTTGCATCACTGCTCTCATCGGTTTATCGTCTGCTGCGCCTCTCGTCCGTCCATCGCGCGCGCCTCGTCGTCTCCAGAGTCCAGAGCCTCCTAGTGGAAAAAAAGCGTAAACCCCCGGTCATTCACGGCTGACCCTCTCCGTGCTTGCTGGCGGGCTCCATCCCGCAGACAAGAGCTCTGGCGCTGTGAGAGGGCAGGCGCGAATCTGTGTCCTCCTCGAGCAGCCGCCCGCCCAATCGAGGCCCTCCAGCTCCCCCGTCCTGTCACCTTATCCGTCCATCCACGCGACTACCGTGTTTATCTGCATGCGTCCCGCTTGCTTGGCTCATTGCTCCTACTGCTGGCACGTTGGTACGTACTGTACTACGTGCACAAGAGACATGCTGGCCCGGCTGGCTGGTGTACGTGTGACTTGATTGATGCGTTTCAGATTGAGCAATGTTTTCGTTTCTATTTCTAGTTTGAAGAATGGATGGATCGTAGTGGCGGTGTCAGGGCTTAAAACTAACCCTGTGGGTTCAATGCAAGTGATATCTCTAATAAGTAATCATAAAAATTTGCACATATACAAGTAAACAAGTGATGTTCTTAGAAAATCTGTGGGTCAGCAGCCTACGCATAGAATCCCCACTTGGCTCGTACGACCACACGGTAAAAGGTCTAATGAATTATTCCCAGCACTTGTTCTTGATCCCTAATGTGTCAACTGTGAGTGTGTTCTAGCTCAATGGTTATTAATCGGCTTTCCACACAAAATACCAAGTAATCCGCGAGCCTAGGCATATTAGAGCATCTCTAGAAGATATCACGTATCCGTCGGTCCGCAAAATTTTGCGTCGATATGCGGTATCACAACAACAAAAAATGGTTATGCTAGATATCGCAACGGGCCGAAGCCCGCAAAATAAAATGTGACTCCCCGTATTTGAGCCTGTCCGTGCTGCAATATTTGGTGCGGCAGGACCGAAATGCGGCATCCCGTATCGCCTTGCCACTTTCTCCCCTCGCGCAGAAACACTACCAGCCGTCGTTGGCCACTCCGCTCCGACGGAGAAAACCACATCGCCACCGCCCACCACCCCGAAACCGCCTGATCTCCCTATGGCCGACCAATCGCTGCGTAATTTGGGGGGACGTGGCGGTGCTTCTCTGTGGCGCGGCGGTATCTCTGTAACATCCCAAAACTTTAACCCAAGCTTATCAAGATTCAAATCATCAAAATTAGGGTTAACAAAAACTTTTCCAATCAAAAATATGAAAGCTTTCATATGTGTGTGCATTTAAAAATAGGAGTTGTTTGAATTGCCATGTTTAAGTGATCCATTGCTTGTAAAATGATTCTTAGGTGAAATTAACATCATCTAAATCATTTCCAAAATTTTCCCAAAGAAAAACAACTCAAAATGAATAATTGAAGTGAATGGTCATTTTGGCAAAATTAACTATCATGCCTAGTTTGGCTATTCCTAGTACTCAAAACCTAACAGAAATATTTGTGGATCTTTACACCCCTTGCTAGTACACATAATGAGGTACAAAGGCCCACTTTGTGATCTGCTAAAAACAATCAAATACTAATTTTAAATGACAGTTTAAAATCGAATATATTTCATATGGAAAGATCCCGCTATTTCAAAAACCACTCAAACAGGTTCAATTTTCAAAACCCTTGCAACCAGAGACTACCTAGTACTAGTGGAGATCACTCAAAATTTTTGAACCCAAAATTCAAAAGTAAAGTTCATGCGACCATTTCATCAAACACTTGGCAGGCAGAATTCAAACCAAATAAATTTCACTATTTTAAATAGTGTTCTGGCCAAACTTGTTCCTCACATTGCCACCAAAATCTCTCCACTACTCCCCCTACCCCTCTCTAGCCCAGCCACACATTGTGCCATGACCAAATGGTCATGGCCATTAAGGCCGAGCCCCCATTTGGGCACCTCACCGGCGACAGCACGCCACAGCCGCCGCCAGCGCCATCCACCGTGTCCTGGAGGTAGCCCGTGGTCCACCTCCACCGTCCAACCAGCCCCAGCCCAAGGACAGCGACCAGAACGGCCAGGAACCGCCGCACCCGGAGCCTGTCGACCATGCCGACGCCGCCCGCAGAGCGCGCCCTGTCCCCGCGTAGCCAGACCTCGCCTAGCTCCAGCCGCCCGTCTACACGATCCCCACCGGCCTAGCAAGCTAACGGACATGCCCAATCCCCCGACCGTGCCCCGTAGTCGCCGACCGCCGTAAAGCTCGCCGTCGGCAGAGACTTAGTGCGCGCCGCGCTCTTCACTTTCCCCGACCGCAAACCACTGCACAAGCACCACCGTGACACTCGCCAGGGCACCGCCCACCGTCCTAGCGCACCGCCCACGCCTCTAGCTCGTTGTGCCGTCGTCACCGGCGAGCACCGCCCATGCTTCTCTGCCGCCCAGCCGCGCCTATAAAAGGAGCCCTCCCCAGCACCAAAGACTCACACAATTCCACTCTCCTCTCTCACTGGTCCTTTCCCACCTATTGCCGGATCCGCTCGAGCCTTGGTTCGCCGGAATTTTGCCGGAGGAGCCCGCTGCAGAGGAGGAGAAGGCGCCGTCGATTTCGTCCACCCCAGGAGCTGCCGCCACTACCCCTGAGCCCGCCGTCGATAGCACGTTCGATCGCCCCGATCGCCGCCGTAGCTGGAGCCCTGGTATGCCCCTTGAGAACTCCCACCGAGCCGCTAGGGTTTGTCCTCGCCGGCGAACTGTTTGCCGGAGATGACACCTCTCAGCTGTAGATTCCCCTTCTAATCTAACGGCCCACATCGCTCCATACCGCTTCGCGTGTAAAGAGCTGCTGACCGGTGGACCCCCCCTGTCAGCCATTCTCTGTGCTGCGGAGTGACACTGGGCCGGCCTGTTAGCGTTTCCCGCGCGACCCAGTTAGTTTGAATTAGGATTTTTCTTTTTAGTTTAAACTTAGTTATGTCCCTTAGTTCATAATTCAATTCAGAGAGATTTACCAATCCAAATGAAGTGATTCCAATTTTGTTGGAAAGCTACTGAAAAGATCTATCCAAGCCCATTGGATTTAATTCATTTAGAGTTATAGATCTCTCCTAGTAAAAATAATAAAACAAAAGCATTTGCACCTTGCAACATTTTTATAAAATCAACCAAGTTAGCTTTTGAGTTGATTCCAACTCTCAAAAATCACATTTCACCATACCTATCTGAATATGTAATAATATTAGGATTTACATGAAGTGACTTTGGACTAGTACCAAAATAATGCTATATAGGCATTTCTAGTCACTTTAAATCATTAAATAATGAACTTAAACCAAAATAGTTATGATCCAACCCTTAAACTACATTCCCACATGTTAGAATATGTGGTGATAACATGTGTCCACATGATCCCATATTTTAAGTGGTGAATATTAAATCTTAATTAATTTTTCAATGAGTAGAAATTACTTTTCTAAAATAAAAAGGAGGAAACTATTGAATAAAACTTGTGATGCTTGTGATGATAATAGATCATCAATTGTGTGCCTTAGAGTACTAATTAGACTAGTTAAGTATTGTTTGGTGATTGTGTACTTCGTATGTATTTATAGAAGATAGTACCGACGAAGCTTACGAGGAGGAGGAGTGCTACCAAGAAGAAGAAGAAGAAAACTTCAACCATTGCACCAACCAAGGCAAGCTATTGTTAGCAAGCTAGACTTAAGCTAGATGAATGAGAAAAGATGCTTTAGGCATGCTTTGGTCACACCCCTTTGACTATTACTACCCCAAGTATTACCTTACAAGCTTTACTTCCTTTACTTTACACAAAGTCCCTTACTTGTTTTGTAGGTAGCATAAAGAGTATAAAACTTGACCTATTTAGATAAGCTTTAAGTGTCATTCTATGGCATGAGATTGAACCCATCATCTTTCCACCTTAGTGAACACTCTTAACTTAGTAGTTTAGAGTAGATAAAAACTTGAGTCACTTTAGATGGGAACACTTGTTGAAAATGAATTATGAAAACCTTGGAATGATGAGTCATTCTATTGAAATGTTTTGACATGTGTTGAGAAACACAAATGATTTATGATGATGAAAATGTTGAGGCATGAGCCTTAGCCCTTTTATAAAACTGATGGTTGGATTCGGATGCAATACCATTCCAAATTTACCGTACAACCACACTACCTGAATAGGGTAAGGCTTAGCCGGAAGTTTATATGCATTAGTATTAGTTCCCTCGCGGGAGAGGTTTGAGCTGAGGCTACCTCTCAATGTTGTCCACCTATGCAGTGCCCAAGATGACAGATGTTCATGGTTGGGAGGCCATGCTCATAGGAGAGGTGCTTATACTAGGGTGTGTAAAGGAAAGGTTATGTTTGATTATCTGCATACTAAGTATGATGATTCAGGGTTATCCCTGACAGATGTATCGAATCTTGTGGTGAAAGTGTACCACCTCTGCGGAGTGTCAAACTATTTGAATAGCCGTGTACGCGGTTATGGACAGTTGGAATGGCCATACTATTTCGTTGTCAGATGTTTTAAAAACAACTTATGAGATGAATGATGAATCTTGACTTGACCACAACAGGGTTGTGTTTATGATAATAGCTTCCCAACTTAAGTGATTCTAGAACTTTATTTTATCTTTCTTTGCTTCTGAACTCAACTTAGGTTTCAAACTTAATTTTATAGTTAAACTTAGATTTAGCACTTTAACTCAGCACTATACTACTTGTTAGTGGTAGTTTGCGAGTACTTAAAGAGTACTCATGGCTTTTGTCCCTGGCTATTCTCATGGTCAGACTATGAAGGAGACTACCAAGATGATAGCCAGCAGGACGGCTATGATAACTAGGACTATCTGCCTTCATCAACATTGCCTGTGCCCCTGAAGATGGACCCCACCGCTACGCTTTATATTTATTCCACTGCTTGTTGTATTAAGACTGGATCATGAGATCCTTATTCGTGTAAGACCTTATGTATGGTTTGTAATGGATGATGTACTGTGATATCAAATCTTTTATGTCTCGCAAAAATGGTAATCCTGGGATTGCGAGGTATGGCATAACGGGCATCTGGGATTAAAAATCCGGGTGTTGACAAGTTGGTATCAGAGCCTCCTGACCATAGGAGACCCTAGTTAGAATGGACGTCCAAACAAAAACTTAGTTTCAAAACCAAAGTGAGTATTTACGAAAAACTATCTCCTCTCTTATCCTTGGGAATTCTTTCTTTCTCAAAAATTCATGTTCCTCAAAATTCTTACATTATTACTTAAAATTTGACACACTTGATCACTTCACTAATTTCCTCATCCTTAATTCTTGTAGATGGAGACTCAGTTCAGCAAGTTTTACTAGTTTGGAAACGGAGGTCAGCTGATCTTCGAGAGGGATCTGGATGCACTGTCGGAGTTAATGGGACGCCCACATCCAGAGTTTCTTGGAGCTCAACTTCCAGGACCACCAGGAGGAGACCTACAGTGGCTAGTCACCGCTGATCTTAGAGGAAGCATTGAAGCACCAACTTCTAGGAGAATTCAGTTCTCCGTGAGAGAGAACAACTGGCTAGATGGATTAGCCAGCGCAATGCATAAAGCTCTCGCACGTCTATGTGCCCTCAGCATCAACAAAATCTAAGGAACCCGTTTTGCTCACTATGCAAGACGTGACTTCATGGGAATGCCGATGGAGATGCCAAGTCACCCAAGTTGAGGCGTCAAGTGGAAAATCTTGACTTCTTGCTGCATGACAGACAGCAGGAACTGGACAATGCCAGGGAGCTAGCCAACCAGAACCGTGTCATGGCTGACCAAAAGGCCCAGACTTTCGCACTGCTCGTTCAGGATCGCCAGTCTCTCGCCGCCAGCATGCAAAGAAGGATCGCACCATCGCCCGTCTTTGCAAAAAGGTGGCCGACCTCGAGAAGACCGTCAAGGAGCAGGAAGCTCAGCTTGCCGCCAAGGAAGAAGCAGATGAGGGTGAAGACATCCAGGGAGACATGGATTCTTACCTTAGCAATGATGATGACTTTCTGGAGGAGGATGTCATGGACTTCTACACTGACGATGAGGACTCCGACTTCATCGATGATGAGTAGATGCTCTAGAGCACTATCATAGCATGAGATGTATCGGTCCCACGGTATCGTAGCTTGCAGAATGGTTCTTCAAACCATCTGTTTTCCTTTGTTTGTTGTGGTGTGTGTTGTATCGTGTGTTTGTTTGCATGAATGAAATGGAGTTAGTTGAAAAACCTGAGTCTAACTCAAAGTTTTAGCTTTGAAACCAAAACCATGAACCTTAGAATTTCCCTCTTACCCCTTTATCTACCTCAATCTTCAGATGACTCGTGGAAACCAAGGAGGGAGCAGCTCGTCGCAGGACCCAATGCTGCAGATCTTGCAGAATCTCATCACAGACCGTGAAGCAAGCAGGGCAGAATGTCAAGCTAACTTAGCAACATTGCAGAAGATCGCCCAGATGGCTCTCAACAACCAAGGGCATGGAAATCAGGATCGTCAAGGATCCAAGCTGAAAAACTTCCAAAATACAAATCCCCCAATCTTTAGCACGTCAGAAAACTCACTAGATGCTGATGAGTGGTTGTAGATGATGGAAAACAACCTAGAAGTTGCAGGAGTTGATGAAAACGAGAAAGTTCTCTTTGCCACCCACTATCTGGCGGGAGATGCAAGAGCTTGGTGGAATAGTATCCGCAATATGAACCATGGTCAAGTGATGACATGGGAAGCATTCAAAGTCAAGTTCAGCCGCACCCACGTGCCACAAGGTCTAGTCAACGGGATGAGAGATGAATTCCGCGAATTGAAGCAAGGAAGAATGAATGTGGTAGAATACCGTGACAGATTCCTGTCACTGGCCAGATATGCACCTGATGAGATCAACACGGAGGCCAAGAAGAAGGAGAGATTCTTGAACGGACAGCATGATGAGATGCAGACTGTCCTCGTCAACATCCGTTTTCAGGATCTCGAAGACCTAGTCGACTCTGCCATTCAGATGGAAGGGAAGATTAATCAGCCAAACGACAACCGCAAACGTCGTATGATGCAGCAATCAGGATCCAGCAGTCACCAGAAGTACCGTCCCAACCCCTCACCAGGATATGCACCAAGGAACAACCGACCCCCAATGTCTCGCCCAAGCTACCCCAACCGTAGTGGAGGCAATGTGAAGTCTGGAGGAAACCATCACAACTCCGGCAATGCCAACAATTTCAACCGTGCCCCTCCAAAGAGCAACAACAACAACAACAATACTGCACCTAGAACTGGCAGCAATGCTGTACCTATCGCAGTTAAGGACAAGTCCCAGATCACTTGTTTTGAGTGTGGAGTGAAGGGTCACTACTCCAATGAGTGTCCCAAGAAGACTGCCGCCAATGCCACTGTGAATGCCCCAGCTCAACAGCAGCGTCGTGTTCAACCAGGAAGAAGGTTTGCCCCAGGGAACCCTCATAACCGCAACGGTCGTCTCTTCCACATGAACGCAGAAGAAGCCCAAGAAGCGCCAGATGTAGTGCTGGGTATGTTTTCCGTCAACTCAGTTTTTGCAAGAGTATTGTTTGATTCGGGAGCATCGCATTCATTTGTCACCGAAGAATTTGCATGCACTAGTAAGATTCACCCAACCAACCTGAAGCATGTCATGATAGTTCAAATCCCTGGATCAACTACAAAAGCTAGACAAATTTGCAAAGCGGTACCTATCAGAATACTTGGGATAGATTTTTATGCCAACCTAATAGTACTTGGAACCAAAGGATTGGAAGTAGTACTAGGTATGGACTGGATGTCAAGGCATAAAGGACTGATAGACTGTGCTAAGAAAGCCATCACCATGACCAGTAGTTCTAGAGTAAAGAGAGCATATCTCAAACCTTACCCGCCAATTCAAGTGCAACAAGAGTCTAGCCCTACCCACCATAGACCAAGTAAGAGTAGTCATGAATACCCGACGTATTCGGATGAATTGCAGTATGCCCCCGGATAGGGATATTGAGTTCATTATCGAACTAATCCCGGGAACCGGACCCATAGCCCAGAGACCCTATAGCATGAACCCTTCAGAGTTAGTTGAGTTGAAGAAGCAGCTAGATGCCATGTTAGCAATAGGCTTGATTCAGCCAAGCGCATCTCCATGGAGATCACTAGTGTTATTCGTCGACAATAAAGATGGAGGCAATCGTCTGTGTACCAATTATAGAAAGTTGAATGATGTCACCATTAAGAACAAGTACCCCTTGCCAAAGATAGAGGATCTATTTGATCAGTTGACCGGAGCCCAGATATTCTCAAAGATTGATCTTAGGACTGGTTATCACCAACTTAAGATTCGTGCAATGGATATTCAGAAGACCGCCTTTACTACTCACTATGGTTTATACGAGTATACGGTTATGTCTTTTGGATTAACCAATGCCCCTGCTTATTTCATGAATCTCATGAATAAGATCTTTATGAATTTCCTAGATAAGTTTGTAGTTGTGTTTATCGACGACATCCTTATCTACTCCAAGTCAGAAGAAGAGCATGAGCAACATCTGAGAATCATCCTAGAAACCCTGAGAGAGCATCAGTTATATGCCAAGTTCAGCAAGTGTGAGTTTTGGTTGAAAGAAGTAGGATTCCTAGGACATATTGTGTCTGCCGGAGGAGTCTCTGCTGATCCCGCCAAGATCAAAGATGTCGAAGAATGGGAAGCCCAACCACTCAAACTCAAGTCCGTGCATTTCTCGGATTAGCGGGATACTACCGCAAGTTCGTAGAAGGATTCTCGAGCATCGCCCGACCCATGACCCAATTGTTGAAGAAGGACAAGAAGTTTGAATGGACAGACAAATGTGAAGCCAGTTTTTAGGAGCTGAAGAAGAGATTGATATCAGCCCCAATACTGATCATGCCAGATATCAAGAAGCCGTTTGATGTATATTGTGATGCATCCAAGATTGGTCTCAGATGTGTATTGATGCAAGAAGGCAAAGTCATCGCTTATCTGTCTCGACAACTGAAGCAGCATGAGCAGAACTATCCGACCCATGATCTTGAATTAGCAGCCGTAGTTTTGGCATTGAAGACATGGCATCATTATCTGATGGGTAATTGCTGTGAGATTTACTCAGATCACAAGAGCTTAAAGTATATTTTTACTCAGAAGGAGCTGAATATGAGGCAAAGGAGATGGATAGAGTTAATCAAGGATTATGACCTTGACATTCACTATCACCCGGCAAAGCCAATGTGGTAGCGGATGCTCTTAGCAGATTGCTGTGTAGGCTAAACACCATGATTAAGGAGAAGCAACCAAGTTTGTATGAGGAGTTGGAGCAGTTCAGAACTGAATTAGTTAGCAAAGGATTATTAGCTAGCATTGAACTTTAACCCACATTGATTAGCCAAATCAAGGAAGCCCAGAAGGGAAATGAAAGTATCGACGGAATCAAACGTCGTATTGGTACAGGAAAGGTACCTGGATTCACTAAAGACGAAGAAGGAGTACTGTGGTACAAAGGACGTATCTGTGTGCCAGCAGATTCGGAGATGAAGCAAGTTATCATGAAGGAAGCTCATGATACTCTTTATTCTATCCACCCCGGAGGAACGAAAATGTATCAGGATTTGAAAGAGCAATTTTGGTGGCACAAGATGAAGAGAGAAATCGGAAGCTACATCGCCAAGTGTGATATCTGTCAAAGAGTCAAAGCACAGCATCAGAGACCTGCAGGACTGTTGCAACCATTGCAGATTCCGGAATGGAAATGGGATTCCGTCGGAATGGACTTTATCACCGGTTTGCCTACTTCTAGTAGGGGAAATGACTCAATATGGGTCATAGTTGATAGACTGTTCAAGGTAGCCCACTTTATACCTGTCAAGACTACCTACCAGAGTGCGAAACTAGCAGAACTGTACATTGCTAGGATTGTTAGTCTGCATGGAACCCCCAAGACCATAGTATTAGATCGAGGAACCCAGTTTACCTCGAGATTTTGGCAGAAAGTTCAGGAAGGATTGGGAACCAAGTTGAACTTCAGCACCGCGTATCACCCGCAAACAGATGGACAGACTGAGAGAGTCAACCAGATCTTAGAGGATATGCTTAGAGCTTGTGTGTTGGAGTATGGATCAAAATGGGAAGATTGCCTGCCTTTCGCAGAATTCTCATATAACAACAGTTATCAAGCTAGTTTGTAGATGGCACCATTTGAATTCCTATATGGAAGAAAGTGCCGTACCCCTTTGAATTGGTCGCAAGTAGGAGAGAGTCAGATCTTTGGACCCGACATTCTCCAAGAAGCCTAAGAGAAGGTTCACAAAGTCCGTGAACACCTCAAGACCGCCCAATCCAGACAGAAGAGTTATGCCGACAAGAGAAGGAGAGACATGACTTTCAATGTCGAAGATTTTGTATATATCAAAGTTTCACCATTGAAGGGAACCCAACGCTTTAGTCTGAAAGGAAAGTTAGCCCCCAGATACATTGGGCCATTCAAAATTCTGAACCGTCGAGGAGAAGTATCGTATCAACTGGAACTACCTGAAGAGATGTCATCCATCCACAATGTGTTCCATATGTCGTTACTTCGCAAATGCCTAGAAGTGCCGGAGAAGACTAAAGTTTTCAAGAACATCGATCATAGAGCTGTGGAGATCAACAATGACCTGGCATATCGTGAAGTGCCTATCCGTATCTTGGAAGAAGCTTACAGAACCACCAGGACCAGGAGTATCAAATTTCTCAAGATTCAATGGAGCAACCATACCGAGGAGGAAGCCACTTGGGAGCGCGAAGATTACATTAGGACAGAGTTCCCAGATCTCTTTAGTTCCTAGTTTTCTTTGTAAATCTCGGGACAAGATTTTTTTAAGGGAGGAAGGTTTGTAACATCCCAAAACTTTAACCCAAGCTTATCAAGATCCAAATCATCAAAATTAGGGTTAACAAAAACTTTTCCAATCAAAAATATGAAAGCTTTCATATGTGTGTGCATTTAAAAATAGGAGTTGTTTGAATTGCCATGTTTAGGTGATCCATTGCTTGTAAAATGATTCTTAGGTGAAATAAGCATCATCTAAATCATTCCCAAAATTTGCCCAAAGAAAAACAACTCAAAATGAATAATTGAAGTGAATGGTCATTTTGGCCAAATTAACTATCATGCCTACTTTGGCTATTCCTAGTACTCAAAACCTCACAGAAACATTTGTGGATCTTTACACCCCTTGCTAGTACACATAATGAGGTACCAAGGCCCACTTTGTGATCTGCTAAAAACAATCAAATACTATTTTTAAATGACAGTTTAAAATTGAATCTATTTCATATGGGAAGATCCCACTATTTCAAAAACCACTCAAACAGGTTCAATTTTCAAAACCCTTGCAACCAGAGACTACCTAGTACTAGTGGAGATCACTCAAAAATTTTGAACCCAAAATTCAAAAGTAAAGTTCATGCGGCCATTTCATCAAACACTTGGCAGGCAGAATTCAAACCAAATAAATTTCACTATTTTAAATAGTGTTCTGGCCAAACTTGTTCCCCACATTGCCACCAAAATCTCTCCACTACTCCCCCTGCCCCTCTCTAGCCCAGCCACACACTGTGCCACGACCATATGGTCATGGCCATTAAGGCTGAGCCCCTATTTGGGCACCTCACTGGCGACAGCACGCCACAGCTGCCGCCAGCGCCATCCACCGTGTCCTGGAGGTAGCCTGTGGTCAACCTCCACCATCCAACCAGATCCAGCACAAGGACAGCGACCAGAACGGCCAGGAACCGCCGCGCCCGGAGCCTATCGACCATGCCGACACCGCCCGCAGAGCGCGCCCTGTCCCCGCATAGCCAGACCTCGCCTAGCTCTAGCCGCCCGTCTACACGATCCCCACCAGCCTAGCAATCTAACGGACATGCCCAATCCCCCGACCGTGCCCCGTAGTTGCCGGCCGCCGTAAAGCTCGCCGTCGGCAGAGACTTAGTGCGCGTCGCGCTCTTCACTTTCCCCGACCGCAAACCACTACACAAGCACCACCGTGACACTCGCCAGGGCACCGCCCACCATCCTAGAGCACCGCCCACGCCTCTAGCTCGCTGTGTCGTCGTCACCGGCGAGCACCGCCCATGCTTCTCTGACGCGCCTATAAAAGGAGCCCTCCCCAGCACCGAAGACTCACACCATTCCACTCCCCTCTCCTCACTGGTCCTTTCCCACCTCTTGTCAGAGCCGCTCGAGCCTTGGTTCGCCGGAATTTCGCCGGAGGAGCCCGCTGCAAAGGAGGAGAAGGCACCGTCGATTTCGTCCACCCCAGGAGCTGCCGCGACCATCCCTGAGCCCACCGTCGACAGCACGTTCGATCGCCCCCATCGCCGCCGTAGCTGGAGCCCTGGTATGCCCCCTGAGCACCCCCACCGAGCCGCTAGGGTTTCTCCTCGCCGGCAAACTGTTCGCCGGAGACGACACCTCTCAGCCGTAGATTCCCCTTCTAATCTAACGACCCACATCGCCCCGTACCGCTTCGCGTGTAAAGAGCCACTGACCGGTGGACCCCCCTGTCAGCTGTTCTCTGTGCTGCGGAGTGACACTGGGCCAGCCCGTTAGCGTTTCCCGCGCGACCCAGTTAGTTTGAATTAGGATTTTTCTTTTTAGTTTAAACTTAGTTCTGTCCCTTAGTTCATAATTCAATTCAGAGAGATTTACCAATCCAAATGAAGTGATTCCAATTTTGTTGGAAAGCTACTGAGAAGATCTACCCAAGCCCATTGGATTTAATTCATTTAGAGTTATAGATATCTCCTAGTAAAAATAATAAAATAGAAGCATTTGCACCTTGCAACATTTTTATAAAATCAACCAAGTTAGCTTTTGAGTTGATTCCAACTCTCAAAAATCACATTTCACCATACCTATCTAAATATGTAATAATATTAGGATTTACATGCAGTGACTTTGGACTAGTACCAAAATAATGCTATATAGGCATTTCTAGTCACTTTAAATCATTAAATAATGAACTTAAACCAAAATAGTTATGATCCAACCCTTAAACTACATTCCCACATGTTAGAATATGTGGTGATGACATGTGTCCACATGATCCCATATTTTAAGTGGTGAATAATAAATCTTAGTTAATTTTTCAATGAGTAGAAATTACTTTTCTATAATAAAAAGGAGGAAACTATTGAATAAAACTTGTGATGCTTGTGATGATAATAGATCATCAATTGTGTGCCTTAGAGTACTAATTAGACTAGTTAAGTATTGTTTGGTGATTGTGTACTCCGTATGTATTTATAGAAGATAGTATCGACCAAGCTTACGAGGAGCAGGAGTGCTATCAAGAAAAAGAAGAAGAAAACTTCAACCACTGCACCAACCAAGGCAAGCTATTGTTAGCAAGCTAGACTTAAGCTAGATGAATGAGCAAAGATGCTTTAGGCATGCTTTGGTCACACCCCTTTGACTATTACTACCCCAAGTATTACCTTACAAGCTTTACTTCCTTTACTTTACGCAAAGTCCCTTACTTGTTTTGAAGGTAGCATAAAGAGTATAGAACTTGACCTATTTAGATAAGCTTTAAATGTCATTCTATGGCATGAGATTGAACCCATCATCTTTCCACCTTAGTGAACACTCTTAACTTAGTAGTTTAGAGTAGATAAAAACTTGAGTCACTTTAGATGGGAACACTTGTTGAAAATGAATTATGAAAACCTTGGAATGATGAGTCATTCTATTGAAATGTTTTGACATGTCTTGAGAAACATAAATGGTTTATAATGATGAAAATGTTGAGGCATGAGCCTTAGCCCTTTTATAAAACTGATGGTTGGATTCGGATGCGATACCATTCCAAATTTACCGTGCAACCACACTACCTGAATTGGGTAAGGCTTAGCCAGAAGTTTATATGCATTA
Source organism: Avena insularis (assembly GCA_023614405.1). Classification (NCBI taxonomy): domain Eukaryota; kingdom Viridiplantae; phylum Streptophyta; class Magnoliopsida; order Poales; family Poaceae; genus Avena; species Avena insularis. The sequence goes on from CM042686.1 coordinate 177,917,621, forward strand.
GTATTAGTTTCCTCGCGGGAGAGGTTTGAGCTGAGGCTACGTCTCAATGTTGTCCACCTATGCAGTGCCCAAGATGACAGATGGTCATGGTTGGGAGGCCATGCTCATAGGAGAGGTGCTTATACTAGGGTGTGTAAAGGAAAGGTTATGTTTGATTATCTGCATACTAAGTATGATGATTTAGGGTTATCACTGACAGATGTATCGAATCTTGTGGTGAAAGTGTACCACCTCTGCAGAGTGTCAAACTATTCGAATAGCCGCGTCATGATTATGGACGATTGGAATAGCCATCTTGTTTTCGTTGTCAGATGTTTTAAAAACAACTTATGAGATGAATGATGAATCTTGACTTGACCACAAAAGGGTTGTGTTTATGATAATAGCTTCCCAACTTAAGTGATTCTAGAACTTTATTTTATTTTCTTTGCTTCTGAACTCAGCTTAGGTTTCAAACTTAATTTTATAGTTAAACTTAAATTTAGCACTTTAACTTAGCACTATACTACTTGTTAGTGGTAGTTTGCGAGTACTTAAAGAGTACTCATGGCTTTTGTCCCTGGCTATTCTCATGGCCAGACTATGAAGGAGACTACCAAGATGATGGCCAACAAGACGGCTATGATAACTAGGACTATCTGCCTTCGTCAGCATTGCCTGTGCCCTGAAGATGGACCCCACCGCTACGCTTTATATTTGCTTGTTGTATTAAGACTGGATCATGAGATCCTTATTCGTGTAAGACCTTATGTATAGTTTGTAATGGATGATGTACTGTGATATCAAATCCGTTATGTCTCGCAAAAATGGTAATCCTGGGATTACGAGGTATGGCATAACGGGCATCTGGGATTAAAAATCCGGGTGTTGATAATCTCCGGGTCTCTTCCTTGCGTGCCAACGCCGTCAGAGGAGGAGATCCACCGTCACCACTCCGAGCATGCACGCACGCCCTCTCCCGTATCCGCGTCACCTCACCCGCGTGGGCGGGGATGACATTCCACACGACGCAAACGATGGCGAGTCTAGAAGCTCGAGCGTTGCGGCGCGCACTGGCCCAGTGCTCCGCGCGCCCGCCCCGCCTCCTGTCGCGCCCGTGATTCCGGTGACCTCCGACAAACACGATAGTGACGACGATGATGTCCGTGAGGACAAGTTCAAGTCGCTCAGTATCCTCGTCGCCGACGTGTGAGATCGCACGAAGAGCCGCCGCATCGAGCGCACCGACGAGCAGTGGGACCTTTGTCGCGCCCTACGCCGTTCCGCACGCGAGCACGAGGCGAGGTTCAGCCTCCTCGTCGTCAACTACTCTCATGATGACACCACCGACGATGACGAGGAGTAGGCACGCGACGCCACCATGGATGCTCTGGTGAGTAGTTACTGCCAGTAGCTAGGGTAGAGAGCGTGCTAGGTTTGTTTCGACGCCGCTGTGGCATTGATTTTTCTAGCAAATTTGTTGACCACGGTGATAAAAAAAACCTTCCTACGTTTTTTAAATTATGCAGTTGCAATTATGTATTTGTTCTCTTCGAGAGATTTTTCACGTTTGCAGTTAACTTTCATATTTGCAGTACACGTGTCGGTACCTGCTAGAGATGCTCTTATGTACTTACCACAAAAAATATCATATGCCACCTACCGGGCTATATTAATGCGGAAGTTGTCGTCTGGAACACACTTTTGATGGAAGATTTATTTCTATAAGAGTAAACATATTCCCTACTTTCGCAAAGCCACAAGAATATATGAAATTGTACTTTCTCTGATCCAAATTAGATGTCACAAATTTATTTAGATTTTTATATATCTATACACTAAAAAACACGTAGATACATGCATATTTAAGCAAATCCGTGACAAGTAATTCAGGATGGACGGAATATGTGATATTGATTGTTGGGGTGCCTCCCTCTCTACTATTTGGTTATTCACGTACACGTATAAAAATTATGGAACGCATGCGGGCAAGAAGGACAGTCTAAAGACCCCAAAAGAGGCTAAGTAACTTTTTCTTGAGTATAGAGGCTAAGTAATTGGAAGGGCGAAAAACTATCTATTGGCGGTAGACTTGGTCCCTGTGGTTATTTTCAATGCACAATAGCATAATCCTTTACATGATGTCTTTCTTCAAGATCCCACGTGGTATTCTTTGGAGAGAGGCTTCTGTATTGATATGGATCTTTGGAAGTACTAACTTGTGGGAAATTGTTGATTAGTTATAAACCTAAGACGATATTTGGCATGACTTGTTACCTAAATCAGCTGCCATATGAAAACATAATTCAGTAAAAAAAAAACGTACATATTAGACATCTATATGCACTTAGATATACTTTTTCAGATTTTTTGAGATAAAAAAATGGAGTTTTAGAATTTCCGAAATATCCCTGGATCACGACACTACAGGAAAGGAGACAGGCGCCGACGGCAGGCTCCCGTCGGCGTAGACCCCGATTGCCATCGGCGTAGGCTACGCCGACGGCGTATTGCCCCGTAGGCGTAGCACCTCTTACCGTCAGCGTAGAAAAGCCATCGGCATATAGTTATCGGCATAGGCCAGATGGGCCCCACCTAGATGGCTAACGGCCTACCTACGCAGACGGCTCCTAGTTTTTTCAAAAACAAATTTTTTTTAAAAAAAAAAATCCGATTTTTTCCAAATTTTTTTGAATTGTTCAACTCGTTAATCTCATATGAACATTTTCAACTCTAAGTATACTTAATCTCAAGTCAAACTTCTCAATCGGTCACCCATCCTAACACTACTCCAATCCTAGCAAGCTTAATTTCTCCGTTCCTTTCGAATGAGCTTTCAAAAAAAAATAGACCTTGTTGTTAATACTATCATGTCAATCCTATTAACCATTAGACCATGATGTTAGATGTCTTTATTTCTTTTACATTACAAATAATTATTTAAATAAACAATAATTAATAAGTAATAATAGCTTGAATTCAAATAACAATGAAATAAATTTTATTTATTTTGCCTTTTTTATTTAATATTAAATAATTCAAATCTACAAATCCGTAAATCATAATTTGACAAATAATATATCCAAATCAATCAGAAAAGTGAGAGAAATTCAAATATGACATCCCAATCATCTTTTTAATCATGTATGATATCTTCTGAACACTGGACCAACTAAAAATATGTTAGGATTCACGAAACACCCCATTTTTGGCACTTAAAAAATAGTAAATGGCTTTTTGGTGCGATGAAAAAGAAAACTTGAAGTGGATCCCTAATGAAATAGCATATTATTGTGAACCTAAAATTTATTTTTCCAAAAAATCGTGACCATTAGATCATGTACATGTACTTCAAATATGACCCACTTCCTATTGATTCAACATGATTTTACGAGGGCTGGTCGAAAAGGTTTAAGATACCCTGGTTAGGACATTGTTCATGTAAGATGGTCTAGTATTTTTGAAAAATAGGATGATACCATTTTGAAAATTTCATTTGGTGTCTGCTTCACAAAACACCATATTTTTGGCACATGGTAAATAGAAAATCGCTTTTTGTGCGACGAAAAGGAAAACTTCCTCCTACAACATTCTTCGCCATCCCAAGATGCACATGTGTGCATAATATGGGCATATTATCACAAACTATACCGCGATTCTAGCCATAATATTGGTTGTTTGGCCTCAAAACCATGAAACCTCGAACATGCTAGCTCATTTCTCTGAAGGTTTTTTTGAGATGCAATCAATATACCAAATTTGATATTTTACTTGTAAATATGTCACATAATATGACATCACACGAAGATTTTACATTGTTTAGATAGTTTTTGAATTTCTTATGTCCATTTCAAACTATGGTCAAAACGGCGGGCATGATGATTCTTAGCTCGGGGATGAGCCTCGCTAAACTTACAGTGCATCTCTCATGAAATAGCATATTGTGAATCTAAAAATGATTTTTTTCAAAAAATCATAAGCATCAGATCATGTACCTGTAGTTCAAATTTGACCCACTTTCTACTAATTCGGCAGGAATTTGTCTTTTTACGAGGGATGGATGCAAAGGTTTAAGATACCCCGGTTAGGACATTGTCCATGCAAGGTGGCCTAGTATTTTTGAAAAATGGGGTGGTGCCATTTTGAGACTTTTATTTGGTGGTTGCTTCACAAAACACTCCGTCTTTGACATTTGGAAAATGGCATTTTGGTGCGATAAAAAGAAAAACTTCTTCCTGCAACATTGTTCGCCATCCCATGATGCACATGTGTGCATAATATGGATACAACATCATAAACTGTGCCATGATTCTAGCCATAACATTGATTGTTTGACCTGAAAGCCATGAAACCTCGAACATGATAGCTCATTTATGTGAAGGATTTTTGAGATGCAATCAATGTACCAAGTTTGTTATTTTTTCTTGTAAATATGTCACATAATATGACACCATACAAAGTTTTTACATTGTTTGGATCATTTTTGAATTTTTTATGCTCGTTTCAAACTATGGTCAAAACGGCGGGCATGAAGATTTGTAGCTCGGGGTTGAGCCTCGCTAAACTTGCAGCGCATCTCTGATAAATAGCATATTGTGAGCCTAAAAATGATTTTTTTTCAAAAATCATAAGCATCAGATCATGTACCTGTAGTTTAAATCTAGCCCACTTTCTACCGATTCGTCAGAAATTTGTCTTTTTCACGAGGGGTGGATGAAAAGGTTAAGATAGCCCGGTTGGGACATTGTCAATGCAAGGTGGCCTAGTAATTTTGAAAAATTGGGTGGTACTATTTTAAAACTTTCATTTGGTTGTTGCTTCACAAAATATCCCTTTTTGACACTTGGAAAAATGGAAAATGTGTTATACAAAACTATATGTAATATTTTATATTTTATTCAACAAAAATGTAATATTTGAGTTTGGATGGATAGATCTTATTTTTTCGCAAATTTTGATATATTATATGTATTTTTCTGAATTAGAATGATTTAGTTATAATTTTTCTAGGATTAATATGGCAACAAGAAAAAATAGCTACGCCGGTGTAGGTATGAAACTGGCGTAGACTTGACGCTGTCGCACCACCGTCACGTCCAATTCCTACACCGACGGTCCGGTCTACACCAATGGTAAAATTGGACCGACGGCAATTTTACTCGGCTGCCTGCCTCGGGGCCTTCACCGACAACCTCGACATTTTGCCGCGGCGTAGAAATTGGTGGTCGACGTATTTTGCTTCTCCCGTGGTGCGAGTACTTAATTTTGGAGTTTTTGACCAACCAAGGGATAGATCTCGCTAGACAGAAGAGCTGGAATGCATGACAATGCAAGTGGCCTAAAAAACAAAGGAATAAGTGGATCCAGAGTGGGTGGTTTTCGCTCCATACCTCCCAATCAAATAGACTCTAGTTCTCCATGTTGGCGTCAGATTGGAATGCCAGTCAGATTGGAACGCCAGAGCAAAAAGTGGTGCTGGTGTGGGGTAATCCAGGGCAACAGAGCATTTATATGATGATGAAGGTGAAACCACCTGTGGGTCTGTTGGTAGGTGCGCGGCCAGTGCCATCTTGTCTCGGCGCGCTCTGTGAGTGACAAATATGCGTACGTGCCGTGGTAGTGCCAAGTGCCAACTCCAGAGAGCAGCTGGCTAGCTAGCTAGGCTAGAACACCAAGAAAAGCTTAGAGGTAGCGATGGCGGGACATGGCGAGGAGTTCGACGAGGGAGAAGTGTGGGACGTGCTGCAGGACCGAAGCAAAGAAGCTGCTCTCTCCGACTTCACTCCTCCGATGAGGAGAAGAAGAGTCGTCGGCAGCAAGAACAAGGGTGTCGCCGCCGTGGCCAAAGACGACGAGGAAGAGGCCAGCGGTGCAAGCAGGAGGAAGGGGAGGAGGCCGCCGTCGTCGTCGACGGCGCCGGTGTCCATTCCGGACTGGTGCTCGTCAGGGCGTAGCGGCGCCGGCGGCCGGAGGCGTAACCAGGAGGAGGAGGACGATGCGGAGGCAGGGGACGTGCTGCCGCCGCACGAGTGGCTCGCGAGGAAGATGGAGAAGATGAGCATGGTGCCGGCAGCGTCGTCGCCGGAGATGGAGAGGGGAAGGAGCAAAGGGAGGGAGATGAGGAAGTTCAGGGACGCCGTGCTGCCCAAGACCGCCTTCTCCGAGAAGTAGAATATCAGCATCGAACTTGCAATCTCAACTTGCAACAGCGGCTAAAAGAAGCTTGAATAAGTGGTTAACATGCATGCACACGCGATGCGGTAACCTCCTCGAGTACTCGTACTGTGTCACTACTCTTTACTGAATCCATTCTCCATCTATGCATTTTTCAATAACTGTAATGCATGTAGTACTTAAACTTAAGCTGTGTACTTCCGGTACATTTTGTACGTATAACCTTTTTTCTGCGTGATATATACGCAATAATGTCTTGTACTCTTGTGTGATTTTCTTCTTCTTCTGTGGAATGATCTACATGTGTTAGTGTTATTATGTTCTCGAGAACATGCATACGTGGGCAGCATGCTTTGCCAATCAAACTCTAAGAAGAGTGCCATGCATCTCTATCCTTTTTGTTTTTTTGTGGGAGGAGGCGATTTTGATGGCAGGTCCAGATAATCATATTATCTTGGACGTCTATTGTTGCAAGATTTTTGTTCTGTTAGGTCTGGTGTATGTAGTTCTTTGGACTCCATATCCTATCGATTAGGGATCTCGCGGCTGTTAGCAGGGCTCGGCGATAGGCCCGGCGGCTAAGGAGCTGCGCCGCATCGTGTCGATGGAGGAGGTGGACATGGATTTTCCGCAGGAGACCGTTGAGCAGTATGTAGATCTTTTCTTGTGCCTTCTCCATTCAAGCCGGTAATGTACTGAAAAGGGGATCGAAGTGCCGCCAGTTCCACAAGTTGGAGTTCGGAGATTCAACTATGGATGCGACCATACATGATCCATGATTTGCCATTCGTGTTGAGGAAGGAGCTGTCAGACTAGTTGCTGCCATCGGGGAGCCAAATGTCGAGGACGAGGCTGACATCATAGGGCTGACGAGGAATCTGCAAATTTTGTATTAAGATGCAGAGAGCGTCAGCGAGGTTTGTGCTAAGCCGCGCTCAGCGGGGCGTTCATCCAATATTATTTTTGAACATGGCGTTCATCCAATCTGGTGGTGCTATAAATGTCAAGAGAAAGGCTGGGCCAGCTGATTCACCATAGCTATGGACGTAGGTGATATTTTTATTGTTCTTGATGATGCAGAACCATCATGAAATTAAAATTTGTTGCCGGATGGAATGGACGCATGATTTACGTATGGCGGTAGGAACCTTAGCAATTTTTTCAGGAATTTTGGTGGGTGTGTCTGATTCAGTGGGCGTGTTTGCTGGTGATAATTAGATCATTTCGAAGAAAGCATGACATTATGTTGTTTAGTTTACTGAATTCTGTTTCTCCTGCAATGCCACATAAGATTTGTAGACTGTTCTTGGTATCTGGAACACATAAATTTTGATAATCTTGGTTGGTCTCTAGTGAGAATTTTCTAAATTAGGGTGAGAGTAGTGGGGCAATGTTGCAAAAAGAACCCCCATGTGCGAACAGAGTTGGAGCTTTGGAACAGACTATAAGGAGTTACGCCGAGACCAGGGTGACCATGTTGTGGAGCCATCATTAGGGACGACGTTTGACTCGCTTGGCGAGCCATATGGTTTCTATAACCTGTATTCCTGGGAACAAGGTTTCAATATCCGGTATGTAAAAAGGGCTTAACCCTGAGCGGATGAATACGATGCAAGAAATAGTCTATGGGTGCTCGGTGAGTTTGTGGGATCCTTTGTTTTTACCATGTCATGTACACAGATTAGTTGTGGTAGAGAAACATTTTCCTTTAAGGAGGCAATGTGCTAAATGTTTTCAAACTATCTCGTAGAGGTAAACCAGTAAAGGAGAACTCCAGGTCTTCCTGTTGCGAGTGTCCAACCATGATTCGTTTGCTAAGGACAAAGAACAATGGATGGTACCTAGCTAACGGAGCAGCGCGTCATGAACAGCCACTTTATGTATATGACATGTGGAGAATTTTTTTGGCCGTCTCACAAGCACATAGATGCGTATAGAAAGGATTTGGTTAATCAACTCAGTGAGAATCCCATAAATATTAGGAAAGTGTATATCATTATTGAGAGATTTTTGGGGGTGTTCGGAATATACCATTCACAAAGAAAACTCTGAAGAACCTTTGTGGTCAGATCAAGAAGGAATAATCGTATGACGACGTGAAGAAGACAGTCGAAGTTTTCGCTGAGATCACATCCAAGGACAGAGAGTTCACATACAAAGTGCTGGCAGATTTTGAGAGTCGGATTAGGAACCTTATGTGGACAAATGGTACAACATATAAACCAATACAAGTTTTTTGGTGACATGCCATTTGCCCTCTTTGTGGGTGTCAACAACCACTTCGAGAGCCAATGGCGGAGCTAGCTCCCGGCGACCCGGGGCAGCTGCCCGGGCTCAGCCATAGAATCTCCATTATGATTTGAGCAAGACACATAGGTTAAGTGAGATGATTAGTGGGCAAACACTAAGCTAGATCAATGCCCTCATTTCCTGCCCGAGCTGTATGTTCTGGCTAGCTCCGCCACTATCGAGAGCATAACTTTGGGAGGTGTTCTGTTGAGGGATGAGTGAACTGAGAGTTTTGAATGGGTGTTCAATGAGTTTTTCAAGATGGATGGTGGTCCAACACCTAAGATAATACTTACAGGTGGGTATAAAAATAAAAATATCTGCATTCATTTTCTGGTGTTTCGCCACATGAAGCTTTATCTTTTTTGCATGATATTTTTAATCCCCCTTCCGTAAAATTTTGCAGATCAGAACAAGGTGATAGAGGTAACAATTAGGAACATTCTGCACGTGGTTAATAGGCGGTGAAAATGGCATATTCTCAAAAAGGCAAAGGTTTGCCTAGGTCCTCTCTACACAAAGAAAAGCGAGTTATGAGTGGAGTTCCATAAAGTTGTGAATCATATGCTAACGCCCGATGAGTTCGAGAGTGCTTGGACATTGCTGACAGAGAAATTCAACCTGAAGACGCACCCATTCCGAACTCAAATCTATGAGGTGAGGCATAAATGGAAAAAATCATACTATGTGTTCTGTGTGCAAATATGACCAGCACGCTATGCAGTGAGAGTGCAAACATGATGCTAAAATCATATGTGTCGTCCAAGTGCATAATGAACATGTTTGTGCGGCATTACATGAGGTTGCAACATGATCGTAAGACTGACGAGAGATATTAGGAAATGAGGAAAAAAATGGTGAGTAAGTTGGTGAATATAGTTTTGAAGAACTTTCGTTAACATGTGCTGCTTGTTCTTTTTGTGGAATTTTGATTTGTGTTTATTTATGTGACAAGACAAAACTAGAGCTCCACGTTAACTTAGCATTCGAAGAACACGCAAGAAAGATATACATGAGGGCTATGTTTGAAAAAAATCGGTCTAAACCTCTACCAAGTGAGGGCTTACTAGGTAGGTCGAAGAAGTTGAAAGGTGTTAACTGTATTTGGCGAAACACATGAAGCTTTATAAGAGTGAGAAGTGGAGCTGGGTGGGATTCGAGGTAAAGGTGGTTGACTCTAGTGAGTTCTTTGAGTGTGGGTGTGGCTCGTTCGAGCACATGGGTGTTCTTTGTTGCCATGCTTTGAAGGTTAGGTTTTGCTTGCCATTGAAAACATACGAAATTTGCGAGCTAGGACATTTTTGGATTATGATGTCTAATAGTTTTGTACTTTTTGTTTCTTTGTCCTTATCAGGTGATGGATTAACTAGGTATAGAGGAGATACCCATGAGACACATATTGAAACGATGGATGAGGAATGCGAAGGATACTTGACGAAGCATTTGCAGATTTATCAGAATGACCATGCCTCATCAAGATCATTCACGCATCGACATTCCGCTATTTTTAAGAAAGCCTTGGAGCTAGTTCAGTTGGCAGATGATGATGCTGGGGCATATGAGAAGCTGGACGCTCTGTTTAATAATGATCTAGGGGAAACGACACCCTACAATGGGGGATCATTTCACCCAATCCGTTTTTAAACACATTTTCACATTGACTAGAACATAAATTACATACAAGAAAATAAAACAACATAATTAATAACTATGGCCCGGTCTTGGAGCTATTTTGTGTGCCTGCACACTCCGTAGGCGACTACTCGTCATCATCCTAGGTGAGGTCGATGTACTCACCCAGTGGTGGCCTTGTGCTTGGCGGAAGAGGCGCCGAAGGAGGCGGGTGGAGACACGGATAGTTTCCCGCGGGGATGTAGTCCATGATGGAGACCAGCATGCAGCCGGGCACGCTCCACCAGATCGTACACCCGGAAGCGTTATTGTTCATCGGTGGTAGGTGATACCTTTGATCCGGATTACGGATGTAGTATAGCTCTTTTTCCCTAGTAGACCTAGGTTATCAAATCCACGGGAAGCGAATGCGTAGTGAAGTTATTTTAACGGACCTTCGGGAGTTTTAGAATTCCTTTTGTGTTTTTACCGAACCAGTAGCTTGCGTCTTTTTGTTGTTGGCGATGATGCAGAGAGAGGGGGCCTAGGGCGTTCGGTTTCACCTGTAGCTGTTCAAAAACATCTGATAGAAATAAAAGATAGAAATAAAGTATGCGTGTACTTATTAGAGCAAGATAAATTATATGTTGGCAGTGCACCCATAATTGCTATTGCCTCCGCAACCGCTTATAGCAATAACCTACTAGTATCATCCACTGAAGAAAGAGAGCTAATGATATGCATAGTGATGTCACCATTAATCCCAAGCAAATCCCTCACATACAGCCATACTACCCCTTCTGTCACTGAGGTTCCCAACCTGCAGATCAGTCATCACTCATACTCCCTATACCCGGCTCAACCCTCGGGGTCTTAGATACCTGACAAGTCCTTGGATTGAGGCAAGAGAGGATACAATAATCATCATGTCATACAAACTAATACATGATCCCATCTATGATAAATCACATGCACAATTGCTACATGGCTAGGCCGAAGCCCTTAGCCCAAGGAGAATTACTCACACATAGAGATGAAATCAAAAATCACAAACATTGTAATGGAAATCATAAAATTGATAGCAATAGTCTTACAAAGTCGCCAATCGGAGAAGAGATCTACTATTACAAGTGGTGGAACATGGCTATGGAGATGGAGAAGGGTTTGCAGATCTGAGGTGGCTGTTTGGCGGAGTATGGCTTCTTGATACTTTGCAAATGTATCTATAATTTTTGATGTTCCATTCTTGGTTTTATCCACTTTCTTGTGTTTTGTCCACACTTTAGAGTACTTTTCATATGATTTCTTGGACTAACCTATTAACAAGAGCCACAGTGCCAGCTGCCTGTTTTCTGCTGTTTTTGGTTCCAGGAAAGTCAGAAAATGAATATTCTCGGAACTGGAGGGGACAAAAGCCAAAGTGCCTATTTTTCTGGAAGTCATTAGATGCCAGAATACGAGACGGAGAGGAGCCAGGGGGCACTACACCACCTGGCCGTGCGGGCCAGGCCTGGCCACGCCAGGAGGTGGTGTGGCTGGCCCAGGCACCCCCTCGGCCTCTCCTTCTGCCTATAAGATGCCCTCGGGACCAAACCCTAGGTACCCAATCAAAAATCCACGAAAGAGTATGTAGCCTCCGTCATCTCCATCCCTAGATCGGGAGGGATCTGAAGCTCTTCCCGGCACCCTGCCGGAGAGGGGAATTCACCCTGGAGGCCTTCTTCATCACCATGCAAGCCTCCGGTGTGATGCGTGAGTAGTTTATCCTTGGACTATGGATCCATGTAGTATCTAGATGGCTGGTTCTCCTCCTTTGTGCTTTCATGTTTAGATCTTGTGAGCTCCGTTCATGATCAAGATCATCTATTTGTAATTCTGCATGTTGTGTTTGCGGGGATCCGATGGATATTGAGATGCTATTTCAGATTGATTATTGATTCTATCATGTCTTTGTTATTTGTGATCTTGCATGCTTTCCGTTGTTAGTAGCTATCTTGGCCAAGTAGATGCTAGCAACTCCAAGAGTTAGTATTTATGCTCAATAGTGGGTTCATGCCTCTGGTAATCTGGGGAAGTGACAGAAATCTCTAAGGTACTAGATGTGTTGTTGCTACTAGGGAGAAAACAACAATCCTTTGTTCATAGAACAATCGTATTGTTTACTTTACATGCAATTCGTAAAGCAATAATCTATTGCTTGCAACTTAATACTGGAGGGGGTTCGGATGATAACGTGAAGGTGGATTATTAGTCATAGATGCAGTTGGATGGCGGTCTATGTATAATGTTGTAATGCCCAATCAAGTTCCAAAGAAGTCAATATGATTAGTATATGCATGTATTGCTTTCTCGATGTTTGTCAATTGCCCCGCTGTAATTTGTTCACCCAGCATGTTATAATATCTAAGGAGAGCCACCTCTAGTGAACTATGGATCCCGGTCCTTTTTCTGTTACATACAATCTACAAACTGTTTAATGCTTTGTGTTTACTTTCTGCAAACTATTACTTTTTTCCATTTGATACGTTTAATCCTTTGTTTTTAGCAAAACACGGTGAGATTGACAACCTCATCACAAGTTGGGGACAGAGTTCTGTGGTTGTGTTGTGCAGGTCTCCACGTTGCTACTAGCACCGGTAGTGCGCCCTGCCAAGGCTTAGCTAGCAACACCTTTCGGGTGTTTCCTTGCTCCTACTGGTTCGATTGAACCTTGGTTTCATAACTGAGGGAAACTTGTTGCTGTGCTCATCATACCTTCCTCTTGGGGTTCCCAACGAGCTCTACATCAACACTAATCCATCAAGCATTTTTCTGGCGCCGTTGCCGGGGACTGAAGAAGAAGAAGCTCCCACGTCAACCACGCGCCATCAAAGACATTTTTCTGGCGTCGTTGCCGTGGAGTCAAGGACATCTTCACAAGGGGAGTCCCTCATAACCAATCGCTTTACTTTGTTATTTTTGTTTTGCTTAGTTTCTTTTTTGCTTTGTTTGCTTGTTTTGTTATCAAAAACACAAAAAAATTAGTTTTACTAGTTTGCTTTCTTATTTGAAAACACACAAAAATGACTATTCTTGAAAACACTAAGTTGTGTGACTTCACTAGCACCAACAACAATGATCTTATGAGCACACCTATTGCTCCACCTGTGCCTGAAGATACATTCTTTGATATAAAACCTGCTTTACTCAATCTTGTTATGAGAGAACAATTTTTTGGTATTGGTAATGAAGATGCTGATGACCATCTAAATAACTTTGTTGAACTTTGTGAGATGCAAAAGCATAGGGATATAGATGGTGATATTATTAAGCTGAAATTGTTTTCTTTCTCTTTGAGAGGAAAAGCTAAAGAATGGTTGAATTCCTTAACTAGGAATAGTATTGATTCTTGGACTAAGTGCAAAGATGCTTTCATTGGAAAGTACTATCCTCCTGCTAACATTATATCTATGAGAAGTGAAATAATGAAGTTTAAACAATCTAATAATGAACATGTTGCTCAAGCTTGGGAAAGAATGAAGTCTTTGGTTAAGAATTGTCCCACTCATGGACTGACTGCTTGGATGATCATCCAAACTTTTTATGCAGAATTGAACTATTCTTCAAGGAACCTATTGGATTCTACTGCTGGAGGTACCTTTATGACCATCACTTTGGGTGCTGCAACAAAACTTCTGTACAATATGATGGTTAATTATTCTGAATGGCATACTGAGAGTGCTCCACAAGGTAGGAAGGTAAATTCTGTTGAGGAAACTTCCTCCTTGAGTAATAAGATTGATATTATTATGTCTATGCTTGTTAATGGGAAAGCCCATATTGATCCAAATAATGTTCCTTTAGCCTCTTTGGTTGCTCAAGAAGAGTAAGTTGATGTGAACTTCATAAGAAATAACAATTTTGGCAATAATGCTTATAGGAGTAATTTTGGTAACAACAATTATAAGACATATCCTCCCAACAATGGTAATGCTTATGGAAGTTCCTACAACAATAATAGGAGTGCTCCCTCTGAACTTGAAGTTATGCTTAAAGACTTTATTAGTAAGCAAACTGCTTTCAATAAAACTATTGAGGAAAAACTCTCTAATGCTGAAAGAAGTATAGCATCTTTGGCTGAAACTCAATCTTCTTTGAATAAAATGGCTGCTAAACCTGAAACTAATGATGATCCCTTTGCAGCTACTAATGCTATACAAGTAAGAATTGATGAAAATGTTAGACTATTAGCTGAATTACATGCTAAGTGGGAAAGATAAGATGAAATTGCTAGAAACATTAGTGTTTCTACTATTACCACCACTAGTGTTGAGGCTAGTAATAGTTCTACTACTCTAGATGATAAATTTGATTTTGATCTTGATCTTTACAAAACACATTACTGGTGCTCTCATAAAGATTAAAGAAGAAAAGATGAAACATAAAGCTTCTATTCCTATAAAACAAGAAGATGGTTGGGAACCCATCATTAATATGAAAGTGAATGACTTTGATTTCAAAGCTTTATGTGATCTTGATAGTAGTGTTTCTATTATGCCTAGAAGGATTTATGTTATGCTTTATTTTCCTCCACTTGAAGATTGTTATTTGAATGTCCCACTTGATGATAATGCTAAAAAGAAACTCATGGGGAGACTTAATGATGTTCTTATTATGGTTAACAATTCCTATGTCCCCGTTGATTTCTATGTTTTGGATGTTGAATGCAATGCTTCTTGTCCTATTACTTTGGGAAGACCTTTTCTTAGAACTGTTGGTGCCATTATTGATATGAAAGAAGGCACCATTAAATATCAACTCCCACTCAAGAAAGGTATAGAACACTTCCCTAAGAAGAGAGAGAAGACTTCTTTTGCCTCTCCTATGAAAACAAAATTTGGTTTCAATGCTTCTTCATTTGAGAACACTTGATTATTTTTCTTGCTTCTTATGCCTAACTTAAAGGTGTTAAAGAAAAGTACTTATTGGGAGATAACCCAAAAGTTTTAGATGAGTCTTGGAAGTTATTACTTCAGTAATAACCGCTCCTTATCCTTTTTATTTAATTTTTGTGCCAAGAGTAACCTCTAATGAGAGAGAAGTAATGATTGGGAAAGTTGTTGTCCCGAAACAGATTTCTGTGCTTCACCGTAAAAATTCATGTAAAATCTCTGAACGTATTTTTGAGGCGTGAATTTTGTGCTTCTACCCTAGGTTGTTATCTAACTTTTGTTAGTTCAACACTTTTTGATTTGAGCAACAGAAGGTCTTCAAAAAAATCGTCTTTACCTGCTGGTCTGTTTTGACAGATTTCTGCCATTTTCTGCATTTGCTTCTTCTTGGTTCCTTTTTTAGTTCTTTTGGGGAATTGAGCTTTTTGAGAGAAGTACTACAGTAGCTAGTGTTCTAATGGAAGTTTATTTGGTGTTAGAACTGAACCTTAAGACTTATTTATCTTAAGTGCACTAATGTTGCTAATAAAGATTGTGTTAAGTTTTGTATGAAGGAAAAAATTCAGGTGTATGAAAGGAATGAGTAATGAGATGAAGGATGGACTAAAGCTCAAGCTTGGGTATGCCACGCATGTCACCCCAAGAAATATCCAAGAATTACAAGCTTCAAAGCTTGGGGATGCCCAAGGCATCCCCTTCTTCATCAATAAAAATTCTAGGTTTCTTCCAAACGCTTCATTTTTATTGTTTCATGCACAGTTGTGTGGTTCTTGGAGCGTCTTCTTTTTTGTTTTCGTTTTGGTTTTTCGTTTGCTTGGTTTTATTAGTTTTCTGAATAAATTGGTTGGACCCCCTCTTTCATACATTGGTTTTCAAATAGTTTGGTCTGGTTTAGAAAAGAGTAGGAAAGTTCATGCTTATGTGGTAAAAAGAGCTTGTTTTTGACTGTGGCCTATGCTTTGTCATGCCGTGCTTGATATTGTTTTTTCTTTATGCTTAGTATTCTTTGATGTAGCATGACTTGTTATAAATAATTTAGATTGCTTAATGTTCCTTGGATGAATCATGCGTTGTTTTAGCATATTAAAAGCATAGTATAGTGGTATTCTCCTTTGATGCTTTATTTGGGTTGACTTGGCACATGCTCACACCATGTTATGCCTATATCAAGTCACCATAGCCTTTATGATCCTTTAGTTTTCAACTTGTAGTATCACTTTATGCTTTGATCAATGATGTTTTGTCGCTTTGCATGATTATGGCCATTATTGCTCTCTTAGTTTGTCGCTCCCAGTCTTTTGCTAGCCTCCACAACCAAGTATGAGTTCCACTCATGCATCAAACTCCCTAAACCAAGTTATTCCAAAGAGTCCACCATACCTACCTATTAGCTTATGCTATTCCAAGTATATTCATGCTTTTGTTTACCTTCCAAATTAAACTTGTTATGAGAAAACTAGTGATTAAAGATCTCACGAACTTGATGGCACACTTTACTTTTCTTGCCCTTAATAAACTTGAACCATTGTGTCGTTTATGTTGTATATGCTTGCACTTATTTGTTGGGGATTATAAGAACCATGCTTTCATGGGGAACGCTTTCAACATTGCACTTGGTACTTGTACCTAGTTGATATAATGCTCTTTTGTATATGAATGTCGTCGGTGTGAAATGAAAGGGGAGCTTGTAAGTCCATGGAGTTATGTATATGTGTTAGAGAAACGCCTGGGCTGCTAGTCTAATCCATGCT
Source organism: Avena insularis (assembly GCA_023614405.1). Lineage (NCBI taxonomy): Eukaryota > Viridiplantae > Streptophyta > Magnoliopsida > Poales > Poaceae > Avena > Avena insularis. The sequence goes on from CM042686.1 coordinate 177,934,356, forward strand.
GGCATGGTGGAAACCTGCAGCGTAACCATAATGAGCTGTCTATGAAGCATTCTTCTTATAAAAAGAGTCTTATATTGAGAAAAAAGAGAAAAAAGGAGATTATGAAAAGAGGAAAGAGAGAAAAAAAGCACCATATTCCCATGGTAAATAAAAAGATTGCTGAGATGCTCGTTGTCTGCTTTCCTTGTCATTTTTATATGGGGATTCTTCCGTATCATCGGGCAAGGGGTACGCCGTTGGCGGTTCTCTATGATACACATGTACTTACGATGACAAGAACTTACCGGTGACTAAACTTGAGTAGCATGAGGAGCGGCCCTCGTATACAAGGGACATGAGGTTTCTAACTTATACTTCGTCTAGCATGTACACCATAGTTTGTTCACTTTAACCTTAATCACATCAAGATGCTTATGATGGGGGAAATGAGAGCTGAAAGCTATAAGTACCATAATTTTTGGAAGCTCTTTATGAGACTTGAATCCCTACTTTCTTCTATGAAGGCCTTTCTTCCACCATTATATTGAGTCTCCACCTTCTATCTTTATGCACCTACTTTGAGAGCATAGTGGCCATTCTTAGTTCTATGTGCATTGTCCCAAGTCTAGTTGATTGATGCATAACTTGATATTGCTTGTTTTAAAATATTTGTATCTAGTCACTCTTATGAACTTTGAAGGTGTCCTATGCATTTATATTTGCTACTCTATGAGGGACAAGCTGAATACTATTATGCTATGTTTTCTTTGTGTGAAACAAACAAACGTCTTCCAAAGCATTGTTATTCATGAATATTTTGTTTGTACCTTTTCATGTTGCATCATAGTTTCTTTGTCTTATTGCTAGAACTTTGTCTTTCATGTTTTGATTGAAGTACTATGATCCCAGCTTTGAATGTTTTACAAATACTTTGATCAAGTCTTTGATGGTGCATGTCACCTCAAAAATTATTCTTTCTTTTTATCACTTACCTGCTCGAGGACGAGCAGGAGTTAAGCTTGGGGATGTTGATACATTGCAAATGTATCTATAATTTTTGATGTTCCATGCTTGGTTTTATCCACTTTCTTGTGTTTTGTCCACACTTTGGAGTACTTTTCATATGATTTCTTGGACTAACCTATTAACAACAGCCAGAGTGCTAGCTGCATGTTTTCTGCTGTTTTTGGTTCTAGGAAAGTTAGAAAATGAATATTCTCGGAATTGGACGGGACAAAAGCCAAAGTGCCTATTTTTCCGGAAGTCATCAGATGCCAGAATACGAGACGGAGAGGAGCCAGGGGGCCACCACACCACCTGGCCACGCGGGCCAGGCCTAGCCACGCCAGGAGGTGGTGTGGTCGGCCCAGGCACCCCCTCGGCCTCTCCTTCCACCTATAAGATGCCCTCGGGACCAAAACCCTAGGTACCCGATCAAAAATCCATGAAAGAGTCTGTAGGCGCCGTCATCTCCATCCCTAGATCGGGAGGGATCTGAAGCTCTTCCCGGCACCCTGCCGGAGAGGGGAATTCACCCTGGAGGCCTTCTTCATCACCATGCAAGCCTCCGGTGTGATGCGTGAGTAGTTCAGCCTTGGACTAAGGATCCATGTAGTAGCTAGATGGCTAGTTCTCCTCCTTTGTGCTTTCATGTTTAGATCTTGTGAGCTCCGTTCATGATCAAGATCATCTATTTGTAATTCTGCATGTTGTGTTTGCGGGGATCCGATGGATATTGAGATGCTATTTCAGATTGATTATTGATTCTATCATGTCTTTGTTATTTGTGATCTTGCATGCTTTCTGTTGTTAGTAGCTATCTTGGCCAAGTAGATGCTAGCAACTCTAAGAGTTAGTATTTATGCTTGATGGTGGGTTCATGCCTCTGGTAATCTGGGGAAGTGACAGAAATCTCTAAGGTACTAGATGTGCTGTTGCTACTAGGGAGAAAACAACAATCCTTTGTTCGTAGAACAATCGTATTGTTTACTTTACACGCAATTCATAAAGCAATAATCTGTTGCTTGCAACTTAATACTGGAGGGGGTTCGGATGATAACGTGAAGGTGGATTATTAGTCATAGATGCAGTTGGATGGCGGTCGATGTATAATGTTGTAATGCCCAATCAAGTTCCAAAGGAGTCACGATGATTAGTATATGCATGTATTGCTTTCTCGATGTTTGTCAATTGCCCCGCTCTAATTTGTTCACCCAGCATGTTATCTATCTAAGGAGAGCCACCTCTAGTGAACTATGGATCCTGGACCTTTTTCTTTTACATACAATCTACAAATTATTTACTGCTTTGTGTTTACTTTCTGCAAACTATTACTTCTTTCCATTCGATACGTTTAATCCTTTGTTTTCAGCAAAACACGGTGAGATTGACAACCTCATCGCAAGTTGGGGACAGAGTTCTGTGGTTGTGTTGTGCAGGTCTCCACGTTGCTACTAGCACCGGTAGTGCGCCCTGCCAAGGCTCAGCTAGCAACACCTTTGGGGTGTTTCCTTGCTCCTACTGGTTCGATTAAACCTTGGTTTCATAACTGAGGGAACTTGCTGTTGTGCTCATCATACCTTCCTCTTGGGGTTCCCAACAAGCTCTACATCAACACCGATCCATCACTTCTTCGGGGCAAGGTGAGTGTTGTTTTCCCGTCGCCTGAGGCTTCTTTATATAGGGGTCCCTTCACGAAAGTTGTTCTGTTTGACCTAACGGTGGCGGCGCCAACTATACGACCGGAGCTATACGGTCGGAATTTTTGCTCCGACCGTATAGTTGGTCATTACGGTGTCTGCCTTCGTTGGACGGCTCCTGGTTTCTTCTGGTTGAAGGAAATCTCTTATCTTTGACTTTAATGTAGTGATTCCCTCCTTTGAACGACATTATCTGCGCAGGAAAAATACAAGAACAAAGGATTGCATACCCCTCTGAATATTAGCATTAGTGGCAGGGTTTAGAGAGATATTTCATCAAAAATATGATTAATATCTAGTTTAAATGTGTATGTATATGGCTATATTTCAGAGCCATCAACCTTCCCAAGCTTAAACTTGATCGTCCCGAGCAAGAAAATCAAAATCAAAAAAGAACTCAGCATTTAAACTGAAATAACGAGATGGTGATCTTACTCATGATTAATAGTCTCATGTTTCCTCCACTTCATAAATCTGAAAAATTTCAGCATATATAGAGTAATGGAAAGCATATCATACGGGTTTCATGCATCCTTATAGAGTAGCAAAATTATTGTGAACATGGATGATTCAAATGAGTAAATTTTATTCCATGTCAAGTAATCAACTCATAGTCTTGCCTTTGAACAGTAAAGTATAATCATGTAAATTAAGAGTGTGAGAGTTGTCATGAAAGCATATAGACTAGAGTATCTCAATTCTCCCACATCAATAAATAAAGAATTTGCAAGCACTACTTTTCTATTCATTGTCCTTCAAGAATTTCAGTTTTTAAGTAATTGAGAGCATGCCAAAGATTTTTTATTAGTTTATCGGGTTGTGATGGACACTCGTGGCATCACTAAGGTTTTTGTTCCTTTTGCATAATGATTACTCATAATAGCCAGAGGAGTGATTCCATCATGATTACAACTATCCAGGAGTGCCAAGAATCTTACCCACTATATCATTACTACTATAAGTGTTTAATCAACTCATAGCCGAAATCTAGGAGTTTCCTCCATGAAGATCGTTCATAGGCCAGCGGAGTTATTGGCATCCCATGAAGTTTGACATGCGTAAAGCTATATCATTCTTATGATTAACAACTCAAACTTTGGCATGCTCACAAAAACCGTTAAACATTAATTCAATCGAACAAATCCTTTCAAAGAGAGTTATCAAGTCAATCACCATTTTCAGTGGTGTCGAGTGTCTCTAGAAATAAGCCTTCAAGACTAAGCACTACAACACCCAAGCCTTCAACTGTGAGACTTTTTCTTATTACAATTGTTTAGCAATTTTTAGGTAAGACTTGGTTAATTACGAGAGCTGGAACAAAATGAGCCCAACTAAATACCCATGAAAACGACAATCTTACTATGATACAAAGACTCACTCCACCAATATAATATCTCAACATTTACTACTAACTAGCATAGGTTTCTCAAACTTCAAAAGTGGGGAGTCGAAAGGCATACCTCTCATGTTTGGTTCCACTTCTCTCTTCCTTTTTTATTTGTTTCTTGGAAACTCGAAGTCGATCACTCTCCTGCAAATATATGAAGACCTCGAGGCAAAAAGAAAAGAAAGAGGGAAAATAAGGAAAAATGGAGAAACCTTTTTGTGATTTTTAAGAGAGGGAATTAAAGAATAGAAAATTGGTGGCAAATCTCGGCTAGAAAATTTCAAAAGAAAAATAGAAGGAACTAAAGATAAAGTGTTGGGGAAACAAATATTAGTGCTTATAAATTCAAATAAAAATGTAACCTCGAAATAAATAAAAGAAAATAAACACCAAGTAAAGATACATGAGGAAACTTCCCCAAGATTAGGCTTTTGCAAGCCCTTTAAATCATTGTGGTGGTGGGAAAAATATCGTTACTCTAGTTCACAAATTGAGTGGAGAGGTTACTTGTTGATTCTCGGAGGTTCAAAGAGAGTTGTGCATCCTCTCCACAGTCCCTCTAAGTCCTTGGAAATCTTGGTATGTGGCGAACCGGGTTTGTGGCTGCTCCTCTTGATGAGGAACTTCTTGCTCCTCCTCTTGGTCCTCATCCTCTTCAGGAATTTCCTCCTCGGGTCGGTGATGCTCAACTTGGACATCATATAGCAAACGTCCTTCCTCGATAGAGAAAAGAACATTAGGCAAAGGAGCGGGGTAGACACGCCCAGCTCCAGCAATATGTAGATAATAAACACCACCTCTCCTAGTGAGCATTCCACAGGCCCTCAAGATGGAGAAACCAACACGCGTCTCACCTAGTACGGGTTGCAACTCACCTAGATCGATGTCTAGGGCGATGGCAAGCACGGTGATGACGCCTCCTCCTGTGATTGGCCCTTGGCTTTAGGAGGCTTGCTGCTCCAGGTAGCGCACAAGGATGGCGCCCAAGTTGAGTGACAGGTTGCAGTTGATGTAAGTAGCCTTTGCAAGGACTAGGATGTCCTCCTCGTTGAGTCTCGTGAACTCATCGCGTGCCTGCAAGGTGTTAACAATAACATAGAACAAATAGAGAATTGCAGGATATTGAATATTATTCCCCTTGTTCACTCTACTAGTGAAGCTCATTCCATTATAGTATTGATCGGGGGAAGGAATTAAGCCAGTAAAAGATGCGCGTAAAGCATGAACATCATTGTTTGGCAAATTAAAGCATGCACACCATTCATCTAACGTTAAGGTGTAGTTTTTGTTCATCGGACGGAAAGAAATAGTATCCTCTCTTTGCCACAGTTTAACGGTGCTTTGCAACAAACTTAAGAATTCAATGGTTAAGCAGCGATAAGTAGGTACATCATTGTACACAAAGTTTTGCAGGCCATCTCTATTGCAAAGTAAATTGAAGTCATCAGAAATACCGAGTTGGTTCAATATAATGGGGCAAGCCCACTTTGTGGCCTTCACTTCGTGGTTCTTGATCTTGTTGAAGCGTTCGCGATGGGCCTCATCCCTGAACTGTATCCACATGTGTTCTTGGGTGATCGCCCGAGAAGCGCTAGCGGTGGCACGAGCACGAGTTTGGCTCCTTGTGTTCATCTTCTAAAACATTGAAGAAAGGCAAAAATAAAACTTTTTTATCTAACAACAGTGAGTATAATATGTTCCTCATCTAAGCACACTAAAGAATCTCCTCAAGATAATAATCTAGGCAAAACAAATCATGGCAATTGGTTCATAGTAGGTCTCACCCTAGATAGACAATGACAATAGATCGAAAATGAATTCGCAAAAAGTAATTGGAGGATCGGAGGAGAAACATATTGTAGATCACTTGTGTGCGAGGAAATCAAACGAAATTGAGTTGAGATGAAGATCCCTTAAGGTTTTGAGGGAGTTTGGAGGTAGAAGAAAGAAAATGGATTGAAGTTATGGAGTTAGGAGTACCTTCCCGTGCGATTTTGTGGTCGGACGCAACTATACGGGCGCAACTATACGGGTGGAACATGCGTTTCGGCCGTATAGTTGGCGTTCTATCAAAATATTAGGTCTTCCTCCTGGCAACGCAGCTATACGACTGCAACTATACGGGTGGAACAAAATGTTTGGGCCGTCTAGTTGGTCGTTAAACTGTCTATCCCTGTGATTTTTTTTTTGCAAAAGGCATCGATATCTATACGACCGGAACTATACGGTCGGAATTTTTATTCCCGCCGTATAGTTGGTCGTTAAACTCCCAGTACATATGAACAAAAATTGTATGGAGGCATTGATATCTATATGGCCGGAATTTTTATTCCCGCCGTATAGTCAGTAGTTAAACTCTCAGTACATATAGCAGAAAAAAATTCGATGGCAAAGATAACTATACGACCGGAACTATACGGTCAGAATTTTTATTCCCGCCGTATAGTTGGTCGTTAAACCGTCTGTGTTCATCAAAAAAATTCTGTTTCTTCGTAAACTATTTATTTTCCTATAACTTAGAAATATACCTTGTTTTTGATAGAAAATTGATAGAAAATATTGTCGACCAACAATAGCATGAATAATGCAGAATTTCAAGTACTACCAAATTTCTTCTTCTCAAATGGAGTTTTCTAGCACTCTTTATTGAACATGAACTTAAACTAAAACAAAAAACTTAACTCAACCCTTAATTTAACATGGGTTGCCTCCTATGGAGTGCTCTTTTATGGTCAATAGCTTGACCTTGATGATACTCACTTGGTCCAGATGGGTGGAACACCCACTCTAAAGTAATTGGCCTTCAAAGTGATGGCCTCCTTCTCGTCATGTTTGGCTTTCTTCTTCCTGGGAAAATGAATAACAAAAGGATCCCGCGAAAGCAATTGCAACTTCACGTTACCTTCATGAAGGTTAATTAAAGCCTTTATAGTTCTTAAGAAAGGACGACCTAGTATTATAGGAGCAACGGTATCTTCAGGCATTTCAACTATAACGAAATCAATAAGAGCAGGACACTATTTGATATAAACTAAAGTGTTCTCCTTAATCCCTATAGCTTGTTTGTAGGTAGAATCTGCTAGATGCAATTTTAATTCAGTAATTTCAAAGGAGCCAAGATTTAACTTGTTAAAAAGACTCGTTGGAATTGTTGAGACGCTTGCACCTAGATCACAAAGTGCAGCTATCTCATTGGTTCCAATTTTTTATCTTAATAGTAGGCTCAAATATGTCATCTAGTTTAACAGGTAACTTTTCAGCGATTTTCTTGTATTCCTGTTCAAGTTCGCGTACCTTAATTGCTACTTGATCAACAAAGTGTTGATACATGGCTTCATCATTGCCTTCACTTACCGAAATTTTGACGTTGATCCTCTTTACGAGATCTTCGATGGTGTAGCTTGGTGAAGGGGCATTACTATAATCAAGTTCTTCAGGCTCCTCCCTTTGAATCCTCATCATTTTGAGTTCTTCAATAGGATTGGGATCAGATTTACCTGCAAATTTAGCTAAGATGAGAGCTTGACTCTCGATTATCTTACCTAGTTGTGCCTCAACGATTCTTGTTCTTTCTCGAAGGGCCTGCAAATCATTTCTCAAACTAACAGCTTGGCTAGATAATTTACCAAGCATAGCATTATGGTTCTCTATAATTTTGACTAGAATATTATTTTGTTCATTTTGCAAGTCTATGAAAGACTTAAGTGCTTCTTGGAGACTACCATTACTAGTTCCCATATTATTATTAGAGTTACTTGTAGGACTAGCATGATGTTTCTCAAAATTAGGATTGTAACTTTTCTTCCAAGCAGGATTGTAATCATTACGAGCTACGAAGTCTATTTCTTCTATATTTGTTTTAGGGGTGGCTCCTACCTGAGTTTCCTTACCTTCTACGGCTAGTATGAGCTCATCCAACTTAGCATTGAGATCTTCGTTCTCTTGTGGTGAGACAGAGTTCACCTTCTTTGTGTTTGATCTTTCAACATGCCATTGGGCATGGTTGTCTTGCATATTGTCTAACAGCTTCTTTACTTCGGTAATATGTTTACCCATGAATGTTCCTCCAGCTGCAGTATCAAGCATAGACTTAGACACAGGATTAAGAGCATTATAAAATAAACGGAGCATTAACCAATCTTCCATCCCCTGACTATGATAGTTTCTTAGGCATTCTTTCATCCTTTTCCATGCAAGCGCTAGTGGCTCACGCTCTTCCTGTCTAAAACCAGTAATATTAGGTCGGAGTTGCATAGTCTTTGCAGGTGGGAAAATTTAGTCATAAATAAAGAAGTACATCCCACCCATGATATAATAGTATTTTTAGGCAAATATAGCAACTATTCTTTAGCTTTTCCTCTTAGAGAGAAAGGAAATAGACGTAATTTGACTGCATCAGGGTCAACGTCTTTTATACGCATTATATCACATAATCCAGTGAAAGTATTTAAGTGCATACCTGCGTCTTCAACAACAGAGCCTCCAAACTGATTCTGTTGAACCAAACTTAAGTAACGGGGCTTAATTTCATAGTCATCAGCAGCAATTGCTGGCTGAGTAATAGGAGTACGCAAATAATCATTATTGGGAGTAGCAAACTCCCCAAGCTTCTTTTCAGCCATACTTCCTATGTTTTTGGGTTTTCTTAGATTAAAAATTATAACAGTAAAAACAAGAATTTAAAGACTAACTAGTTTTTTTGGTTTATCAAATAAAGACTGAAAGCAAACTAACAAAATAAAAAACAAGAATTAAAACTAGCAAGGTTCCTAATAACCTCACCAGGGTAGCTATTGTTTCCCCGACAACGGCGCCAGAAAAAGGGTTGATACCTTCGATCCAGATTACATATGTAGTATAGCTCTTTTTCCCTAGTAGACCTAGGTTATCGAATCCACGGGTAGTGAATGCGTTGTGAAGTTACTTTAACGGACCTTCAGGAGTTTTAGAATTCCTTTTGTGTTTTTACTAGACTAGTAGCTTGCGTCTTTTTGTTGTTGGCGATGATGGAGAGAGAGGGGGCCTAGGGTGTTCGGTTTCACCTATAGCTGTGCAAAAACATCTGATGGAAATAAAAGATAGAAATAAAGTATGCGTGTACTTGTTAGAGCAAGATAAATTATATGTGGGCAGTGCATCCATAATTGCTATTGCCTCCGCAACCGCTTATAGCAATAACCTACTAGTCTCATCCATAGAAGAAAGACAGCTAATGATATACATAGTGATGTCACCGTTAATCCCAAGCAAATCCCTCACATACAGATGTACTACCCCTTCTGTCACTAGGGTTTCCAACCTGCAGATCAGTCATCAGTCATACTCCCTATACCTGGCTCAACCCTCGGGGTCTTGGGTACCTGACAAGTCCTTGGATTGAGGCAAAAGAGGATACAATAATCATCATGTCGTACAAACTAGTACACGATCCCATCTATGATAAATCACACACGCCATTGCTAGATGGCTAGGTCGAAGCCCTTAGCCCAAGAAGAATTACTCACACATAGAGATGAGATCAACAATCACAAACATTGTAATGAAAATCATAAGATTAATAGCAATAGTCTTACAATGTCGCCAATCGGAGAAGAGATCTACTATTACAAGTGGTGGAAGATGGCTATGGAGATGGAGAAGGGTTCGGAGATCTGAGGTGGCTTTTTGGCGGAGTCTGGCTTCTTCGGGGCGAGGTGAGCGTTGTTTTCCCGTCGCCTGAGGCTTCTTTATATAGGGGTCCCTTCACAAAAGTTGTTCTGTTTGACCTAACGGTGGCGGTGCCAACTATACGACCGGACCTATACGGTCAGAATTTTTGCTCCAGCCGTATAGTTGGTCGTTATGGCGTCTGCCTTTGTTGGACGGCTCCTAGTTTCTTCTGGTTGAAGGAAATCTCGTATCTTTGACTTTAATATAGTGATTCCCTCCTTTAAACGACACTATCTGTATAGGAAAAATACAAGAACAAAGGATTACATACCCCTTTGAATATTAGAATTAGTGGCAGGGTTTAGAGGGATATTTCATCAAAAATATGATTAATGTCCAGTTTAAATATGGACGCAGATGGCTATATTTTAGAGCCATCAGTAGGGCGTCATTGTTGAGCTCCCAATCGCGAAGCTAGCGGCGTCCGGTGGCGATGGAGCATGCGGTGGGTTACCCGGCATCGCTTGTCCATGATGAGAAAACGAGGATGAAAGTGGTGGATTGTGGGGGTGTGTGGGGATATGGCATGAACACTTGCACGACCTTATTAAGGTCGGCCATTTAATGGTGCCAATGCGGTCAGCGAGGAGGCGTGTTCAGCAAGGAAGCGAGGAAGCGGATGCTTCTCACACGGGCGCGTAGGGCAGGCTAAAGTCGGTCAGCGAGTCAGTGAGGCGGTGGTTCAGCGGCACCATGAATGCATGTGTAGGGAGGCCAGCCGTAGCTTTTCCCTTGGATCGGTGACTTGTGGACTTGTGGGGCCACACTGACAGGAGAAGGACACTTGTGATGTCCTCGCGGACGCGAGCGACTGCATTGTCGATTTGGGACTTGCGGACAATTTGGGTGCCCCGCTGGAGGCTGGTTTTGGCCCCTCTTGTCCACGGACACCCAAACGAACACCCAATGTACATTTGCTTCCCACCATTGGGATGGGCTTACCCGCTTTGGGCATGACATTCAACTGGTGATTTTTATAGCATGCCGAATCAAGCGCTAGAGGCGTGGAGCCCCTGAATTATTCGCAGCAAACCGGAAACCACTTAGAGCATCTCCACTAGCATTCCCGGGAGGGTTTTTTCATCCGGACGGCGAAAATCCGTCCAACCGCGTTCCTAGGTGCCCACTTTTTGTCGGATTTGGCCCATTTTACATCCGGGATTCCCAGGTCGAACTCGAGGCATTGGGAACCGCCTGAAAATGCAGGATGAAGCGAATTCAGCGGAAAAAATTCCCGCGCCGCTGGCCCCGTCCTGTCAGCGTGTGAACCGAGTCATCCTCATCTTGTCACCTCGGCTCCCGCGACGGACCTCCAGACAACGATTGCCTATATCCTCGACCACCTGTCGCCGTACTAGCGTGCCACCATCGTCCCACCTTCCTGTCGTTTCATTTTTTCTCGCCCATGCCGCTACACCCCTCCCGCCTTTGCCGCCCTTTCCTTTTTTGGCCATAAATGTCAGCACCCTTGCCGCCTCCCAGAGTTCACTCATTCCCTACCCACAATGTCGACCTTCGGTGACGAGAAGAACAACGCAGCGGAAGAATTGCGGAATGCTACCCCGGTGACCCGACAGCGGCCAACGGCTTCGGCCAGCGTTCTCTACAGCCATGGGTGGCTTGGCTACTCTACGAGGCTGGCTAACCGGCACCCGCCGGCATGAGATCTCAGCGGGTGGCTTGCCCATGCCACCGGTGCCATTGTCGGACTAGATCATCGACGAGATCCAGGCTATCATCACTGGCATGGAGGACCCTGAGCTTGCCGCCACCGCCTATGATGGCGCAGGCCGACCGCTGTCGAGGAACAACTCGGCGGGCAGGCGGTGTTGGTGGAGCGCGCCCGGCCGCACACTCGCCGCTGTTCTAGAGCACATCCAAGCGGGGAACAACCCGCGTCTAGGGTATCCCCTGCGCTCGCCGCCGACCATCTCCTGGTGTCGTGGATCCAGCTAGATGCTGAGGAGAATGGCTAGCAGGTCATTTGGCTCTCGTCGTCAGATTCAGCATCTTGCTCGTCTGGTTCGGCGCCAACGTGCTCGCAGGATCCACTCCGGCTGGTAAAGCGAGAGGTGGTTGATACGTCCAAAACGTATCTACTTTCCCGAACAATTTTGCTATTGTTTTTCCTCTAAACTTGTGTGATTTGGATACAACTAACACGGACTAACGCTGTTTTCAGCAGAATTACCTTGGTGTCTAGTTTTTGTGCAGAAAATCAACTATCAGGAAAAATCCCGGAAAATATGCCAAAAATCCTATTTCACCAGAAGACTCATGGAGCCAGAAGACGAGACGGAGTAGGGCCACGAGGGGCCCACACCACCTGGCTGCACGAGCCAGGCTAGGCTGCGCCCTGGGGGTGGTGTAGCGGCCTCGGCTGCCCCCTCGGCCTCCCTCTTCGCCTATAAGTCGCCTCTTGACCTAAAAACCAAGGGGGGTTCGACGTTTTTCCAGAAAGAGTTCCGCTGCACCGCCACCACCAGATTCCACGATTCGGACCCAGAAACTCCGTTCTGGCACCCTGTCGAGATGGGGAATTGGAGAAGATCATCGCCATCATCATCACCATCGCTTCTCCATCGACCATCCATGTTTCCCCCATCTATGAGTGAGTAATCCCCCGCTTTAGGCTATGGGGATGGTAGGGATTAGATGAGATCGTTCATGTAATGGCATCAGATTGTTAGGGCATGGTGCCTAGTATCCATTATTAGTGCTTTTTGACTTTGTTACAACTTGTTATGCTTAATGCTTGTCACTAGGGCCCGAGTGCCATGATTTCAGATATGAACATGTTATTGATTCATTATGATAGTATTGTTTATGCTCTTACCTACAAGTTGTTGAAGGAAATATGCCCTAGAGGCAATCATAGAGATGATTGTATTTCATGTATCCATGAGTTATTATAATGTTCCTTGAATATCCATATATTAGGCAACTTGTATTGATTGGCAATTATGTAAATTGTTTGTGAAACTCTTTACTTGTATGGTTATCTAATAGTTGTCCCTAGTCGGAGTTCATGTGAGGACACACGTGAATATTAGACTAGCACATCGATTGGTTGATGACTATGTTTCGTAAGTCATAGACATGGAGATGGCAAACCAATGATGTGGACACATGTTATGAACATGGGGTTGGACTGACCCAACATGAGACTGTCAATAATACTTGCAGCTCTCTCTGCACATCGTGTACGTTTTGTCCTTAGACCTGAGATTGTCGCATGTACTTGAGATGTGGATCGACCTACTTTGGGGCTATCAAACACTACTCCGTAACTAGGTAGTTATAAAGGTAGCTTTCGGGTTTGTCCTGATACATGCTGCAAGGCATCGGTCAATCAAGATGGGATTTGCCCCTCTCTACTTGAGAGAGATATCTCTAGGCCCCTCGAGTGATCGGATCCAGAAATGCATGGCCGTGCTACATATGGTTAAGAGTTAACCTAGTAAAGGGATTCCGAATCACAGTATCGAGAAAGAGAGGTCAGCTTGGAGCTAGACCAAATATCGTGAGGCAAAGGGAAAGACATGTACTCAACCTTGTGATGGTTCATCCGAATGATCTTTATATGCGTTTAGGAGTTGGCACGTCTTGCTAGAGGCCGCTACCAACTATTGACAGAGTAAGTGTACTCGTGTCATGTCTATACGTGTATGAACCTGTAGGGTCACACACTTTAGGGGCTGGAAGCCTAATGAGGATTGGATCCGAATTAGACCAGGCTTAGGCTGCTAATGGACTGCTAATGTAGAAGCCCACCAGGGATGCCTATATAAGAGAGAGTGAGGCGAGCTGAATAGGGTTGAACATTCCACCCAGCCGCCACTCCTCTTCCGCATGTGTTGCACGTGCAGACCTAGCAGTCTGGCGTGTGACGGCTTCCACTCCAGACGTGTGGATATCTTGAAGGTGTTGCAGCTGTAGCACTTGGACGAGCCGCACAAAGGGGAGCTGTTCGCGGGACGAGGAAGAGGATGAGACGTAGAACATCTACACTGCCCCGACGTGCTTCATCGAGTTTCGCAACTGCGCGTCTAGTGGTAATCCCGTGATCTATGACAATAGTATTCCTGGTTGACGCGGTAGAAAATTTTGATTTTAGGATAGTGTAGCCTACCCGTTTCCCTACAGTGGTATCAGAGCCGATGTTGTTCAGTCATAGGTTCAGGAAGTTTGCATACGGAAGATGTGATCATTTGTACGGCGGTGCTTCTGGATTGATCTATGATCTTACTTTCCGTGATCGTGATTCTAAGGTCTTCGAACGACTTACCCCTATCGGTCGGTTTCCGCCATCGGGGTAGACATTGACACATAAATCCTTTTGAATCACGCGAAGATCAATATGATTGATCGAATCAGGAATTAGATTTGAATCGATGTACCATGATCAAAGGAGTTTGGTCGAATCGGAACTATGGTCGGTTTATGGTAAATTTGATTTGCCGATCAAAATCCTTAAAGAAAATTGTATAGATTTGATCTCTCATTTTTCACAAGATACCACGAGGGGTGCTGCCCCTTCGAACCCCGCAGGGGGAGACCCCCCTTAATCGTAGCCCTCCCTTTTGGTATCACGTTAAGGTTCATATGTGCTACGATTTCACATGATCCGATCGAATGCGATTCTATGCACAACTTGTTTTTGCAGGATTTATGTGATCAGTATGGCCCAAAAATGTATGTGATGCATGTATGTGTTTTTCATGACCTACGTGTCATGAGTAGGGCAACACGGTTGGACCATATGTGTTGTCAATTATTGTAATGGCCTGCGTGCCAACTTGTGATGATCCCAATACTATGTAATTTTGATTACTAGTTGTTAGGAGTAATAGCTTGTATTAGTTCTTGGAGAACTCATCACTTGGAGGATGGATCACATAGAGCATGAAGATGGAGATTATCATGGTGGATAGGTTCTATGGCGATGGAGATCACCATGAGAATAATGGGCCATACTGTATCACATCTATGTGAATGCTGTTCTTATACGTTTTACTACTATGCATGCTTAGATGATAGAAGTAGAACGATCCCTCACAAAGTTTAAGTTAAACCATGCCCTCCCAACCAAACCTTGCACCATCCTATGCCCTGTACAATCGTTGGTGGGTCTATGAAATTAGGGTACCGCGGTTTTCCTTGGCTGGATGGGTTTGTATCGGATACCTACACACATAAGGGTTGGTGAGCTTAACAAGGTCATCTTAACAGTTAAAGACCTTGGGCATAAAGGTTGGGCGCCTAGTTTTGACATAGAGATGTCACCCAACAACAAGAGTCATATGTGATATGATTAGCAAAGGTTTCTTACCGATTTACCTTGTCTTCTAGCAGTGATGTTAAAGCTCACTAGTCGACTTGTTAATTGTGGATCTTTAATCACTTAGTATCAATAGAGGGATGTTGATTTAAGTGGGAGTATATGATATTAAATTGTTTAATATGTCTTACTCTTTCATGGTTACATGGCTTAGTATTTTGCATTTTTTTTGTTGTAGATCAATGGCACCGAACAATTCATCACCTTTTTCTTTGCGTTCGATTCTTGAAAAGGATAAACTAAATGGAACAAACTATTCGGACTGGGTCCATAACTTGAGAATTGTTCTCAGGGCTGAGAAAAAGGAAACTATTCTGGATACCCCAATCCCGGATGAACCTGCTGATAATGCAACTGCTGCCCTTAAGAATGCCTACAAGAAAGCATGTGATGAATCTCTTGAGGTTAGTTGTCTTATGCTTGCATGCATGGAACCTGATCTTCAAAAGCAGTTTGAGGATTGGGAAGTGTACGATATGATCATTTTGCTTAAGGACATGTTCCAGACTCAGGCTAGGACTAAGAGTTACAATGTCGCTAAGTCCTTTGTGGAATGCAAGCTGGCAGAGGGAGCAGCTGTAGGCCCCCATGTGATCAAATTGGTTGGTTACAGTTAGACTTTGGAAAAGCTTGGTTTTCCATTAGGCCAAGAGTTGGCCACTGATTTCATTTTGGTATCTCTTCCATCTAGCTATGGGCATTTCATTTCGAACTACCATATGCATGGGGTGGAGAGGGGCCTTAATGAATTATGTGGGATGCTGAAAACAGCAGAATGTGACATTAAGAAGTGTGCAGGGCATAGCCATGTGATGGATGTGCAGAACAAGCCTAGCTTCAAGAAAAAGGGCACTTCTTAGCAGAAGAAGAAGGGCAAGGCTAAGGATACGATCCCTAAGCCAAACCCTGCACCCAAGCAAAAGGCTGGACCTACAGGAGACACTGAGTGTTTCTTTTGTCATGAATATGGCCACTAGAAGAGAAACTGCAGCAAGTACCAGGCTTCTTTGAAGAACGGTGGAAGTAAGAGTACTTCCCACTCAGGTACGCTTGTTGTAAATGTTATGGACATTTTTCTCGCAGATTCTTATGTTAACTCTTGGGTATTTGATACCGGATCGGTTGCTCATATTTGCAATTCGATGCAGGGGCTAATAAGGACTAGAGAAGTGCAGAAAGGTGAAGTGGATTTTCGCGTCGGAAATAAAGCAAGGGTTGCTGCATTGTTCGTCGATGTCATGCAACTTCACCTTCCGTCAGGATTTATCATGGAATTGAATAATTGTTATTACATTCCTAGTATGGGTCGAAACATTTTATCACCTTCATGTTTGATGAGGGATGGTTATTCATTCGCGAGTACAAACAATGGTTGTGTAATCTCTAAGAATGCTATGTTTGTGGCTGATGCTCCCATTGTGAATGGGTTATTTATTTTAAATCTTGATAATGCATGTGTTTACAATGTTAGTGCTAAAAGGCTTCAGCCAAATGATTTGAGTCCTACCTATTTATGGCATTGTTGTTTAGGGCATATAAGTGAAAAGCGTATGAACAAGCTCCATGGTGATGGTCTTCTAACTTCGTTTGATTTTAAATCATACGAGACATGTCAAGCTTGTTTACTTGGAAAGATGACCAAGACGCCTTTTACAGGGTTTCCCGAGAGAGCGACAGACTTGTTGGAACTCATACATACTGATGTATGTGGACCAATGAGCATGACAGCCAGAGGAAGATATCACTACTTCATTACTTTCACTGATGATTTCAGTAGATATGGCTATGTCTACTTGATGAAGCATAAGTCTGAAACTTTTGAAAAGTTCAAAGAGTTTCAGAATGAGGTAGAGGATCAACGTGGCAAGAAAATAAAGGCCTTGTGATCTGATCGTGGAGGTGAATATTTGAGTCACGAGTTTAGCAATCATCTTAAGAGTTGCGGAATTGTTCCACAGCTCACGCCGCCCAGAACACCTCAAAGGAACGGGGTCTCTGAACGGCATAATCAAACTTTGTTGGACATGGTTCGATCGATGATGAGCCAGTCGGATTTACCATTATCATTTTGGGGTTATGTGCTAGAAACAGCAGCTTTCACACTAAATAGGGTACCGTCTAAATCCGTAGTTAAGACACCATATGAGATGTGGACTGGAAAGAATCCCAGTTTGTCTTTTCTAAAGATTTGGGGTTGTGATGCATTTGTCGTTTACTCAATGGACAAGCTAACACCCAAATCGGATAAGTGCATTTTTGTGGGATACCCAAGGGAAACCTTAGGGTATTACTTCTACAACCGAGAAGAGGGCAAAGTGTTTGTCGCTCGTAGCGGTGTTTTCCTAGAGAAAGAGTTTCTCACAAAGGGAACGAGTGGAAGGTCGGTGTGACTTGAAGAAGTTCAAAATGAGCCAGTCGGGGATGCTTCTACGAGTGATGCTATTGTAGCAGAACAAGTTGAGGAACCCGTGGCAATAGAAGCACCACAACAACGAAGGTCGGCGAGGCTCCACGAAGCGCGGGAATTATTATTGTTAGACAATGATGAGCCAACGACCTATGCAGAAGCGATGGTGGACCCAGACTCTGAGAAATGGCTGATTGCCATGAGATCTGAGATAGAGTCCATGGGAGACAATCAAGTTTGGAACTTGGTTGATCTGCCTGATGGTTTTAAAGCCATCGAGTGCAAATGGATCTATAAGAAGAAGATTGATATGGATGGAAATGTTCACATCCATAAAGCTCGACTTGTTGCAAAAGGTTTTTGACAAGTTCAAGGAGTTGACTACGACGAGACTTTCTCGCCCGTAGCGATGCTTAAATCTATACGGATCATTCTAGCCATTGTTGCATATTTCGACTATGAGATATGGCAGATGGACGTCAAGACGGCTTTCTTAAATGGAATCCTTACTGAGGACGTGTATATGATGCAGCCCGAAGGTTTTGTCGATCCAAACAATGCCGGAAAGGTATGCAAACTTCAAAAGTCTATTTATGGGCTGAAGCAAGCATCTCGGAGTTGGAACATTTGATTTGATGAAGTTGTAAAGGAGTTTGGCTTCACCAAAAACGAACAAGAACCTTGTGTGTATAAGAAAGAAAATGGGAAATCACTTGTGTTTCTAATCTTATATGTGGATGACATATTACTGATTGGAAATGACATTCCTATGCTCGAGTCTGTTAAGACCTCATTGAAAATAGTTTTTCTATGAAGGACTTGGGAGAAGCGGCATATATTCTGGGTATCAAGATCTATAAAGATAGATCAAGGAGGCTAATTGGATTAAGCGAGAGTACGTACATTGACAAAGTGTTGAAACGGTTCAGCATGGAAGAGGCTAAGAAGGGGTTCTTGCCCATGTCTCACGGCATTAAACTTAGCAAGACTCAGTGTCCTTCGACCACTGATGAGCGAGAGCGCATGAGTAGGGTTCCATATGCTTCGTCTATTGGATCCATCATGTATGCGATGACATGTACTCGCCCAGATGTTTCCTATGCTCTAAGTGTTACGAGCAGATACCAGGCTAATATAGGTGAGAGTCACTGGACAGCGGTAAAGAATATCCTTAAGTACTTGAGAAGGACTAAGGATATGTTCCTAGTTTATGGAGGTAAGGTTGAACTCAGTGTAAAGGGTTACACAGATGCGAGTTACCTTAACGACTCAGATGACTCGAAATCCCAATCAGGTTATGTGTTTGTCATGAATGGTCGTGCTGTGAGCTGGAAAAGTTCCAAGCAAGATACAGTGGCCTCCTCTTCAACAGAAGCTAAATATATTGCTGCCTCGGAGGCTGCAAAGGAAGCTGTTTGGATTAGGAATTTCCTGATTGCTCTTGGTGTGGTTCAGGGCTCGTCCAATCCCTTGGACGTTTATTGTGACAACAATGGTGCTATTGCACAAGCCAAGGAACCTAGACAGCACTAGAAGAACAAACATATTCGCATGTGTTACCATATGGTTCGTGATTTGATTGATGATAGTAGTGTCATGTTATGCAAAATACATACAGACTCAAATGTTGATGATCCCTTGACTAAGCCACTACCGCAGCTTGCGCATGAAGCGCACACCAGAGTAATAGGTATTAGATACTATCTAGATTGACTCTAGTGCAAGTGGGAGACTGAAGGAAATATGCCCTAGAGGCAATCGTAGAGATGATTGTATTTCATGTATCCATGAGTTATTATAATGTTACTTGAATATCCATATATTAGGCAACTTGTATTGATTGGCAATTATGTGAATTGTTTGTGAAACTATTTACTTGTATGGTTATCTAATAGTTGTCCCTAGTCGAAGTTCATGTGAGGACACACGTGAATATTAGACTAGCACATCGATTGGTTAATGACTATGTTTCGCAAGTCATAGACATGGAGATGTCAAACCAATGATGTGGACACATGTTATGAACATGGGGTTGGACTGACCCAACATGAGACTGGCAATAATACTTGCAGCTCTCTCTGCACATCGTGTATGTTTTGTCCTTAGACCTGAGATAGTCGCATGTACTTGAGATGTGGATCGACCTACTTTGGGGCTATCAAACACTACTCCGTAACTAGGTAGTTATAAAGGTAGCTTTCGGGTTTGTCCTGATACATGCTGCAAGGCATCGGTCAATCAAGATGGGATTTGCCCCTCTCTACTTGACAGAGATATCTCTAGGCCCCTCGAGTGATCGGATCCAGAAATGCATGGTCGTGCTACATATGGTTAAGAGTTAACCTAGTAAAGGGATTCCGAATCACAGTATCGAGAAAGAGAGGTCAGCTTGGAGCTAGACCAAATATCGTGAGGCAAAGGGAAAGACATGTACTCAACCTTGTGATGGTTCGTCCGAATGATCTTTATATTCGTTTAGGAGTTGGCACGTCTTTCTAGAGGCCGCTACCAACTATTGACAGAGTAAGTGTACTCGTGTCATGTCTATACGTGTATGAACCTATAGGGTCACACACTTTAGAGGCTGGAAGCCTAATGAGGATTGGATCCGAATTAGACCAGGCTTAGGCTGCTAATGAGCTGCTAATGTAGAAGCCCACCAGGGATGCCTATATAAGAGAGAGTGAGGTGAGCTGAATAGGGTTGAACATTCCACCCAGCCGCCACTCCTCTTCCGCATGTGTTGCATGTGCAGACCTAGCAGTCTGGCGTGTGACGGCTTCCACTCCGGACGTGTGGATACCTCGGAGGTGCTGCAGCTGTAGCACTTGGACGAGCCGCACAAAGGGGAGCTGCTCGTGGGACGAGGACGAGGAGGAGACGTAGAACATCTACACTGCCCCGGTATGCTTTATCGAGTTCCGCAACTGCGTGTCTGGTGGTAATCCCGTGATCTATGACAATAGTATTCCTGGTTGACGCGGTAGAAAATTTTGATTTTACGCTAGTGTGGCCTACCCGTTTCCCTACAGTTGTATACACATGTTGTTGTCCGGAACCAAAGGCCCCGAAGTGACAGCAATTGGGATAACCGGAGGGAATGGCTTTGATGTGAGGATCACATGTGTTCATGGAGTGTTAATGCTTTACTCCGGTGCTCTATTAAAAGGAGCACCTTAATTGCCAGTAGTTCCCTTGAGGCCCCACTGCAAACGGGCTGGCAGGACAAAAGATGTTGTGCAAGTTCTCATTGCGAGCACGTATGACTATTTATGGAACACATGCCTATGATTATCTAGTACTTGGATGCTTTATCTTATTTATCTGCAAATTCCCTATGTTCTGATTGATATATGAATTATCTTGTCCATGCAACGCCCGTCCATCCATCCCTATGCCTACCGTGCTTTAATCCTACTGTTTACTGCTATTGTTACGACTGTCTTTACTTTTAATACTGCTATTACTTTGCTATTGCTACTACAAAACTATTGCTACTGATAAACTGCCGTGAGCAAGATTGTTTCCAGGTGCAGCTGAATTGACAACTCAGTTGTTAAGGCTTATAAATATTATTTGGCTCTCCTTGTGTCGAATCACTAAATTGGGTTTTACTTCCCTCGAAAATACTGCGATACACCCCTATACTCGTGGGTCATCAAGACTATTTTCTGGCGCTGTTGCCGGAGAGCATAGATTTATTTATCAAGTCCACTTGGAATCACTATTATTCGCTGCCATACATCCATCATGGGTAAGTCTCGTGATGGTAAGGTTCCTATTTTACCATCCACTACAAGAAGAGGTACGGTTCTGAATGCCTCTGTTGCTCTTGATTCACCATCTGTTATGAGTAAGTTCCTTACACCACCACATACACATGCTACACGCGCTGCTACTACTGCTGAATCTGAAACTTCCGATACTTGTGATGCTGCTTCTACTGTGCTTGATAAGAGTGGTTCATTAGGTCCTTTCCTAGATGCTACGATTGCTAGAACTATAGCTGGAAATACTGAAACTCCTAATGAAGACACTACTACACCTGTCAGTTCACCTGAGTCTAGAGAGAGCTATGATATTGAGATGACCGATGAATTTATTAAAGAATGTCAAAACACCCATGATAGGAGTGCTATTAAGAGTCTCCTTGAGAGGCATACTATAAAACCCAAATTGTCTCCTAATGCTAAGTTTGCTGCATCTCCCATAAATATTAAAGATAAGGATTATGATTTCTCTCTTGATCTATCTTACATAGCTATTGTTGAGAAAGAACCTTTTAGTGGGAGTAAGAATGAAAGTGTGGTAGCACATATGACTAAGCTTTCTACCATGAGTGGTTTATTTTCTGATGATATTAAGATGCGCACCTACTTTGTTGCTAAAATTTTCCCTTTTGCGCTGAAAGGAGAAGCTAAAACTTGGTTTAATAATTTACCTCCTAGATCTATTGATAGCCCTGATTGCTTGATTAGTACTTTCCTGCAGAAATATTTTCCTCCTAGTGCTAGACATGCTATTTTGCAGGAACTTTTTGATTTTAAACAGGGAGAAAAAGAGATATTGCCTGAATCATGGGCAAGGTTTTGTGCTTTGATTCATGCACACGCTGGATGTCCATTACCTAAGAATGAGCTTCTTGATATATTTTATAATGGACTAACTGAAGAATCTAGGACATACCTGGATAGTTGTGCTGATTGTGTTTTCAGTAATAGGACTCCAAAGGAAGCTGGGGAATTAATGGCTAAAATAAGCAAGAATTATGAAGACTGGACTCCTCCTGAAGTAGCTATACCTAAGACAATTATACCCGAACCAGCTATACCTGCGCCTATACCAACATCAAAGAAGAGGGGAGTTATTGAACTAAATGATGAAGTGATGAAGGAAGCTAAGAAATGTCTTAAGGAGAAGGGTATTAAAGTTGTAGACGTCAAGAACTTACCTCCTATAGAAGAATTATGTAAGCCAATCCCCCACTCATCCACTATTGAGGTACACTCTCTCCAACATTTTGATGAAGGTGATATCCCTTACTCTAAACCTCCTGATCAATGCTTAGAAGAATTCAATATTTTTATTGTTAAGCAAGATAATTTTAATAAAAAGGTGCAAAATCATTTAATGGAAAACTCTAGAGCTATTGTTGAGTTGAAGGATATTGTGGAAAGAACCTCTAATGATGTTAAAATGCTTGTTAAACATTTTCAAATGGTTCAAACTCAAATTGATTAGCTTATTAAAGTACAAAAAGACTTGCTAGTTAATGCTGCCAAAGAAAAACATGCTTATGAAATTAGAACTAGAAGTGGTGCTGCTACCCAGGATCCTCTATATCCTGAGGGGCATCCTAAAAGAATTGAGCAGGATTCTCAACAAGCTGAAAATAGTGGTACTACTCCTAAGAAAAGAAAAAAGAAAGGTAAAACTATTGTAGAACCTTCTGAACCTGCTAAAGATCCTAATAGCATATCTGTCTCTGATGCTGAAACTGGAAGTGGTAATGAAGAAAATGATGCTCCTGATAAAGAAAAAGTTGAAGAAGAACCTAAAAGACACACTAAGAATACTAAATACACTAAAGAAGATTTTGTTGCTAAGAAACATGGTAGTGAAAGAGAGCCTTGGGTCCAAAAACCTATGCCTTTCCCTGATAAGAAACACAAGTCAAAGGAAGATGAACACTATAACAAGTTTTGTGAGTGGATGAAACCTTTATTCTTGCGAATTCCTTTGACTGGTGCTATTAAATTGCCTCCTTATTCAAAATATATGAAGGATATTGTATCGAATAAAAGGAACATCCCTAATGAACAAATCTCTACTTTGATTGCTAATTATTCATTTAATGGTAAAGTACCTAAGAAACTTGGAGACCTGGGGATTCCAACTATACCTTGCTCTATTAAAAATAGTTATGTTAGAACTGCTTTGTGTGATTTGGGAGCAGGAGTTGGTGTTATGCCTTTTTCTCTCTATAAGAGACTTCAACTGGAAAAACTAATACCAACTGATATATCTTTGCAAATGGCTGATAAATCTACTACTATTCCTGTTGGTATATGTGAGGATGTACCTTTTCAAGTGGCTCATACCTGCTTGATATTAAATGATTTTGTTGTGCTTGAAATGCCTGAAGATGATAATATGTCTATTATTATTGGGAGACCCTTTCTTAACACTGCAGGGGTTGTTATTAATTGTAATCAAGGAAAGGTGACTTTCAATGTTAATGACAAGGAACATACTATCTATTTCCCCAAGAAGATTGATAGGACTTATGGTTTGAATTCAATTGAACATGTTGAGGGCATTCAAGTTGGAGAAATATATTGTCCCATACCACAAGAAAAATATGAAACTATTATGATTGGGACCATTGCTATCAAGGTTGAGGTAACATAATCATTAGTGGAATACAAAGTTTTGTTTCATATAAAATTGTTTTGGTAACAAGACCTGATCAACCTTGTTAACAAAGGGATTTTAATGAACAAAAGAATGTTTTCACCATGATTATCTCCGCTTACTTCTATTCTATCCATTTTAGTTTTTGCTTTCGTTTAGTTTACTTTTCTGTTGTTAGTTGCTTGCATATTAGAGTGTTTTAGAACTTCTGAAGTTTTAGTTTTGTTTTGTCATTGCATCGTTCTAGAAAAAAATTTCTATCAAAAAATCATTCATCTATGCCTGAAAATTGCTCAAAAATAAAGTGTCTCGAAAAATTCCAGAAAATTCATATTAAATTTTTACGTGAAAAAAGGGGCAGAGAGGTGCCTAGAGAGTACCAGGGGGCCCACCAGGCAGGCACACCACCTGGTGGCGCGGCCAGCCTAGGGGCGCGCGTGGCAATGGTGTGGGCCACCCCTGGCCCTCCACTCACTCTCTCACTTTCCACTTTCTTCTCTCTCCCGAGAAAACACCAGTTTATTGCTCAAAATCGTGTTCTTGCTGTTCTTTCCCACAATTTTTCGATCTCTTTGCTCAGCCCATCTTTGCTGCTGAAATTTGGAGCATTTGTTCTCCGGTATGTGACTCCTTCGCTTGTCCAAGTAGATTTTGTGTTTAGTGGGTTATATCTTGAGTATTTTGCTGTTGTAGGTGACAGGTTATGAGAGCTTGTAAGCTTGTTCAATGCTTAGAGATATTGTTTTAATACATGTTTAGGCCTCTTACAAGTCCCCATGAGTAGTGCCCTTCATTATGTATTCACTTTGCAATCACTTGTTTAATGGATGTTTAAATTTCAGAATATCAAAGATGAACAACCACACCTTTGGAGAAATATTTAAGAGGGACACACCCAGGAGGTCAAGGCCTTCAAGATCAGTATCTCAGTTTAGGCCTTCATACAATGAAGATCTCATTGCACCACGCTTTGGCAAGAAGGAGATGAGGGGGATGCTCACCCATCTACTTTTCCTTGTTATACCTTCTTGCAAGCTGCAGGGTTCCTCGATGATTTCTTACTATTGGTTCAGAGGGTTGGTTTGACCTCATACATGGAAGATGAGAGTGAGCAATATGCCATGCTCACCAAAACTTTCGTTGAGAGTTTCGTTTTCACTAACACCCCTATCAGTCAACTGTTTCTTTCAGAATTTATAATCTGCCTTTTAACATGCCATTGGAAAGATTTTGCAGCATTATAGGCATAGGCATGACAGGGACCGTGAAGAAGATTCAAGGGCGACCCACTGATTTGTTGGAGCTCTATCGAGGTGTGACCAATGATGATGACCGCGTAGCTCAGCACGGGAAGATAAGAAACATCCAACTGCCAGCTCTTAGATACTTTGCTTATTATCTTGCTACTAGCATTCTTGGTAGGGAGAATACGAGTTATATCTCTAATTATTATTTAGCCTTCCTCGCTGCTGCACTTAATAATGATACTCGGTACAATCTTGGCTCTCTCATTGCTCGCCGCCTAGCTGCTAGGGGACCTATTTATGGGGGCATCATTGCTTCACGTATGGTTACTGCGTTAGAACTTTATGTGGATCCTAACGATACTATATTGGCACCACAAAGGCTTGATCTTGCTGCCATGAAAACACATCACTTCGTCACTGCTAACTCTGATATGGACAGTTTAGTATACAGGATTTTGTTTACTGACGGGGATGAAAGGGAGATTCCTTTGCCGCAATCTACTTTGTTGAGTGTTCACAGGAAGCCGTGGTCACGCTCCAAGGAGGAGGTGGATGAGCAACTCCGCTTGCTCGGTTTCCACAGGCAGCACCAGGAGGATGTGTCCTCCTACGATTACTCTGCGCACTACGGTGGGGCGTCCTCGAGCTTGCACCAGGACGAGGGTACCTTCTCACTGTACTATGGAAACGCTCCATCTTGGCCAGCTTGGGATTGATACCCACTTAGGCCAAAAGCCTAAGCTTGGGGGGAGGTACACCGACATCACACTCATCTCCATATCATTTTTCGTCGGTACCTTGTATATTCATGTTTCGTTCACTTTTTAGTTTTTGTTCTCTCTTTGTTTTTGCTTTCTAAAACACAGAAAGACCAAAAATATTTCTTTTGTTTCTCTTTGTTTGCTTCTTCTTCTTTTTGCCTTGGTTTGTTTTTCCCTTTTTGCTTTGTTTGAACTATTCGAAAACCCAAAAAGATTTTGCTTTGCTTGTTTTTCCTTTTGTTTCTAGCCTTTAAAAATCAAAAACACCAAAAATATTTGTTGTTCTTCTTTGGTTTTGTGAGTTTGTTGCAGGGTTCAGCAGTCCTCAGTGGAATTTGGTTTCATGTTATTATTCAAGCCACACAAGTGAAGGGCAATAATGAGGATTAATGACAACTTGAGGTGTGGTAAGAGGCTGGTAACGAACTCTATTTGTTTTCATTTTTGTACATATACTCATCATTGTGGGCATGCTTAGTATGTTCATGTAGGGTGTATGTTATTTATGCATTCTTAGTAGTTCTTGCTTTCTTATGATTAGCTCCAGCTCGCTAATAGTGTGTAGCATGTCATATGAATGTTCGCTTGCATTGCTCTATTCATAACTTGGTATGATATTGTGGTACCCTCCTCTAGTGTTTCACTTGAATTGAGTTGGCACATGCTCATGCATGCATATGACTGAAACAATAATAAGTTAAGCCTCGATGAATTATTTTGCCTCAGGGGTCTTGAATCACTTTCATGCTATGATTAGTCCTGTTTTGTTGCAAGCATGATTATGAAAGTTACTGCTCTCTCATTTGTCGCTCCCTTACTATTGCTAGCCTTCACCGGCACTGAGTATAAGCTTTACTCGTGTTTCAAACTCCCTAAAACCAAATATTGCCAAAATTGTCCACCATACCTACCTATTAGCATCATTTGCTATTCCGTGCATGCTTAGTATGCCTTGTTTTCTTCCGAATAAAATGTTTGCTTGTTATGAGAAAGTTAGTTAGTAAAAGCTCTCATGAACTTGATGGCACACTTTACTTTCTTGCACTTAATAATCTTGAACCATTGCGTCCATCTTTGTTGCGTATATGATTGCGCTTTATAAGTTGAAGTTAGCAGAACCATGTATCATGGGAACGCTTTCAACATTGCACGAGTACTTTGTACCTCATTGATATCATGATTCTTTTGCTTATGGATCCCGGTGGTGTGAAATAAAAGGGGAACTTGTAAGATCATAGAGTTTGTATATGTGTTAGAGAAACGCCTGGGCCGCTAGCCTAAGCCATGCCTAATCATGGTGGAAACTTGCAGCATAACCATAATGAGCATTCTATGAAGCATCCTCAATAAAAACCTATGCAAATAGCAACTATAAAGATCACTGAGATGCTCATTGTCTGCTTGCCTTGTCATTTTGATTATGGGATAGCTCATGTATCATGTGCAAGGGGTACCCCTTTGGCGGTTCTCTATGATACATATGTACTTACAATGACAAGAGCTTACTTGTGGCTGAAGTTGAGTAGCATGAGGTTCGGTACTCGTAAGTAAGGGGCATGAGATTTTAACTTATAACTTGTCAAGCATATCCTCTTAGTTGTGTCACTTTAACCTTAACCATTTAAAGATGCTTATGATAGGGGCAATGAGAGCTCAAAGCTAACGAGTACCTTACTTTCAGCATTTGGAAGCCTTTCAAACTCTTCAAAACTTTTCCATTTCCTTGTTGAGTCACCACCCATTCTATGAGCACTTTCTTGAGAGCATAGTTGTCATTCTTAGTATAATGTGCTTGTCTCAAAACTTGATTAATTGTGTTATGACTTTGATGCTTGTATCTTTGATATCTTTACTTCTAGTCTTCACTTGAACTTCAGAGGTGCCTTGGCATTTATGTTTGCTCTACAATCAAAGGCAAGCGAGATACCACTCTATCATACCTTTTTATGAGCATTACAATGTTGCTTATGTTTATGTTTCATGCTACTTATTATTTTTGAGTTGGAATTTCTTCATAGCTTGCAATAACTATTAAGTAAACTTAGTTGCATACTCCTTATTATGAATTGGCTGAGTAGTTGATCACATGCTGAGAATATATACATCTTATGAAGCAAATGTGTTCGTGAAAGTTTCTTTTATCGCACTCAGTTTTCAACTGAATTGCTTGAGGACAAGCAATAAGCTAAGCTTGGGGGGAGTTTATACGTCCAAAACGTATCTACTTTCCCGAACACTTTTGCTATTATTTTTCCTCTAAACTTGTGTGATTTGGATACAACTAACACGGACTGACGCTGTTTTCAGCAGAATTACCTTGGTGTCTGATACGTCCATTTTGCATCACTATTATATGTCATAATTCACTGTTATTCATTGATATATTTCATATTAAGAGGTGATACTTATGTTACTTCATCTGTTTTTTGCATGGTTCATGACTTTTGGACCATGGACCACTGTAGTCAGGATTCTGATGGAAAAGGTGTTGTTTGGAGGCAAAATTCGCGAAGATCAGAAAATCCGAGAAAATATACGGAAAATCCTATTTTTCTAGAAGACAAAGGAAGCCAGAAGGGGGGCTGGAGATGGGCCCCAGGGGGCCCACACCACCCCCTGGCGCGGGCCACCTTGGGTTGCGCCACCAGGTGGTGTGGCCGCCCTGGTCCACCCCTGGAACTCCCCTCTGGCGTATATTATCCTCCCAAAACCCTAAGACTCGGGGGCGACCATAGAAAGATTTCGCCGCCTCTGCGGGGCAGAAAACACCGAGAGAGAAAGATCTCTCCAGCAGACAGATTTCTGCCGAGGGAATTCCTTCCTGGAGAGGGAAGATCGTCGCCATCAACACCACCATCAAGCTGGACTTCATTGGGATCATCATCATCACCACCATCCTCACCATCAGCACCCTCATCAGCATCTCCATATTGCTATAACAATTGGGTTGAATCTTGCATTAGTTCTTAGGGGAAACTTTCCTGGTGTTGATTACTCTTTGTAGTTGATGCTATTGAGTGAACCATTGAATTATTGTTTATGTTCAGATTGTTATACATCATTATTCCATCTCTGATCATGATCCATATGATGTCTTGTGAGTAGTTCATTTTGTTCTTGAGGACATGTGAGAAGTCATGTTGTTAGTAGTGGAATTGTGTTGAGAAAGATTCAATAGTTTGATATTTAAGTTGTGGTGTACTTCTTCTAGTGGTGTCATGTGAACGTCGACTACATGACACTTCACCTATATGTGCCTAGGGGAATGCATTGTGTATTTGGCTACTAATCGTAGGGGTTGGAGTGTGAAACCTGAAACCCCGTTAGGAAACCATTGCACAAGGGACGTAAGGGTCTTAGAGTTTAAAGCTATGGTTAGGTTTCTACCTTAATTACTTTCTTGTACTTATGGATGTTTGCAAGGGGTATAATCACAAGTATGTATTAGTCCTAGGAAGGTCGGTACATTAGCAAAGGTTCACCCACACAACACTTAGCAAGCTAAAGAAGATTAATCAACTATATGAAGTGAAAGCACTTGACAGTCTTCCCATGTGTCCTCGAGAACGTTAGGTCATCTTAAGTAATACAACCGGCTTGTCCTTTGTTGCATAAAGGATTGGGCCACTTGCTGCGTTTATTCCTATTGTCTTTTATTTACTAATACTTTATTTACTTGCATTATCAAAAACCCCTAAAAATCCGTTTGCTAAGTATTTGCAGAGAATTCCTGATCCATACCACTAGCCAGCATGACTTGTTATAAACAATTGAGATTTCTTAATGTGCCTTGGATGAATCATGCGTTGTTTTAGCATATAAAGCATAGTATAGTGGTATTCTCCTTTGATGCTTTATTTGGGTTGACTTGGCACATGCTCACACCATGTTATGACTATCTCAAGTCACCTTATCCTTTATGATCCTTTAGTTTTCAACTTGTAGTATCACTTTATGCTTTGATCAATGATGTTTTGTCGCTCTGCATGATTATGGCCATTATTGCTCTCTTAGTTTGTCGCTCCCAGTCTTTTGCTAGCCTCCACAACAAAGTATGAGTTCCACTCATGCATCCAACTCCCTAAACCGAGTTATTCCAAAGAGTCCACCATACCTACCTACTAGCTTATGCTATTCCAAGTATATTCATGCTTTTGTTTACCTTCCAAATTAAACTTGTTATGAGAAAACTAGTGATTAAAGCTCTCACGAACTTGATGGCACACTTTACTTTTCTTGCCCTTAATAAACTTGAACCATTGTGTCATCTATGTTGTATATGCTTGCATTAATTTTTGGGAATTAGAAGAACCATGCTTTCATGGGGAACGCTTTCAACATTGCACTTGGTACTTGTACTAGTTGATATCATGCTCTTTTGTATGGATGTCGTCAGTGTGAAATGAAAGGGGAGCTTGTAAGTCCATGGAGTTATGTATATGTGTTAGAGAAAGCACTTTGGCATTGGTCTAATCCATGCTGACATGGTGGAAACCTGCAGCGTAACCATAATAAGCTGTCTATGAAGCATTCTTCTTATAAAAAAAGAGTCCTATATTGAGAAAAAGAGAAAAGAAAAAAAGAGATATTATGAAAAGAGGAAAGAGAGAAAAAAAGCACCATATTCCCATGGTAAATAAGAAGAATGCTGAGATGCTTGTTGTCTGCTTGCCTTGTCATTTTGATATGGGGATTCTTCCGTATCATCGGGCAAGGGGTACCCCGTTGGCGGTTCTCTATGATACACATATACTTACGATGACAAGAACTTACCAGCGACTAAACTTGAGTAGCATGAGGAGCGGCCCTCGTATACAAGGGACATGAGATTTCTAACTCATACTTCGTCAAGCATGTACACCATAGTTTGTTCACTTTAACCTTTATCACTTCAAGATGCTTATGATAGGGGCAATGAGAGCTAAAGCTATAAGTACCATAATGTTTGGAAGCTTTTTATGAGACTTGAATCCCTACTTCCTTTTATAAAAAGGCCTTTCTTCCACCATTATATTGAGTCTCCATCTTCTATCTTTATGCACCTACTTTGAGAGCATAGTGGCCATTCTTAGCTCTATGTGCATTGTCCCAAGACTAGTTGATTGATGCATAACTTGATATTACTTGTTTTAAACTATTGTATCAAGTCACTCTTATGAACTTTGAAGGTGTCCTATGCATTTATATTTGCTACTCTATCAGGGACAAGCTGAATACTATTATGCTATGTTTTCTTTATGTGAAACAAACAAACGTCTTGCAAAGCATTGTTATTCATGAATCTTTTGTTTGTGCCTTTTCATGTTGCATCATAGTTTCTTTGCTTATTGTTAGAACTTTGTATTTCATGTTATGATTGAAGTACTATGATCCTAGCTTTGAATGGTTTACAAATACTTTGATCAAGTCTTTGATGGTGCATGTCACCTCAAAAATTATTCTTTCTTTTTATCACTTACCTACTCGAGGACGAGCAGGAGTTAGGCTTGGGGATGTTGGTACATTGCAAATGTATCTATAATTTTTGATGTTCCATGCTTGGTTTTATCCACTTTCTTGTGTTTTGTTCCAACTTTGGAGTACTTTTCATATGATTTCTTGGACTAACCTATTAACAAGAGCCCGATTGCATTTGCCATTTCTGCTGTTTTTTGGTTCGGGAAAGTCAGAAAATGAATATTCTCGAATTGGGCCGGGACAAAAGCCAAAGTGCCTATTTTCGGAAGTCATCGGATGCAGTCTGAGGCGGAGAGGGGGCCACCACACCACTTGGCCTTGGCCCGGCTGGCCGCCGAGGTGGTGAGCCAACCAGCCACAGCACCTCGATCTCCCCGCCTATAAGATGCCCTCGGGGCGAAAACCCTAAGGACCCGATCAAAAATCCACGAAAGAGTGCATGCTGCCGTCATCTCCATCCCTAGATCGGGAGGATCTGAAGCTCTTCCGGCACCACTGGGAGAATTCACCACAGAGGCCATCTTCATCACCATGTAAGCCTCTGGTGTGATGCGTGAGTAGTTCATCCTTGGACTATGGATCCATGTAGTAGCTACTACATGGATCCCATCTACACGGATATTGAGCCATCTAGCTACTACATGGATCCATAGTCCAAGGATGAACTACTCACATCATCTGCTGGCAATGATGATGAAGGCCTCAGTGAAGGCCTCAGTCTAGGAAAAAGGTGTCATGACTGACAGGACCACCCACAGGCGGGCGGGCTGGGCCTACCCAGTGGTGTGGTGGCTGACCTGGATAAAACATTGCAGAACATCAAGAAAACATTGCATGTACCCTAAGGAATTGATATGCAATAAATTGCTAGAAGGCATATTTGGAATTGGTGAATCATGAATATGATTTTATATACTCCCCAAAATATGCATCATCTCAAATTACTCACATAAGCAATAAGGATAGAGAAGTCTTTCAAAGATCCTTGCAAGAACCACAACATTTACAAACAAATAAATTCATGCCAAGATGTAACCTACAAGAGATTGGATGGAAGAATAATATGCATGAATAAGATACTTGTTATCGAGATAGCAATGGTATGATGTAGTAGATAAGAATTCTTCGATCATCCTATCTTGGCTCTAATTATCATGTGGTGACAACACCTTCCTTATAGATAAGACAAGCATCCATTGCATCTCCAATGTACCTAAAACAACATTAAAGTACATCTTGGTCCCCAAACTTATTGGGTCCAAAGTGGTTAGACAAACCACAACACATAGGACATACTCCATAAAAATATGTGCATATTTAGAGATGAAATTTGAATTTCATGCACATCATAGCCATTTAAGGATTTGATGGAGTATACCCTATATATTGGATCAAAGAAAGCAAAACATGATATAAGATACACGTTTAGTAAACATGCATGCACAAGACTTTCAAGAACCAACGAAGATATAATTTGGACAAAACACCAAAATATTCAAGAAGGCATACAAGGTGTGACAAAACACATTGGTTTTCCAAACTATATCAAAGAATCAAATCAACACAAGATTTGTTTAACAAAGTTCAACAAATGAACCAAGCAAAAATTGTTGAGCATAAAAGATGAGATAAAAACACAAATGCTCAAAGATTTATCTCATTCAAGCAAATAACATAGAGAAGAAAGAATGAGATAACAAACTCCCAAAAGAGCAAGGTTTCAACAAATAAACCAAACCCTTAACACTTTTCACAATGGCACAAGGTTCCGAGAAGAAAAGGTTTATCTTCCACTAAAAGCACATTTGATAATAATCAAAAACACCATCAAAGAGATGTTCAAAAGCCAAGGAAGACAATGGGATCCACGACAAATTTTGGAAAGAAAAAAGGCAATAGGAGGTGAAATCCAAGGTGAAGATGATCCACAAATGCTACCACACCCAAGTATATCAATTGTCGAAGACAATGAGTGTATTGGAACTTATTTCTGGTGGTATATTGCACGGATATTAAAGATAAATCTTCACAATAAAAAGCATAGGATAGGAATAAAAAGATTAAGCACTATGCAAAGATAGAGATTCTTGATAGCTTCAACTAGTTACACAATCATGCAAAGCAATGATTAGAATAACTTGAAGCAAATGGTCTCCCAAATAAGATATAGAGATATGCATTTGAGGAAGGCCACACCAAGAATTTCTTACTCAAGCAAAGACCAAAAATACGAGCAATAAAAGCTTCTAACAAAAATTAGGACCTTGTTTGAGCTAACATGCCACCTAGATATAAGATAATCAACAATATCAACTGCAAGTGGCACCACCTCATATGTTCACATTTCCTAGGATTGTGATATGGAAAAGAAGCATATTACTCCCCCATAATGTGGTATTCAATTTTTCTTAAAAAGAGGAAAAACAACCTCAACTAGAGATAATTAATGGACATTTAGAATTTGAATTTCTCATGAGTATGACACACCACATGGTGACTAGATAAGCTTGCAATATCAATACTAAGTGGTATTACTCATGTACACAAATTTTAAGGTTTGAGAGATGCGTGGGACATATCACTCCCCTAGAATGGGATGTTCCATTAACCACTCGAAAAGAGCCAAAAAAGGATATCATTAAGATGCATTAGAGGCTAAAAACAAAACACACAAGTAAATGATGTGCCAAACACATAGACTTACTTGAATACACAAAATAAGCAAGCATGAGGCACAAAAAATACAAACACATACTTGGTAAAAACCAAAACATGTAAAGGGGCAATGTAACTTACAATATAAAAAAAGTTGAATTCGAGTTACCGCAAAGAGGCACATTGGGTATATGGTATGGAGATGATAATTGATACGTCGTAAACGTATCTATAATTTTTTATGCTCCGTGCTTGTTTTATATCAACTTTCTTATGTTTTGTTTACACTTTGAGGTATTTTTATACAATTTCTGGAACTAACCTATTGACAAGATGCCATAATGCCAGTTGCCTGTTTTCTGCTGTTTTTGGTTTCAGAAACGCTAATAAAGACATATTCTCGGAATTGGATGAAACAAAGCCTGAAGTTCCTATTTTTCCCGACATGACATAGAGTCCAAAGGGGAGACGGAGGCGAGCCAGGAGGCAAGCACACCCTAGGGTGGCGTGGGTCCCCCTGGTCGTGCCACCAGGTGGTGTGGCCACCCTGGACCACCTCTGGCATCGCCCTTTCGCCTATAAAAGCCCCCGGGATGAAAACCCTAGGTACTAGATCAGAATTCCACGAAAAGTTCCGCAGTGCCGCCGCCATCGAAGAGGAGATTTGGGGGACAGAAGTCTCTGTTCTAGCACCCAGCCAGGATGGGGAAGTGCCCCCGGAGTCATCTCCATCGACTCCATCACCATCTCCATCGCCGTTGCTGACTCCCATGATGAGGAGGGAGTATTTCTCTCTCGAGGCTAGGGATCTACCGGTAGCTATGTGTTCATCTCTCTATGCATGATCTTATTGAGATCATGAGCTTTGTAATATATAGATCTATTCTGCTACTCAAGTGCTTTAATTAATCTCTGCTTATCCCCACATGTGTGAAGTTGACAGTGTGCATACCGTGTGGCACTTTGGATAAGGTTACATAAATACTTGTCATGAGTATAATTTGAGTTGGATGTCTCTATGAGATTGTGGTGTTTGTTGGAACCATCTAGCGCTCAAGGTGACAGTGAGGGGTTATCTAGATGGGGAATGAGAACTTTAAGGTGTGTTGTTATAGCCCTACATCGTCCAACCGGAGAGTAGTTCAGGGTAGCATCATGAAGAGAAGATATTTATATGAGAGTGTCCACTAGTGAAAGTATGATCCCTAGGCCTTGTTTCTAAGCATTAAAACACCGTTTACAATCAGTCATGTGACATGTTTGCTTGCTGCCACTCTTATTTCAGATTGCAATTACCACTTATAATCATCCATATTACTTGTATTTCACTATCTCTTCGCCGAACTGGTGCACCTATACACCTGACAAGTGTATTGGGTGTGTTGGGGACACAAGAGACTTCTTGTATCTTGATTGCAGGGTTCCTTGAGAGGGATACCTTTGACCACTTCCTCCCTGAGTTCGATAAACCTTGGGTGATCCACTTAAGGGAAACTTGATGCTGTTCTACAAACCTCTACACTTGGAGGCCCAACACTGTCTACAAGAATAGAAGTGTGCGTAGACATCAATAATCCTTATAACTTGGCTTGATAAAATATAATATATGAAGATCCCCTAATTCTTCATGAGTTAGCCAAGTCTCCAATGCCCTCCACAAACACCTATTGATCAAGTTTGAGCTTGTTGGTCCCCAACCAAGTTGGGTCCTAAGAGGTTACTCACAATAGGCTTGGCAACCCAAATGGTTCTTTTCTTGACACCACTTTGAGTTCCAAAAAACATGGAAAACACATTGCCATCCTTATCCTTCCCAAGAGAATAATCATCATCAACAACGATAGGGTTAGATAAGGTACCATTTGAACATGAAGTGGCAAAGTGTCCCTTCTCACGACATATGTAGCAACAAGTGATCCCCTTTCTCTTCTTCATTAATTTCTTGGCTTGGGGAGCCTTATCTTGATTATTCTTGGGAAGTGTCCTAGCTTCACTTGAGGTTGAGATTGGGCTTGACCTTGAACTTGTGGCCACTTCCCTTGTTGCTTCCCACTCAAGTTCTTTTTCTTTAATGGACAAGATCTTACATGATGTCCTTCAACCTTGCACTTGAAGCAAATAATCTTGGCCGAATTCTTGACTTGGTCTTGGCCCTTCTTCTTGTTGCTCATGGACTTGTTCTTGTTGTTGGAGTTGAATCCAAGTCCACTTTTATCATTAGGGGATTTTGCACACTCAAAATATTATCGAGTGTGGATTTCCCTTCATGACACTTTTCCAGGTCTTTCTTCAAAGAAGTGACTTGGGCCTTGAGCTCTTTGATTTCCTCTACATGGTTAATAGAAATAGAGGTACTAGAGGAAGCGGAAGCTTCATTGTTAGAGCAAAAAGGCAAATCAAGTAATCCAACACAAGGTTTATCAATAGTATGACTATATGGATCACAAGGACAAGCACAAGGTGATATATCATTTTGAGTAGAAGTTGTGCTAACGTCCAAAATAGGCTCACAAGATGTTACTTAGTGATACTTGCCTCAAGTTCTAACTTTAGCCCATCATAGGAGATTAGAAGATCATTATGACAACAAGAGAGCTTTCATGACTTTCTTCTAATTTCCTATAATTGCTAGTTAGCAACTCAAATTGAGCCCTTAGCTCAACATTCTCCTTTAAAATAGATGCTTCACAAGAAGTAGAGTTAGTAGCACTAGAACCATTAATAGATTTTTCCTTTTCAAGCTTATAAGATTCAACTTTTTGTGTGAGAAGACAATTAGTGTGATTTTCCTCGACAATCTCTTGCTTAAGGAGATTGAATCTCCGACTCCCATCATCAAGTTGGAAATCCAACTCCTCTATGGTTCCGTTTGTTTAGTTATGGTGTCCATAACGTGTTTGAGACAAGCAACGACCTTATTATTACCACGAAGAGAGGTACACAAAAAAGTCAACTCAAGCACAAGAGCACTAGTATCCTCATCAAGGTCATCATCACTATCATCATTATCATTGCTATTATCTAGAGAATATATGTTGGGATCCAAAATAGGAGATACCTTTGATCCTCTTTCCATAAGGCACATGTGAGCACGGGAGGATGAAGATGAGGATATTGTTGAATCACCATTCATGATTGTGTCTTGCTCCATAGAATGTTTGATTTCCTTTACATTGTTAGATACACAACTAGAGTAAATAGAAGCATTTTGCACATGGGAACAAGACAAATCAAGCATATCATCTACATTAGTACTCATAT
Source organism: Avena insularis (assembly GCA_023614405.1). Lineage (NCBI taxonomy): Eukaryota > Viridiplantae > Streptophyta > Magnoliopsida > Poales > Poaceae > Avena > Avena insularis. Next base: position 177,971,673 of record CM042686.1, read on the forward strand.
AGCTTCTAGACGATATGCAAGGACTAGCAACACAAGGGGATATAGAACTATTGTTGCAAGAAGTGTTTAAGTCCAAACTCTCTACACCATTATCATTTATAGAATAAGAATCATTGGTGTAAAGAGAAACACTACCATCATCACATATGATTTTTCCACTCACCATGCCATTACCTTGTGACTTATCACATGTAGGTGAAGTGGAAGGAATTGAAATCTCATTGCGGCTGGAGGTGGAAGCAATTTGGAGGTCATCATGATGTGAAGGAGAAGAGAGCTCCTAGGAGATACCACCAACCATATGAGAAATTGACCCATCAAATATTTCTTTAAGCTTGGTCCATATCTCATGAGATGACTTGCGCTTTATGTTTGTCAAGAACAAATTAACTATGGGGCTCAAGGAGAAAATAATCTCATTAGATACTTGAGCTTCGAGATGTAAATTTTTATCATCCTCTAAAGATAGATTTTGAGGATCCATCGGAGTAGAAAAACCTACATCTAGAAATCGCTCAATATTTGCACACAATGTCCGAAGTTTACAAAGCAAGCAATTTCTCCATAAAGCATAATTTGTGCCATCAAAGATAATTGTGTCATTGTGCACTATACTACTAGCCGACATCTTTATACTCTAGGCAGTAAAGCCTAAACAAGGAGAGACCTTGCTCTGATACCAATTGAAAGGATAGAGATGTCGCCTAGAGGGGGGTGAATAGTCAATTTCAAAACTATTACGGTTTTGGCTTGATAAAATGCAGAATTAAACTAACGTTTATTTTACAAGCACAAAACCTAAATACACTAGGCTCAATTAAGTGCACCAACAACAAGTTAAGCTAAGAAAGATAGCACAAGATAAATATACCACAAGTGATAAGCAAGATATAAGTACTTCAAGCACGATGTCAATCACAAGGAAGGTAAGCTCGGGTATAGAGATAACCGAGGCACGCAGAGACGAAGATGTATTCCCGTGTTCCCTTACAAGAAGGTATGTCACGTTGGAGAGGTGCGGGATTCCATGAAGGATTTCCCAATGCCACGAAGGCTCACATTCTTCTCCGAGTCTATCCCACGAAGGAATAGGATCGGTCCTTATGGCTAGCTTCTCCTCCACTCCGGAGATGGCAAGCTCCACAACCACTTCAACAAGCTCCACGAAGGAGAAGCACGGGTCTCTTCACAATCTTCCACGAAGAGGATACCGCGACACCAACCGGCAAGCCAACTAGGAGGTCACCCTCTAAGAGTAACAAGCGCACGGTCTCTCACTTCAACAAATCGTAATGGAGAGCTCAACACTTATGCAAGGATGCAAAGCAAGACCACCAAGGGTGCTCAAATCCTTCACTCTCAAATCCCACCAAAGCAACAAGTGTTAGGGAGGAATTAGAGAGGAAGAACAATGGTGGAAGCCAACCAATGACTCCAAGATGTAGATCCAAAGGGTTCCCCTCACTTAGAGGAGGAATTGATTGGTGGGGATTGTAGATCTAGATCTCCTCTTCCAAAGCCCTCAAAAAGATGCAAGAATCATAGGAGGGAAGGGAGAGGAAGCAAGCTCAAGAGGTTCAACAATGGAGGTCAATTTCGTGGTCAAGAACACCCAAAAACGTTGGGGGAAGAACCCCCTTTTATAGGGGAAAGCAAATATGGCCGTTGGGAGAAATCTACGCGAACCCGGTTTGAAGTTTGGTTGAACCGGCCCAAAAACCGGACGGTCCGGTATCAGGCTCAGTTGAATCCCAGTTGAACTGGATCTAAACCAGGAAGGGGTACAGAGAGTAATCCTGGTTAGACTCGGTGGCGAAACCAGGCATCCCGGTATGAATCCCGGTTGAACCGGATCTAAAACAGACTTCACGAAAAATGCAATAACTTTTGCATACGGACTCCAATTTCGATGATCTTGGGCTTGTTTTGACGAGGAAGACAAGCTCTACAAGATGGTGTAGAGAAACATCATAGTCCAACAAATTAGGATAGAACCAAATGAATAAATGTATGAAGCTTCCCTATAAGAAGAACCTGTAAAACCTTCAAACTCGAAAACGCCATAGAAGATGCATACGAATTCCATTTTTGATGAACTTGGGCTTGTTGAAGAGCTAGAAACAAGCTCAAGAACCTCACATGGAGAAACACCAAGATGCAACAAAATAGTAAGATGCAAAGTATGCAAAGGATTGAGCTCCCTAAGACAATGTGATCAAGTTACCCAACTGAAAGCCCCTCTTGATAGTGCGGCTATCTATCCTAGAACCCGGTCTCCCAATAACCACCTTGAGACTGGTAAAAGGAAAACCTAGCAAGGCCATACCTTTGCCTTGCGCATCTCGCTTGATCTTGATGACAACACTTCATGCTCCATCCAAGCCGGAATGCATCACTTGATAATTGTTTCTTCGTGAAGACTCAGAATTTGCTCCCCCATACACCACTATGGGATAGATTCATTAAGACACATATTCACATGTCCATTATCGCCAATATGGACAGAAAGCTTCAAGCAAATTATCTTCTCGAGATGCTTATCTTTAACTTGCCCTTCTCAACCACAAGATACATGTGATACATTCTTTATGCTTCATGTGTTGACCAACTTCAAATCACTCTTCGCTCTTTGTATTGGTCAACCAAGTATCTTCTAATGATCCATCTCAATATCTTGAGGTACATAAAGAACTCCTCAGTTGATTACATGCTCTAAATCTTAGTCAACCATAGCTCAACTAATGAGGCTATTATGACACCAACTTAGAGCCATATCTTGAATTCTTCTATAGAGATCACACTCTCAAGATCTTGATCATATCATATTCTTCTTCAACTCGATGATCTTGATGCCAATACTCAAGGTATATCTTTATCTCCATGGCATCCACACTTGAATCCAACACATGAACTACAAGAATGACCTATGGAATATTCCTTCATATAAAACTCAATTAGAACATTAGTCCATAGGGATTGTCATTAATCACCAAAACCACACATAGACGCAATTACCCTTTCACTAGCGGAGTTGTTGGCATCCCAAAGGTGTGCATTAGAGACATAGAACAAAGTTGTCTCCCATATTTCTCTTTCTCTTTTTTTTGAGCTAGTACTGTGGTTTGATCCACAAAGTTAGCTTTGCCATGCATCACAATTACCACTAGACTTTATTTCAATCAAACAACTCCTTTCATGAGTGTCGTCGACACTGTCAAAATATCTATGGGGTTAAGTATAATCAAGGGTATACTCTCAAGACAATAATTCATCAAACAAGTTGTAAGTTTCAGACTTTTTATTGTTGTACTTGTTTGGCATTATTATTTCCAAGGAAAGACTCGGTTAACTAAAAGCACTAGAGCAAGAGCTTCGACAACTAATCATCATACCAATAAAAAGCCTTACTCTAAACATATTAAATTACTTCCCACTAGTATGGCATCTTAGAAAATCAACCAACTAAGATAAATAACTCAAACTTCATAAGTGGGAGACATAGGACATACCTCTCATAAATAACTTCATGATCCTCTTCCTTATAGGGATGTGTTCCTTCAAAACTCAAACATGATTACTCTTGAAATGATATTAAAGCAAAGAGGCAAAGTATGAATCCACGTTTACGAACAAAGATAAATAGAAAAATCTTATTGTATTTTTGAGGATAGGGGTTAAGGAATAGAAAAGAACTTGCGACCAAGCAAGGGTTTAAGAAAAGAAAAACAAAGGAAAACAAATAAACTCAAACGAAAGCAAAGGAAAAAATCAAAGTGTTGGAACAACCCAACACGAGTGTTTCAAATCTCTCAAGGAGCTGGAGTACAACCTCGTTATTACACAAATAAATTTGCTGGGGAGAACACATCCCCAAGCTCAGGCTTTTGCAAGCCCTTTTGTTTCTCATTGTGGTAGCGGTGGATAATCTTCCATGTTCCATTGGCTGCTCCAATCATGGAACTAGGTGGCGAGGCTTGCAGTGGCATCTCGAAGGTTGATGGAGAGTTTGTTCATGTTTTGAATATTTCCTTCGAGTGCATAGATATCATCATAGGTGGTGCAGTAGTTTGGTGGGTGCTCATCTTGTTCGAGTCCTTCTTGTTCTACTTCTTCATCTTCTCCTCATCCCACAAGTATTTCTTTTTGGGGTAGATTGGCTTCGACCTGCACGTCATAACGTAAACTTCCATCCTCAATAGAGAATAAACCGTTAGGCAAAGGAGCCGGGATCAAGTGATCTGCTCCAGGTATATTAAAGAAATATCTAGCATGATTTTTAGAATTCATACCACATGCTCTTAGAGTAGATAGACCAAAACAGTTACTTCCAGTCAACGGTTGGATGTTACCTAGGTTGATGCGAAGTGCGCGTGTAAGAATGGTCACAATTCCTCCTCCACATATGGGTCCATGAGATTGAAGAGCCTGATGCTTAAGATAAAACACAAGTAGAGCGCCCAAATTTGGCGTTAAATTACAATTGATAAGTGCAGTTTTTGCGAGGATCAACATGTCCTCCTCATTAACTCTAGTAAACTCACCATGTGCCTGCAATGTGTTAGCAATAACATAGAACAAATATCGAATAGCAGGATGATCAATTTGATTCCCCTTGGGTGTGTGTCCACGAATTCTCATCAAGTGAAAATATTGTGAAGGGGAAGGATCTAAAACAAAGGTAGGTGTACGTACACCAGTGTTGTTGTTGGTGAACCCAAAGCATTGAGCCCATTGGCTCAGTGTCAAAGTATACTCACAATTCATAAGGCGGAATTTAATTTGATCAACTCCGGGCCATTGTTTCTCGGAACAACCATAACGATCCACCGTGTGTGTCAAGGTGCTAAAGAACTCAAGCATCAAGCGGCGGTATGTCGCAACATCCCGAAAGACAGAATTGTACAAACCAACATTATTGCAAAGTAAATCGAAATCAGCACGAATGCTAAGTTGGTTTAGGATATAAGGACACGCCCACTTGGTGGTCTTGATCTCTCGAATCTTGATACGATTGAAACGGGTTAGATGGAACTCCTCGGTGAACTCGATGCCAAGCGACTCGGGGGTTAACGTATTAACGGGTGGCGCGGAGGACTCCGCAGCCATCTCACGTGTATGACTCCTCGTGTTCATCTAATAAATAAAAACAAGACAAAGTAAATAAAGATTGCTAAAAACATTGTCCAATAGAAACATAGCATAAGTGATTCTCTACACTAACTACAAAAGAAACTCATCTAAAATCAATACTAAGCATACTTAATATCAAGATTGAATCAAGAACAAGACCTATGTCTGGATTGGTAATGATAAATGATTAAGCGAAGCTTTTGCACAAATAAGTTGGGGATCAGATGGGAATCATACCTTAGATCGAGTGAGTGCAAAGAAACAAAGAAATATTGAGTAAATTTGAAGATCCAATGGAGGTGGTTTGAAGTTTGGGGGAAGAAGAAAGAGAAAATAGATGATTTGGAATTTTTAGGTTACCTCCTCGGGATGAATATGGCGTCCATGTACTTGGTACGGGCGGGCGGTACGGGCGGAGCCCACCCGTACCGGGTGACTTACCTTGGGGGCGACGGCTGCTCCCAGGCAGTGCACTCGGTACGGGCGCGTGGTACGGGCGCGCTCGTCCGTACTGCTGGTCGTTAACGCTGCGGTGACTTTTCTTCAAATCTGATGTTTGCTCGGGGATACGGTACGGGCGGGCGGTACGGACGCATTCGGTCGTACCAATGGTCGTTATCGACATTGATTCCTTTGGCAAAAATCGAAATTTCTATCTTCCTTTGGCTTGATGTGGTACTGGCGCACAGTAGGCTACTCCGGCCGTAGTAGTGGTCGTTATCGACACTGTGAACTACAAAAACTCAAAGAATTTGATTAGTAGCTCCGTACGCTTTTGCACATCTTATAAAAAGGTTAGATAGTAGCAAAAACACTAAGTAATGAACCAACAATACTTTTTAGGCCACGTGTTAGTAAAAATAAAATATAGAGGATTACCTTGTTTCTTCTCCTATTTCCATAGGCCTTCTTGAACACTCTTTATTAAAAACAAAAACAAAATAAACTAACACGATAGAAAATATAATAGATAACATAGAGAAACTTTATTTCATATGGGTTGCCTCCCATGAAGTGCTTCTACTTAAGGTCAATAGCTTGACCTTGATGGCAATCACTTAGGTTTGGGGAGCGGAATGCCCACTCCAAAATAGTTTGCTTTTAAAGTAATTACACCATCATCATCATAGGCTTGGCCCTCTTTTTTCTAGGGAAGTGGACTGCAAAAGGATCTCTAGATGGTAGCCTTATCCTTACATTCCCTTCATGTAAATTAATCAAAGCTTTAATAGTTCTTATAAATGGCCTACCTAGAATTGTAGGTGCTATGGGATCTTCAGGCATGTCCACAATAACAAGATCAATAAGAGCAGGACTACCTTTTATTTCAACAACTATATTTTCTTTGATCCCAATAGCTTGTTTATAAGTTGAATCAGCTAGATGGAGTCTTAATTTAGTTGTAACGAATGGCCCCAAGTTTAACTTATCGAATAGGATTTTGGAAATTGTTGAGACGCTTGCATCAAGATCACAAAGTGCGGATATCTCATTAACTCCCAACTTAATTTTAATAGTGGGCTCAAATATATCATCCAGCTTACCTGGAAGCTTATCAGCTAGTCTTTTATACTCTATCTCTAAATCATGAACCTTAGATGCTACTTATTGTATAAATTGTTGGTACATAGCATCATTACCTTGTTCTATACCTGGATTCTTAACGGTGATCATCTTCAATAAATCTTCCACGGTATATTCCGGTGTTGGCATGTTGTTGTAATCCAGCTCTTCAGGTTTTTCATCATTGGTTACCACCCTCATCATTTTGAGGTCTTCTACCGGATTTGGTTACCGGATTTGGTGCACCTTATAAAGGGGTGTCCAGGTTACATCTAGGGATGACGTGGCATGGTATATGCCTAGCATATTCTTGTATAGAAGTCGTTAGTTGGGCCCAGATGCTCTTCCCATCGTGGGGTCGCCCTGGATACCCTCGATGGGACTTGATGCGCCCATCCTCTCAGACCGTTGGTGGTTTGACACTTTCTCCTCTCTGAAACCCTAGACATGACCTTTATTCGAGATTTAGGGGCACGCTTGACTTAGTGTGCTTACCTCCTCCAGGAATCCCGGGAGAGACAGATGTGCTGACCTTGAGGCCATCTCACACCCTTCTGATGTATGCCAACCCCCATGTCTCCCCTTTTGAAGAAGGACAAGCGGCCTGGAGGTACCTGCATAGAGGAAACAACATATAAAGTATGTCGGATGGGTCTTGCTAGGTTAACCCGGCTTGGGTATCTCGGCCTTTACTTGGCCGACCCACATATGTTAACCTATATCTTGGTCAACCTTATCTTTATTCCTTAGCTTGACCCTACTAGGGGTTATCCCCCCCCAACAACCCCAAACCTGCCAACAAGGGCGATGGCAAGGGTACAAATCCCTTTGAGAAGAAGGCTCCAGTCTACCACACCTTCCTTGGAACCCCCACTGTCCGGGCCTAGAAAATCTCTGAGAATACTGATGGCCACCCTCTCCACAATTCCCTAGTACGTGAAGTGGTCAGAAATTAATGTTACTTGGGACATAGAGGATCACCTAGAACTCATCCCAGCAGAGAACCAATATGCCATGGTCATCAACCTCTTGATTGACCGCAGCGAGTTCACCAAGTGCCTTGTGGATAGTGGAAGCAGTATCAACATTATGTACCTTGATATGTGGGCATCCTCTCTCCTCCTCAATGCTTTTCCCTCTTAGTCTCTCTTTGTTGTCCTAAATCCTCTTTCAACATGTTCCTTATATTTTTCAGAAAGGTTTTAAACCATATGCTTGTTTGAATTTGAAACAAAATAAAACAAACAAACAAGAAATAAAGAAAACAAGAAAATGAACGCATCAGCCCACCTACCCTTCAGCCCAACCGTTTTCCCCTCTAGCCCACCTGGGTGTCCTCCTTTCTCCCTCCTTCCTGGCCCAATTATCCCGGCCCATACCCTTTCACACAGAGATACACGTCGTCCTCTTCCTCCTTCGTTTCCATGGCCCCTCCTCTTTACAGCAAATAGAAGAGGGCAGGTTGTCGCCCCTTGTTGTTGTCGCGTTAGCACCGAGCCCCTCACGCCTCTCGCGTGACCCTCCTCCTTATCTACCACGCGTCTGTGTCGTAGAACCCTAGCTTCCTTCCCTCCCTCGTGCTACGACCGCCTCTAAACCTCGCCACCGCCCCGCCTCGGCGACGCCCCGTCTGCTCCAGCCACCCCGCACAGATCCAAGGGCACCGAGAGAACCTCCTCGACATCTTCATCCTCCCCAACCTAGTGGTTCGTCCCGGACCGGAGTTCTTGTAAACAACAACACGGTCGACTCCGTCATCTCCGGCCACTGCGTTCTGTCAATGTTTCCAGCCGCCGCGCACCCCTCTGTCTAAGCTGAGCACGACATCAGCTTTGTGGTGAGTTTGTGCGCATGTCGAGCCCCTTCACAATCCCCCTCACCTACTCTAGCACCCTGCCTAATTCTAAAGTTTTCTGGCCACCGCTGTCAGCTGTCAGTCTCCGTCACTGCCGCTCGACGTTCGTGTTGCAGTAACCGTCAGAGCCAAGGGAAGCTGAGCAGCGCAGGAGCGCCGCCGTCCTCTCCTACGTCGCGCCATCCCACTAGGAGGAGCCGGATGTGCTGAGTGCTGACATCCTCCTCCACGATAACAACATTGCCGAACCCGAGGGAGCTGTCGTACCAAGCCATTGCCAACACCGTTTCTGTTCGTCCCTGCCCTGATTCTAGAAGGAATCGACGGAGGTGAGATCCCTCTCTCCTATCCCAGCCTCGTTGCATCCTTCATGTGCCCCTGGTCCTCGTCTCCGGCGGCGAATTGCGCTGGCGCATGCTCTCTGTTGTCGTAGTTCAGCGTGTAGAGTTGCTGTGTCGACGGTAGCTATTGCCTCTGTTCCCGTTGAGTTTGCAGCCGACCTCGCTCGACTCCGGCGCCACCTTCCACAGGTGCTTGAAGCTGGATGAGCCAGATCACCATATAGTCCGACCACGTCCACAGCCGAGCCCTGGGGCGCGCGATCTCGATCTGTGAAGATGAGCCCCACAACATGTCCTTGTCGACAGAATTACAGTTCAGAGCTTCAGCTCAGAAAACAGAGCCCGAGTTTTTGCAGAAAACCCCTTTCCATTTTTGGTAGAAACAACCCTTGTTTTCAACTAATTCTAACACTCAATCTATAACTCAAATTCATAAAGTTTCAAAATGAAAAGTTAATGAAATTGTTTAAATAATTTGGATACAAACTTGTATTATTGTTTGGATTATCCTAAATATGCAAACTATTAACTATATTGCCATTTACTATATAAAATGCAATAAATAATAACTTGTAATCTATATCTCCAAATTTGAAAAGTAAAGTACGTTTTGAGATTAGGAAAATACAAGGATTAATAATATTTCTTCCAAAATAATTTTTGGACAACTAAATTTTTTGAAATTGTTATAATGCTTTTTAAATGGCTTTTCTTAATAAATTCATAACTTTGATTCCGTAAATCATAATTTGACAAATATATGTCTAAATCGATTAGCGCGACGAGGTTGTTCCAACTATACATTCCATACTTGCAATTGCATCATGCATCATGGAGAAGTTGAAGTTGTAAAAGCAGAATTGTTTATACAAGGAGAACATAATGAATAAAATAGAAAATAACTATTCCTTGTTAATAATGCCTAAAATGGTTTGCATCAAACTTGCCATGTCATGCATCATATCACGATCATGCAGGATCTTCCGCATTAGTTGTAATTGTTGCATTGTTTGTTCCTTTTAGTGCTTTGCTTCATCCCGGATAGGACGATGAAATGTTGTGAGCTTTGATAAGTTCTTCAGATGATGTATCTTTGGCAACATTTTCCAGGCGAGCATCCTCCCCCGCTACCTATTTTCGTTTTATGGATTTTCTTCTATCTATTGTTATCTGTGTTGCAATACTTTAGTTTTCATACCATTTAAACTCCTTGCAGCCTATATTGCCTTGGTTGCTTCCTATTGCTTGTTGTTTGGTAGATAATTGGCTTTGCGAGTCATAGTGGCTTCCTCAGGTGTTGGTTCGAGTTGTCAAGTTACATAGTGGTTGGGAGGTTGTCGCATGCTTAATGATGGAGATAATCATGGTTCTACTTACAACTTGATAATTAAATGTTGGAAGTAGATATAACTAATAAAGAGGCATCGGTGGACACTAGATGAGATCGGGCTTTTATCTCGCCCACTTGTGTCCACCGAGGACCCCGAGTACTTGAAACCTGCTCCTTGAGTATCGCACTATCCATATGTGGGAGCGATTAGATATTTGAAGTGGCAAAAGCTTATGTCTTGTTATTTTTAGTGTAGGTGATCAATTGTTTCAATTGGTTTGAATCCAACGGGGGTGATTAGATATTTTCACTACCTTTCCAACAAAATTGGAATCATGCAATTTGGTTCAGTACAACTCTTTGAATTGAATTTTGAATATAGCTACTGAATAGGGTTTTAACTAAATAGCAAAATTCTTATTTAAAATGTTGGGCTCTGTGAGAAAAGAAATGGGCGGCCACAGACGGCGTGGCGTCGCTAAGCAGTCCCACGCATCAACGACTCATCTAACCCAAAACGGTATCTACCAATCTCAGCCTTACGACTAGAATGAAATCTACGGCTGAGGTTCATCATCTACGGCGAACTACTCTGGCGAGATTCTAAAACTAACGCGACGGTGGGGGTCACTGGGGCTTACTAGGGCTCCAGCTAGGTCCAGCGATGGGGGCAAACGAGCTGGTCAACGACAGTGGGTTAATTGGTAGTCGTGGAGGCTCCTGGGGTGGCTCCAATCGATGGCTTCCTTCCTTCACTACCGCGGTGGACTTCGGCCAAATTCCGGCATCATGGTGCTCGCCTTGCTCCGGGGAAAGGTCAGTGAGGTTCCTGGGTGAGTGGGGGAGTGGAGTGGTGTGCAGAATGAGGTCTAGGGTGGCATCTATTTATACACCAGCATCGGCGGTAGGGCGACATGGTCAGGCTTTTCCGGCGACGTTGATACAGGTCGAGTTAAGCATGGCGGAGGGCATGGGTCGATGCGTGGTACTACGGCGATCGTCACGCGCGTGACGGCATGGCAAGGGGCGGTCTCAGTCGGTCGGGCGACGTCGACGCTCTGTTCAGGTACGCGGGTGCTCGTCACGTGGTACGGTGGTCATGGGGCATGCGGCGGTGAACCATCGTGCAGGCGGTCCTGGTGCCAGCGGCTGGTAGGAAGCGGAGAAGAAGCGAGGCGTGTCTTGTTGCATCAGCGCTCCTTCTTGCTCTCGGCATGGCGGGGTGTTAAATGGGTGCGGCTGTCCTGGCTCCTCCTCGCTTCGCCGTTGGTCAGGGGGTGGATAGGGGTGGCGGTGAGGTCATGGCTACTTGCTAGACATCATGTGCGAGGGCGGCACGGCGTGCATCGACTAGTTCATGGTTGACCGGCATGGCAAGCTCGGTATGGGCATGTCATTGGTCAATGTGGCGAGTGATGCCTCTCCTCTGCACGGCCAAGTACTGGGAATGATCATGGAGGAGTAGTGGAGTGGAATTGGGTACATTTGATGATCAATTGATAGATCAAAATAGTAGATAGTGGTTGAGGTTGTCTTGTGTCTATGAGGTGTTCGACCAAATGGCCACATGAAATTTACTTTCAAATTTTGAATGATTTTTGGTGAGTGATCTAGTCATATGCTTGGTAGTCTATGGTTGGTGGGAATTGTCAAGTGGAAGTTGTTTGAGTGGTTTTTGAAAAGTGATACTCTAGGTATATGAACTTGATTCAATTTTGAATTGCCTCTTAAATTGTAACACCCCCGGGATCATGGTTAAACAAATCCAGACCTTAGTCTAACATAAGCTTAACCTAGACCTCGAGGATATCCAGTGAGAAATCGGTAACACAACAGTAACCCTGCGACACAAAAAATATTATAGCAAGCTCATAACTGAACGAAGAACCAAAATATTACAAGCAGAGGTCACTGACTACAAACATCAAACAAAGGAAGTAAAATTATGCTATTAAGTATAGCAAACTTAACAAATGGCCTAAGAGGCTTGAAGCATAATGATGATGTCCCAGCCCATAGATTCCAGGCTGCCGGCCGGGAACCCCAAGCTACTCGTCAGTGTCGATGTCGTACCAACCTTGTCTTCAGAGGAACACTTATTCTTCTACAAAAGTATCAACAAAGCAAGGGTGAGTACAGGGTGTACTCCGCAAGACTTATGGCTGGTGGGGTTATTTTGCATAAAGCCATCTTTGTTTATAAAACAAGGGGGAGAAGAAGCTCGTCTAGATAGAATATTTTAAAAGGGGTTAAGAGAGCGACATCTCCGAAGAATTGATCATCATCTTTTGATATCCACCAAAGTAATCCTCATCTCACAACTAGGATCACCCCCTCGTACCCATGGGGAATCATCCTTAAGCACACATTGAAACTGTCAAGTTTTACGATTAGGTTATAGTTCTCTATGATCTTAGAATTTGGTCACCAAGCATTCATAACCGTGAACACGGCTTTTCAAAAAGATTTAACCCTGCAGGGGTGTACAACTTTACCCACACGTACCAACAGACTCTTAATGCCAAGCTATTAGCCCTCTTCCTTGGAAGGCTGGCAGAGGGTGGTTGGCCACGACCTTTACCTTGCTTTCGTCGAGACCATGAGTCACGCCCTAAGGAGAGTTCCGCCATAACAGGTCAAATCCCGAAGTCGGTCCCTAGAGATGTGAGGCGAGGTTGGTTTACCAGGGGCTCCATCGTCCCCAAGCAACCCCGTCCACACTTACCTACATGTTATGATGCACCTTCACCCGTCAAATCTTTCAAAAAAAATTATATGCATATGTCAAATGGAACGCCCGAACTATGTGACTCATGGAATCTACTAGGAAAGTTAATCAGCGGAGGGGTTCCCAAGCCCCGTTTGGATGTACGCTCGTCTTGGTCCAAAGGCAAGTACTCGGTTCCTAGTGGTGGCGAGCATGGGACTACAAAAACCACATCCCACTGTGGCCTCCCCTGCAAGCCTTAGCATGTTTAACCTTTACCACTGATCTCACTTCATCAGCATACCTCGTTCTCCTGTCATACTAGATTCTATGCATTTGGTACATCTTCTGGATGAACCAGCACTGATAGCTAAGCATGGCTAAGCAAGACACAGATAATAGCTCTAGTAGTGCACACAACCCAAACCTAGTTATGCTAGGAGCAGTGGATCAGGTAATATAAGCTCAAAGGGGGTAATGCAACAGATAGGATACTCTGTCTATCAATAAAATACCACAGTAGAATCATATGCACATGGCAAGAATAAAAGAATTTGAAAGCATAGGATTATATCATGTGTGGGGCTATGCTTGCCTTGTTTGTTGATACCCAGATATAGATCTTTGGAAGCCTTGTACTTGACTTGATTACAGTTGGTCAAGTATTGTTCGTCGGTCTTCGATGGTGTTGATCTCGGTCTTCGATCTCGATCTCGATATCTTATTCTACCGAAAGAACCAAACACCGGAAAGAAAGAGGGAACAACAATCAACACATGGCATAGATGCAATGCTCAAGCAAGGATGATGATATGACAAGTTTAATTGCATTGAAATGAAACCCTGAAGCATGCTCGACAATTTAAATGGGTTTCCGAGGGTCGCAAACCCTAGAACAGGGGAAACCCCAGAACACCTATGAGGGGTTGATTTTGCTCTCTAATTAAACTTGCAATTAAAGTTGTTTGAACAATGCATGATTATGAGTCTATTATAAAGATCTCACTTTTCTGAACATTTTGATATATTATACACATTTTTCTGAGTTATAAATAATTAGTTATTGAATTTATAAGATTTAAACCATTTCTATAATTATTAAACCATTTTAAAAGATTTACTGCGTCAGCACAGGTGGAGGCTGACATCACAAACGGGGAGGGGTTGTTTCTCACCAGGGCAGAAGCTACCCGCAGTGACTAATGGGTGGGCCATGTGCCACATCAGGTAGCCACTGGCCGTTGACCATCGGATGGTGGCCGGATCCGGTGATCTGGGACATACCAGCACACGCGACTTGGCTCACTAGAACCAGCAGGACGAGGCGAACCATCTAGGGGCGGCGCCGCTAGATTTTGGTCACCGGAAGATGGCGGGTGTGACGGCGGCATGCGCTACAGAGCGCGAGGAGAAGCAGGCGTCTCGGAAGAACCGAGCTCACCACAGTGCTGGACGGGTCGACGGCGAGGCACGAGGTGGACCTGAGCGACGGCGATGGTGACGGCGGAGCTCGCCGGGGTCAGGGAGGATGCGGTTGATGTGGCCGATTACGGCCTTCCGAGCTCGATTCCTTTGGCGAGGAGGTAGCAGGCGTCGAGGCGGACCTCATGGCGTCATGGAAGGGCACGGCGGGGCTTCCAACGACAGTGTGAAGCGGCAACTGTGGCGGCTAGGGTTTCGGCCCAAGAGGGGGAGCGAGAGAGAGCCCTAGAGGGGGAAAGGGGATGATAAGGACGAGCGCGAGACGCTGGTCTTCGTGGCATTCTTATCTTCACGAGGCGACCACTGCGGTGGCGAGAATCGCAGCGGCGAGGTGACGGGTAGCAACGGTGGCGCCACCGAGCTACTTGACGCGAGGAGGAAGACGACACGTAGGAGGGATAAGGGGTATGCGGGCCTGGGCCTCGCTGGGCTGCTGCTGGGCCGGCTATAGGTGCGCGTGGGCGACAGGAAGAGAGAAGAGGGAGGTGGGCTAGCTGGGTTGCGGCTACTCTGTTTTTATCTGTACAACCTTTTTTTAGCGAAACCTTTTCCTTTTCTGTTTTTTTCTCTTTTCCATTTGAATAAACATTTCAAATCTGTTTTTGATCATTTCAAAAATACCAGAGGGTTTACAAAATATGGAAAATATTATAGGGGCCCTTGAAACCATTTGGGCTCCAACATTTTTGTAGCTTTCAAGATATTCAAAACATTTTGAATTTATTTGAGAGGAAGACTGAAACTAGGGTTTTGTCTTTATTTTATTCAATGCATATTTTAAAATATGATGCTCATGAATGCACAAAAAAAATCCTAATATAAGATTAACTAAAACTGGGGTGTTACATAAATAGATTTGAAAATAGTTTATGCCATTTTGTAAAGTTTGCTTGGATTCACTTTTACTTGGTCTAGCAAGGGGTGAAAAGAATTGGAATTGTTTCTGTTAGAAATCTTTTACTATAGATGCCCAAAGTAGGCCAGTGGTTAACTTTTGCCAAAATGACCATATGCTCATATGATCCATATTTGACTTTCTTTTCATTTGATTCTGTTTGGAAATGATCTAGATGATTTGGTATTCATCTTTATGCTAATCCTTATCATTTATAGCAATCAATCATGGCAAATGCACACATTCATACATTACTACAAATCACACATGCATTCATATCAAGTTTAATGATAAAAGTTTTTGTTAACCCTAAACTAGGGTGATTAGATCTTGATAAGCTTGATTAATATTTTTGAGATGTTACAAACCTTCCCCCCTTAAACAAAATCTCGTCCCGAGATTCAGGAAAACTAGGAACTAAAAAGATTGGCAAACTTAGTCCTAATATAATCTTCTCGCTCCCAGGTGGCTTCTTCTTTGGTATGGTTACTCCATTGGATTTTGAGAAACTTGATAATCCTGGTCCTGGTGGTTCTGAATGCTTCTTCAAAAATACGGAGGGGCACTTCACGATAGGTTAAATCCTTGTTGATATCCACGGCTTGGTGATCGATGTTCTTGAAAACTTCGGTATTCTCCGGAACTTCTAGGCATTTGCGGAGCAACGAGATATGGAACACATCATGTACGGCTGACATCTCCTCTGGTAGTTCCAGTTGATAGGATACTTCTCCTTGATGATTTAAGATCTTGAATGGTCCAATATATCTGGGGGTTAACTTCCCTTTTAGTTGAAAACGTTGCATTCCCTTCAAGGGTGATACTTTGAGATACACGAAATCTTCGATATTGAAGGTCAGGTCTCTACATCTTTTGTCAGCATAACTCTTCTGTCTGGATTGAGCGGTCTTGAGGTGTTCACGGACTTTGTGAACCTTCTCTTCAGCTTCTCGTAGACTGTCAGGTCCAAAGATCTGACTCTCTCCTACTTGCGACCAATTCAAAGAGGTACAACACTTCCTTCCATACAGAAATTCAAATAGGGACATTTGCAGACTGGCTTGATAACTATTATTGCATGAGAATTCCGCAGAAGGCAGACAATCTTCCCATTTAGATCCATATTCTAACACACAAGCTCTCAACATATCTTCTAAGATCTGGTTTACTCTTTCAGTTTGCCCGTCGGTTTGCGGGTGATAAGTTGTGCTGAAATTTAGCTTGGTTCCTAATCCTTCTTGGACCTTCTGCCAAAATCTTGAGGTAAACTGGGTTCCTCGATCCGACACTATGGTCTTGGGGGTTCCATGCAAAATAACTATTCTGGCGATGTATAACTCCGCTAGCTTAGAGCTTTGATATGTAGTCTTGACAGGTATGCAATGTGCTACGTTGGACAGTCTATCCACTATGACCCAAATACAGTCTTTTCCCGTACTAGACGTAGGCAAACTTGTGATGAAATCCATTCCGACAGAATCCCATTTCCATTCTAGAATCTGCAATGGTTGCAAAAGTCCTGTGGGGCGCTGATGTTCCGCTTTGACTCTCTGACATATATCACACTTGGCTATGTAGCTTCCAACTTCTCTCTTCATTTTTTGCCACCAAAATTGCTCCTTCCGATCCTGATACATCTTGGTTCCTCCTGGGTATATAGAATAAAGAGTATCATGGGCTTCCTGCAAAATGACTTGCTTCAACTTAGAATCTGTGGGAACACAGATGTGTCCTTTGTACCACAGAACTCCTTCATCTTCGGTGAATCCGGGTACCTTCCTGTTCTGATACGATGCTTAATTCCATCAATACTTGCATTTCCTTTCTGGCCTCCTTTACTTGACTGATCAGGGTGGGTTGAAGTTCAATGCTAGCTAGAAATCCTTCGCTAACTAGCTCCACTCTGAAATTATCCATCTCCTTATGCAGACTTGGCTGGGCTTCCTTAATCATGGTGTTTAATCTACACGGTAGTCGACTAAGAGCATCCGCTACCACATTGGCATTGTCGGGGTGATAGTGAATGTCAAGGTCATAATCCTTGATTAACTCTATCCATCTCCTTTGGCTCATATTCAGCTCCTTCTGGGTGAAGATATACTTCAAATTCTTGTGATCCGAATAAATCTCATAGCGGTTACCCATAAGGTAATGATGTCATGTCTTCAAGGCTAAAACTATGGCTGCTAGTTCTAAGTCATGGGTGGGGTAGTTCTTCTCATGTTGCTTTAGTTGTCTGGATAGGTATGATATGACTTTTCCTTCTTGCATCAACATACATCCGAGACCAATCTTGGATGCGTCACAATACACGTCAAAAGGCTTCTTGATATCGGGCATGATCAAAATTGGGGTTGAAATCAATCTCTTCTTGAGATCTTGAAAACTTGCTTCGCATTTGTCTGTCCATTCAAACTTCGTATCTTTCTTTAACAGCTGAGTCATCGGCCTGGTGATGCTTGAAAATCCTTCAATAGACTTGCGGTAGTATCCGGCTAATCCAAAAAATGCACGGACTTCTGTTTGGGTGGTTGGGGCTTTACATTCTTCGACATCCTTAATCTTGGCGGGATCGACAGCAACTCCTCCTAGCGACAAGATATGGCCTAGGAATCCTACTTCTTTTAACCAGAACTCACATTTGCTAAACTTGGCATCAACTAATGCTCCCTAAGGGTTTCAAGGATGGTTCTTAGGTGTTGCTCATTGTCTTCTTCTGACTTGGAGTAGATCAGAATGTTATCGATAAAAACAACGACAAACTTATCCAAGAAGTTCATGAAAATCTTATTCATGAGGTTCACGAAATAAGCGGGGGCATTGGTTAATCCAAAATACATGACGTTCTACTCATACAATCCATATCTGGTCGTGAAAGTAGTCTTCAGAATATCCGTTGCACAAATCTTCAATTGATGATAACCAGTTCTAAGATCAATCTTAGAAAACACTCTAGCTCCAGTCAGTTGATCAAACAAATCTTCTATCTTTGGCAGCGGGTACTTATTCTTGATGGTGACGTCATTCAACTTCCGATAATCCATACACAAACGGTTGGCACCATCCTTCTTATCCACAAACAAAACAGGTGATCTCCATGGTGATGCACTTGGTTGAATCAGACCTTTTCCCAACATGTCATCAAGTTTCTTCTTGAGCTCTACTAATTTAGATGGGTTCATACTATAAGGTCTCTGAGCTATTGGTCCGGTTCCAGGAACTAGTTCAATGATAAACTCGTTATCCCGATCTGGGGGCATACCGGGCAATTCATCTGGGAACACATTGGGGTATTCACAGACTACTCTAACTTGGTTAATGGTGGTTTTGGCTAAACTCTTGTTGCACTTGAATTGACGGGGCAACGTCTCAGATACATGTTCTACTGATACTCCGGTGCTACTGGTCATGGTTATGGATTTCTTGGCACAGTCGATTAATCCTTGATGTTTCAACATCCAATCTATCCCTAGCACTACTTCCAAACCTTTGATTCCAAGTACTATTAGATTGGCATAAAAATCTGTCCCATGGATTCTGATAGGTACGGCCTTGCAAATTTTTCTAGCTTTGGTAGTTGAACCAGGTATTTGAACTATCATGACATGCTTCAAATTTGTTGGTTGAATCTTACTAGTGCATGCAAATTCTTCTGTAACAAACGAGTGTGATGCTCCAGAATCAAACAACACCCTTGCAAGAACTGAGTTAACAGAAAACATATCCAGCACGACATCTGGTGCTTCCTGGGCTTCCTTAGCATTCATGTGGAATAGATGGCCATTACGGTTGTGCGAGTTTCCAGGGGCAAACCTCTTTCCAGGTTGGACACGGCGCTGCTGTTGGGCAGGTGCAGTCACATTGGTTGCTGCAGCAAGCTTCTTGGGGCACTCCTTGGAGTAGTGACCCATGACTCCGCATTCAAAGCAAGTGATCATTGACTTGTCTTTCGCTGCGACAGGCACATCATTGCTTCCAGTCCTTGGGGCAGTATTGTTGTTGTTGGACTTTGGCAGTGCACGATTGAAGTTATTGGGGTTGTCGGGGTTGTTGTTGTGGTTTCCTCCGGGCCTTGGGTTTCCTCCTCCATGGTTGGGGTAGTTCGGACGGTTCATTGGTGGCGTGTTATTTCTGGGTGCATATCCTGCAGACGGGTTGGGGCAATATTTCGGGGTATGGTGGGATCCTGGTTGGTGCATCATACGATGCTTACGGTTCTCACTAGCTTGGTTTATCTTTCCTTCCATCTGGATAGCAGAATCCACTAAAGCTTCTAGGTCATCAAAGGGAATGTTGACTAGAACTGTCTGCATCTCATCATGCAGTCCATTCAGGAATCTCTCTTTCTTCTTCGCTTCAGTGCCAATCTCATCAGGTGCATACCTAGCTAGTGATAGAAATTTGTCACGGTACTCAACCACAGTCATTCTTCCCTTCTTTAGTTCTCTGAATTCATCCCTCATCCTCTTGATCAGACCCGGGGGCACATGGGTCCTACTGAACTTGAGTTTGAACTCCTCCCAAGTCATCATCTGACCTCCATTCATGGTACGGGTGCTATTCCACCAAGATCTGGCGTATCCGGACAGGTAGTGGGTGGCAAATAGTACCTTATCGTTTGCATCAACTCCTGCGACTTCCAAATTGTTGTCCATGGTTTGCAGCCAATCATCAGCATCCAAGGGCTCTTCTGACTTGCTAAACATAGGAGGATTAGTATTCTGGAAGTCCTTGAGCTTGGATCCATGGTGATCTTGGTTTCCATGGCCTTGATTATTGTGGGTCATCTGGGCTATCTGTTGAAGAGTGGCTAAGTTGGCTTGACGTTCAGCTCTACTAGCTTCACGGTCTGAAACTAACATCTGCAGGATCTAAAGAATTGGGTCCTGAGATGAGTTGCTTCCTCCGGGGTTTTCGCGAGTCATCTGAAGATTGAGATAAATAATGAGACAAGAGGGAAATTTCTAGGGTTCATGGGTTTGTTTTCAAAGACTTAAAACTTTGAGTATAACTCATGTTTTGAAAATTAACAACTTCTTCTCATTCATTCATTTCAAACACACAATACGAACACACACCACAACTAGAAAACAGATGGTCTTAAGGACCATTCTATGAAGCTACGATACAGTGGGACCGGGTACAACTCACACCTACGATAGTGCTTATGTGCGACTACTCATCATTGGGGGCGCCGGGCTCCTCATCATGAAGTCAGCATCATCCTCATCAGTGTGGTCCTCCATGGCTGTGTCCTCTAGGTAGTCATCATCATCACTGAGGTAAGAGTAGTGATCCCCACGGATGTCTTCACCTTCCTCTTCCTCCCTATTTTCAAGCTAGATCTCCTGATCATGGATGGTCTCCTCTAGGGTGGCTATCTTTTGACGAAGACGGGCAATGATGCGATCCTTTTTATCGCGTTGGCGACAAAGTGACTTGCACTCCTTGGCGAGTATGGCAAGGGTTTGCTTCCTCTCAACAGCTTCAGCATGGTTCTAATTTGCGTAAGCATGGGCGTTATCCAACTCCTTCTGGGTCTCATGTAGCATGAAGTCCAAGTGATCCACGTGATGCCTTAACTCCGGATGTGACGGCATGGCCAAAGGCTGTCCATTAAGGTCACGTCTTGCATAGTGGGCATAGCGGGTGCCACTAATCTAGTTGATGTTCTGAGCACACAAGCGAGCAAGTGCCTCCTGCGTTGCCTTGGCTAGACCGTTTAACCAGTTGTTCTCCCTGATGCTGAACTGAATCTTCTCTGAAAGCGGTGGCTCCATTTTGCCTCTCAGGTCGGCAACAATCAGCCACTATAGCTCCCCTCTAGCTTGGTCATTGAGCTGTGCTCCGAAGAACTCCAGGTGCAGGCGTCTAAGATACTCCAAAAGTTGGTCCAAATCCCTCTCAAAGATCAGCTCTCCTCCATTGTCAAGCTGGTAAAATTTTCTATATCTGACCTCCATCTATAAGGAATAAAGATGAGTAAGTTAGTGGGGTGATCAAGTGTGTCAAATTTTATGTAGAATTGTAAGAGTTTTTAGGAACATGTGAACTCCTTTTTGAAAGAATCTCAAGGATAAGAGTGAGAATAGGTTTTTGTAAATACTCACTTTCTTTGTATTGAAACTAGGTTTTTCAGGCATCCATTCTAACTAGCGTCTCCTATGGTCAACCTGGCTCTGATACCAACTTGTCAACACCCGGCTTTTTAAGTCCAGATGCCTGTTATGTCGTACATCGCTATCCCAAGATTGCCATTTTTGTGAGACATAACAGAATTGGTACCACGGTACATCATCCATTACAAACCATATTAAAGGTCTTACAAATAAAGGATCTCATGATCCAGTCTTAATACAATCAAAGCAGCGGAAAGTAAACATAGTAGGCTCCATCTTCATGGTCACAGGCAATGCTGACGATGGGAGATAATCCTAGATATCATAGACCTCCTGCTGTCCATCTTTCGGGTAGTTCTCCTCATAGTCTGGCCATGGGAATAGCCAGGGACAAATCCATGAGTACTCTTTAAGTACTCGCAAACTATCACTAGTATAGGTAAGGTAAAACTAGTAGGAATCATAAGCTCTAGGTTTGTTTTGCAAAAAGCCAGGTTTATTTTATAAAGCCTTAAGAGTAAAGACCTAAGTTTAGTTCTCTACATTACTTAAGTGGAGACTTAGATTTCATGTCCACAACTCTGTTGTGGTCAAGTCAAAGTCATCATTCAAGTCACAAATCATTTTGAAAACATCTAACAACGGAACAGTATGGCCACTCCAACTGTCCATAACCGCGGATGCGGCTATTCGAATAGTTTGACACTCTGCAGAGATTGTACACTTTCACCACAAAATTTGATACATCCATCAGGGATAACCCTGAATCATCATACTTGGTATGGGGATAATCAATCCTAACCTTTCAATTACACACCCTAGTATAGGCACCTCCCCTATGAGCTTGGCCTCCCAACCATGACCAACTGTCATCTCGGTAACTGCATAGGTGGACATTCATTCCCGAGGTAGCCTCAGCTCAACCTCTTCCGCAAGGGAACCCATACTAAGACATATAAACTTCCAGTCAAGCCCTACCCAACTCAGGTAATGTGGTTGTATGGTAAAATTGGAATGGTATTGCATCCAACTCAACCATCCGTTTTTTATCAAAGTCAAGACTCATGTTTCATTCAGTATCATCTCCAACTCATTGTGTTTCACAACACATGTCAAAACATTTCAATAGAATGAATCATCATTCCAAGGTTTTCATAATCATTTTCACCAAGTACTCCCATCTAAAGTAATCCAGTTTACTTTAGCACTAGCCACTAATATTGAGGGTATCACTATTGAGGGGGCTAATCATGTATAAGTATCCAAGACTAGTTCTATGGTCTTGATGGTATCCATCCTATTTTCCACTAATCACAATTCATTAACTAAGTAAGAAACTGTAATAAAGAGAAAAAGCAAAGCTTGGAGTAAAACTGGGAGTGGTATAATTAAAGTTGCATAACCAAGCATGCCTAATGCATCTGGTATAAGGGTTTGCACATATATCATGCATAGTTCTAGCTTGCACTGATAGCTTGCCTTGAGCAGTGCACTTGTTGAAGTTCTCTTCTTCCTCCTCGAAGTACACCTCCTCGTCGTAGCCCCGGTCGGTACTAGCGTCTATAAATACATACAATATACACAATCACCAAACAACCCTGAACTACTTCTATTTAGCACACAAGGGCTCATATAGATGATCTAGTATCATCTCAATTCTTACATGTAGGAATGGCACATTCTTATTTATCTTATTTGGGAAAAGTAATTTCTACTCATTTAAAATACTTAAGATTTAATATTCTCCAATTAAAATAGTGGATCATGTTGACACATGTCATCACCACATATTCCAATACTTGGGAATGTGATTTAAAATGGTGGTCATGTATTACAAGATTTAATATTACTATTTAATAATATTTAAGTGACTAGAAATGCCTATATATCATTCCTTTAATATTAAACCATGTTTAATATCTGCAAAACCAAATCTTTGGACATATTCATGTAGAGCATGGAGAATGTGATTTTGAGAGTTGGAATCAACTCAAAAGCATTTATAGTTTATTTTATAACAATGTTTGAAGTGGCAAAAGCTTATGTCTTGTTATTTTTAGTGTAGGCGATCTATAGTTTCAATTGGTTTGAATCCAACGGGAGTGATTAGATATTTTCACTACCTTTCCAACAAAATTGGAATCATGCAATTTGGTTCAGTACAACTCTTTGAATTGAATTTTGAATATAACTACTAAATAGGGTTTTAACTAAATAGCAAAATTCTTATTTAAAATGTTGGGCTCTACGCGGGAAAAGAAATGGGCCAACCCAACTACACAATGTACATGCAGCGGGCAGCTGAAAGAACGGTCCCGCACATCAACAACTCATCTAACCCAAAACGGTATGTACCAATCTCAGCCTTACGATTAGAATGAAATCTACAACTGAGGTTCATCGTCTACGGCGAATTGCTCCAGCGAGATTCTAAACCTAACGCGACGGTGGGGGTCGCTGGGGGCTTACCAGAGCTCCAGCTAGGTCCGGCGATGGAGGTAAACGAGCTGGTCGACAACAGCGGGTCAATTGGTCGTCGCGACGGCTCCTGGGGTGGCTCCAATCGATGGCTTCCTTCCTTCACTGCCGTGGCGGACTCTGGCCAAATTTTGGCATCGTGGTGCTTACCTTGCTCCAGGGAAAGGTCAGTGAGGTTCCTGGGTCAGTGGGGAGTGGAGTGGTGTGTAGAATAAGGTCTAGGTGGCCTCTATTTATACAGCAGCGTCGGCGACAGGGCGGCATGGTCAGGCTTCTCCAACGATGTTGATACAGGTCGAGTTAAGCATGGCGGAGGGCATGGGTCGATGCGGGGTACTACATCGATCGTCACGCACGTGACAACACGGCAAGGGGCAGTCTCAGTCGGTCGGGCAACGTCGCCGCTCTGTTCAGGTATGCGGGTGTTCGTCACGTGGTACGGTGGTCACGGGGCACGTGGCGGTGAACCATTGTGTCTGGGTGGTCACTGGTGCCACGGCGACTGCAGGCACGAGCGGAGAGAGCGAGGCGCAGCGTGTGCACGCGAGGCGGCTGCAGCGCTCCTCGTGCTCTCGGCATGGCGGGGTGTTAAATGGGTGCGGCTGTCCTGGCTCCTCATTGCTTCGCCGTTGGTCAAGGGGTGGACAGGGGGTGGCGGTGAGATCATGGCTACTTTCTAGACATCGTGTGCAAGGGCGGCGTAGCATGCAGCGACTGGTGCGTGGTCGACCAGCATGGAAAGCTCGATACAGGCATGTCACTGGTCAATGTGGCGAGTGATGCATCTCCTCTGCACGGCCAAGTACTGAGAATGATCATGGAGGAGTAGTGGAGTGGAATTGGGTACATTTGATGATCAATTTATAGATCAAAATAGTAGATAGTGGTTGAGGTTGTATTGTGTCTATGAGGTGTTCGACCAAATGGCCGCATGAAATTTACTTTCAAATTTTTGAATGATTTTTGGTGAGTGATCTGGTCATATGCTTGGTAGTCTTGTCAAGTGGAAGTTGTTTGAGTGGTTTTTGAAAAGTGATGATCTAGGTATATGAACTTGATTCAATTTTGAATTGCCTCTTAAATAGATTTGAAAATAGTCTCTGCCATTTTGTAAAGTTTGCTTGGATTCACTTTTACTTGGTCTAGCAAGGGGTGAAAAGAATTGGAATTATTTCTGTTAGAAATCTTTTACTATAGATGCCCAAAGTGGGCTAGTGGTTAACTTTTGCCAAAAGGACCATATGCTCATATGATCCATATTTGACTTTCTTTTCATTTGATTATGTTTGTAAATGAACTAGATGATGTGCTATTCATCTTTAAGCTAATCCTTATCTTTTATAGCAATCAATCATGGCAAATGCACACATTCATACATTACTACAAATCACACATGCATTCATATCAACTTTAATGATAAAAGTTTTTGTTAACCCTAAACTTGGGTGATTAGATCTTGATAAGCTTGATTAATATTTTTGAGATGTTACACTTCCATACAAAAACTCAAATTGGGCCATTTGCAAACTGGCTTGATAGTTGTTGTTGTATGAGAATTCCGTGAAAGGCAGACAATCTTCCCACTTAGATCCATATTCTAACACACAGGCTCTCATCATATCTTCTAATATCTGGTTTACTCTTTCCGTTTGTCCGTCGGTTTGCGGGTTATAAGCTGTGCTAAAGTTCAGTTTGGTTCCTAATCCTTCTTGGACCATCTTCCAAAATCTCGAGGTAAACTAGGTTCCTCGATCTGAAACAATGGTCTTGGGGGTTCCATGCAGACTGATTATTCTATTGATGTACAACTCTGCTAGCTTCGAACTTTGATAAGTGGTCTTGATGGGTATGAAATGACCTACTTTAGACAGTCTATCCACTATGACCCAAATAGTGTCATTTCCCCTACTAGATGTAGGCATACCGGTGATAAAATCCATTCCAACAGAATCCCATTTCCACTCTGGAATCTATAATGGTTGCAAAAGTCCTGTGGGGCGCTGATGTTCCGCTTTGACTCTCTGACAATATCACACTTGGCGATGTAGCTTCCGACTTCTCTCTTCATTTTGTGCCACCAAAATTGCTCCTTCAAATCCTGATACATCTTGGTTCCTCCCGGGTGAATAAAATAAAGGGTATCATGGGCTTCCTGCATAATGACTTGCTTCAACTCCGAATCTGCAGGCACACAAATACATCCTTTATACCACAGAACTCCTTCTTCATCTTCTGTGAATCCAGGTATCTTCCCTGTACGGATACGATGCTTAATTCCATCAATACTGACATTTCCTTTCTGGGCTTCCTTTATCTGACTGACCAAGGTGGGTTGAAGTTCAATACTGGCTAAAAATCCTTTGCTAACCAGCTCCATTCTGAAATTCTCCATCTCCTCATGCAGACTTGGTTAAGCTTCCTTAATCATGGTGTTTAATCTACACGGCAATCTACTAAGAGCATCCGCTACCACATTGGCCTTGTCGGGGTGGTAGTGAATGTTAAGGTCATAATCCTTGATTAACTCTATCCATATCCTTTGCCTCATATTCAGCTCCTTTTGGGTGAAAATATACTTGAAACTCTTGTGACCCGAATAAATCTCACAGCAGTTACCCATGAGGTAATGACGCCATGTCTTCAAGGCTAAATACGACTGCCAATTCTAAGTCATGGGTAGGGTAGTTCTGTCCATGTTGCTTCAGTTGTCTGGACAGATATGATATGCCTTTGCCTTCTTGCATCAACACACATCCAAGATCAATCTTGGATGCATCACAGT
The DNA here is from genome assembly GCA_023614405.1 of Avena insularis. NCBI lineage: Eukaryota > Viridiplantae > Streptophyta > Magnoliopsida > Poales > Poaceae > Avena > Avena insularis. The sequence continues at coordinate 177,998,355 of CM042686.1, forward strand.
ATACATCAAAAGGCTTCTTGATATCCGGCATGATCAAAATTGGGGCTGAAATCAATCTCTTCTTGAGATCTTGAAAACTTGCTTCACATTTATCCGTCCATTCAAACTTCTTGTCTTTCTTCAACAGCTGGGTCATCGGCCTTGCGATGCTTGAAAATCCTTCAACAAACTTGCGGTAATATCCCGCTAATCCAAGAAATGCGCGGACTTCGGTTTGAGTGGCTGGGGATTTCCATTCTTCAACATCCTTAATCTTGGCGGGATCGATGGCTACGCCTCCTACCGACAAGATATGGCCTAGGAATCCTACTTCTTTTATCCAGAACTCACATTTGCTAAACTTGGCATATAGTTGATGCTCCCTAAGGGTTTCAAGGATGGTTCTTAGGTGCTGTTCATGGTCTTCTTCCGATTTGGAGTAGATCAGAATGTCATCGATAAAAACAATGACAAACTTATCCAAGAAGTTCATAAAAATCTTATTCATTATATTCATGAAATAAGCGGGGGCATTACTTAATCCAAAAGACATGACATTGTACTCATACAATCCACATCTGGTGGTCAAGGCAGTCTTTGGGATATCCGTTGCGCGGATCTTCAATTGATGATAACCAGTTCTAAGATCAATCTTAGAAAACACTACGGCACCAGTCAGTTGGTCAAATAGATCTTCTATCTTTGGCAAGGGGTACTTGTTCTTGATGGTGACGTCAGTCATCTTCCGATAATCCGTACACCAACGGTTGGCTCCATCCTTCTTATCCACAAATAGAACAGGTGATCTCCATGGCGATGCACTTGGTTGTATCAGACCTTTACCCAACATTTCATCAAGTTGCTTCTTGAGCTCCACTAATTCAGATGGGTGCATACTATAGGGTCTCTCAGTTATGGGTCTAGTTCTAGGAACTAGTTCAATGATAAACTTGATATCCCGATCTGGGGGCATACCGGGCAATTCATCTGGGAACACATCGGGGTATTCACATACTACTTTGACTTGGTCTATGGTTGATTGAGCTAAATTTTTGTTGCATTTGAATTGATGGGGCAACGTATCAGATACATGCTCCATTGATACTCCGGTGCTACTAGTCATGGTTATAGCTTTCTTGGCACAGTCGATTAATCCTTGATGTTTTGACATCCAATCCATTTCTAGTACTACTTCCAAACCTTTTGTTCCAAGTACTATTAGATTGGCATAAAAATCTATCCCATGGATTCTGATAGGTACGGCCTTGCAAAATTTTCTAGCTTTGGTAGTTGAACCAGGTATTTGAACTATCATAACATGCTTCAAAAAATTTGTGGGTTGAATCTTACTAGTGCATGCAAATTCTTCTGTAACAAACGAGTGCGATGCTCCAGAATCAAACAACACTCCTGCAAGTACTGAGTTAACAGAAAACATACCCAGCACAACATCTGGCGCTTCTTGGGCTTCTTCAGCATTCATGTGGAACAGACAACCAGTACGGTTGTGCGGGTTTCTTGGGGCAAACCTCTTTCCAGGCTAGACACGGCTCTTGTTGGGCAGGTGTAGTAACATTGGTGGCTGCAGCAAGATTCTTGGGGCACTCGTTGGAGTAGTGACCCGTGATACCACATTCAAAGCAGGTGATCATTGACTTATCCTTTCCTGCAACAGGCACATCATTGCTTCTAGTCCTTGGGGCGGTATTATTGTTGTTGTTGTTGTTGTTGGACCTTGGCGGTGCACGGTTGAAGTTATTACGGTTGTTGGGGTTGTTGGACCTTGGTGGTGCACGGTTGAAGTTATTGGGGTTGTTGGGGTTGTTGTTGTTGTTGTTGTTGTGGCTTCCGGGCCTCGGGTTTCCTCCGCCACGATTGGGGTAGTTCGGACGGGACATAGGGGGTCTGTTGTTCCTGGGTGCAAATCATGTAGACAGGTTGGGACGATACTTCGGGGTATGGTGGGGTCTAGGTTGGTGCATCATACGGACCTTGCGGTTCTCGCTAGCTTGGTTGATCTTTCCTTCCATCTGAATGGCGAAATCCACTAAAGCTTCAAGATCGTCAAAGGGAATTTTGACTAACACTATTTGCATCTCATCATGCAGACCATTCAGGAATCTCTCCTTCTTCTTGGCTTCGGTGTCAATCTCATCAAGGGCATACCTAGCTAGTGACAAAAATTTGTCAAGGTACTCAACCATAATCATTCTTCCTTGCTTTAGCTCCCTGAATTCATCCCTCATCCTCTTGATCAAACCTGGGGGCACATGGGTCCTCCCTGAACTTGAGCTTGAACTCCTCCCAAGTCATCATCTGTCCTCCATTCATGGTACGGGTGCTGTTCCACCATGCTCTTGCATATCCTGACAGATAGTGGGTGGCAAACAGTACCTTTTCATTAGCATCCACTCCTGCGACTTCTAAGTTGTTTTCCATGGTTTGCAGCCAGTCATCGGCATCTAAGGGCTCTTCTGATTTGCTAAACATAGGGGGATTGGTGTTTTTGAAGTTCTTGAGTTTGGATCCATGGTGATCTTGGTTTCCGTGGCCTTGGTTATTGTGAGCCATTTTGGGCTATCTGTTGCAGAGTGGAGAGATTGGCTTGACGTTCAGCTCTACCTGCTTCACGATCTGAAACTAACATTTGCAGAATCTGAAGCATTGGGTCCTGGGATGAGCTACTCCCACCGGGGTTTCCATGAGTCATCTGAAGATTGAGATAGATAATGAGACAAGAGGGAAATTTCTATGGTTTTTAGGGGTATGTTTCAAAAAAAACAACTTTGAGGATTGCTAAGGTTTGAAACTAACAACTCCATTTCATTCATTCATTAATAGCACACCATACAAACACACACTACAAAGACTAAACAGATGGTTTTAAGAACCATTCTATGAAGCTACGATACAATGGGACCAGATACAACTCACACCTACGATAGTGCTCAGGTGCAACTACTAATCATCAGAACTGTCGGGCTCCTCATCATCAATGAAGTCAGTGTCATCCTCATTAGTGTGGAACTCCTCGGCGACGTCCTCCAGATAGTCATCATCATCAGTGAGGTAAGAGTAGTGATCCCCACGGATGTCTTCACCTTCCTCTTCCTCCCTATCTTCAAGCTAGATCTCCTGATCATGGATGGTCTCCTCTAGAGTGGCCACCTTCTGGCGAAGATGGGTGATGATGCGATCCTTCTTGTCATGTTGACGACGAAGTGGCTTGCACTCCCTAGCAAGCATGGCGAGGGTCTAATCCTTCTCGACTGTAATAGTGTGCTTCTGGTTGGCGTGGGCACGAGCGTTGTCCATCTACTTCTGAGTATCATGCAGCATGAAATCCAGATGATCCACATGGTGCCTCAATTCCGGTTGTGATGGCAGTGTCAAGGGGCATCCGGTGGAGTCACGTCTGGCATAGTGGGCGAAGCGGGTGCCGGCGATCTGATTGATGTTCTGTGCACACAAACGAGCAAGTGCCTCCTTCATAGCTCTCGCGAGCCCATATAACCAGTTGTTCTCCCTCAAGCTAAACTGGATCTTCTCTGAAAGTGGTGGATCCATTTTGCCTCGGATATCGGCAACGATCAGCCACGGTAGTTCCCCTCCAGATTGGTCATTGAGCTAAGCTCCGAAGAACTCCGGGTGTGGGCGTTCTAGAAATTTTGCAAGCTGACTTAGATCCCTCTCAAAGATGAGCTCCCCTCCATTGCCCAACTGGTAAAACTTGTTGTATTTCACTTCCATCTATAAGCAATTAGGATGAGTAAGTTAGTGAGGTGATCAAGTGTGTCAAATTTTATGAAGGTTTGCAAGAGTTTTGAGGAACAAGTGAACTCTTTTTGAAAAGAATCTCAAGGATAAGAGTGAGAATAGGTTTTCATAAATACTCACTTTCTTTGTTTTGAAACTAAGTTTTTCAGACGTCTATTCTAACTAGGGTCTCCTATGGTCAGGATGGCTCTGATACCAACTTGTGAACACCTAGATTTTTAAGTCCAGATGCATGTAATTCCATACATCGCAATCCCAGGATTACCATTTTTGCGAGACATAACAGAATTGATACCAAAGTACAACATCCATTACAAAACATAATAGTCTTACAAATAGAGGATCTCATGATCTAGTCTTAATACAATCAAAGCAAAAAAAGTAAGCGTACTAGGGGCTCCATCTTCATGGTCACAGGAAATGCTGATAATGGGAGATGGTCCTAGTTATCATAGACCTCCTGCTATCCATCTTCCAGGTAGTCTTCCTCGTAGTCTGGCCATGGGAATAGCCCGGGACAAAGCCATGAGTACTCTTTAAGTACTCGCAAACTATCACTAACATAAGTAAGGTAACACTAGTAGGAGTCCTAAGATCTAGTCTTATTTGCAGAAAGCTAATTTTATTTCATAGGTACTTCATAGTAAGCCTATTTTAGTTCTCTGGATTACTTAAGAGGGAACCTAGTTTTCATGTCCACAACTCTATTGTGGTCACGTCAAAGTCATCTTTCAATCACAAGTCATTTTGAAAACATTTGACAACAGAATAGTATGGCCACTCCAACTGTCCATAACCGCGGACGTGGATATTCGAATAGTTTGACACTCTGTAGAGGTGGTACACTTTCACCACAAAATTCGATAATCCATCAGGGATAACCCTGGATCATCATACTTGGTATGTGGATAATCAATCCTAACCTTTCAATTACACACCCTAGTATAGGCACCTCCCCTATGAGCTTGGCCTCCTAGCCATGGCCAACTATCATCCCGGGAACTGCATAGGTGGACATTCATACTCACGAGGTAGCCTCAGCTCAACCTCTTTCCGCGAGGGAACCCATACTAAGACACATAAGCTTCCAGCTAAGCCCTACCCAACTCAGGTATTGTGGTTGTACGGTAAAATTGGAATGGTATCACATCCGAACCCAACCATCAGTTTTTATCAAGTCAAAGCATATGTTTCAATCAGTATCATCTCCCACTCATTGTGTAGCATGACACATGTCAAAAAAATTCAATAGAATGACTCATCATTCCAAGATTTTCATAATCATTTTCTCCAAATATTCCCATCTAAAGTGATCAAGTTTAGTTTAGCACTAGCCACTAGTAATGAGGGTGTCATTATTGAGGGGTGCTAATCAAGTGTAATTACCCAAGGCTAGTTCTAGGATCTTGATGGTATCCATCCTATTTTTCCACTAAGCACAATTAATTAACTAGATAAGAAACTTTAGTAAAGGGAAAAGTAAAGCTTGGAATAAAACTGAGATTGGTATAATCAAAGTTGCAAAACCAAGCATGCATGGTGCATCTTGCTTAGATTACCTTGCATAGGTATCTTGCACATGTAACTTGCATATGATGGCTTGCCTTGAGTAGTGCAGTTATTGAAGTTCTCTTCCTCTTCCTCAAAGTACTCCTCGACCGTACCCAGGTCGGTATTAGCGTCTATAAATACATACGAGGTACAATCACCAAACAATGCTTAACTACTTCTATTTAGCACACAAGGGCTTACACTAGATGATCTAGCATCATCTCAAGCATCACATGAAAGATTGGCATATTCTTATTTATCTTATTTTAGAAAAGTAATTTCTATTGATTGAAAAATACTTAAGATTTAATCTCCTCCAATTAAAATATGGGATCATGTTGACACATGTCATCACCATATATTCCAATACTTGAGAAAGTGATTTAAAGTAGTGGTCATATATTACAAGATTTAATGTCGCTATTTAATAATATTAAAGTGACTAGAAATGACTATATAGCCTTCTTTTAATCCTAGTTCAAGATTACTTCATGTCAAACTAAATATTTTTACATATTCAGATAGAGAATGGCAAATGTGATTTTTGAGAGTTGGAATCAAGTCAAAAGCATTTATGGTTGATTTTATAAAAATGTTTGAAGGTTGTGAAAGTCTCTATCTTGTTATTTTTACCATAGGTGATGTATAATTTTAAATGGTTTGAATCCAATAGGAGTGGATAGATATTTTTAATACCTTTCTAACAAAATTTGAATCATGCAATTTGGTTCAGTACATCTCCCTTAATTCAATTTTGAAAACAGCTACTCTAGGTTTTGAGTTAAATAGAAAACTAAGTTTCAATCGGTGAGCTATGCGCGGGAAAATAAATGGGCCGACCCAGCTACGCGGCACGCGCGCAACGGGCTGCTGACAGGTTGGTCCCATGCATCAGCGGCTCTATCTAAATGAAACGGTATCAGCTAACCTCAGCCTTACGATTAGAGATCGAATCGATGGCTCAGGTTCATCATCTACGCCGAACAGTGTGCGGGGGATTCTAAACCTAGCGACACGATGGGGGTCGCTAGGGTCTTACCAGGGCTCTAGCTACGTCCGACGATGAGGGCGAACGGGCTGGTAGACGATGACGAGTCGATTGGTGGTCGTGGCGGGTCCTGGGGTGGCTCCAATCAATGATTCCCTTCCTTCACTGCGGCGGCGGGCTCTGGCTAAATTCCGGCGACGTGGTGCTCGCCTTGCTCCGGGGAATGGCCTGGGATGTTTCTGAGAGAGAGGGGAGTGGAATGTTGCGCCGTTTGGGGCTAGGGAAGGGTCCTATTAATACACCAGCGATGGAGGCAGCGTGGCATGGCTCGGGCTCGTCGGCGATGTTGCTACAGGTCGCTATAGGCATGGTGGAGGGCATAGGTCGACGAGGTGGACCGAGGCGATCGTCACGCGCGTAGTGGCGCGGCAAGGGGCAGTCTTAATCAGTTGGGCGACATCGACACTCCGTGCAGTTACTGAAGTGTTCATCATGGCGTACGGTGGTCACGGGGCGCGTGGCGGCGAATGGTCATGTCTGGGAGGTTGTTGGTGACGCGGCGAGGGCGGGTATGTGCGGAGAGATCAAGGCACGGCGTGGCTGCGCGAGGCATCTTTGGCGCTCTGGCATGCACTCGACATGGCAGAGAAGTAAATGGGTACGGCGTTGCTAGCTTCTCCACTGCTCGCCGTTGGTCAAGGGGTGGGCAGAGAGGTGCGGTAAGGTCACGGCTACCACCTAGGCATCATGGGCGAGGGAAGCGCGGCGTGTGGTGTCGTGTCCATGGTCGACCGGCATGGACATGCTCGGGTACGACATGCCACTGGTGCAACGACGAAGGGAAGAGGCTCCACTGCACGGATGTGTACTGGGAGTGATCATGGGTGAGTAGTGGAGTCGAATTGGGTACAATTGGTGATCAATTGATTGATCATAAATAGTAGATAGTTGGTAATCTGTACACTGTCTGCTAAGTGTTCGACTAAATGGCCGCATGAACTAAAAATTCAAATTTTTGGATGAATTTTGGTGGGTGTGTTGGCCACATGCGTGGGTATCTCTGGTTGCTAAGGTTTGTCAAGTGGTGGAGGTTTTAGTAGTTTTTGTAAAATGATGATCTAGGTACCTACACTTGATTCAATTTTAAATTGCCTCTCAAATAGGTTTGAAATTGGTTTATGTAAGTTTGTAAAGTTTGCTTGTATTCATTTTCACTTGGTCTAGCAAGGGGTGAAAAGAAATAGAATTGTTTCTGGTGGAAATCTTTTACTAGAGATGCCCAAAGTGGGCTAGTGGTTAAGTTTGGCAAAAGTGACCATATGGTCATATGCCTCTTATTTGATATCTTTTTTACTTTGGTTTTGTTTGTAATTGACCTAGATGATATTGTTTTCATCTTTAAACCAATCCTTATCATTTATAGCAATCAAACATGGCATAGCAAGCATTCATGCATTAATAATAAACACACATGCATTCATAAGGGTTTAAGACTAAAGTTTTTGTTAACACTAAACTTGGGTGATTAGAACTTGATAACCTTATTTAATATTTTTGAGGTGTTACAGTTTTCCTCGGAAGGACTTATGCATTTGGTTTCGAGGGGGAAATCCTATGATGGGTTATGTTTGGTGTTAGTATCAGGTTGGATCCGAATAGGTCTCCCTTCTCTCTCTCTCTCTGATAGCCAACAGTTGTATCGACTCTTTATAGGTTGCTAGTGCATGATTTGCTGCCGCTTCAGTCCATCATACCCATGGATGAGTTCTACGATGTTAGCAAGATTACCCTTCTATCTTGGCCTAGGCAGGGTTATGGACGATATTGGTTATTCTTCAGAACTCTTAGTCCAATTTGGATCTTATCTGTACTCGGATGTTGTATCAATTTCAATGTGATTTGGATATTTATAATGTATAATTGTATTATTGATGTGATGAGTAGTTATTATATATATATATATATATATCTGTGTGTGTGTTTTTGTAGGTTCCATCGTGGACTATTGTATAATGGTATTACTTTATTTTCCACCCGCACACAAGTGTTTGGTGGGCATCATCGAATCGTTTTTATACGGGTTTGGCGGGAACCGCTAAAATTTGTATAGAGCCATTTTGAGAGTGCCACAATATGCAAGAGGCCAAATATGTAATATAGATAGAATAGAAGAAGGAAATAGGGGAAACAAAAAATAAAAGGCAAAAGAAGGCAAAATAAAACATGGAGAAGTAAAAAATCAGAGTAGCATACGCAAAAAGGCAGAACAAAAAACTAAAAGGCGAAGGAAGACAAAGTAAATGGAAGTTGATTCGTACCTGACACCCGTGATGTTGTCGATAGTCGTCTAGACCACCACTGCCCGCAAAGTCGTCGACAATTGGAGCACCCCAAAACATGCCCTAGTCAATAGCTCAACCACCACCAGCATGAAGCTAAACCATATGGAATCCGCGAGAGCGAGACCTAGGCTACTATGACCACACCGGAATGCGGGAGGTCAGGTGCTCGCCGCGTGTTCCGTCGTTTAGCATCCTCTCTCCTCTACCAAGCACGCATTCTCTTGCACCGCAGCCATGGGCAGCCGCATCACCAACACCGGGTATGTTCATCGGACGACGGCAGCAAGCTAAAATAGGAAAAGGTGAGAGAAGAGAAGGGCTATATCTGACAGCCGCCCTCTACACGCGTTTTATATTGCGATCGTTGGTGCAAAAACCCAGAAGAAGAGGCGTGCAAGGCATGGTGCAAAGAAGCGCGCCACGCATGGCCGTGTGAAAACAGTGAGGGGTTCTACTGCCAACTCTGCTATCGACCATGACAACCCGTGTTCGGTGAGAGATAGCGCCACCAGCTCGACATTGGGCGGGTCCTAATGCATGTCCTCGCCTCAAGAACCCGCGTACACGTAGTGTCTATGCTGCCAGCTCCTGTGTCAGGCGAGGGATTACACTTCTAGCTTGTTCTTGCGTGGTTCCCCTACACAGTATCTTCGCGAGACCCCGTGAACATATACGGTCTACGCTGCCAACTCCGTTGTCTTCCAACGATTATCCATGTCATCTACGATCTACGCTGATGGACGTTACGGGTTTACGTACCTGGATGGATCCCACGTCCACGAGAAGCAGCGTCCGACATGGGCTTAAGGCTACACCTAGACTATGACAGGCCCCATGTCCGCAGAAACACATGTTCAGAGAGAGCCCACAACACCACGTCAGATCTGGAGGGACCCCATGTCCGCGAGAGTACGCGGCCGGTTAGGATCTATGTTGCCACGTCGGCTCCGGTCGGGGCCCATGGTCGCGATAGTCTGTGGCATGGACTCACGATGCCACATCGGCTCTCGGCGAGCCCATGTCACGTGCGCAGTCCTGCCCGCATACGCTGACGGCGGGCCCATGTCACACGCGAGGGTAGGACAACGCGCGCGACACCCATCCACGATAGGGAATCTTCCGTCCTAGCCTGCAGCGAGGCCCGCCTCTCGGAAGAGCAGGGCTCTGTTGCAACGGCGTTGCGTGTCCTTTCCAGCATCGATCCCATGACCAGAAAAGAATCGGGACAATGTGCATAGCAGTTTGGTCCCAAACATTTTAGCGCTATTATTAGTCCTGATATTATTTTAGTATTAAAGACACATATACACAACATATTGTTATTACATGCAGAATTATGGAATTATACAATGCACACGCATTAAAGACACATACTCACACATAGCTATGGCTAAACATAGATATCTTACAGATAGACTGTTGTATAAGTTGTCTATAATATTATCTAGAAATTACATTATAGACACCATCTGTCTAAACTAATGCTGATGCCTTTAAAAAAGAGAAACGGTTCCGTGTTTAGCCTCCATAGCGTTTCGCTCCTCGACGAAGGATTCCGTCGTCCGCTCGACCGCATCCGCGTACATCCCGCACAATCTCTACTACTTAAAAAAGAGAAACGACGGTTCCGTGTTCAGCCTTCACAGCGTTTTGCTCCTCGACGAAGGATTCCGTTGTCCGCTCGACCGCATCCGCGTACATCCAGCACAAAACCAGCGTAAAAAAAGAAAACTGCTACCATTAACTTCCCCGTTTCGAGGAAAATCTCATCGCAGGGCGCTCCCACTCCTCCGCCCCTAAACAATGTCAGCAACAGAATAGATCTCGGTCGATGCCGCCTCCCCCACCTTGCAAGCCTCGCCACCGCCGCACTCCTCAAGGTCGCCAAGCGCGGAAAAGGGGTTGCTACTTCTCCTCCGATGGAGAGGAGGACGTGGTGGGGATTGTGTGGTCGTCAGCGTGGCGGTGGGAGAAGCCAGTGGGTGTACCCTTCAACGACGTCCTCCATCGCTGGCCAGTTCCCCGCATTCGCCATGGCGCACATCTACGCAGAAACAATGGATGCACAAGACCTCTGTCTCCTCGAGAGGACCACGCCGCTGGGCTTTCCAGGGTATGTGTTGCTGCATCCACCTACTGTACAACCACGACGTCGATCCGCCAGGCTGCCATATTGGATGGACAGACGCTACGGCATCACCTTGCGTCGAATTAGGTATTTCAAATTTTAGATTGATCCCCAAATTTCAGCCCTCATGATGCTCCTTTTGTACTGATGTTTCTGACAGCCTTTTCCTGGATACGTTGGTTTAGACCTGTTTTTTTCTTCTATTTCTCGAGGAGACCATGTGTGGCTGATTCCACTGAGCCAGCAGAAGAATTTCTCGACTATATCTGTGATTGCTTGCACCATTCCACAGGCTTTGAAGCTTTTTCAAAGACTAGAGGTCTGCATGTAAACAAATGAGTTTCTCCACATAAATTAATTTTCTAACCGAGCTGAAATAAAACTATCTAAAGGCTCGAAACAACGGTGTAAGTGTAGAATACCAAGTACCAACCTGTATATTCCACTACTATATGTCGTGCAATCTGTAGCTAGATCACTGCTACTTTATGAACAAGCAGATGTCAGTGTTAAACTTACAAGTGCTAACATGTATTTTGTACTACATAGGCAAACATGTCCGTCTTGTAGTATTGTTTGTGCTCAGAAAGCCAAAGTCACAGTAGTGGAATCAAGCTATACAAGGAAGGATCTAAATGAAAGCATTTATTGGTTTTTACAGTGAAGAATTGCAAAGTAACATCAATAGTGGAATCAAGCTATACCATAGTAGCTCACTACTTATAATTATGATTACTAGCTATACTTATAAATTTATAATCATGGCTACCGGCTATGATTTGTACATTCATAGTATATGGTTGTTATGACCTTTTGATATATGTGGCGTTCTAGATATTTGAATGCTAATATTTATAAAATTGCTTACAATCATCTGCAAAATAAATGTAGAGATTTCCGGGAATTTACTTTGATAAATGGTTGCGGATAAATAATCTAACTGTAACTTATTCAATAGGCCATCTGAAAATTAAGTATTGTTGTTGTACGCAACTCATGTGCAAACATGTGAATCAAGTATATACGGCAGATGATGTTCTTGTAGGTAAATAAAATTATTAGTTTACAAGTCGACCTCACGTATAGTTGTGCTTGAGCAGCCGTAGAAAATTCAAAGGTATACATATTCTCATACCAAGTGAAGATGATAATATATGAAGCGCAGATGGTATTTCGAGATGAGCATTTATTTCTTCATCTTTATATATTAATCCTAACTCTTTTATTTCTTATTTGTATTTTTATTTTCTAGATCAAAGGATCATGCATAGAAAGATTCCCTATTTTCTCAGTGAAGGTAATGGCGGGTCTATACATAAATTGGGATGTAATTTTTTATTTGCCAGACAACTACAAGAAGTTTGAGAGGATTGAAATAATATGTGTGGTCCTAGACAATGGATAAAATTGCCATCTTCACGAAGATTTTAAGGTAACCACATGAACCAGTCCACTTTCATTGTCAACATAAATATGTTTGACCACAATATACAAATGCTTTGGTTTTTTCTAGCTTCACGTAGTATGGTAAAAGCCAAACTTGTGTGGAAAACAGAACCGCAAAATAGAGAGTGTGTTCTCCAATTGTTTGCTTGTGACATTTTATTAGACTGTTTGTGAGATCCTTATGTTTTAAATTTTACCTCACTGTGGATCTAAGCAAAGCCGGGGGAGAAGATAACCATCTCTCGAAATTCTTGAAGCAAGACATGTTTAGAGTTGGACATAGGCTCTGCTTTATGCAATTTGGTATTCACGATTTCACTTGCTAGATGGTGAGAAGTTCATGTTGTTCCTTGTCATGTGTTTCTGATTCAAGTTTGCTAGAGTTTCAAAGTAAGCGCCCAATGTAGATTAAGGCTTGCAATTTTCTTTGGTAGACTATGGGTTTTCTTTATAACACTGGAGCAACAGGTTGCCTAGACAGTAAAGTTATTCTCGTTAATGAAAAGCTAGAAATGATGTATCTTGATCAATATAAAAAGAGAGAAGACAGTTAGTTATCAGTATTTTATTTTCTTGGATTTACATTGCACTATAAACTATACTTGCACCTGTAACACTCAATAATATGAAGTTACCTCTAAAAAGGTCTGAATTTTTAAGTGACTGCCATTGCAAAGTTTATGGTAGGTTTATGTTTTCTTTTCTCATTTCTTATTGGAACTAATTACTAATTACAGTTTTTTGTATTGTAAATGTGTGGATTCACAATAGAGTGACATGGAAAGAAATATTTTACATTGTCGGTGTGATTCTACTTGTACTATTTCATATGGATCTACTAAGCTTTTGTATTACTTCTCAAATCGGGCTTGCCAAATTAATGGAGATGTCTATTAGGTGATTAGGGAAATCTGCAGTAACTGTCAGGAATAAGATGATGTGCAACCATGATCAAACAATCCGCTAAGATCTATCACTTCCTTTACACTTGTACAATCCAGGGAAGGTGCAATAGGAAGGCTGAAATGCCAGTGAAACGGGTGTGATTTTTTGGTTGGTGGTGGAAAAGCATTTTGGTTTAGATTTAGAAAATACATGGGGAGCTTTTAGGTTTTGGCTAAACATCACTTCAGGTTTAGAAGATACATATCATAGTTTTTTTAGTTTGCTTCACTTTGGTTCAAATTTAGAATATGTCAACTAACTTTGCTATGTGTTGTTGGGGAGATCACTATAGAAATGTGTACTTGATGTCATATATCTTAATTTCTAACTGTAGCATAATATATTATGTCAGATTACATGTCCAATACATAATATATTATGTCAGATTACATGTCCAATACATAATATATTATGTCTTACTTTCCAAGGTTCTCAATTCAATAACCTGATATTTTCACGACGCTAATATGTTAGAAAATATTCCCTCTGTTTCAAAATATAAGATGTTTTAGCTTTGGTCTAGATACACTCCATTCACAAAACTAAAATATCTTATATTTTGAAACGGAGGGAGTAGAATACAATTGGATACCTGAGTTGCTGATTTCATGAACAACCCTTCTTTTGAAAATACGGAAGAAGTTGGCGATGATGCTCTTGATTGCAAAATTCAATCAAAAGCTTGCTTGGTTCTTCTATTTATATTTATAGATCATGAAATAATTTAGTCTTTGGTAAAAAATTAACCAAGCGACTAGCATATGCTTGTGTGAATAATCTCCATATATGAAGGAGGATGCCCAATCCACCATACAAAGCAACCATGTGACAATAGAACAACGTTGAGTGGAACAAAATAGAAAGCCGAAGCAAGAGCTGTGAGGAGGTGTGTGTCGTAGATAGGAAAAAAATGTACACATTGGTCCTCAAAGCAGTACGAGACTACAGCAATACGGTAGACATGAAAAACCACAATGATATAATAAATGTAGACATGGAAAATCAGAAGAATGTTAGAAATGTAGACATGGAAAATTAGAAGGATGTCACACTTGAGACAAAATTTTATAGGATATAAAAATTGGACATCTATTGCCCATAGCAACGCACGGACACTTAACTAGTTGAGCTTAAACAACAATTTGGAGAGTTGTAAAGACAAAAGTTCTATCCGACTTAGTTCATCTTAAAGGGATGGTTGTTTTGTTCGTGCTAAAGAAAGATAGTGTTTCCTTCGTGGATATGTTATCTTCCCTCGCCTGTGATTTGATTTGGGTTATCATCAAATCAAACTCAGTCCCAGGAACTATCCTGATGGTGTATCTATTCATGTTGTTTCACCTGGGTACATCTTCATGTTCTTTGGTCTGACCAATATTGTTGTTTTGTTCATACAACATATGAGTCCATGTTCTTGGAGTATGTTGATAAGTTTTTTATTGATCCCATCGATGACATCCTTATCTTCTCCATGTTATACTCGATTCATATGGAACAATTGGCATTAATGTTGGAAACTTTTGAGAACCGTCTTTGTGTTATCTCGAACTTTTGAGATGTGGATGCATAGATTATCGTTCTTCTGAAAATCAATGCATAGGATAGGAAGGTGTGGCATAGTCACGAATATAGATGTGAGACTCACCAGGAGTACTCTTGTCATGATCTATTTGGTTCCATTAAAGAACATCTGCCATAACATGTGGTAGGGGAAGTCCTTTGTTTATCGTAATTTAATCACGACAATAACCACAAGCTTGAAGACTGTACTAGAAGGTACTAGCCATCCTGAGGTAATGTTTGAACATTAACAATAGGGATCAACAAAATAGATCTTGGGTTAAAGGTTAGCTTCATGTACAAGATTCACAACACCAGAATCCAGCACAATCAAGGATCTTTGGTTCAAGTCCAAGGGTAAAAATCCGAGAAAGGAGTAACTACCATCTTAGTAGCACAGACGGTACTACAAGGTAGTAATCACGAGGTAGCTTCCAGAAGAAGATACAACTTCTGAAGTACCCAAACAAACAAAAGGGAGTCACACAAGGTGAAAGGAAACCTCGTAGCCTTGAATAGAACACTGTGGAACCATCAACATAATGTTATGGGCCCATAAGATAGAGAGATCATGATGCAAAGGAATTTCTCAATGAAGAAGAACAAAGGGTAACAAAGAAAACACAACACACACAACTCTAGAGAACTCAACACTAGGTCAACTGGTTGAGAAACGGCATGCCAAGAAGGCACCTAAGGTTTGAAAGACTAGAATAGATATCAAAACTTTTCCAAATCAACATAAGATAAGATGACCCATAGTTAGAGCGATACCAGATAAGGAACAAAAGAAGCATACTAGAGTTTTCGCAAATACTTTTCATCTTTAAAATAGTTTTCACAAGCACTAGACTCAACATCGACTAGTAGCAAGGTTTTCCTACGGCCGATACTGCTCTCATACAAAAAACAGTGACACCCCCGGGATCAGGGTTAAATAAATCCTAGACCTTAGCCTGACATAAACTTAACCTTGAGCTCGAGGATATCCAGTGAGGAATCGGTAACACAATAGTGACCCTACGATACAAAAGTTATTACGGCAAGCTCATAGCTGAGCAAAGAACCAAATTATTACAAGTAGAGGTCACTGACCACAAACATCAAACAACAGAAGGCAAATTATGATATTAAGTATAGCAAACTTAACAAATGGCCTAAGAGGCCTAAAGCATAACGATGACGTCCCAACCCATAGATTCCAGGCTGCCGACCGGGAACCCCAAGCTACTCGTCAGTGTCGATGTTGTACCAAACTTGTCTTCAAGGGAACACTTGTTCTGCTACAAAAGTATTAACAAAGCAAGGGTGAGTATAGGGTGTACTCTGCAAGACTTATGGCTGGTGGGGTTATTTTGCATAAAGTCATCTTTGTTTATAAAACAAGGGGAAAAGAAGAAGCTCGTCTAATGAGAATATTTTAAAAGGGGATAAGAGAGCAAAATCTCCGAAGAATTTATCATCACCTTGATATCCACCAAAGTAATCCTCAACTCACAAATAGGATCACCCCCTCATACCCATGAGGAAGCATCCTTAACAAACCTTAGTTGCCAAGTTTTACTATTAGGTTAATGTTCTCTATGATCATCACGTCCGTTCCCAAGTCGTCCATAACTGTGGACATAGCTTTTCGAAAAGATTTAACCCTGCAGGGGTGTACAACTTTACCCATACATATCAACCGACTCTTAATGCCACTAGATAAGTGATGACCCACAAGTATAGGGGGTGTATCACAATATTTTCGATAAGTAAGAGTGTCGAACCCAACGAGGAGCAGAAGGTGCTGGCTACTGGTATGGATCAGGAATTCTCTGCCAATACTTAGCAAACGGATTTTTAGGGGTTTTCGATAAAGCAAGTAAACAAAGTACGAGTAAATAAAAGACAATAGAAATAAATGCAGCAAGTGGCCCAATCCTTTATGCAGCAAAGGACAAGCCGGTTGTATTACTTAAGATGACCAAACATTCTCGAGGACACATGGGAAGACTGTCAAGTGCTTTCACTTCATATAGTTGATTAATCTTCTTTAGCTTGCTAAGTGTTGTGTGGGTGAACCTGTGCTAATGTACCGACCTTCCTAGGACTAATACATACTTGTGATTATACCCCTTGCAAACATCCGTAAGTACAAGAAAGTAATTAAGGTAGAAACCTAACCACAACTTTAAACTCTAAGACCCTTACATCCCTTGTGCAATGGTTTCCTAACGAGGGTTCAGGTTTCTGTCACTCTGGCAACCCCTACGATTAGTAGCCAAATACACAATGCATTCCCCTAGGCCCATATAGGTGAAGTGTCATGTAGTCGACGTTCACATGACACCACTAGGATAAGTACACCACAACTTAAATATCAAACTATTGAATCTTTCTCAACACAATTCCACTACTAACAACATGACTTCTCCCATGTCCTCAAGAACAAAACAAACTACTCACAAGACATCATATGGATCATGATCATAGATGCAATAATGATGTATAACAATCTGAACATAAACAATAATTCAATGGTTCACTCAATAGCATCAACTACAAAGAGTAATCAACACCGGGAAAGTTTCCCCTATGAACTATGCAAGATTCAACGCAATTGTTACAGCAATATGGAGATGGTGATGAGGGTGCTGATGGTGATGATGGTGGTGATGATGATGATGATCCCGATGAATTCCATCTTGATGGTGGTGTTGATGGCGACGATCTCCCCTCTCCGGGAAGGAATTCCCCCGGCAGAAATCTGTCTGCCGGAGAGATCTTTCTCTCTCAGTGTTTTCCATCCCGCAGAGGCGGCGGAATCTTTCTGTGGTCGCTCCCCGAGTCTTAAGGTTTTAGGAGGATAATATACGCCAGAGGGGAGTGCCAGGGGTGGACCAGGGCGGCCACACCACCTAGTGGCGCGGCCTAGGGTGGCCCGCGCCAGGGGGTGGTGTGGGCCCCCTGTGGCCCATCTCCAGCCCTCCTTCTGGCTTCCTTCGTCTTCTGGAAAAATAGGATTTTCTGTATATTTTCCCTGTTCTTCGCGAATTTTGCCTCCAAACAGCACCTTTTCCATCAGAATCCTGACTGCAGCGGTCCATGCTCTAAAAGTCATCAACCATGCAAAAACGGATGAAATAACATAAGTATCACCTCTCAATACGAAATATATCAATGAATAATAGTGAATTATGACATAGAATAGTGATGCAAAATGGACGTATCAACTCCCCCTAAGCTTAGACTTCGCTTGTCCTCAAGCGAAATTGAGCTCAATAAACATGACCTCAGGTTTATGGATTGAAGAGTCGATAAAAGAATACGGACAAGAAGCATCACATTCATCAATACACAGATCATAATAGAAGACAACTCACTATTATATAACTTAACTTGCAATGGGTAAAGGAAACACAATAAAGATACATAAAGTAAATCATAATTGGTAATGGCAAACTTAGCTCTTGGTCGAAGAATAGTTGATAATTTGCTAGAGTTGACAAATAACTGGTTTTCAATGATAGCTTTCAAAGTAGTAAACATCAAGATAATAGGAATGTGCAAAACAAGGAACATAAGAAACATGATTGAATAAATCATCATATGAATGAGTGAAACACAACAACTCAAAATACTTGCTAAGATAGAAGGGAGTAGGTTTACTGACTCAACTAAAAAGTAAAAGAAAGGCCCTTCGCAGAGGGAAGCAGGGATTGCAAGTTCATAAAGAGCTCCCAAAAATTATGATACTTACTAGCTTTAAGCTCTCATTGCCCCTATCATAGGCATCTTTAGGTGATTAAGGTTAAAGTGATCAAATATGAGGATATGCATTGGCAAGTTGTAAGTTGAGAATCTCATGTCCCTTGAATACGAGGGCCTCTCCTCATGCTACTCAAGTTTAGTCACCGGTAAGTTCTTGTCATTGTAAGCATATGTGTATCATAGAGAACCGCCAACGGGGTATCCCTTGCCCGATGATACGGAAGAATCCTCATATCAAAATGACAAGGAAAGCAGACAACGAGCATCTCAGCAATCTTCTTATTTACCATGGGAATATGGTGCTTTTTCTCTCTTTCCTCTTTTCATAATATCTCTTTTTTTCTTTTCTCTTTCTCTTTTTTCTCAATCTCTATATCTTTTTTTATAAGAAGAATGCTTCATAGATGCTCATTATGGTTACGCTGCAGGTTTCCATCATGTCAGCATGGATTAGACCAGCGGCTCGGGCGTTTCTCTAACACACATGCATAACTCCATGGACTTACAAGCTCCCCTTTCATTTCACACCGACAACATCCATAGACAAAAGAACATGATATCAACTAGGTACAAAGTACCAGTGTAATGTTGAAAGCGTTCCCCATGACAGCATGGTTCTGCTAATTCACAACTTACAAAACGCAAGCATATACGCAACATAGGTGAGCACAATGGTTCAAGTTTATTAAGTGCAAGAAAGTAAAGTGTGCCATCAAGTTTGTGAGAGCTTTAATCACTAATTTTCACATAACAAGTTTAATTTCGGAGGTAGATAAAACAAGAATTTACTTGAAATAGCAATAATGCTACTAGGTAGGTATGGTGGACACAAATGGCAAAGGTTTTGGTTTAAAGGAGGTGGATGCATGAGAAGAATTCCATCTCAGTACAGGTTTTTGGCTAGCAAGGCTAGGTAGCACGTATAAGAGTTGAAGGAAACAAACAAACATACAAGTGATAAAAACAAACATGCAATCTTCCTTGGAAGCACAAAAGATCTTAACTAGAGAATACTAAACTTATGAGCAAATCAAGAAAGAAAGATGATGAAATTATATTTCTTTAGAGTACTTTTATCTTTTTCATTCAATTCTCAAAATAGTGTTGCTACTGACCGAGCCAAGTTTGCCAAAACCAACTAAATTAACTCAATGATCCCAAAGTGATACCAATACTAAAAACAAGATCAATCATATAACCATGAATTGAAAACTAATATAAGCTATGAAAAAGAGTGAATGATAGAACTTCTCATTAATATTCCATAACGGCAACTCACACCAAGGGATACATATCTAACGAGAGAGGGGACACTTCCATAATGCAAACCATCCTACATAATAACTTCTCTATTCATGATATGACTCTACTAATAAGGTAAAAAGATAGAAGATGGTGATGCGATACCGCGACACTCCCCCAAGCTTGGAACAAACCAAAGGGGATGCCAAACCTGATGACGAATTACTCCTTCGGTGGTGGTGGTATTCTCTTGATGAGTTCTTTGATCAGTTTTCCCAAGTCCTCGATCTCGAAGGTGAGATTACGAATTAGCTGTGAGTTTTGCTCAATGCGGCTCATGATCATGTCGGGTTGAGAATTCCATCTCTTGCTATTCTTTCCCCACTCTTCCTCCTTGAAGTCTTATTTTCCTGTATGGCTAGAACGAGGCAAAACCCAATTGGAGGGTAATTTCCCCTTGGGCATATTCTGGTATTGATGCTCATTGATAAGGGTATGGAAAGGATTCTTAGTGCATGGAGGAAGTGACCGTGGAGCCAAGCAGTGACGAGGAGCTTTCCCCCCAGTCTGCATCCGTGCAGTCCTTGTAACCCTGGCAGGTTTTTTCACCACTCCAATGCTTGCAATGGTAGTGCCAGTGTGCAGATGTTGGCCTTGCTCCTCTTCACCTTCACTCTTGATCTCCTTCTCCTTCCCGGGGTCTTGGAGGTCTTCCTCCATAGGCTCCTTCCCTTTATCCTTGGTGGACACCATTGTGCTTCTAAGCTTTCAAGAATAGTTCCTGGCAGAAACAGATCGAAACAAAAACACGACGAAAACACGATATACGAACCTCGGGAGATCCGGGGTGTTATATATTACGAAGTTTCATAACAAAAGGAAGGTACTGGGCAAAAACGAGTCGGAGGCGGAGTCTAGGGTGGCCACACCACCTGGTGGCGCGGCCAGGGGTGGGCCCACGCCACAGGGTGGTGTGAGCCACCCTGGCTCCATTTCTGTCCCTTTTTGGCTTCGTAGCTTCCTTTTTTGACTGGAAACTGCAAAAATATAGTTGAATAGTATTTCCGCGGAACTTTTCTTACTAGAACTGTTACCTAATTGAAAACAGACTCTGCAGGTCTCTGAATTTGGTATCTAGTAGATTCTTCCGGAGTCATCACTTGAATAACATCAATATCTTAATCTTCATACTCTTATTACTTGAGTCATAAAACCTTTCTCTTCCTTATTACACCATTATCTCCACTTCCTGGAAATTTCTTTCATACAAAACTTCACACAGTTCTCATTAGCAACATTAGTATAAATGAAGTGATAAAATCTTTTGAGTACAACTTCAACTGAAAACCATCAAAACATAGACTACTGTAGCAATTCCTTCCGAAAACCCAAAAAGAATTCAAGAAGGGGATCGAATAAAGAAGCAAATGCTAGAGTGGCAAAATCTGTCAAAACAGACTAGCAGGTAAAGATCAATTTTTTCGAAAATCTTCTGTTGCTCAAATCAAAAAGTGCAAAACTAACGAAAGTTAAATAACAACCTGGGTCAGAATCACAAAATTTTACAGCTCAATCCGACATACAGAGATCTCTCACGAATTTTTACGGTGAAGCACAAAAATCTGTTTCGGGACAGCAACTTCCCCAAATCTTACTTCTCTCTCATTAGAGGTTGATCTTGACACAAAAACCAAACAAAACGGATAAGGAGCGGTTATTACCGAAGTAATAACTTCCAAGACTCAAATAAACAAAAACAAACTGAAAGAAAAAACAAATTGGGTTGTCTTCCAAAAAGCTCTTTCTTTATAGCCATTAAGATGGGCATGATAATTTTGAAGATGCTCACTCAGGAATATGAATTGAAGTGAAAGAGAGCATTAAGAAGCAAAAATACACACACATTTAAGTCTAACCCACTTCCTATGCAAGGGCATTTTGTAAAAAAAACAAGTTGTTGAAACCAGAGGCTCCAAGCATAGGAAGGCAAAAGAAGTGCAACATAAAAACTTTCAGCATAAAACGAGGAAACTTGATATTATTGAGATACATAAGAACACTTTTCCCTCTCTTATAATAATTTTCAGTATCATGCATAAAATTAACAATATAACTATCACAAGAACCATCATAGCAATGATCACTTATTCTAACAGAAAACACAGGAATACTAGCTCTCATAACACTACTTTGTGAAATAATAATAGAGGTATCCTTACAAAGGATAGTGTGTCCCTCTTTTCATATTTAGTAACAAAGTCTTTCACATTTGCTATTATAGGTTCAACATCCATTTGTTTATCAGGTTCAACATCTTCATTCGTACTTTCATTAACCATACTAGCTATCATAGAATGTTCCTTTATCTTAACTGGGAAAGGCATTTTCTCAATATAAGGTTTAGGTAAGACATGATTAGCAGTATAAACTTCAGTATTTCTTGCAGGAACACTCTTAGCAATATCTTTATAAGGTTCATGATACTTATTCCACTTTATTTTAGGCACTTCAATATAGGAAGCAAAAGCCTTAAAATAAGAAGTAATGGCTTGAGAGTCTAGACCATAAGCATTTTTTATATTTTGAAAGTCATCAGTTCCCATAAAAGATTCAATGCATTCATAATCATAATTTATACCTGACTTTCTACCTTTGTCATTCTCCCAAGCTTCAGCATTGTCTTGAATACGGTCTAGAAGATCCCATTTAGCTTCTTCTTCCATGCGAGTGAACGATCCAGCACAAGAAGCATCCAATAAATCCTTGTCATGTAGAGGGAGCCTTGCATAAAAGTTGTTGAAAATAATATTGTTGGGAAGCTCATGAATGGGACATTTGAGTATTAGTAACTTCAATCTCCCCCAAGCTTGAGCTGTACTCTCTCCATCAAGAGGCCAAAATTTGTATATTTGATTCCGATCTTTATGAATCTCACTAGGAGGATAAAACTTTGAATAAAAGAGAGGCACTATTTCCTCCCATTCCAGAGCTTGACCATTCTTCAACAGCTTATACCATTCCTCAGCTCTTCCTTTTAGCGATAATGAGAATAACTTCTTCTTAACTTGATCTATAGTAATACCTTCACACTTGAACAACCCGCATAATTCGTGTATAAAGAGCAAATGATCACCGGGATGGACAGTTCCATCCCCAACATAGTATTTATCCATAACACGATCAATAATTCTTGTAGGTATTTTAAAAACATCATTCTCAGCAGGTGGTGGTTTATCTACCACCTTAGCAGTGGTAGTAGCATTACCAAATAAGAAACTCAGTGAATTTTCCATAATGAAAATAAAGCAACTAGCAGAAGTAAACAATACTCACAGTAGAAGTTTCCTTTACCAGTTCCACTCTCCAATAGCGCTTCACTCCCCGGCAACGGCGCTAGAAAATAGTCTTGATGACCCACAAGTATAGAGGGTGTATCACAGTATTTTTGATAAGTAAGAGTGTCTTACCCAACGAGGAGCATAAGGTGCTGGCTAGTGGTATGGATCAGGAATTCTCTGCAAATACTTAGCAAACGGATTTTTAGGGGTTTTCGATAAAGCAAGTAAACAAAGTACGAGTAAATAAAAGACAATAGAAATAAATGCAGCAAGTGGCCCAATCCTTTATGCAGCAAAGGACAAGCCGGTTGTATTACTTACGATGACCAAACGTTCTCGAGGACACATGGGAAGACTGTCAAGTGCTTTCACTTCATATAGTTGATTAATCTTCTTTAGCTTGCTAAGTGTTGTGTGGGTGAACCTGTGATAATGTACCGACCTTCCTAGGACTAATACATACTAGTGATTATACCCTATGTAAACGTCCGTAAGTACAAGAAAGTAATTAAGGTAGAAACCTAACCACAGCTTTAAACTCTAAGACCCTTACGTCCCTTGTGTAATGGTTTCCTAACGGGGGTTCAGGTTTCTGTCACTCTGGCAATTCCTACGATTAGTAGCCAAATACACAATGCATTCCCCTAGGCCCATATAGGTGAAGTGTCATGTAGTCGACGTTCACATGACACCACTAGAAGAAGTGCACCACAACTTAAATATCAAACTATTGAATCTTTCTCAACACAATTCCACTACTAACAACATGACTTCTGCCATGTCCTCAAGAACAAAACGAACTACTCACAAGACATCATATGGATCATGATCAGAGATGGAATAATGATGTATAACAATCTGAACATAAACAATAATTCAATGGTTCACTCAATAACATCAACTACAAAGAGTAATCAACACCGGGAAAGTTTCCCCTATGAACTATGCAAGATTCAACGCAATTGTTACAGCAATATGGAGATGGTGATGAGGGTGCTGATGGTGGTGGTGATGATGATGATGATCCCGATGAAGTCCAGCTTGATGGTGGTGTTGATGGCGACAATCTCCCCTATCCGGGAAGGAATTCCCCCGGTAGAAATCTGTCTGCCGGAGAGATCTTTCTCTCTCGGTGTTTTCCGCCCCGCAGAGGCGGCGGAATCTTTCTGTGGTCGCTCCCCGAGTCTTCGGGTTTCGGGAGGATAATATACGCCAGAGGGGAGTGCCAGGGGTGGACCAGGGCGGCCACACCACCTGGTGCCGCGGCCCAGGGTGGCCCGTGCCAGGGGGTGGTGTGGGCCTCCTATGGCCCATCTCCAGCCCCCTTTCTAGCTTCCTTCGTCTTCTGGAAAAATAGGATTTTCCGTATATTTTGCCTGATCTTCGCGAATTTTGCCTCCAAACAGCACCTTTTCCATCAGAATCCTGACTGCAGCGGTCCAAGCTCCAAAAGTCATCAACCATGCAAAAACAGATGAAATAACATAAGTATCACCTCTCAATACGAAATATATCAATGAATAATAGTGAATTATGACATAGAATAGTGATGCAAAATGGACGTATCAATAAGCCCTCTTCCTTGGAAGGCTGATAGAGGGTGGTTGGCCACGACCTTTACCTTGCTTTCACCGAGACCATGAGTCACACCCTAAGGATGGTTTCGTCGTAACATGTCAAATCCTGAAGCCGGTCCGTAGAGATGTGGGCCAGGTTAGTTTACCAGGGGCTCCATCCATCCCAAGCAACCCCGGCCACGCTTACCTACCTGTTACGGTGCACCTCCTTCTCCTCCACTTGCGAAAACGTTTTCAATGCGTATGCAAAATGAAAAGCCTGAACTAGGCGACTCATGGAATCTACTAGGCAAGTTAATCAGCGGAGGGGTCCCCATAAACCCTGTGTGGTTGTATGCTCGTCTTGGTTCCAAAGGCAAGAACTCGGGTCCTAGTGGTGGCGAGCATGGGACTACAAAAACCACATCCCATTGTGGCCCCCCATACAAGCCTTATCATGTTTCACCTTTACCACTGATCTCATATTGTCACGTTCGCCTGTCATACTAGATTCTTTGCATCTGATACATCATCTGGATGAACCAGCATTGTCAGCTAAGCAGGGCTAAGCAAGACACATAGGTATAAGCTCTAGCAGTGCACACAAGCCAAACCTAGTTATGCTAGGAGTAGTGGATCAGGTAATATAAGCTCAAGGGAGTAATGTAACAGATAGGATACTCTATCTATCGATAAAATACCGTAGTAAAATTGTATGCATCATGGCAAGAATGAAATACTTTCGAAATCATAGGATTATATCATGGTAGGGCTATGCTTTCCTTGTTTGTTGATACCGAAATATAGATCTTCGGAAGCTTTGTACTTGACTTGATTACAGTTGGTCAAGTATTGTTCTTCAATCTTCGATGGTGTTAACCTCGGTCTTTGATCTCGATCTCAATATCGTATTCTACCGAGAAGAACCAAAACACCGAAAAGAAAGAGAAACAATCAACACGTGGCATCGATGCAATGCTCAAGCAAGGATGATGATATGACAAGTTTAATAGCATTGAAATGTAACCCTAGGGCATGCTTGGCAATTTAAGCGGCTTCCGAGGGTGCAAACCCTAATACAGGAGAGACCCCGGAATCACCTGCGGGGGTTCAAATGTTATTCTAATTTAACTTGCAATTTAAGTTCTTGAACAATGCATGATTTTGATGCTATGAGATAGATCTCATTTTTCTGAACATTTTGATATATTATACATATTTTCTGGCTTATAATTAGTTATTGAATTTATAAGATTTAAACCATTTTCTAGAATTATTAAAACAATTATGAAATTATAGAAAAACTAGGAAAACCTTTTTACACCGAGTAAACCCCTAGCATAGTGGGTGGCGTAAGGGCCCGGCCACATCAACACCACCACGAGCAAAACAGACCCGCAGCTGGTTGACCGGCTGACTTCATGGCCACGACGGGTGACGTGCATGACGTCACGCCGGTGGGGGATTTCAGACCAGCAAAGGGGCGGCGCTAGGCAGCAAGCTAGGAAGCGGGGCTAGTCTCGTTCGACTCAGCGCTTCATGCTAAGCCAGAAACGGGCGGCGATGCTACCAGCAGGTCACCGAAGCACGGGCACGGTGGCACGCGACGGTAGGGCTTGCATAGCAACGGCAGTCGGTGGCTACAGAGTGGGAGTGGGTCAGAGGAGAGGTCCTAGGGGACCACCAACTCACTGTGATGCTAATGAAGGTGACGACAAGGCTGCCCGAGGTCGAACAATGACGAATCAACCATGACGATGCTTTGTTCGAGACGAAGGGGATGGGGTCGCTAGCATCGATTCAAGGCGCCTTGTCTTGATTCCTTCCGGGAGGATGGTCAGCGTAGTACAGCGGTTCTCCAGGGGTTCACGACGAAGCACGGGGAGGCTCGTGGCAGCGGCAATGAGCGTCATCTGCAGCGGCTAGTGTTCGGGCAAAGGGAAACGCGCGTGAGAGAGAGAGCGAGATGGTGAGCCAGAGAGACTAGGGAAGATGGCACGACACTGAGGGTCTTATCCCCTACTCCTGGGGCGGCGACAGGCACGAATCTTGCTGTAGAGGGCGACGGTGGCGCCAGCGACATGTAGCAGCTTCGCTGCGTCCTTCTGGTGGAGGAAGAAGAAAGAGGAAAAGAACGAAGGGGTACGGGCTAGATTGGGCCGATGTTGGGCCAGATGCGGCCACGCGTGGGCGGCAGAGAGGAGAGAGGGGAGATGGGCTGCAGCCTGGTTCTGGTCTGGCTCTGTTTTATTTGCAAAACACTTTTCTATTAGCTTTTTTCTTTTTCTCTTGGTATTTTCATTTAAAAACTGGTTTTGAGTATTTCAAAAATACATGAGGATTTGTAAAAGTATGGAAATATAGCATGGGCCCTTATATCCATTTGGGCTCCAACATTTTTGGTAGTTTTCTAAATTCAAACTATTTTGAATTGATTTTAGAGAGGGAGGAAAAATAGCTAGGGTTTTAAGGTTTGCATATTGTTTTCTTCCATGCATTTTATTTAGAGAATATGATGCTCATGCTATGCAGAACCAAATCATAATTAAGGATTAGCTAAAACGGGGGTGTTACAGTTCTATCCCCCTTAATAGAATCTCGTCCCGAGATTCCTAGGTAGGAAGATAAAAGGAACATGGTTATACTAGACTTCGACGATCTTTTCAAAGAGGTTGATCCATGCCACTGTTATTGAATGAATGAAGTGCTTCATTTTCTTCGAGGTAGATGCACACACTAAAGAAGAGAGGGAAAGACACAAAACCACAAACAGAGTATCTCATGGTCAACTCATGAAAGAGTGTTCAGAAACAACTCTAAGATGACGACATGAAACACATCAAGGTAACGAAGAAAACAAAAGGAGATGGTGTCAAGGTGGTAGATAGCTCGTCATCATAAGGATTGAGACCATGGAACTTCAGAAGAGTTTAGGCTTGTGAAAAATAAAGCTTACAATAGAAAGAACATGACCACATACTTCGAGAGATGAACCTCTACTAAATGACTTAAGTAGATATTCCAGGGATACAGAGATACAGATAACCAAACTATTGAACTACTTTTGCTACAGAAGGGTCACTCTTCATTCCACGCAAGGCAAGATAGAAAGGTTGTTTTGTGGCGAAGACTCATAAGAGTCACAAGAACATGTAACATGAGGACTGCTGATTACCCAAATCATAGTCGCTCTATGAACATGGATGGGAAATGAAGGAAACTCTTTATTCATCCAGGATTATCAGATTCTTTGACAAACATCATGATATCACTTTACACCACCAGATGAATAGGTAAGAAGATTCCTAATGACACGAGGAAAAAGAAACTTCATTCTCAGACTTCAATTACTTGGCACAACAAATGCTTGCCAACATAAAAGGTCTGGAGGATCGATTGAGAGACATTTAGCGACACTACTTTAAATGTTCTCCTTGATGTTCGAGAAAACAAACATCAAGTAAAGATCGGACTTCGGATACGAAGGAAACCATAAGCACAACTCCTATAACAAATTATAGAATAAGCCTCATGAAGAGCGATTGTTATTTGCTAATTCAAGAGAATATGACAATAGATCTTCTGGATAATTGTGTCAACTATTACATCAATCATGTCAGACTTACATAGAAACCTATGCCAATACCTTCAGAAACACCAACAATTGTAGCTGCTTGAGATTCAACTCTGGTTAGGTGGAATGATACTTCAGACTCAGCATGTCCGAATAGAAAGGTTGCAACATTTACCACAAAGGTAAAGTTACTGGAGTCTCAAGACATGGACTACAATTTCAAGCTCCAAAAGATGAGCTAGGTTGTGAAACCCATGTATCAGCAAGTTATCCTGCATAGAGTGTTTGCAATGAAACACAACTGAATCCTTATTGGGAAACATTTAGGAGGATACTGATGTTTAAAGAACTTCTTCTCTTCCATGACAAATCATCAGCGGCTTAGCATGCTCAGAGGATGTTCTCGAAATGTGAACGTATCAACCTACCATATCAAGAATACTTAGCACATGCTTGACTGACTTGAAATGATTACCGAGGAAAAAAACTCTACTCTATTCCACAACGACATCTTTCAGCAATTGCACATGAATCCAAAGAATGTCACTTCGAACATCCAGAACACATGCTTCGAGATAACACAAAGATGGCCCTCAAAAGTTTCCAACATTAATGCCAACTGTTCCATATGAATCTAGTATAACATGGAGAAGTTAAGGATGTCATTGATGGGATCAATAAAAAACTTATCAACGTACTCCAAGAAGGTGTACTCATATGTTGTATGAACAAAACAACAATATTTGTCAGACCAAAGAACATGAAGATGTACCCAGGTGAAACAACATGAATAGATACACCATCAGGATAGTCCTTGGGACTGAGTTTGATTTGATGATAACCCAAATCAAATCAAAGGCGAGGGAAGATAACATATCCATGAAGGAAACACTATTTTTCTTTAGCACGAACAAAACTAGACATCCCTTTAAGATGAACTAAGTCGGATAGAACTTTTGTCTTTACAACTCTCCAGGTTGTTGTTTAAGCTTAACCAACTAGTTCAGGGGTATCCAATACGGATCCTTGGAGAAGAAGTAGTTCAGAGAACTTGCTTACTCAAGAACTTGACAATGCGGTCATGTGGCAACATGGCGATACTTCTAGGAAGACATCTAGAATATCACGAGCCACCGTTATGTCACTTAGTTCGAGAGGAAACTTGCTTGATAAGGAAAGAGGACATGGTCTCAGAGCTTCAGCACAAGCCTAACTCTTAGACCGAAGGGAGTGTACCTGAGTAAAGAACTTGTCGGCATGATCATCATTTGCTTTGTGATAAGGTTAACCATCACACTAAGAATGACATAAATGTCCTTGGAGTTTGAAGCAATAAAAGTTGCTAAGAATCTCAAATGGCCACATTATTACGCACATGCATCATTCACGGGAACGGGAGCTTGGAGGAAGGGTGGTTAAAAATATGTAGGAGCATCACTTCATTAAGGGGTCATGAAACCCAGCACGACCTCTTAGTATGAAAGAGTGTGATACTTTAAGGTAGAACAAAACATAAGCTAATCAACGCTTTTTGATCTACGGATTACAACACTTTGACCTGGTCCTAGATATGACGAGGTACTGGAGTTTGTTTCTCCTGACATCGTGAAATGATTTGTCTTGACTGACCACAAGAGTATCTTGCAATGGAAAACACCAATGCACATTTACTTCTTGGCTACCAACTGGTAGACAATGGTCGGAACAACAAGGAGAAAGGAACATGCTCAGGATAGAATGCCGAGATGTGGATGCATAGATTATCCTTCTTCCAAAAATCAATGCATAGGATAGGAAGGTGTGGCACAGTCACGAATATAGATGCGAGACTCACGAGGAGTACTCTTGTCGTGATCTATTTGGTTCCATTAAAGAACATCTGCCATAACATGTGGTCGGGGAAGTCCTTTGTTTGTCATAATTTAATCACGACAATAACCACAAGCTTGAAGACTATACTAGAAGGTACTAGCCATCCTGAGGTAATGTTTGAACATTAACAATAGGGATCAACAAAATGGATCTTGGCTTAAAGGTTAGCTTCATGTACAAGATTCACAACACCAGAATCTAGCACAATCAAGGATCTTTGGTTCAAGTCCAAGGGTAAAAACCCGAGAAAGGAGTAACTACCATCTTAGTAACACAGACGGTACTACAAGGTAGTAATCACGAGGTAGCTTCCAGAAGAAGACACAACTTCTGAAGTACCCAAACAAACAAAAAGGAGGCACAAAAGGCGAAAGGAAACCTCGTAGCCTTGAACAGAACACTATGGAACCATCATCATAATGTTGTGGGCCCATAAGATAGAGAAATCATGACGGAAAGGAATCTCTCAACGAAGAAGAACAAAGGGGAACAAAGAAAACACAATACACACAACTCTAGAGAACTCAACACTAGGTCAACTGGTTGAGAAATGGCATGCCAAGAAGGCACCTAAGCTTTGAAAGACTAGAAGAGATATCAAAACTTTTCCAAATCAACATAAGATAAGATGACCCAGAGTTAGAGTGATACCAGATAAGGAACAAAAGAAGCATACTATAGTTTTCGCAAATACTTTTCATCTTTAAAATAGTTTTCACAAGCACTAGACTCAACATTAACTAGTAGCAAGGTTTTCCTATGGCCAGTACTGCTCTGATACCAAAAACTATGACACCCCAGGATCAGGGTTAAATAAATCCCAGACCTTAGCCTGACATAAGCTTAACCTTGAGCTCGAGGATATCCGGTGAGGAATCGGTAACACAACAGTGACCCTATGACACAAAAGTTATTATGGCAAGCTCATAGCTGAGCAAAGAACCAAATTATTACAAGGAGAGGTCACTGACCACAAACATCAAACAACGGAAGGAAAATTATGCTATTAAGTATAGCAAACTTAACAAATGGCCTAAGAGGCCTGAAGCATAACGATGACGTCCTAGCCCATAGATTCCAGGCTGCCGGCCGGGAACCCCAAGCTACTCGTCGATGTCGATGTCGTACCAAACTTGTCTTCAAGGGAACACTTGTTCTGCTACAAAAGTATCAACAAAGCAAGGGTGAGTATAGGGTGTACTTCAGAAGACTTATGGCTGGTGGGGTTATTTTTCATAAAGCCATCTTTGTTTATAAAACAAGGGGAAAAGAAGAAGCTCGTCTAATCAAAATATTTTAAAAGGGGATAAGAGAGCAAAATCTCTGAAGAACTGATCATCATCTTGATATCCACCAAAGTAATCCTCAACCCAAAAATAGGATCACCCCCTCGTACCCATGAGGAAACATCCTTAACAAACCTTAGTTGCCAAGTTTTACGATTAGGTTAATGTTCTCTGGGATCATCATGTCCGTTCCCAAGTCGTCCATAACCGTGGACACGACTTTTCGAAAAGATTTAACCCTGCAGGGGTGTACAACTTTACCCACATATACCAACCGACTCCTAATGCCACTAGATAAGCCATCTTCCTTGTAAGGCCGACAGAGGGTGGTTGGCCATGACCTTTACCTTGCTTTTTTCGAGACCATGAGTCACACCCTAAGGATGGTTCCGCTGTAACAGGTCAAATCCCGAAGCCGGTCCCTAGAGATGTGGGCGAGGTTGGTTTACCAAGGGCTCCATCCACCCAAGCAACCCCGGCCACACTTACCTACCTATTATGATGCACCTCCTTCTCCTATGCTTTCGAAAATGTTTTCAATGCGTATGCCAAATGAAAAGCCCGAACTAGGTGACTCATGGAATCTACTAGGCAAGTTAATCAGAGGAGGGGTCCCCATAAACCCCGTGTGGCTGTACGCTCGTATCGGTTCCAAAGGCAAGAACTCGGGTCCTAGTGGTGGCGAGCATGGGACTACAAAAACCACATCCCACTGTGGCCTCCCATACAAGCCTTATCATGTTTTACCTTTACCACTAATCTCATATTGTCAACTTCTCCTGTCATACTAGATTCTTTGCATCTAATACATCATCTGGATGAACCAGCACTATCAGCTAAGCAGGGCTAAGCAAGACACATAGGTATAAGCTCTAGCAGTGCACACAAGACAAACCTAGTTATGCTAGGAGTAGTGCGTCAGGTAATATAAGCTCAGGGGAGTAATGCAACAGATAGGATACTCTATCTATCGATAAAAGACCGTAATAGAATCGTATACATCATGACAATAATGAAATACTTTCGAAATCATAGGATTATATCATGGTGGGGCTATGCTTGCCTTGTTTGTTAATACCCAAATATAGATCTTCGGAAGCTTTGTACTTGACTTGATTATAGTTGGTCAAGTATTGTTCTTCTGTCTTCGATGGTGTTAACCTCGGTCTTCGATCTCGATCTCGATATCATATTCTACCGAGAAGAACCAAAACACTGGAAAGAAAGAAAAACAATCAACACGTGGCATCGATGCAATGCTCAAGCAAGGATGATGATATGACAAGTTTAATAGTATTGAAATGTAATCCTAGAGCATGCTTGGCAATTTAAGCAGCGTCTGAGGGTGCAAACCCTAATACAGGAGAGACCCCAGAATCACCTACGGGGGTTCAAATATTATTCTAAATTAACTTGCAATCTAAGTTGTTGAACAATGCATGATTTTGATGCTATGAGATTGATCTCATTTTTCTGAACATTTTGATATATTATACATGTTTTTCTGACTTATAATTAGTTATTGAATTTATAAGATTTAAACCATTTTCTAGAAATATTAAAACAATTATGAAATTATAGAAAAATTGGGAAAATCTTTTTACACCAGGGAAATCCCTAGCTGAAGTGGCTGACAGAAGGGCCCGGGGCCACATCAGCAGCCACACAGGCAAAACGGGACCGCAACGGGTTTGACCGGGCTGACTCGCGCGCGCTGACGCACGGGTGACGTCAGCATGACGTCATGCCGACGGCGGCTTTCGGACCAGCGAAGGGGTTGCGCTCGGCAGCGAGCTAGGAAGCGGGGCTAGTTTCGTTCGACTCAGCGCCTCCCGCTGAGCCAGAAACGGGCAAAGACCGCTACCCGGTCACCGTAGTACGCACGCAAGACGCGCGACAGGTTTGCAGAGCAACAACGTCCGGTGGCTACAGAGCGGGAGGGGGTCAGAGGAGAGGTCCTAGGGGACCACCAGCTCACTGTGATGCTAATGGAGGTGACGGCGAGGCTGCCCGAGGTCGAACGGCGATGAATCAATCGCGGCGACGCTCTATCGGAGACAAAGGGGATGGGGTCACTAGCATCGATTCAAGGCGCATCGGCTTGATTCCTTCATGTAGGATGGTCAGCGTAGCACGTCGGTTCTCCAGGGGTTCACGACGAAGCACGGGGAGGCTCGTGGCAGCGGCGACGAGCGGCATCTACAGCGGCTAGGGTTCGGGCAAAGGGAAACGCGCGAGAGAGAGAGCGAGATGGTGAGCTAGAGAGACTGGGAAGATGGCCACGACACTGGGGGTCTTATCCCTTCTCCTCGGGCGGCGATAGACACGAATCCTGGCGTAGATGGCGATGGTGGCACCGGTGACACGCAACAGCTTCACTGCATCCTTCTGACAAACGATGAAGAAAGAGGAAAAGAAAGAAGGGGTATGGGCTAGATTGGGCTGATGCTGGGCTGGATGCGGGCGTGTGTGGGCGGCAGAGAGGAGAGAGAGAAGATGGGTTGCGGCCTAGTTCTAGTATGGCTGTGTTTTTATCTGCAAAACATTTTTCTATTAGCTTTTCTCTTTTTCTCTTTGTATTTTCATTTCAAAACTGGTTTTGAGTATTTCAAAAATACAAGAGGATTTATAAAAGTATGAAAATACAGAAGGGGGCCTTATATCCATTTGGGCTCCAACATTTTTGGTAGTTTTCTAAATTCAAACTATTTTGAATTGCTTTTAGAGAGGGGAGAGAAATAGCTAGGGTTTTAGGGTTTGCATATTGTTTTTCTTCCATGCATTTTATTTAGAGAATATGATGCTCATGCTATGCACAACCAAATCCTAATAAAGGTTAGCTAAAACTAGGGTGTTACATTTCATTTCTAGGAACTCTTTCTAATATAAATGAGAATATGATGCTGTCTAAATCAGATATGTTTATGTTACTTAAGAATGATGAACCTAGCAAAAACCGGAGGGATAAGCATTAGACCATGGTCGTGCATGAAGATGGACACAAGCATGTGAGAATTTACGATGATGTTGCGAGTGGAGATTTCAGGACTTTGAAGCCACATAAAGCTGCAAAGGATGCTTGTATGAATTTCACAAGATATCAACTCATATTCTATGTCCAATGCTTTATTTGGTGCCGCGTCACCTTATTTAATGGGCCAGACTCATGTATTTTTGACCTAGATAATATATGGAGTTTCTGGACGCTGTTTATGTGAAGGAAGGCCCATCTAGAGGCGTTTTCGGGTGGCCCAATAGGGCTGGACTAAAATCCCTTCTATTTCTCCATATCAACTCCCTCCGAGCCGTTATTAGAATTTGGATTTTGTTTCTAAAAGTTAGCCAATTGCTACAACTCTCGTGTACTTCGGTTCTATCCAACGACTCGACTAAGACCGCTACTCAGATTCCCATATCAATAATTATTCACAATATCCTGATTGCATACTAAGGTCTTACTTGTTCTCGATTTCTCGCAGGGATTGAAGACCTTTGTGGCCAGGCTGAGTCGGATCGTCAAGCTCAAACTTCACCAGATCAAATTATCACGTCTCATCGAATGATCAGGCATCAATCCCCTATCAACTACCGAGAGGGCCTAGAGATATCTTACACTCCATCAGACAAAGGAACAAATTCCAATCTTGATTCACACAATCTAACAGACACCGGCGGTGATACCTAAAAGTCACCTTTATAATCACCCAATTACGAAGTGATGTTTGATGTATACACGATATTCCTCCGATGTCCGGGAGTAATACGATCTCATGGCCAGAGAAAACTATACTTGACATATAGTAAAGCGATAACAAACTAGAAGAGTCTGACTAGAGAATCTGTGTTTTTATTTATCCACACGTGTATTTAGTTTCTAATACATAGTTATAGAATGAACAAATATTATGAACAAGGAAATATGAATAATAATTATTATTGCCTCTGGATGCAAAAAAAAAATATTATTGCCTCTAGAGCATATTTTTAACAAGGTTTTCACTTGCCTGTATGTTGCATGTCCAATATACGTATGCTAGTTAATCTTGAAAATTATATTGTCGTGATTTATAATTAAATTAAATTAATGCGAAAACTACTAATTATTTCTACAACAAGAACATAATTTTTCGTCTCCATAAGACTTGAACCTAGACGGTTAGGTCAGACATCCACTCCTCTAACTAACTAAGCTTTTTTTTGCGGGGTCTAAGCAAGTGAGCTAGGCTGACTTACTAATAAAGCTCTCATCAACAAGTCAATTAGATGAATAACAATCATTCTACTTCTTCTAGTTAACTCTTGTCAAGAAACACTTGGAACATCCATATTTACTCCCTCCGTTTCAGAATATAAGATGTTTTAGTTTTGTAAATAAAGTATATCTAGACCTCTTTTAGTGTGTATGTTTATTTAGGTTTGGAGTGAACCTACACCAAAAGGAGTTTAGATACACTCTATTGACAAAGGTAAAACATCTTATATTTTAGAACGGAAGGAGTAACAATTAAGGGTGCGAAAGCATGTCATTAGAGTGTCCCACAAAAACAACCATATCAATAAATCAGTATCTAACATTTCTTTTCTATTCTTTGTCTTTTGAAACTTCAATTGTTTATGTGTTTATAACCAGACTGTGGGTTTTGGATTTTGGAAGGACACTCGTCCTTTACCAAGTTTTTATTTTTTGGCTTTAATAACAATTTAAGGAGTTTTACATGAAGGAATTCGATTCAAATTTGTAAAACGAATCGGCAAAGACCGTGTTAGAGTTCTTCACGCAATACAACTATAACCCGAGGGGTTCGGCAACAAGACTTCCCCACAGGCCACAGGGTAAGCCCTCATAAATACCCGTGACACGCCACCCACCAAACCCTACCCTGCGACTTCCTTCCGGTTGCTTCCGCCGAGCAACTTCCAATCCCCCCTCGATTCCGCCAGCCCGATCGCTTCGATCAATCTCGTCGCCGCCTCCGTCCTTCCGTCGGTGAGCACCTCGATCTTTTTTTCCCCGAAGAGCCAGCCAAGTTCCGGCGAATTTGGACGGTTCTTATCCCGTTCATCATCCGGTCTATTTTTTACTTGGCGGTCAATTTGATCGGTAGATTGTTTCCATCGTTCGCAGGTTGGAGATGGCCAAGACTTCCTTCAAGCTCGAGCACCCCTTGGGTTTGTTTCTTCTCTCTTGCCTCTCCCCTGTCAATTTATTGGAATTTAGGATCTTTGTTAGGGTTTGTGGTCTGATCGATTGCTCTTGATTGCAAACTTGAAGATGAGTTCGACTGAAACTAGTGTAGCTTTTTTAGCGTGATGTTTGATAGTCTGATTTTAGAGTATAGATTGCTTCTGTGTTGAGGCAACCTGCTTATCTGTAGATTCCCAATTGTTGTGTTATGCACGTTTGTGGGCGGCTGGTTATTGCTTGTATTGTTGTCCCGTGATTCAGATTGGTGTTGCTTTGGGGTTTTACTTGCAGAATAGGATTATGTAGATTAATATTTTTTGGTATTTGTCACTTGCTTAAATATATTGCTTGTGAAGCCTTAGTCCACCAATTAAGAAGAGTCTGAATTTGGGATTGAGTTGTATTTTCATTATAATCTGCTGTACAAAGATCAATTCCATTATTGTAATGCATTGTGTAGGATATCCAGTTGATTATTCATCTGCATTAGAATTTAATCTTGATAGGCTTTGTTCATATTATGCAATTAGACTTTTACATGTACTTAAATTTCTTCAATGTGTCATCCATATGTCTGTCCTTACAGTTTGGTCTAGTTAGTAAACCTGCTGTATTTATTTGTGTGATTGAACCTAAAACATGTAGAGGTTGTTTGGGTGCTCTTATTGACCCAGATGGTATTTCTTCTGTTAATGATATACTTTTGCAGCCTTAAAATAGAATGTGTTCTGTTTCTGTGCTGTCTGATACCTTTATTATGTACCAACAGTAGTTACTGGGATATTCTTTACAAGTAGATATCGTAGTCAATTCCTGACTCCATTAAATACTCTAATGAGAAATATTGCTCAAGTATATGCCTTTCTGTTCCTTGTTCCTCTGTTCTCATCTTATGAGATTATAATTTTACAGAAAGGAGGCAAGCTGAATCTGCTAGGATCCGTGAGAAGTACTCGGACAGGATTCCTGTAATATATCTCTGGACTTTTATTTTACAATGTGCGTCCACTTGCATCTCTCTTAATTAATTTCTTTGATCATTCCAGGTGATCGTTGAGAAGGCTGATAAGTCTGATGTCCCAGAAATTGATAAGAAGAAGTGAGCTAATCTTTTTCATCCCTCCTTTATTATGTCGACAGATGCTTAATTGTTTTCTCGGGTTGAGCTCTGCTAAAAGTTGCATTTGTAGAATGGAAACTATATTTGATCATGGGCATATTTTATTCCCGGCTGTCTTGTATTTCCATGACAATTTCTTATGTCTGGGTGCTTGGCATCTTAGTGCTCTGTTTAGCTCGTATATGCTTACATACAAAATTAATATTCTTCTTCTGCTATTATTTAAATTCAACTCTTGAAGAAGTATGTCTGCTGTTTCTTCATGTTGGGAATCTGCGTCATTGCTTTTGTGTTCTTATATTGTTGTTTCTTTTGCAGGTACCTTGTCCCTGCTGACCTAACTGTTGGCCAATTTGTCTACGTGGTGAGGAAGAGGATCAAGCTGAGCCCAGAAAAGGCCATCTTCGTCTTTGTGAACAGCACCTTGCCACCAACTGGTAATGGTTTAAAACATATTAATTGTTTGCAATTGGTCATGTGTTGCCTTGTCATCTTCATGACATATACCAATGTTGTTTCTTGGCAGCTTCGTTGATGTCTGCCATCTATGAAGAGAACAAGGACGATGACGGCTTTCTGTACATGACTTACAGTGGCGAGAACACGTTCGGCTCTGCCTAATTCATCCGAGCTGCCACTGTAAATAAAAGGGAAGATCAGGCTGTCGTCATCTTCCAGTCTGTACATGCTTCGTCTCTAGTATGCTGCTGGATTGCTGTAATGGTTTAATGCGTCTTTGTGTTTGGTGTCCTATTATCTGGAAGCCTGTAAAACTCGTAATACTCCTGTCGAAGAATTTATCTATTGCACTGTCATGCCATCTGTGCTGTCTGTTTTGTCATTACGAGTTCGTTTCTCTGTGATTATTTTTAATTGCAATTTCTGCTAGGCAATATTTTAAACAGTTCCTTTATTCGATTTGATGATTCCAAATGTCCGGTAGTACATCAATGGCGTTTTGCTGTTGCTTTGCTGCATAGTCAGTGCAGCTGAGTTTTGTGTGTACTTTGGCCAAGTTATGTATCCTGATCACATTCGCGTGCTTCATTTTGTTTGTCCCATTTGTTTGCATTGATCAATTAGGGGCTGTTTGGTTCAGGGGATATCCCCAAGTGGTTAGGGGTAGCCACTGAAAAAAGTGGTTGCTAGCTGTTTGGTTCAGGGGCGAGACAGGATGGGGAGGGGCAGGGAGGGGGCGGCGACGCATGAACCAAACAGAAAAAGTGGCTACCCTAGCCAGATGGTTTGGGGATCCCTATCCCCAAAACTTATCCCCTAGACCAAACAGCCCCCTTAGGCCTCGTTCGGTTACGTCCTAACCCAGCGGGATCAGCATGGATTGCTTCCCAATCCAGACCAGCTGGGTAATTTTTTCAGCCCGATTAATTCTTACTCTTCGTTTATTCCAGGTCTGGGTTATGGCCCGTATGGAAAATTTTCCACGAGAGATTGACGGAAAAAAAGTGTTGTTTCCAGGGCTGGGTTTTCTACCGGGTCTGGATCAATCGAACAGAAACTTGGTGTGTGGATTATGATAATTAATTTCCAAATGGATTAGGTGGAGTGTGGGGATCAACCAAATCCATGCGGGGATCGGTTCCATACTTTGGATTTGTTCTCTGCAACCGAACGAGCCCTTACTGTCTCACCTGGACCTGATTGTGTATCGTTAAAACCTATCCAACTCTTTTGTCGCGAAACCTGCTAACCATCATAATTGCACTTTTGGTTGAGCACGCTTGGTGTTGGTTATCATCCCTTGTTCGATCTAGGGCAATTATACGTGATGATTGATGCTACCGGTAATGATGCATCGATGTGTCGTGTGCCCACCACAACCTGTCTCCGTTCTCGTTTACTGTGCAGCTTTTAGAAGAAACGCTCTTGCCTCCTTGGGCAGTACGTGATAGATAGTGGATGAAAGTGTGAACACGCTATGCATGACTGAATGAATGAATCGATGAATCCGTAGACAAGGTGGTAGACGTCGACGTCGATACATATAATGGGAACCTCACATGAGCGCGTTCGGCCATGCTTTGCTAGCTCCTTTCTCTTTCAAGTACAGTACTCGGCTCTGCCCTGCCTGCCATCCACCCTTCACACTGGGATCTTCTGCGCGGCATCGGAAGGGAGTCACGCCAGGGAGAGGCGACAAGAGCGGCTCATGTACTGGCCTTCTATTCGGCCTTGGCTCTTCCGCGCTGCTGGTAATTCCTGTCGCCCCGTGGCAGCGCAGTATTGTATCGCCCACTTGTGCACGGGAGTTACTCCTCTTGTGTGTATTTTACTAAACAGGGTCTGCACGCTGCAGTTCAATTGGTACTGTATGTACTCCGTATCACTTTTCCTTGTATTTACTAGTGCTGCCGTTGCACTAGATTCGCAGCACTGCTTCTCGTGTCACAGTGACAGTGCTCGATGAGGATTTATTAGCCTTGCAAAACGATGATGGTAATCATCCACTCCAGAACGACATCAACATGGGATCCCTGTCACTTGCATAATTGAATCTGCTGTTGGATACCATCATACGCCCCCACAATAATTGGACAGTGTAGTTATCTTGAAGACGCACAAACACACAAAACCTCGATTGCAGTGCTAATCAATGTGGAATTTTCACATGTCTAACCGACCTTGTCTGGTGAAGATGAGCTCTAGTCACCGGTCAGAGGAACATCGGAAAATCGACGACGGGTCCCACCTCCTCTGCTCGCCACTCCGGGGGCGAAAGGATTTTTTTCAAACAACATCGACACTATGTTGTTGGCTATGGCAATGTTGTTTTGGACAAGAAAAAGATATACTCGACTCCTCGTCCACCTCGTCGACGGTGATCTCGTCGATTGCGCCGAGGAAGGCGGAGCCATGGAATGGTCGATCTCGTCTAATCTACGTGTGTCATCTGTTTAGTTTTGAAGTTTCGGATCAATTCAAGGGTTCAATACTGACCACTCTGGTCTATAACGCTGGTTCTTAAGGACGCATGCACGAAGACTTCCCGAACGCTATCAACAAAGTCAGGAAAACTTGGGTAATGAAACGACGACAACGACAACGACGTGTCAATGGCTCGCTCTGGCGATAGTACTGGTCATTGGGTGGTCTAAAGACCTCGATAGGTGTGCTTTTTTACTTCATGTGAACTCGTGAAATAAATACAAATATTTCTTACACAAAAAAAACACTACTCCCTCCGTTCGCTAGTGTATGACCTTTTAGATATTTTAAAGTGGAACAGATACACTAAAATAAATCAACGTACCTATGTTTAAAAAAAATGATAGAATGTCTTACGTTAGTGTGAACGCGGGGTGTATGTTTTTTAGGTAAAAGAATGTATTTCATCCGATCCAAATTAATAAACTTATATTTGTCTAGATTCAGATGTATCTAATTATGTTTTAGTGTTAGATACATCCGAATCAAGATAGATTCGAAAGTTGGATCGAAGGGAGTAAAAGAAGGAGCTCTCCAATGTCAACTAACAACATGACTAATATGTACAACCGGTTGTTACGACATATTCATTCTACAATGCCCGAGCAACCATCTATAAATGGTTGCGCCTAGAGTTTGCACGAATCTAGAGTCTTAAAGATAAGTGACTTGAGCAACCATCTAGACACGTTTTAGTATATAAATACATACAAATTTAGACAAACTCAACTCAGTTAACATGTTTAATTATCTTCTCTTGGTCACAATGACACCATCTTTCATCATTGTTTCGTTATAAATGTGGTTAGCTAAATTATCCTTTTTAAATAACCAATTTACATAAATACAAAAAAGAAATCCCTCTGTCTCAAATTAGATGTCGAAAATTTGTCCAGATACATCTAAATTTAGAAAAAAATACGATATCTATTTTAAGACGGAGGGAGTATATAAATACGATATACAAATTTATTCTTAAGTGGTACTTTGTGTTTCCCAAAAAATAAAGTTTCATCATGTTCAATTCAATTTCATTTATTTGACTGAAAATTCCCTGGGTTATCAAGCTTCCATTGGAATACATAAGGTGGATCCTGTAACAGGGTCGATCCATTGGAATTCTCCTGGCTATTTCGCATACACTTGGGAGTGTACGAAACATATTTGGTAAGCAGGAGTAGGGTATATGGTAGCGGATCCAAAAGTATAAAGTTGTGATCTCAAATACGTGCATTTATATGAAGTACGAGCATTTTTTTTCTGCATGATTTTCAACCTATATATAATTTTTTTGCCAAAATCGTGTGTAGTCAATTGACTACGCAGCAGCCAGCAGGCCCGTGGTTCCTCCGGTGAGGGTATATACAACAAAACTTATATATTGTTCATGGCTATGGGGGGTTCGTATTCTCTTTTGATAAAACGAAGAGCTCTTTTTTCGGAGCAAATTATTTTCTTGTGTACCCACACGGGCACAATAGGAAGCAAGGGAGAAAACAGAAAAGGGACGAAGAGTTTGGTACGTAGGTACAAACGCTAGCATTTCATGGACGCAGGACGCCTGCTCATTTGAGTAAGGACATTCCAAATTCATGAAAAAAAGTTAATAGCGGGAACTGATTTCGTCGCGGCGCCCACGGATCCGAGTCCTGCGTTCACTCCCGCTGCGTTCATCTTGACAGGCTTGGTGTGTGTGCCAGTGCCACACACACACACAATACACGCCGGATCAAACTCTGCACTTTGCACGGTACTACTAGAAGGTACACACACAGCACATGATCGAGCACGGCATCGGCGTGGTCCAAAGGCGCAAGCAACAGCGTCCCCGTCACAGGTGACTCTCCCTTTTCTCCTCTCCCCGATCTGACGCGGGCCCTGCAACAACCGCCGCGACAGCGGTTCGGACCGCATCTCAAAGCCCAAAGCAGCGGCAGCCGGGTCGGGGGATTCCGAGGCAGAGAAGAAGAAAAGCAAAACCCAAAGCGCGAGACGCAGAGCTGATCCCCACCCCACCGTCCCACATCCCAACTAAAGGAGGAGATCCCAGTCCCATGGCACTGTACTGCGAGATCGAAAGGTCCATGATACCGAATCGCTCCCACGACTCATCAGGAGTTGCCGAGCAGTACTTGCCCATGGACCGTCTAACTTGACGAGATCTCGTGGAAGGGGTAGAAGAAGAAGATACAAAAGAAGAAAAAGGAAAAGCTAAGCACAAGTAAAGAGAGGTACCTAGAGATTCACGTTTTTTTTTTTGCAGGGCATACCCCCTATGGTTGTTCTTAATAGAAAATCATGCTACGTTTTTATTAATAGAAAATCATCCACCCCGTTTTTTTTAACAACCACATATTTTATTAATAGAAAATCATGCTACGTGAGTAAACAAAACGTGAAAACTAACCCACATATCAGAAGAAAACAGATACCTTAAACACTTTGCAAAGAATTATCCCTAGGATTTTCTACACTTGTTGAAGCCAGTGGCCGCCGCCAAACACCAACGCCGCCTAGACATGTGTTGGAATAGTCGACGAGTCTCCACAATTGCTGTATCCAAGGAAACACCATCGTCAACAAGGCTTTGTGAGTCGATGAACAGGTCCGCTGTAAGCAGCAAGCCACATGCCACTATGGCACGTCGACCGGGGACATCCCCGTGCTAACTTTAACCAAGATCCAACGCATCCCATCGACGAAGTCGAGGAATAAAGACAAATCCACCATCTACGGACTAGCATCCTCGCTCCAGAGCATCCACCTCGGCCCGGCCCCTAGCGCCGCCGTGGATAACGACGAACTCCATCGACACGTCGAGATACAGATCTCGACAGATCAGAAGATCCGCGAGAAGATCAAGTCGTCGATCTAAAGGATCGACAAGCACACATTGCCATCAACTCTAAGACACCACCGTGAAGGTCACCGTCGCTGTGGGAGAGGAGTTGAGGCAGATTTATTCGCCCGTGCGGACGCTCCCACCGCCCCAACAACGCATCACAGCA
This sequence comes from Avena insularis, assembly GCA_023614405.1. Classification (NCBI taxonomy): domain Eukaryota; kingdom Viridiplantae; phylum Streptophyta; class Magnoliopsida; order Poales; family Poaceae; genus Avena; species Avena insularis. Next base: position 178,041,948 of record CM042686.1, read on the forward strand.
AAAGACCCTAACCCTAACTACAAAATGGAGGAACGAGGTCCCCCTCCCTCATGACGCCAGAGAGGGGACTCACGATATGGCCGGTGGAGATTGGGGGAATTTGGTCGCCATCGCCTCTTGTGTTGTACGGGAGGAGGAAGGGCAAAGAGTTTCCTAGTACACGTATTGTTTGGCCAGTCGCCCTAGTCACTTTTATTGGTTGTACATACATCACGAATATCTTCTCTAAACACTCGTCTCTAACTATGTTTTCTATTAATCTTTAAAACACCCATTAGTTTTTAGGTCGGGCTTCATGCACAAAATGGCTATGAATTTTGGGCTAGGCTGCCCATGTCATGCACACCTCCAACATATAATTTATTCCATCCTTTTCATCTATCTAGTATCCTTTTAAATCGCCGTCCACCAATTTGTTGAGATTATGCTCTACAGACAATTATTATTTTTATATAGTCATCTCTTCAATTATGGGTTCATCTAACTATGCTATAACTGCTATGAACCTTGATTGTGAGAATCAAAGAAAGCATCACATACAGGTGTAGTAAGACTAGCTCATGTTATTGAGTGATGATCAACTTTCCTGATCATAGGTAAAGAGTATGCCACCAACTATGAGAGTACATTGTCTAAAAAGACAAGGGTATGGAACAGATCCATATGATGATTTACTATGAGATAGAATCATGGTGTTAATATTAATATCATCAAACCATTATATCATGCATGAACCATAAATACCATGAGAATATTAAGCCCCCTCATACCGTAAGGTTTATCTTTGCTCTTGTACCAATGCCATACTTCAAAGCTTGTGATAACAGCTTTTCAGAGGGAAGCACGAAAGTATGTATGGGGACTTCGATAGTTCAGTAAGTGGAATCATGCTCTTCCCGATGATGGAGAGATATTCTTTGGGACCACTCGTTATTATGATGTCACCCAATCGCCTGTGCAGACACTGTCATGATGAGATCATGAAGAACATCAAAATACATATACATGATAAATAAAGTGTAATCATAACGAGGATAATTGGTATAGTGATCAAGAGTTCACTCATGAGGATGCCAATATCTCTCCTCGGATTGTCACGCGAATATCGTGGAGTGAAAGGATTAACATATGTATAATGAGTGGGTTCACTCGATGTGGTCTTCACATAGTGAAGCCGGAACCATCATGGGTGTTCAGGCTCCACTGTTGGTTATTGATACGATTAAGTCTTTCGGAGTCATGTCCACTTACTACCGAACCCAATCGAATCACACGCTTAAGGTCTAATTATCAAGTTGTGACTCTCACCTATATGGTAGGTTGTAGAGAGATGTCCAGAATAGTTTCTTTGCATACCGGACACCCCGGAGAGGAATCGGAACTGCTCCGGTGACATGATCTAATTCAGGAAGGTTGTTCCGAAGTCATCGGTGGTGGTTTCATGGTTCTTCATAATCATATCGAGACGTTGGTTATGTCAGAGAGCTTTTGGTAACATTCCAGAATATATATAGGATCAAGGTACTAGGAGTATCTAAGAGAAACCTAAATCGAGTCGGAGTGTCGAAAGGGGTTTCGGTAGTCAGATTGGATAAGAGGGGGAAGGCCCACCCAGGGGTGGTTCCTGGGCCACAGTGGACCACCCATGGCTGGCTCCCAGCCCTCCCAGGGCTGGTGCATGGGCCTAGTGGTGCCACCTCGAATTTCCTAATTGTTGTGTTACATAAAAGAGGAAGGTGTCCAATTAGATCTCCAGTTACGAAAGGTTTTGATTGTATCTTATAAATATAGAATATATGGATATGAGTCATTATTTCCAAGATTGAAATCATCTAAAGGAGGAAGGAGATGATCTCCTAATTGGAGGAGATCAGGGAACCTTCCATAAGGAGGTGATCCCCTCTTGGCCACCGCCTCCTCCCTAGCCACCGCCCCTAGGGTGGGAACCCTAGGGTGAGCCCCTCCCCTCGTCCTATATAAAGGCCCCCAGGCCCCTCCTCTTAATACATACTACAAATCCTCTAGAGTTATCTCTCTTTCTCATGCTACACCACAGTAGTATTCTCCAGAAGGCTGTGGGACGGACACTGTTGGCGTCAAGCTCTGTATGACGGAACACTAACGGGTCGGAGGATTGTATGCGTGCAATCCACGGAGGGATCATCCATTCGACCCTAGCATCAAGCGTACCTTCTACTCACGGCTAGGAGGGATACACCTAACTGCGGGGATCAACATGTTCATCATCAACATCTACATTAATCAATGTCCTCTTCCGCATCAACAATGGTATGAGATCAAGTTCTGTTCTTGCTAGTGTCTTCATGGTTATATGTTGGTTCTTCGTGTAGGGTGAAAAAAATGTTTCTCATACATGAACCCCAACAGTGGTATCATAGCACATATCCACGAGTACACTCTTTCGATCCAGATGTATATGTTGAAAATCTGATGTTCTTGTTGCTTCCCATGCTTTCTCTCAATCCCAACTCTAACGACATGGTGCTGATTTACAAACTTATAGCTATATGCGATCCTTATGGTTACTCTTGAGCATATTCAGTTGACGAATCAATTATGTGCTACAGTAGCTTTGGTTACGCCATAGTCACGATTGTCGAGCGACAGACTGGAAGGGTAGTGGTTCGTATGCTCGGGGTCAAGCACAAAGACATAGTCTAGATGTTGTGACGAGATTATGAAGTTCTCTCCTCATTCCATCATCCGAAAAAACTTTAAAATCATGTCAGCCTTTTGCGTAGTTAAGCTGTCGGTTTAGTGAAACCCATAACCACGTAAAAGAAGCAAAGATAACTAGTAGAATCGTCTAACATGTTTTTGCAGGATGTGCATGTGATGTGGTATATTATTCTTCATGAATGAGATTTTGTATGAGATTATATACTATGTAATGTTATTCATCATCTGTGTATCATGGTACGACATGATGAATGGAGCCACGTGATTGTCTTTATGACCTGCATGTCGCCTTTTGTAATGCGTTTACTTTGCTAGCTATAGTTGATAGTTCTAGTAGTTCTTGCGGAGTTCAAAAGCACGAAGATCACTTGGCGAAATCCTGGTGTCTTGCTAGGAACGGAGAAGAAGTTTGATGTGCATGCATAATGAGTTGTGCGCACAGGTAGAAAGGTTCTTCTACGCCGATGACATAGAAGAAAATACTATGCCATATCACTAAATTATGAATTGCCAGTGATGTGTTTATTCATTTCTTCTTACTTGCACCTTATTTATGCCTAGTCGTTTATCGTGTGTCCTCACTTAAATATCAAGTTGTTAGTGTTCTTTCTAGTGCGGCACCGTCAAACCTACTTGTCATATCGGGGTGCACAGGTCATCTGCGCATGCATGATTTGTCATGTTTACGGCGGATTCAACCGAGAGCATCGAGTAGCTATATCACTGGGTGGTCTTGACATCCAGACATGATAGTCATGAGATTGGAACACGCCCATTGAAAGATGAACGTGAGTTGCATGGATGATATAATTGGCAAGCTGGCCTACCGTGTGAGGAGTATGTCATTTGAGATGTCACATCCATGGCATATCTCCTCCTCGTATCTCAAATCACTTAGTTGCATTAAATTAAGGATTACTAAACTTAGTAGGAGTTATCATGTATAGAATTAAATTGTTTTGTTCAACTAGTGGTTTAATATATTGAGCAGTCGTCTCATAAACTTGTATTTGATCTTGTATAGAAGATGGATTACTTTGACAATTTAGATATGAACCTGATGCTTAGACAAGAAAGTTAGCTAGTGCTAGTAGCAATTTTCAGATTGGAAACGCATTCTGATGATGGTCCTAAGGAGGGACAAGAAAGAATATATTCTGAAAACTACTATGTATGGTCCAATAGAGGGTGAGTCAGTCACCTATGCTTCCACTGAGCCAGCAGACGAAGCAGAGGTGAAAACCTTGATGCTGGCGTGCATGGATGTTTGTATGAGGGAGCATTTTAAGGATGAATGCCCATACCGGATTATTAGGAACCAGGAAACTCGTTTCAAGATGCTTAAAGGTTTTCAGAAGGATATTCTGGAACCCATGCACACGTGAAAGGGCATGTGTGCCCTCATGTGTGGTTTTGATAATTAATGACAATCTCTATAGACTAATATTCGTGTTGAGTTGCACTTGTAGGAATTGTCCATTGGCATCACTTGGACCATGTGTTGGCTTCAAGGTTGAAGAAATGAAGAACAATAAGCAATGTCCAAGGGCTTTGGGCCTATTGGATTCACGTTAAAGAAAGAAGATGATCCAAGATTGATCATGGTGAAGAATGGATCAACACTCAAGAATAAATGATGTTGTGCAAGTTAAAGATGCGCTTGAAAGGAATATGACCGAGAGGCAATAATAAATGTTTATTATGTTATTCTAGGTTTATAATAGATATTCATTTATCATGCTATAATTGTATTAAAAAGGAAACGTTAATACATGTGTGTTTAATAAACAAATAGAAGGTTCCTAGTGATGCCTCTCATTACACTAGCTTATTGATTAACAGATGATCAAGGTTTCCTGATCATGACATTGGATGTTGTTAATAACAAGGTCACACCATTGATTGAAAGATGTGATGAACATACTCCCAAAGTATAGTAACATGATCAAGCCATTATGTTTACACTACTATAACGTTATTCAAAGTAACCCTAATCCTTAGACCATGAGATCACGTCAATCACTGACTCCGGAAGAGTATTTTGATTGCATCAAATGTCACACCATAATAGGGTGATCATAAAGGTGTCATCAGATACTTGGAAAGTGTTAGTTGAGGCTAATGGATCAAGAGTGGGATTTGCCCGTCCTAATGACGGAAAGATATACTCAGGGCCCTCTCGGTGATATCACATTGACATAGCTTGCAAGCAAGTGATAATGATCACTAAGAATGTCATATCACGGGAACGAGAAAAGAGTACTTGTTAGTAACGGGATCGAACTAGGTATGATGATACCGAATGATCGGATCCTGGACAAGTAAAATATCACGAGACAAAAGGAATTGGTTACTATGAATAAAAGGTCACGCAATCACTAAGTCATCGCATGAATTGGTGGGAGTCATTATGGATCTCCAGGTCCTGCTAATGATTATTGATCAGAGAATGTCTTGATCATGTCCCTATAGTTCGCAACCTGTAGGGAGACACACTTAATGGTAGTCGACGCAATTGAGTGGATAGGGAACATAGGAGAAGATAATGCATATCGCAGAAATTTATTTTGTCGAATCTACCAAAATGGTTTCGGGGTATTGAAACAAAGCAAGGGATCAAAATGTTAATGTGTTTATTAAATGAAGTGTTCATTTAATCAAGTTCTCATTAAATGAAGTGATCATTAAATGAAGTGTTCATTAAATTGAGTTGCATTAAAACAAGAGAATTAAAGTGCTTTAATGGAAAGACCTTTGGTTTTTGAGTGGAGAATAAATGGGAGAAAGTGGGGATTGGAATTATGTGAGTGGAGAGTGCACCCACATGAATGAGAGGAGGTGAGGGGGGACCCTCTTGGCCGTCGGCCAAGGGAGGGGCTTTCCCCCCTCTCCCCTATAAAACGAGGTGGAGACCTCCTCCCTCACACACACTTGCCCACTCCTCTCATATGCCCTTTGGTTGGCATGTTCTCCCTCTTGCTAGCATTGTCCATTGCCGCAAGAAAAGGTGCTTAGGAAAATCCCTACTCAACATATTTCCCTCCACCATCTCTACCTTGGCGTAGCGCTGTTGGAGTTCTCGGGGATCTGCTACTTCCGTTGCCCGGCTAGAGCGAGGGTTCAGGAGTCATCGACACACCGTATGTGTGGCCGACTACAGAGGTGCTACACGTGCATCACTGTCATCACGTCCTTGAGGATGGTCGAGTACACACTCTACAACAACCACGTTTGGTTGCGGGAACGTTATCCCATGTTACGGTCTTCGAGGGTGAGTCCATCTGAAACTATTACATGTATCTCCTAGATATGATCTTAGTGGTTGCAATCATAGGAATTTTTTTGTTTTCCATGCAACAAACCCCATTAGTGGTATCAGAGCTATGTCTATGTGTAGATGCTTTGTATGGTTAGAACACATAGAGACGTGGGCGTTGATAATCTCATTGTTTCATACTTGCATAAATTTTGATCACGGTGGCATGTTGGGATGAAGCAGCCCGGACTAACTTTACATGTCCTCGCACATGAGACCTGTCCCACGTTTGACATGCAGGTTCGTATTGCATAAGTGGCTCAGTGGGTGTCTGTCTCTCCCAAGATAATCGTTATCTAATTTACAACGCTTTGCAAATAACTTGATTTGTCAACATTGTGGCTGAAATTTGTAGGTAGAGCGATTCTCTCCTAGAAAGCCCAAATCCGCGTAAAATATGAAAAAATAAATTAGAAGATTTCTAACTTGTTTTTGCAGGGCATGTGATGTGATATGGTCATTGTTACAAAAAATTGTTATATGCAATGAGATTTATTGTAAGTTAAACAACCGCTAGGAGCCATATGGTTCTCTTTATTTTTATAGCTTGCGTGCTATTCATGTATATCCAAGAGATATATATTGTAATGGAGAAGACGACCACTATGGTGGCTCCATGAACCTTGGAGCCACGCCAGTGGAATGATGGAGATCATACCATAGAGCACATGATGGAGATCAAGTGCAAGAAAGAACCAATCATATCACATTTTATATGCATGTGATGTTTACCCCTTTTATGCATCTTATTTTGCTTATGTCTTGCTTAGTTCTTGGAGGTAGCATTATAAGATGATTCCTCCCACTAATATCAAGATAATAATATGTTCTTCCTTAGTATGCACCATTAAGAAAGTTCGTCATTTCGAAGCACCACGTGATGATCAGGTGTGATAGAATCTACGTTCACATACAACAGATGTAAGACAATTTTACACACACGGGTACTAAGGTTCTTACTTGGCGAGCCTAGCATGTACAGACATGGCCTCGAAACATAAACCGAAAGGTAAAGCACGAGTCATATGAATGATATGATGTCCATATGATGCTCACCATTGGAGTTGCACCACTACTCGTGATGATCGGTCATGGTGTAGTGAATTTGGTTCGTGTAATCACTAAAAATGACTAGAGGGGTGTCGTTTTTGAGTGGAAGTTCTCATAGTAATTTTGAATTGACTTGAACTCTATCTTTTATAAACCTAGTCTAAAATAGTCTTTGCAAATACATTGTAGATCATGGCACCCCCTGCGTTCAATATCAATGCATTCCTAGATAGAGAAAAGCTGCAAGATAATGGGTATAACTTCACTAACTGGTACCACAACGTGAGGATTTTCCCCATGGGTATTAAGAAGTCTTATGTGCTGGATTGCCCGTTAGGTGACGCTCCTACAAACGATGTGTCTCGGGATGAGCGCAACGTGTACAACACGAAGTGTGATGACTACACTCTTGTGCAATGTGCGATCCTTCAGTCCCTGGAACCTAAACTCCAAAGGTGTTTTGAACTTACTGATGCTTATGCTATGGTAATGGAACTCAAAACCATGTTTGAGAGCCAAATCTGAGCTGAGAGATATATGATATCTAGTAAGTTCTTTAGCACAAATATGAAGGATCAAAACTCTGTGAACGAGCACGTCATCATGATGACTGGCTATGCTCAACGTCTTAAGGCACTGAGATGTGAGATTCTAGTTGATCTTACGACAAATAGGGTTTTCCAATAGCTACCACCAAGTTACAATGAGTTTGTATTGGATTACAAGATGAGTGGTGTGAACAAATTGCTCACTGAACTCGTTGCTATGCTGATGGCTACCGAGGTAGACATAAAGAAAAAGCATCAAGAGTTGATGGTTAATAAGATTGACAAAGGCAAGAAAGTTAACTCCAAAGGTATCTCTAAGAAGGATGGAAAATCTGTTGCCAAGCCTAAAAATAAAACCAAAGGAGGCCCTAAGCCTGACACAAAGTGTTTCTACTATAAGGGGACTAGTCACTGGAAGCAGAACTGCCCGAAGTACTTGGCAGATAAGAAGGCCGGGAACATGAACAAAGGTATATGTGATATACATGTTATTGATGTGTACCTGACTAGTGGTCGAAGTAGCACCTGGGTATTTGATACCAGTTCAGTTGCTAACATATGTAACTCAAAACAGGGGCTAAGGAATAGTCAAACGCTGGCAAAGGATGAAGTCACGATGCGCATAGGCAATGGATCCAAGGTGGATGTGATCACCGCTGGGATGCTGCCACTTCATCTGCCATCAGGATTGCCAATAAACCTAAATAATTGTTATCTGGTGCCTGCATTAAGCATGAACATCATGTCTGGCTCATGTTTAATGCGAGATGGTTATTCATTTTGTCTGAGAACAATGGTTGTTCCTTTTACATGAATAATATGTTTTATGGTCATGCACCTGTGTTGAATGGTGATACCTTCGATCCGGATTCATGGATGTAGTATAATAGCTTTTTCCTAGAAGACCTAGGTTTAATCGAACCTCTGAAAGCACTGCTAAAAGGTAATAAAAAGGACACGTCTACAAGACTTTGTTTGTTCGTTTTACCATAGTTTTACCAGACCAATATAGTTTACTTTATAAAGGGTTGAATCAATGGATGGAGATAGGCCAGGGTTGAAGATCCACCTACAGCTGCACATCAAATGGGATAAAAGATAATAATAAGCATAGTCACGTATAATGTTTGAATGGAGATTATCTCTTGTGGGAAACACATCCTAATATTCTAGTGACCCCGTGATGCAGCGGGCATAGCAATAGACTTTTAATCCAACCGAGTGCACACCGAAGTCATAGGTTACAATGATTATTAAGTGTAAAACACATATTAAAGCTTTAAGTGGTGATGTTGTTGTTGATCCCGAATGGGGCGCTAAGCAAAGATCGTACTACCCTTTCTGTCACTGAGGTTCCTATGAGATCGCCGCTAGCCAAGTATCTCACCTCAAGCCTTTATCAATCTATGGGATCTTGGGTACCTACAAGTACACAGATAGAGACAAGAGACGAAGAAACAAAAGATACAAATCTCAATTATAAACAAAATACAATACTCCCATGATCTAGATGCACATAATCGATGCAAGGTTTCTCCCAAACCCGCAGCCCATGAGGACTACTCACTCATAACAAATAGATTGGAGATAGAAAACATCATACAAATACTTAGATTGAAAACAAATATTCTTACAATGGTCGCCAAATCACAAGGATATCTAAAGTACAAAGCAATGGCTATGGCTAATGGATGGATGGATGGTGGAAGTGATGAACAATGGTGTGGATCTCCTTTGGTTGTGTTGTGGTTGAATCTGAAATGGCATCTCTCTGGCTGGCGGCTAGAGCCTCGAAATATATAGGCATCTTCAAGAAAGTTGTAGGGTTTGATGAGACGAAGCCGTCGCCACCTGGTATGGGCGAGCGGTACGGATGGGCCCTGCCCATAACAGTGGTCGTTAAGCATACTAACACCATGGAACTGCTTCCCAATTACTTGGTCGTGTGTACTTTCTCAAGATCCTTCATTATGACTCCTTATTTTGCATTAAAAGCCGTGATTTCCTGCACAACATAAATCAAAGAGAGGTTTTGCATACCTTTGCAATTATTAGTCATTAGTGGCAAGGATTGAGAGTTTCTTTGGAAATTGCTTGACCAAAAACAATGTTTAAACACAGTGGAAGATGGCAAAAATCTGAGCCAGCAACTTCCCCAAAGCTCAAACCTTGAAAACCCTAGAGCAAGAAGAACCAAAAGAACTATAAGGAATTCAGCTTTTAAACTTGAAACAACGAGAATAAGAATTCACTTACGGTTGGTAGTCGTATGTGCTCAACGCTTCATTCATTTGTGAGTCTTATAAAAGTTAGAGAGATGACAAGAATACTATACAAGCTTCAGTAAGTCAAGACAATCAAAGTAAAGTTTAATATAAGTATAAGTAACTAGCAGTGTAGCAATCAATCCAATTCCTCTAATTAACTCTCAGCTTGCCAAGGAACACTATGATGTTTAAATAGCATAATTGAGATAGAGAGTTTCATGTCCCAAGTAGTATAACAATGAAGTGTCTTATTTACACCCACATCAATAGATCAAGTCTATCAAAAACACTTCTACTCCAATCATTTTCTTTCAAGAAAAAATCGTAAAGTAGTAATGAGACCATGCCAAGAACTTGTTATGTGGATCCTTATAGATATCTTTTTTCTTTCTTTCATCTTTTTCAAGGATCGCTGAATGTTTCTTTTGCAAGTGTTTGCACAACCTTTGAGAGTACCAATACTTTTGCCCATATATTGACACGTATGCCAGTCATGTCATCAACTCATAGCCGAAATCCGGGGTTATACCATAGATCGTTCAAAAGCTAGCAGAGTTGTTGGCATCCCAAAGGTGTGCATTAGATACATAGAACAAAGCCGTCTCACTTCTTTTTTTGACCTAGTACCGCGGTTTGATCCACAAGGTTAGCTTTGGCATGCATCACAATTACCACTAGACTTTATTTCAATCAAAATGATCCTTTCATGAGTGTTTTAAATACTATCAAAATATTTATGGGGTTAAGTATCATCAAGGGTATACTCTCTAGACAATCATTCATCAACCAAGTCTTAAATTTCAAAATTTTCTTATTGTACTTGTCTGGCAATATTATTTCCAAGGCAAGACTCGGTTAACTAAAAGAACTAGAGCAAGAGCTTCAACAACTAATCATCATACTAATAAAAAGCCTTACTCCAACCATATTAAACTACTTCCCACTAGCATGGCATCTTAGCAAATCAACCAACTAAGATAAACAACTCAAACTTCATAAGTGGGAGACATAGGACATACCTCTCATAAGTGACTTCATGATCCTCTTCCTTATAGGGATATGTTCCTTCAAAACTAAAACATGATTACTCTCATAATAATATTAAAGCAAATAGGCAAAGTGTGAATCCACATTTACAAAAAAAAGGAAAAAGGAAAAATCTTTTTGTATTTTTGAGGGTAGGGATTAAAGAATAGAAAAGAACTTGCGACCAAGCAACGGTTTAAGAAAACAAAAACAAACTAAAACGAAAGTAATCTAAAAAGCAAAGTAAATAAGCAAAATGTTGGAACAAGCCAACACGAGTGTTTCAAAGCTCCCAAGGAGCTGGAGTACAACCTCGTTATTACAAAAATAAATTTGCTAGGGGAACACATCCCCAAGATCAGGCTTTTGCAAGACCTTTTGTTGATCATTGTGGTGGTGGTGAATAATCTCCCATTCCATTGGCTGCTCCAACCTATGATGGCCTGCAAGTACACAGGTTCGTCAGTGAATGTTTTCGTGGAAGTATTAATTCCACTTTTTATATCGACCCCAACGAGGAGCCTAGAAAAGTGTTTTTATGCGGCGTTTCTATTGCACCCAAGGTGTCACAAGTCTTGAGTGAATTGACTGCAAATGTTGACGGTGGAAGTGGTTAATAAAAGATGGAGGAACTTGCTTAGGAAATAAGTAAATTGCATGAAAGTAAAGATGCGAAAGGTGTGTAAAGGTCCCGCAGATGAGAAGTTAGGCATGGAGAGAATTAGTTCATGGTGAAGTAAAAGTGCCAAATGGAATAAGCGGAATAAGTGATAATGATAATTCTTATTTATAAGTGAGTAGGCAAGCAACCCATATACTGACTAGGAGTCCTCGTGGCCAATTCTTCCCAATCCCAATGATCCATCTTCCTGTTACCACGACCATGGTCAGCGCATTAATTAAGGTCTTTCAACCGAATCAAGGCTTTAATCTTGGTGGTTCCTTGTTGTCCTCGAGTAGTGCTAGATCTTCTTTGATATCGGTCGTGTCACTCGGGGGTCGCCGAATTACTAGCATACAAGTTTATACCTATGAGATCTTTAGATCATGTTACCCGGGCCCTTAGATTAGATAACACACATTAGGCAAACATAGATATTCATTCTCACTTTTAAATAAACATTGCAACAATCACAAATGCATGGAAATAAGGTAGGCACATCACATCTCACCAATCCCCTACATCTCCCACGCCTATGGGGATTTACTCAGCCACGAGAGGTAGACAAATCAAAGGCATAATTGTATTGCAAATAGAAATCATCTCAAAGTTATTGTAGCAAACCACAATAGCGATTAAAGATCCAATCAAATACAAACTGAAGGTAGATCAAAGTATCAAACCCTAATCTCACAAGTGCCAATCTCTCTCTCTCTAAGTAATGATGGGATGATGGTGGAGTGTGTGATTTTGAGGTTGAAGATCGTTGGAGAACGAGGTGAAGTTCTTCTCCTCTTTCAGATCTGATCTCTCCCTCCAGATGACTTGTGACGGCTGTAACTTCTGTTCTGTGGTTCTTATCATCCCTCTTCCTTTATGAAAATTGCTTGTATTGATATAAGGAAGGCGCTTGTGGGTAGTACGGACGGACGGTACGTGCGCGCCCCGACCGTACCAGTGGTTTTTATGCGTATTGACGCCTTCAATGAAAGTGGCTTCAATTGGAGATTTTCTTATTCTGGCGTAATTAGCCCATAAATGCTATTAGATCTTCAATAAATGTTCATTGCCTAAAAACCATCACAAGAAAATAAGGATTCGCTAATTGCGACATTAACGTTAGTGAAAAGGGCAATCTTCAGGGAAATCTGGCAGTAAACAAGAGGAAAACCAATGGTAAAAAGTGATGAAATTAGAAGCTATCAACATCCCCAAGCTTAGCGGTTACTCGCCCTCGAGTGACAAAGCTATAATGAATAATAACAAAGAATTGAATTAAGATAAAGACTTACAAGTTCAAGGTTGTATCATATTCCATCGTCTCAAATCCTACAACCTTGAACATGAGCATAATATATCTGAACAGTTGCACTTAAGCTTGATCCCTAAACACGAGTAATTCGCTAGATAATAGTTCTTGTGACACAAATGAGATTGTTAAAAATTTGGCGATGCTTTACAAATAAATTTCTTTCAGCGCCTCTCTTGTTATGAGAGTAAAAATGTTTTTAAGCCATGCTACTCAAATTAAAATTATAGGTGCACATGTAGATGTCAAAAGAAGGATAAACTTAAGAGCTTTTTCATTAATCACCCACTTCAATAATCCCGACTATCAAATACCTCATATTTTCCTTGCTTATCAAGAACTCTAATTGCACATTTTAGGTAGTGAGGTGATGCCAATAATCAAAAGGTATTGAAAGTATTTTAGCTCATATTTGATAATGGATCTTTTCTTTTTCCTTCTCAAGGATCAACAAATATTTCTTTTGTAAACTCCTACACAACCTATTGGGAATACCAATAATTTTGCCCATATAGCGACGTGTATGCCACTCATGCCATCAACTCATAGCCGAAATCCGGGGTTGTACCATATATCGTTCAAAAGCTAGCGGAGTTGTTGACATCCCAAAGGAGTGTATTTGAAACAAAGTACTTTTGCTTTCTTCTTTTCTTTTCTTTTTCTATCCATTTTTTTATATATCAAGTCAATACAAATTTTGGCATCTCCCTCTCCTACTCTAAAATGTTTGTTCCATCAAGCAATTATTTTTCAGAAGGTATCATCAAGTCAACGATCAGTATGTGGGGTTGAGCACTACTAAGGTTAAGCCCTTAAGACAAACTATGGCACCAAAGTTGTTGATGGACACTTTCTCTTGTTCTAAAAAGTTTGGAATAAAATCCCAAGAGTTGTTTTTAAAACTGATTTAATTGTCGAATGTCTTAACCAAAGAGGTGAAAAAGCCTTTGAGCTCAAATTCTAAAAGATAACAAACTAAGCGTGGAATCGAAATCAAGTGCAACCGAACGGACATAAAATGTTCATGAATAAGCTTATAGGAGGAGGGAAAATAGGAATGTGGTACCTCCTCTTGCTCGTTCGTCTTCTACTTAAGTCAACTCTTTGCGTTCGTCCCAAATCTCGATCACTAGAAGTGAGTAACCTGCAGAAAGAATCAACATGAGCCAAGAGAAATTTGCACAAGTAACTCTAGAGAATAGTATTTTTTGTTTGTTTTTGGGTTTTCTTTTATCAATTGCAAAACTGAAAGTAAATATGCATTGGAACAAAAAAAAAAAAAAGAAGAAAGAAAAATATGAATGCAAAAAGGTGGGAGGAGTTTAACCTCCCTAAGCTTAGGCTTTTGCCTAACTGGAATCAGTTGTCGCTACCGTCAGGTGACGGCCGCTGATACGGGAAGTTCGGGTAGTGGTTTGGAAAGTCAGTCATGAAAGATGTGAAATCTTGAGTGAGATTGACTATGTTGGCGTTCGCATCATACAATGTGTTCTCTATGTTGTCAATGCGAAGCACCACCTAGTCAAAATCGCTCCTCGGGACATAGTTGAATCCCGGCTGTGGTGGAGGCATACCTTGTTGTTAATGCTGGTGAAAGGCTGTTGGTGGTGGTGTTGCTGGCCGAAATCGTCCCATCCTATGCCATGCCAGCCTCCTCCTTCATCATCTTACTGCTGTTGGCCAGCTGCTGCGTTTTCCCAGTTGGGATGGCCACCTGGTGGCGCAGTCCTTCCTGAGAGGATCAGTGCCTGCTTGAACTCCTCCTCAGTGAGGACCCAACTCTGTTTAACTAGCAAACCAAAAGCTTTGACAAAAATAAGCAATATTTGGTGGAGATCACTGTTAGGAGTAAAATAAAACCGGTAAGCACAGAGGGAACACTTTGGCCTATAGACACCCATGGACTTGGTGCTAGCCATATGAATGTCATCTAGGTCCTTACTGCCAGCCATAGCTCTTTCTTGTGGTAGGACAAATTCGTTTGCGTAGGCGATCTGTGTGATTAACCCGCCACAACGAATGTCCCTCATGGAAGCTGACCTTTGGCAGCGAAAGTGCTGGATGAGCAAGGCCCCTAAGTTTACCTTGTGCTCCATCTCTGGATGCAAGGCCATTTGAATTACACTCATCTCGGGGCCTACCATTGCCCCAACATTGCCTTTTCTAAATAAATAATTAACAAGAAAGGTATGAAAATAACGTATAGTAGGATTCTGGATAGTGGCGCTCTTCATACGCAAATAATCATTGTCCCTATGGACAGAAATTTTCTTCCAAGATTGCATTGCCTCCACATGCACATTGTCATTGATCTCGAGTTCTCCCTCGTGGGAGAATCTGAAACTATCACAAAATTCATAGAAGGTCAAGTTGTGGAGTTGCTCATTGAGCACAAAACTTACAGTGCAATTTCGCTCCTGAGTCTCAAGATCATCATGGAACAATGAAAGAAACTCAAACAGGGCGAGCTTGTAGGTGTCGACGGAGAGGTAGGAGAATTCTACCATGCCATCTTGCACAGTCATCTGCTCAAAGTCCTCCAGAAGACCCTAGCGGGAGAGGAACTGACGGTCTACCCCCTTGGTGGGAAAAACCTTGCGGTTGCTCACCCTCTCATAGTCTTGGCTCATGGCAGCCCTCAAGTTGTCCACCTCCAAGCATCTCTTCTTCGAACTCGGTGGCTTGGCGGAGCCCGAAGGTCCCGCCGTACCCGAGCCCTTGCCCGAGCGGAACATCCTTCCAATGTTATGCATTGTGCTGCGATTTTTTTGAGAAAACTATAGGCATCAAGTTTCTATCATATAAATGAACAATTACAAGAATAAATTATAAATCCTAACGCGAGGAATCAATAATAATCTTAAAATATGATGAACTCATATAAATAGCCAATGTGATGAATTCAACCATGGATTTCAGAAAATGGAGTATGGATCGGATGAGAAACTTACCGATGTGAAGATTCCCCAACTCAAAAACACGAAATCAATGAAGAATCAAAGGTTTGAGAAGGCTAGGGTTTAAGGTGGAAAGAGAAAGAACAAGGAAAAAAGAAGAAGAAGAAGAAGGGGCTAGCTGCGAGCCAGCCACCGTCGGCCTTTACCTGGCAACGCACACGGTACAGGCGGGCGGTATGGGCGCGGCCCGCCCGTACTGGTGGCCATCATTGTTGGATCAACATTAGGGTTCAAGATCAAACCTGGTTGACCTGGTACGGGTGCGTGGTACGGGCGTACCCCGGCCGTACCAGTGGTCGTTATCTATTCGGAGGCCAGCATCGATTTTCGTCAAAGTTCGGTACGGGCGCGTGGTACGGGCGTACCACGACGATACCGTTGGTCATCGCTGGAACTGTTCCTGTCATAGGTTTTGTCAAGACATGGTATGGGCGCGCAGTACGGGCGTACTGCGGCCGTACCGATGCTTGTTATCTGTACTGAACCCACTTTCTTTTCTTTGTTTTCCCCTTGCTTCTCAACTTCATTAAGGTAAATTCTCTGAACGAATTAAAAACTCAAAACAAACTTATTAAATAATACAAATAAAATAGTAGATGCAAAAAAAATTAAACAAAATTTATCAAGAATGGGTTAACTCCAATTAAGTGTTTAATTCTAGAGATTTGACTAATCAAACTCCATATCATCGGCGTTCATCTCAAGCAGCGCTCTTTCTTTAGTTTTTGCTTCTTGATCACGCTTAAGCGGTGGAACGTATTTTCCATTGTGCTCTTGTTTCTTAGGAAAGTATCGAACAATCTGATCATCATATATATTGAAGACAATCTTACTGCTAGAACAATCTATATTAGCTCCAGTTGTACTAAGAAAGGTCTTCCAGGAATGAAAGATAGTTTGTCATCCTTAGGGACATTAAGAATAATAAAATCAGTTGGTACAACATGCTAATCTATTCTAAGCAAAACATCTTCGATCATTCCGACAGGTTGTTTAGTTGTCTTATCTACTATTTGCATTGTTATTGAAGTAGGAGAACATTCTCCAAGATTTAATTTCTTAAATAGGGAATAAGGCATAACACTAACACCTGCTCCTAAATCACAAAGAGCATTGAATATATTAGTTTTCCCTATTGCATAGGAGATGGTTGGTATCCCTGGATCCCCAAGCTTAGCAGGAAGTTTATCACCAAAGCTTGTCATAACTGCTACAGTCTTGGTTACTTTCTTTTTTCTATTGAGTATATCTCGCATAAGAATTTTATAAGTAGGAACTTGAATAGCATTAGTTAAAGTAAGTTCTAAACGCAAGCTGCTCAGTGCCTCAGCAAAAGAATCATAAATAGCCTTATCTGGTTCGTAATGAACGCGGTTAGGGTAAGGAATTTTCCTTTTGGTAGGTATTACCTTTTCTTTTACCTTTGTCACTGGTTCAACATTCTTTTTATTTTTCCTTGCAGCAGATTTTTGCTTATTGGCGTGTTCTTCATGCGGGATAACACCTTGCTCTTCTTGCTCCTTTCTGATATCGGTTTCTTCCCTTGAATCGATAGTCTCAATGTATGAATCATATGGTTTATGCGTATCCCCCGCTTCCTCTCCTTCTTAAGTGCTAGAAGCTTTATTCTCCCTTTTCTAGGCTTTGTAATTAATATCATCCTGGGGGTCTACTAGATCATCTTCTTCTTGACTCATATCCTGAGTCTCTCTTGCTTTTCGAGCTTGCTCTTCTTGATACCAAGGTGGCCCTTCTGGTTCCTGAGTTTCTATACCACGCCTAGTAACAATGTTAGTAAAAACAGTATTGAAATTTCCTTGGTTCAAAATAAAAGTTTGGGTTTCATTTATCTGCTCACACTGGGTTTTAACCATACTTAGATATCTATCTAAATGTTTCATGGCTTGACCCAAGTCGTTAAAAACTTCCGTTAAGTCTCTTATATTCTTTTCTTGTGTCATAAGGCATTTATATTTTTTCTCACGGAATTGATTTTGTTGATATTTAAATTTTTGCATTACAAGATTTAAATCATCTTCTATTACATAAGTTTGAAGAATGTCAACTTTGTTTTCCTTTACAAGTTCTAAAGCTATACCTTTTTCTTCCATGGACTTTTTGACTTCAGATATAAGATCTTGTGGTATGTGAATCATACCTTTTTATGGTACAATATCCTCAACTAGATTGTATTGTTCGTAATTAAAGGATCTTACCTCAAAAAGCTTAACACATTCCGACAGTGTCAAGTTGCATATTGCTCCTCATGTATATAGATCAATCTTATCTTTTGTTTCGTCATTAAGCCCATTATAAAAGTATTGGATAACTAGACTCTCGTGAAAGCCAAGATTTGGAACTTTCATAATCATTGCATAATATCTATTCCATGCTTGATAAAAGGTCTCTCCAATTGTTTACAATTTTTTTGTTATGCTTCGTTTGATCTGCATGATTTTAGTAAATGAACAATATTTATGCATGAATTCTCGGATGCAATCCTCCCAGCTTTTTATAGTATGATTGGTTTGTGATTGTAACCAAGCTAAAGCATTATCTTTCAAAGACCAGCGAAAGAGTTTAAGAAGTACAAACTCTATTGGCATACTTTCTTGTTTAAGAGTAACACAAAGGTCATATACCCTTGTTAAGTGGTCACTAGGGTCTTCCTTTTCTTTTCCTGTGAAAGCAATTTCTTTCATCATATATATTAGCTCAGGGTATATTTCAAATTCCTGGACTTCAAGTTCAGGATGAAGAATAGGAATTTTCCTCAAGTGCCTAGATGGATTCCCATACTCTTCCAAATGTAGCTCAAGTTCGGCTCCTCGGGTGATGGTCAAATCAGCCATCAATGGAATCAAGCTGTTCACGTCTACAATACGCGAATTAGTAAATCTTTCAATAAATTCTAATTGTCTCTCGATCGGAACACGATCAATATATGGAGGTAAATAGGTTTTTCCTGATCGAGTGGTACCTCTGTCTTCAACGTAGATCATGAATGGTATCAATAGTTGTTGTTGTCAAGAAACAACACTTAGCGCTTAGCTCGCCAGTAACGGCGCCAGAAAATATCTTGATGGTCTACAAGTGCACAAGTTCGTTAGTGAATGTTTTCGTGGAAGTATTAATTCCAGTTTTTATATCGATCCCAACAAGGAGCCTAGAAAAGTGTTTTTATGCGGCGTTTCTGTCGCACCCAAGGTGTCACAGGTCTTGAGTAAATTGACTGCAAATGTTGATGGTGGAAGTGGTTAATAAAATATAGAGGAACTTGCTTAGGAAATAAGTAAATTGCATGAAAGTAAAGATGTGAAAGGCATGTAAAGGTCCTGCAGATGAGAAGTTAGGCGCGGAGAGAGTCAGTTCATGGTGAGAGTAAAAGTGCCAAATGGAATAAGCGAAATAAGTGATAATGATAATTCTTATTTATAAGTGAGTAGGTAAGCAACCCATATACCGACTAGGAGTCCTCGTGGCCAATTCTTCCCAATCCCAATGATCCATCTTCCTGTTACCACGGCCATGGTCAGCGCATTAATTAAGGTCTTTCAACCGAATCAAGGCTTTAATCTTGGTGGTTCCTTGTTGTCCTCGAGTAGTGCTAGATCTTCTTTGATATCGGTCGTGTCACTCGGGGGTCACCGAATTACTAGCATACAAGTTCATACCTATGAGATCTTTGGATCATGTTACCTGGTCCCTTAAATTAGATAACATGCATTAGGCAAACATAGATATTCATTCTCACTTTTAAATCAACAATGCATGGAAATAAGGTAGGCACATCACATCTCACCAATCCCCTACATCTCCCACGCCTATGGGGATTTACTCAGACACGGGAGGTAGACAAATCAAAGGCATAATTGTATTGCAAATAGAAATCATCTCAAAGTTATTGTAGCAAACCACAATAGCGATTAAAGATCCAATCAAATACAAACCGAAGGTAGATCAAAGTATCAAACCCTAATCTTACAAGTGCCAATCTCTCTCTCTAAGTAATGATGGGATGATGGTGGAGTGTGTGGTTTTGAGGATGAAGATCATCGGAGAATGAGGTGAAGTTCTTCTCCTCTTTCAGATCTGATCTCTCCCTCCAAATGACTTGCGGTGGTTGTAACTTCTATTATGTGGTTCTTCTCATCCCTCTTCCTTTACGAAAGTTTCTTGTATTGATATAAGGAAGGCGTTGGTGGATAGTACGAGCGAACGGTACGGGCGCGCTCCGACTGTACCAGTGGTCGTTATGAGTGTTGACGCCTCCAATGAAAGTGGCTTCAATTGGGGATTTGCTTATTCTGGTGTAATTAGCCCATAAATGCTATTAGATCTTCAATAAATGTTCATTGCCTAAAAACCATCACAAGAAAACAAGGATTCGCTAATTGCGACATTAATGTTAGTGAAAAGGTCAATCTTCAGGGAAATCCGGCAGTAAACAAGAGAAAAACCAATGGTAAAAGTGATGAAATTTGGAGCTATTAGTGAATTCCTATCAACGGTTGGATGTTACCTAGGTTGATGCAAAGTGCGCGTGCAAGAACGGTCACAACTCCTCCTCCGCATATGGGTCCTCGAGATTGAAGAGCCGGATGTTTAAGGTAAAACACAAGAAGAGCGCCCAAATTTGGCGTTAAGTTACAATTAATAAGAGCAACTTTTGCAAGGATCAACATGTCCTCCTCATTAACTCTAGTAAACTCACCACGTGCTTGTAGATTGTTAGCAATTACATAGAATAAATATCGAATAGCAGGATGATCAATTTGTTTCCCCTTGGGTGTGTTTCCACGAATTCTCATCAAATTAAAGTACTTTGAAGGGGAAGGATCTAAAAAAAAGTAGTTGTGCGTACATCAGTGGTGTTGTTGGCAAACCCAAAGCATTAAGCCCATTGGCTGAGTGTCAAAGTGTACTCACAGTTCATAAGGCGGAATTTGATGCGATCAACTCCAGGCCTTTTTTCCTCGGCACAACCGTAAGGATCCACTGTGTGCGTCAAGGTGCTAAAGAAATCAAACGTCAAGCGGCGATACGTGGCATCATCCTAAAATAAAAAATCATACAAACCAACATTGTTGCAAAGTAAATCGAAATCAGTGTGAATGACAAGTTGGTTCGGGATATAAGGACATGCCCACTTGGTGGACTTGATTTCTCGGATCTTGAGACAATTGAAACAGTTCCGATAAATTCAAGGAGTTGACTACGAGGAGACTTTTTCTCCCGTAGCGATGCTAAAGTCAATTAGGATTATGCTAGCAATTGCTGCATTTTTCGATTATGAAATCTGGCAGATGGATGGCAAAACAACATTCCTAAATGGAAACATTGAGGAAGAGTTGTATATGATGCAACCAAAAGGATTTGCCGATCCTAAGGATGCTACCAAGGTATGCAAACTTTAGCGTTCCATTTATGGATTGAAGCAAGCATCCCGAAGTTGGAATCTCTGCTTTGATGAAGTGATCAAAGGGTTTGGATTTATCCAAACTATAGGAGATGCTTATATTTACAAGAAAGTGAGTGGGAGCTCTATATCATTTCTGGTATTATATGTGGATGACATATTATTGATTGGAAATGATGTAGATCTTTTGAATAGCATAAAAGATTACTTAAATAGTAAGTTTTCGAGGAAGGACCTTGGTGAAGTTGCCTATATTTTAGGTATCAAGATCTATAGAGATAGATCAAGACGCTTAATTGGATTATCAAAAAGTACATACCTTGACAAGATTTTGAATAAGTTCAAAATGCATAATAGTAAGAAAGGTCTCTTACCCCTAGCACAAGGTACGATTTTGAGTAAAACTCAAAGTCCAGCTACAACACAAGATAGAGAATTGATGGTCAATGTCCCCTATGCCTCAGCCATAGGCTCTCTTATGTATGCTATGCTATGTACAAAACTAGATGTGGCACATGCTTTTAGTTTGACTAGCAGGTACCAATCTGATCCAGGTGTACAACACTAGAAAGCGGTTAAGAATGTCTTTAGGTACTTAAGAATAACTAAATACATGTTTCTCGTCTATGGAGGTGAAGAAGAGCCCGTCGCAAAGTGTTACATAGATGCTAGCATTGACCCCGATCTGGATGACTCTAAGTCACAATCCGGATATGTATTTATTATGAATGGTGCAGCGGTGAGTTGGAGGAGTTCCAAGCAACCTGTGGTGGCAAGATCTTCAATGGAGGTGGAATATATCTCTACTTCATAAGTAGTGGCGGAAGCGGTTTGGATGAAGGAGTTCATTTCCGAACTAAGTGTGGTTCCAAGTGCTTTGGATCCAATGGTTATCTATTGTGACAACAATGGTGCCATAGCCAATACTAAGGAACCAAGGTTTCACAAGAATTCCAAGCATACCAAGCGTCGTTATCACTCCATCCGGGAGTATGTCCAGGGTGGTGATGTAGAGATTTGCAAAGTAGACATGGATTTGAACATTGCGGATCCGTTGACTAAAGCTCTCCCAATGGCAAAACATGATCGGCACCAAAACGCTATGGGTGTAAGATTCATAACTATGTAAAACTATATTATTGACTCTAGTGCAAGTGGGAGACTAAAAGGAATATGTACAAGAGGCAATAATAAATGGTTATTATGTTATTCTAGGTTTATAATAGATGTTTATTTCTCATGCTATAATTGTATTAAAAAGGGAACGTTAATACATCTGTGTTTAATAAACAAATAGAAGGTTCCTAATGATGCCTCTCATTACACTAGCTTGTTGATGAACAGATGATCAAGTTTTCCTGATCATGACCTTGGATGTTCTTAATAACAAGGTCACACCATTGATTAAATGATGTGATGAACATACTCCCGAAGTTTAGTAACACGATCAAGCCATTATGTTTACACTACTATAATGTCATTCAAAGTAACCCTAATCCTTAGACCATGAGATCACGTTAATCACTGACTCCGAAAGAGTATTTTGATTGCATCAAACGTCAACCATAACAAGTTGATCATCAAGGTATCATCAGATACTTGGAAAGTGTGAGTTGAGGCTCGTGGATCAAGATTGGGATTTGTCCATCCTAATGATGGAAAGATATACTCTGGGCCCTCTCGGTGATATCACATTGACATAGCTTGCAAACAAGTGATAATGATTACTAAGAATGTCATATCATGGAAATGAGAAAAGAGTACTTATCAGTAATGGGATCAAACTAGGTATGAATGATACCGAATGATTGGATCCTAGGCAAGTAAAATATCACGAGACAAAAGGAATTGGTTACTACGAATAAAAGGTCACGCGGTCACTAAGTAATCGCATGAACTGGTGAGAGGCCTTATGGATATCCAGGTCCCGCTAATGATTTTTGATCGGAGAATGTCTTGATCATGTACACACAATTCGCGGCCCGCAGGGAGACACACTTAAGGGTAGTCGACGCAATTGAGTGGATAGGGAATGCATGAGAAGATAATGGACATCGCAAAAATGTATTCTATCAAAACTGCCTGAAATGGTTTCGGGGTATCGAAACAAAGCAAGGGATCAAAATGTTAATGTGTTCATTAAATGAAGTGTTTATTAAATGAAGTACTCATTAAATAAAGTGTTCATTAAATTGAGTTGCATTAAAACAAGAGAATTAAAGTGCTTTAATGGAAATACCTTTGGTTTTTGAGTGGAGAATAAATGGGAGAAAGTGGCGACTGAAATTATGTGAGTGGAGAGTCCACCCACATGAATTGGAGGAGGTGAGGGGGAACCCTATTGGCCACCGGCCAAGGGAGGGGCTTTCCCCCCTCTCCCCTATAAAAGGAGGTGGAGACCTCCTTCTCACACACACTTTCCCACTCCTCCCATATGCCCTTTGGTTGGCATATTATCCCTCTTGCTAGACTTGTCCTTTGCCACTAGAAAAGGTGCTTAGGAAAAGCCCTGCTCTAGATCTTCCCCTCCACCATCTCTACCATGGTGTAGCGTTGTTGAAGTTCCCGGGGATCCGCTACTTCAGCCGCCCAGCTAGAGCGAGGGTTCAGGAGTTGTCGACACACCGTACGTGTGACCGACTACGGAGGTGCTACACATGCATCACTATCATCGCATCCTTTAGGACGGTCAAGTACACTCTACAACAACCGCGTTTTCTTGTGGGAACATTATCCCATGCTATGGTCTTTGAGGGTGAGTCCATCTGAAACCGTTACATGTTTCTCCTAGATATGATCTTGGTGGTTGCAGTCGTAGGGATTTATTTTATTTTCCATGCAACGAACCCATCATTGCCATCTCTATAAGATCTCATGCTTGAGGCTTGACATCCTCGGTGATCATGGATTGATGAAGACAAGGTCAAAGAAGAGGTTTCCCCATGGTGTATGGGGGAAATTCACAAGTCTTCATCAAACAAGCGCGAGCAAGAGCAATCAAGAAAGGTGTTCCATCTTGACAAGGACAAGGTCGTCTACATAAAGATCAAGTGGAATGCTCAAGGAAAATGTATGATATTGATAGGTTTTACCTTTTCTCGGTCTCATGTTGTTAGTTGGGAGACCATGTTTAGGGTACATAGTCATACCATCAAGACGGGCTCTCGAGTGAGTAACTCGATCGTATCTTTAGGAGAGAGCTCAAATATTTGCATAAGTAGCATCATATGTATTGGTTCTTATATGGATCTTATCCATGTGAGGTTCTAGAGCTTGTGGTAATCTTCATAACAAGCTCTAGTTCATCAAAAAATGGATTTCCCTTGTATATCCTATTGCGTTTTTGATCTTGAAGGTTTTCTGGCTCCACACCTTGGGAGGTATCTCACAAACTTATACTTGATTTTCTCTTCCTTGGTGCTATTCATTATTTCAAAAAAAATGGTTTCATTCTTTTTCAGAGTTCGGATGCTCGAGTTATTGTGTTTGCTGCTGCCTAAAATGTCCATCGTGACCCGTAGTACTGAATTCCTAGTTAGGTAGTACCTCTCAACAGCGGTAGTACTGCCCGGCGGTACCTGTCACATCTGTTCCCAGCACCGAGATGGGGCTCCTCCTCTAGAGCATCGGTACCGGGTCCTAGTACTACCAAAGTTCTGCGGTAGTACTACTTATGGACCTGACACTACCGGTTGTGTAGTAGTACTACTTCCGGACCCGGTACTACCGGGGGTCGACTAGGGCGGCTCATCCACCCTATCTTCTCTTCTGGCATGCCTGATTGCTCTATATGGTATCTGGACGATAGTACTAGACTTGTCCGGTACTACCGTTGCCAAGTATAGTAGTACCAGTCATCACAGCAGCCCAACGGGCATATTCCTTGTCCTCTTTTAAAAGTGGCCCTTCTTCTCCATTGGTTCCGAATCTTCTTGAGATCTTTTCCCCCTCCATTGTTGAATCTCTTGAGTTGTTTTCTCCCTTTTCATCCCATTATTCTTGCATCTATTTGAGGGAAAAGAGAGAGGATATATAGATCAACAACTCCACCAATCCATCTCTCCTCTAAGTAAGTGGAACATCTTGGGATCTGGATCTTGGAGACTTTTGTGGTTTTATTCTTGTTTTCTTTCTCTCTTATCCCCAATAGATTTTGTAGTTTGGTGGAATTTGGGAGTGAAGCAATTGAAATTGCATTAGGTTCATCGGTTTGAGTTCTCCTAAGAGGATTTGGTTGGTGAAATCAAAAAGCTTGTTACTCTTGGGTTATTCAAATCCTAGATGGTTAAGAGGACTTCTATGGCGAGTTCTCAGGGCCTCCAATTAAGTTGTGGATCTCTCCCTAAGTTAGTGTCATTGGTTGTGTTTATTGGGAGCCTCAAACTAAGTTTTGGATATTTCCCCAATCTTGTACGAGTTTGGTGACCGTCCCTAAGTGTCCCATAGTGGATCGGGTGCTTGCCGTGCGGCGGGTGCTCAGGAGAATAGGATGAGGCCTTCTAGCGTTGGTGGTCTTAGTACTGCCCACCCCTCCAATGGAGACGTACTTCCCCTCAAAAGGAAGGAACTTCAGGATACATCTTTGTCTCCACGTGCCTCAGTTATCTCTATACCCGAGCCCTTTACTCATCACTTTACATTGTAATAGCCATCGTGCTTGAAGTAATATATCTTGTTACACCTTGTTGCTTGTCTTGCTTAGCATATGTTGTTGGTGCACATAGGTCAATGTAGTATATATAGGATTTGTGCTTGACAAATTAAATGCTAGTTTCATTCTACATTTGTTAAGCCCATCTTGTAAAAGTTTTAAACCACCTATTCACCCCTCTAGGCGGCATCTATGTCCTTTCAATAGATGCATACTGGATGGAAACTCATCTTTAAGCAAAAAAGTCACAAGGATCATTGATCAAGTTCACAAGTTGGATGAGAGTGTTTGGATCATATCTAAGAGATTCGCCACCAGAGTCCTACTTGGTTCACTCCTGGCATCATATGGCAAGACTGTCTTGAATGTGCTTCAAATCGAAATGGACAAGAAGTTTAGTGAAATTTTCACTATGTTGATCGGTGCGGAAGAGATTATGCATCATCAGATGATCCTATAATGCACTCCGAATAGTCATGTATATATTCTAGAAAGTCCATACTACACTCCGGACAATCCGGACTACACCCTAGCAAGCCTGGTGGCTGGGGTATAAGAGTTATACAAAATTAGTGACAACTCTTTTCAGAGATATCTTTTGAAGTATATGGTATGCGATACTAATAACTTTGCATATGATGCAAGATGAGGACAATTCCAAGAAGAGGAAGACTAGAGAGGAGTGAGCCGCTAAGAAGGGCAACGATATGGTGAAGGCTTCACCGGTTCTGGCGCCTCGATATGAAGAGCCCAAGGTTAAGCAACATGTTGACACTTGAGTGAGATAAAAGTTATTTGTGCTTTCTATTTTAGAAATGGGTTTTCTTAATTTGTTGAACAATAGTTGATCGGTCTTTTTGAAAGCATGTAATGGATTAATCCTCTTTATAGACAGTTATCTTAATCATCTTATTACTTGAATGAATGTCTTTGGTTTCAATTATTGCTATGTTCTGAAATGTTGTGAACCAAACAAGTTTGGTGTAGATGCCATGTGAATTTGGTCATGATCATGTGGAAATTGAATGCATTAGTTATATTTAAGATATAATTGTGAAATTCAAATTCTCTTATGCATATTGGAATTGTCTAATGAAATGACTGAGTCATAATTTACAAAATGTTGTGAACACAGATTGCTAAGTTCCATGAAGAGATACATTAGATGTATAAAGTTCAATGAACCTGTAATGATGGATGGAAAAGTGACACTTAGTGAATTGTACTTAAGGTTGAATGGCTATGAGAGAATTCAATTTTTGTAGACTTCTAGAATAAATTTTAAAGTGTTCAAATGAAGTTTGGGACTAAGTTGTTCTTTTCATAACCGTGTTATTTGATCCCTACAATAAAGATTGCTAAGGATTAAACGAAAGATGTCAATACATCATAGTGATTATAAAAGGAGTTTTATAGTTGTGCAATTGTTGGAAAAACACATAAGAGTGTGTGAACCGATACTTGTAGATAAATACATGTAGTGACATGTATGTGTCACTATGAGCCTCATAGAAAGTGTTGCTTGGAAAAAGGACCAGCGAATATAAAAGAAATCTCTTACTTATTGTATTCTAAGTTTATTATCTATATCGGTAGAAAAAAGATCATACGAGTTATGACACCGAAGAAATTATTGCTTTCAAGTACATTTTGTTTTGAAGCTTAAGTAAAGAGTTTATAGGAGTTAAGATCAGACAAATTCCATATGAATTTATGTTGTGGATATATTTGAAGGAAGTTTGAATTGTTCATTCCCTCTATAAAACAAAGTGTTATTGCCTAGAGAAATGAATTTCACTAGAGAGATCAGAAAGGCGAAGGAATAATTTATAATTATTCAAGAGTGCAAAGTCTGATTGATGTTGTAATTATCTCGGACAACAAATAAGCATGCTACAAAATAATGGTTACAAATTTAGGATCAACAAATTGGCATAAAACCTTGAATGATCCAAAGTTTTATTTGGAAATGATTTGAGAAAGTAAAATGCAAAAGTTGAATGCGATGTTCGGTACAGATACTGTGAAAATTAATTGTATATGAGATATGACAAAAGGATATTGGAATAATTTTCAGGACCTTGGGTCAGACACATAACCTGAAATTGTTCTGATAGAGTCTGGATATTTCAAAGTTTTGAAATAGTACATTGCTTGAGTCAATTTTCAGAAAGATATGAAATTAGGTGGCGTACAACTTTGTAATATTTGAGTAATCATTTGAAAGATCCTCATCAGGAGTTATTATATGTATAAAACTTACACCATGTCATTGATTATTTGCAAGTGACATCTATGGTGATAAATTAGTTGTAAGTATCTCTGAATGGAAAGTTGTGCTTGAAAGCATTTTGCAAGAATCAATTTTGATGAGCAAAATGGTGACATTGAGAACGTCAAAATGTTATAGTTTTGCTAAAGTGTTAGCAGAAAAAATACAGCATTCCAAGATTGGATTATGAATATGGCAATGGAATTAGAATCCATGGTTTTAGTTTTAGTCAAGGAGTGAATGATTTCCAAAGTTCATATATAATAAAGAGTGCATTGTGGAAGTGTCTCACTCTGATTTTATTATTGACTTGAACAAAGTGAAAGATTTAAAATTTGGGCAAATATTGTTTTTGTGGATAATGACACATGTATTAGAAAAGTTCTATTTAGTGTCACGGTGATGTCTACATAAGTAAGTATAGTTTTCACAAATGGAAAGCAAGTTCAGAAGTAAACAAT
Organism: Avena insularis; assembly: GCA_023614405.1. Taxonomy (NCBI): domain Eukaryota; kingdom Viridiplantae; phylum Streptophyta; class Magnoliopsida; order Poales; family Poaceae; genus Avena; species Avena insularis. The sequence goes on from CM042686.1 coordinate 178,070,585, forward strand.
AGGTACTCTGAAAGTATTATGCTCTAGTATTCAATACTTGTAGCTACTACAATTAGTTGTTACTAAAAGATCCAAAGACTATGTTACACCATTCTCATGTTTGTCCAAGACTCTGGTAGGATGAGGACATATGTGAAAGTGAGAAAAGTTCTACATAAATGGTTCTAAACTGGTCAGACCTAGAGACGAAGTCTCTACCACGAGTAGAACATGATGGGCACAGTAGTTCCATTGGTGCTTATAAATAATCATACCAAGCTAAGTCATTAATAACTCTAGCGCAAGTGGGATGCTCTAGAGGCAATAATCATTATTATATAATCTCATATTCAACATGTGGGTTCATCGAACTATGCTATAACTGCCGTGAACCTTGATTTTGAGAATCAAAGGAAGTATCCCATGTCGGTGTAGTAAAGATGAACAAACAAGATGCTCCCAGTGCAGCCTCTAGGACTAGGTCATGTCGTTGAGTGATGATCAAGTTTCCTGATCATAGGTAAAGAGTATACCACAAACTACGAGAGTACATTGTCTAGAAAGACAAGGGTATGGAATAGATCCACATGATGATTTACTATGAGATAGAATCATGTTGTTAATAGTAATATCATCAGACCATTATATTATGCATGAATCCTCAAGACCATGAGAATATCAAGCACTCTCATACCATAAGGTTTATCTTTGGTCTTGTCCCAATGCCATACTGCAAAGGTGGTCATAACGACTTTTCTGAGGTAAGCACAAAAGTATGTCTAGGGACTTGGTTAGTTTAATAGGTCGGATCACGCTTCTCCTGACGATAGAGAGATATTCTCTGGGTCCACTCGGTATTACGATGTCACCCAATTGTCTACACAGACACCGTCATGATGAGATCATGAAGGACATTGGAATATAGATATGAGGTAGAGAAATTGAAATCAAACAACGATAACTGGTATAGTGATCAAGAGTTGACTCACGAGGACACCAATATCTCACCTTTGATTGTCACATGAATATCATGAAGCGAAAGGATTAACATATGTATATGATACATTGCAAATGTATCTATAATTTTTGATGTTCCATGCTTAGTTTTATCCACTTTCTTGTGTTTTGTTCCAACTTTGGAGTACTTTTCATATGATTTCTTGGAATAACCTATTAACAAGATCCACGATGCGGTACTGTTTTCTGCTGTTTTTGGTTCCAGGAAAGTCGAAAATGAATATTCTCGAATTGGACGGGACAAAAGCCAAAGTGCCTATTTTTCCTAAGGATCAAGTGCTATCTAGAGACGGAGAGGGGACAGGGGCCAGCCACACCACCTGGCCGTGCGGCCAGGCCTGGCCCGTGCCAGGGGGTGGTGTGGTGGCCCCCGGCACCCCCTCGGCCCCTCCTTCCGCCTATATATTGCCCTTGGGACGAAAACCCTAAGTACCCGATCAAAAATCCACGAAAGAGTTCAGTCATTGTCATCTCCATCCCTAGATCGGGAGGATCCAAGCTCTTCCCGACCTGTTGGAGAGGGAATTCACCACAGAGGCCTTCTTCATCACCATGCAAGCCTCCGTGTGATGCGTGAGTAGTTCATCCTTGGACTACGGATCCATGTAGTAGCTAGATGGCTGGTTTCTCCTCCTTTGTGCTTTCATGTTTAGATCTTGTGAGCTCCGTTCATGATCAAGATCATCTATTTGTAATCCATACATGTTGTGTTTGCGGGGATCCTATGGATATTGAGATGCTATTTCAGATTGATTATTGATTCTATCATGTCTTTGTTATTTGAGATCTTGCATGCTTTCCGTTGTTAGTAGCTATCTTGGTCAAGTAGATGGTAGCAACTCCAAGAGTTAGTATTTATGCTCGATAGTGGGTTCATGCCTCCGTAACTGGGAAGTGATGAAATCTCTAAGGTACTAGATGTGTTGTTGCTACTAGGGAGAAAACAACGATCCTTTGTTCATAGAACAATTGTATTGTTTACTTTACACGCAGTCAGAAGCAATAATCTGCTTGCAACTTAATCTTTGGAGGGGTTCGGATGATAACCTGAAGGTGGATTATTAGTCATAGATGCAGTTGGATGGCGGTCTATGTATTATGTTGTAATGCCCAATCAAGTCTCAAAGGAGTCAAGATGATTAGTATATGCATGTATTGCTTTCTCGGTGTTTGTCAATTGCCCCACTGTAATTTGTTCACCCAACATGTTATCTATCTAAGGAGAGCCACCTCTAGTGAACTATGGATCCTGATCCTTTTTCTTTACATACAATCTACAACCTTTTACTGCTTTGTGTTTACTTTCTGCAAACTTTTACTTCTTTCCATTCGATACGTTTAATCCTTTGTTTTCCACAAAACACGGTGAGATTGACAACCTCATCGCAAGTTGGGGACAAAGTTCTGTGGTTGTGTTGTGCAGGTCTCCATGTTGCTACTAGCACCGGTAGTGCGCCCTGCCAAAGCTCAGCTAGTAACACCTTTGGGGTGTTTCCTTGCTCCTACTGGTTCGATTAAACCTTGGTCTCATAACTGAGGGAAAACTTGCTGCTGTGCTCATCATACCTTCCTCTTGGGGTTCCCAACGAGCTCTACATCAACCACGAGCCAGCAAAGATTTTTCTGGCGCCGTTGCCATGGAGTCAAGGACATCTTCACAAGGGGAGTCCCTCATAACCAATCTCTTTACTTTGTTGTTTTTGTTTTGCTTAGTTTATTTTTGCTTTGTTTGCTTGTTTTGTTCTAAAAAAACACAAAAAAATTAGTTTTGCTAGTTTGCTTTCTTATTTGAAAACCCAAAAAAATGACTACTCTTGAAAACACTAAGTTGTGTGACTTCACTAGCACCAACAACAATGATTTTATGAGCACTCCCATTGCTCCACCTGTGGCTGAAAATACTTTCTTTGAGATAAAACCTGCTTTGCTCAATCTTGTTATGAGAGAACAATTTTCTGGTATTGGTAATGAAGATGCTGCTTCCCATCTAAATAACTTTGTTGAACTTTGTGAGATGCAAAAGCATAGGGATATAGATGGTGATATTATTAAGCTGAAATTGTTTCCTTTCTCTTTGAGAGGAAAAGCTAAAGAATGGTTGAATTCCTTAACTAGGAATAGTATTGATTCTTGGACTAAATGCAAAGATGCTTTTATTGGAAAATACTATCCTCCTGCTAAGATTATATCCATGAGAAGTGAAATAATGAAGTTTAAACAACTTGATAATGAGCATGTTGCTCAAGCTTGGGAAAGAATGAAGTCTTTGGTTAAGAATTGTCCCACTCATGGACTGACTGCTTGGATGATCATCCAAACTTTTTATGCAGGATTGAACTATTCTTCAAGGAACCTATTGGATTCAGTTGCTGGAGGTACCTTTATGACCATCACTTTGGGTGCTGCAACAAAACTTTTGGACAATATGATGGTTACTTATTCTGAATGGCATACTGAGAGAGCTCCACAAGGTAAGAAGGTAAATTATGTTGAAGAAGCCTCCTCCTTGAGTGATAAGATTGATATTATTATGTCCATGCTTGTTAATGGGAAAGCCCATATTGATCCAAATAATATTCCTAGAGCCTCTTTGGTTGCTCAAGAAGAGGAAGTTGATGTGAACTTCATAAGAAATAATAATTTTGGCAACAATACTTATGGTAATAATGCTTATAGGAAAAAATTTGGTAACAACAATTATAAGCCATATCCTCCTAACAATGGTAATGCTTATGGAAATTCTTACAACAATAATAAGAGTGCTCCCTCTGAACTTGAAGTTATGCTTAAAGAGTTTATTAGTAAACAAACTGCTTTCAATAAAACTATTGAGGAAAAACTCTCTAATGCTGAAAGAAATATAGCATCTTTGGCTGAAGCTCAATCTTCTTTGAATAAAATGGCTGCTAAACCTGAAACTAATGACAATCCCTTTGCAGCTACTAATGCCATACAAGTAAGAATTGATGAAAATGTTAGACTATTAGCTGAATTACATGCTAAGTGGGAAAGAGAAGATGAAATTGCTAGAAACATTAGTGTTTCTACTATCACCACCACTAGTGTTGAGGCTACTAATAGTGCTACTACTTTAGATGATAAAGTTGATTTTGATCTTGATGGTTGCAACATCTCTGAAGTTATTAAGTTCCTACAAAAGCTTGCTAAAAGTCCTAATGCTAGTGCTATGAACATGGCTTTTACAAAAACACATTACTGATGCTCTCATAAAGATTAAAGAAGAAAAGATGAAACATAAAGCTTCTAATCCTATAAAGCAAGAAGATGGTTGGGAACCCATCATTAATATGAAAGTGAATGACTTTGATTTCAAAGCTTTGTGTGATCTTGATAGTATTGTTTCTATTATGCCTAGAAGGATTTATGATATGCTTGATTTTCCTCCTCTTGAAGATTGCTATTTGAATGTACCACTTGATAATAATGCTAAAAAGAAACTCATGGGGAGTCTTAATGATGTTCTTATTATGGTTAATGATTCCTATGTCCCCATTGATTTCTATGTTTTGGATGTTGAATACAATGCTTCTTGTCCTATTACTTTGGGAAGACCTTTTCTTAGAACTGTTGGTGCCATCATTGATATGAAAGAAGGCACCATTAAATATAAACTCCCACTCAAGAAAGGTATAGAACACTTCCCTAAAAAGAGAGAAAATATTTCTTTTGATTCTCCTATGAAAACAAAATTTGGTTTTAATGCTTCTTCATTTGAGAACACTTGATTCTTTCTTTGCTTCTTATGCCTAACTTAAAGGCGTTAAAGAAAAGTACTTGTTGGGAGATAACCCAAGAGTTTTAGATGAGTCTTGGAAGTTATTACCTCTGTAATAACCTCTACTTATCCTTTTTATTTGCTTTTTGTGCCAAGAGTAACCTCTAATGAGAGTGAAGTAATGATTGGGAAAGTTTCTGTCCCGAAACAGATTTATGTGCTTCACCGTAAACATTCCTGAGAGAGCTATGTACGTCGGATTACACTGTAATGTTTTGTGCTTCTGCCCCAGGTTGTTATCTAACTTTTGTTAGTTCAACACTTTTTGATTTGAGCAACAGAAGGTCTTCGAAAAAATCCGTCTTTACCTGATGGTCTGTTTTGACAGATTTCTGCCATTTTCTGCATTTGCTTCTTGTTGGTTCCTTCTTGAGTTCTTTTGGGGAATTGAGCTTTTTGAGGGAAGTGCTACAGTAGCTAGTGTTCTAATGGAAGTTTATTGGGTGTTAGAACTGAACCTTGAGACTTATTTATCTTAAGTGCACTAATGTTGCTAATGAGATTGTGTGAATTTTTCTATGAAGGAAAATTTTCAGGTGTATGGAAGGAATGAGTAATGAGATGAAGGATGGACTAAATCTCAAGCTTGGGGATGCCACGCGTGTCACCCCAAGAAATATCCAAGAAGTACAAGCGTCAAAGCATGGGGATGCCCAAGGCATCCCCTTCTTCATCAATAAAAATCTCAGGTTTCTTCCAAACGCTTCATTTTTATTGTTTCATGCACAGTTGTGTTTTTCTTGGAGCATTTTCTTTTTCGTTTTTGTTTTGGTTTTTAGTTTGCTTGGTTTGCTTAGTTTTCTAAATAAGTTGGTTGGACCCCCTCTTTCACACTTTGGTTTGTGAATAGTTTGGTTTGGTTTGGAAAAGAGTAGGAAAGTTCATACTTTTGTGGTAAAAAGAGCTCGTTTTTAACTGTGGCCTATGCTTTGTCATGACATGCTTGATATTGTTTTGGATTTATGCTTAGTATTCTTTGTTATAGCATGACTTGTAGTGAGATTGCTTAATATGCCTTGGATGAATCATGCGTTGTTTGAGCATATTAAAGCATAATATAGTGGTATTCTCCTTTGATGCTTTATTTGGGTTGACTTGGCACATGCTCACACCATGTTATGACTATCTCAAGTCACCATAGCCTTTATGATCCTTTAGTTTTCAACTTGTAGTATCACTTCATGCTTTGATCAATGATGTTTTGTCGCTCTGCATGATTATGGCTATTATTGCTCTCTTAGTTTGTCGCTCCCAGTCTTTTGCTAGCCTCCACCACCAAGTATGAGTTCCACTCATGCATCCAACTCCCTAAACCAAGTTATTCCAAAGAGTCCACCATACCTACCTACTAGCTTATGCTATTCCAAGTATATTCATGCTTTTGTTTACCTTCCACTTGTTATGAGAAAACTAGTGATTAAAGCTCTCACGAACTTGATGGCACACTTTACTTTACTTGCCCTTAATAAACTTGAACCATTGTGTCGTCTATGTTGTATATGCTTGCACTTATTTGTTGGGAATTAGCAGAACCATGCTTTCATGGGGAACGCTTTCAACATTGCACTTGGTACTTGTACCTAGTTGATATCATGCTCTTTTGTATATGGATGTCGTCGGTGTGAAATGAAAGGGGAGATTGTAAGTCCATGGAGTTATGTATATGTGTTAGAGAAACGCCTGGGCCGCTGGTCTAATCCATGCTGACATGGTGGAAACCTGCAGCGTAACCATAATGAGCTGTCTATGAAGCATTCTTCTTATAAAAAAAGAGTCCTATATTGAGAAAAGAGAAAAAAAAGAGATACTATGAAAAGAGGAAAGAGAGAAAAAAGCACCATATTCCCATGGTAAATAAGAAGAATGCTGAGATGCTCGTTGTCTGCTTGCCTTGTCATTTTGATATGGGGATTCTTCCGTATCATCGGGCAAGGGGTACCCGGTTGGCGGTTCTCAATGATACACATGTATTTACAATGACAAGAACTTACCGGTGATAAACTTGAGTAGCATGAGGAGCGGCCCTCGTATACAAGGGACATGAGATTTCTAACTTATACTTCGTCAAGCATGTACACCATAGTTTGCTCACTTTAACCTTAATCACTTCAAGATGCTTATGATAGGGGCAATGAGAGCTGAAAGCTTTAAGTATCATAATTTTTGGAAGCTCTTTATGAGACTTGAATCCCTACTTCCTTTTACAAAAGGCCTTTCTTCCACCATTATATTGAGTCTCCACCTTCTATCTTTATGCACCTACTTTGAGAGCATAGTGGCCATTCTTAGTTCTATGTGCATTGTCCCAAGACTAGTTGATTGATGCATAACTTGTTATTGCTTGTTTGAAACTATTGTATCTAGTCACTCTTATGAACTTTGAAGGTGTCCTATGCATTTATATTTACTACTCTATTGAGGGACAAGCTGAATACTTTTATGCTATGTTTTCTTTATGTGAAACAAACAAACGTCTTGCAAAGCATTGTTATTCATGAATCTTTTGTTTGTGCCTTTTCATGTTGCATCATAGTTTCTTTGCTTATTGCTAGAACTTTGTCTTTCATGTTATGATTGAAGTACTATGATCCCAGCTTTGAATGTTTTGCAAATACCTTGATCAAGTCTTTGATGGTGCATGTCACCTCAAAAATTATTTCTTTTTATCACTTACCTACTCGAGGATGAGCAGGAGTTAAGCTTGGGGATGTTGATACATTGCAAATGTATCTATAATTTTTGATGTTCCATGCTTAGTTTTATCCACTTTCTTGTGTTTTGTTCCAACTTTGGAGTACTTTTCATAGGATTTCTTGGACTAACCTATTAACAAGAGCCATAGTGCCAGCTGCCTGTTTTCTGCTGTTTTTGGTTCCAGGAAAGTCAGAAAATGAATATGCTCGGAATTGGACGGGACAAAAGCCGAAGTGCCTATTTTTCCGGAAGGGATCAAGTGCCAGAATACGAGACGGAGAGGGGCCAGGGGCCGGCCACACCACCTGGCCGCGCGGCCAGGCCTGGCCTGCGCCAGGGGGTGGTGTGGTGGCTCCCGACACCCCCTCGGCCCCTCCTTCCGCCTATATGTTGCCCTCGGGACGAAAACCCTAAGTACCCGATCAAAAATCCACGAAAGAGTCTGTAGCCGCTGTCATCTCCATCCCTAGATCGGGAGGGATCTGAAGCTCTTCCTGGCACCCTGCCGGAGAGGGGAATTAACCCTGGAGGCCTTCTTCATCACCATGCAAGCCTCCAGTGTGATGCGTGAGTAGTTCATCCTTGGACTACGGATCCATGTGTAGCTAGATGGCTGGTTTCTCCTCCTTTGTGCTTCCATGTTTAGATCTTGTGAGCTCCGTTCATGATCAAGATCATCTATTTGTAATCCATACATGTTGTGTTTGCGGGGATCCAATGGATATTGAGATGCTATTTCAGATTGATTATTGATTCTATCATGTCTTTGTTATTTGAGATCTTGCATGCTTTCCGTTGTTAGTAGCTATCTTGGCCAAGTAGATGCTAGCAACTCCAAGAGTTAGTATTTATGCTCGATAGTGGGTTCATACCTCCGTAATGGGAAGTGATGTAAATCTCTAAGGTACTAGATGTTGTTGCTACTAGGAGAAAACAACGATCCTTTGTTCATAGAACAATTGTATTGTTTACTTTACACGCAGTTCGTAAAGCAATAATCTGTTGCTTGCAACTTAATACTGGAGGGGGTTCGGATGATAACCTGAAGGTGGATTATTAGTCATAGATGCAGTTGGATGGCGGTCTATGTATTATGTTGTAATGCCCAATCAAGTCTCAAAGGAGTCAAGATGATTAGTATATGCATGTATTGCTTTCTCGGTGTTTGTCAATTGCCCCACTGTAATTTGTTCACCCAACATGTTATCTATCTAAGGAGAGCCACCTCTAGTGAACTATGGATCCCGATCCTTTTTCTTTACATACAATCTACAATCTTTTACTGCTTTGTGTTTACTTTCTACAAACTTTTACTTCTTTCCATTCGATACGTTTAATCCTTTGTTTTCCACAAAACACGGTGAGATTGACAACCTCATCGCAAGTTGGGGACAAAGTTCTGTGGTTGTGTTGTGCAGGTCTCCATGTTGCTACTAGCACCGGTAGTGCGCCCTGCCAAAGCTCAGCTAGTAACACCTTTGGGGTGTTTCCTTGCTCCTACTGGTTCGATTAAACCTTGGTCTCATAACTGAGGGAAAACTTGTTGTTGTGCTCATCATACCTTCCTCTTGGGGTTCCCAACGAGCTCTACATCAACCACGAGCCAGCAGTATACTGAGCGGGTTCACTCGATGTGATCTTCGCATAGTGAAGTGGGAACCATCAAGGGTGTTCAAGATCTATTGTTGGTTATTGATCCGATTGGTCTTTCAGAGTCATGTCCACTTGTTGGAGATATGTCCTAGAGGCAAATAATAAATATGTTTTTATTGTCATATTTCAAATGTTCATAGTAAGTTTTATGCCATGCTATAACTGTATTAAGAGGAAACATTAATAAATATGTGGTATGTAAACAAACCAAGTCCCTAGTAGCCTCTAGTTAACTAGATCATTGGTCAACTGATGATCGAGGTTTCCTGATCATGGACATTTATGTCAATTGATAATGCGGTCATGTCATTAGATGAATGATATGATGGACATAGACCCAACCAAAGATTTGCAATGAGATCCAGTCACAAAGTTCAACATTACGATATCTAGTAAAACATAGTAACCCACTCCTTTGACCGTGAGATCATATCTAATCACCACCAGAGGCTGCCTTGACTGCATCAACCGTCACACCGTAACAGGGTGATCATAAAGGTGTCTCTTAGGTATTCCGAAGGGATAAGTTGAGGCGTATGTATCTAGATCAGGATTTGCCCATCCACGTGAAAGATAGATACTCTAGGCCCATTTGGTGAGATAACATATATGATGGTTGCAAGCATGTGACTAGGTCATAGGAATGTATTATCATGGGAACAGGTAAATGTGTTTGCCGGTAATAATATTGAACTAGGTATAGAGATACCAAAGATCAGGTCTTGGACAAACCAGGTATCGAAGAGCAAAATGAATGAGACTTGATGTCTAAGGTTCAACCAATCAAGTAATTCGTGGAATGCATGGGGTCCATCATGGGTTTCCAGATCCCATTGTTGGTCATTGATCAGAGAGGTGTCTCGATCGTGTCTGCGCATTCCTAAACCGTAGGGTGGCACGCTTATGGGTAGATGATGCTTAGGGATTGATTCAAGATCGTTGGAGAAGAGAGGTGGAACTCCAAAAGTGTTATAGGGAGAGATAAGAAAGGTTCCAGAGTCAAAGAAGTGTTCAGAAACTTAATTATTGATTTTAGTATTTAATTATTTGAATTAGATATTAAATTAATAAAATATTATTTTTTCTTTTCGAAATGGAGTGTGTGAGCCCCGGGTGTCTACATCGAAAATATGCATACGGACTTTATTACTTTATTATTAAAACAATCAACAAAGAACAGATAGAGAACATACATCACAAAACTCGAAACCACCACATAACACCTACAAACTCGACAATAGAGGAAAATCATGTCAACGGGGCCACTCTCTGCCCGGAAAGACAACGAACACACTCCACCAGCTAGGAACCAGGAACAATCGCATACCTCGAGACACCCTCTAAGCGAAACGAGAACATACATCTGGATTAGCACTCTTAGCGAGCACCTTGTGTGCATGCCATAGAAGCCGTCACCATCATCGAACCTCTGAGAAGTGTTCACGGTTAAGATCCATATAAACTTTGCCGGTCATGCCAACGTTACCACCACGACGCCAGTCAGCGCCCCCGCCCTACTCAAGTCCATCACAACATGTCTACCACGGAGACTCCGCTGCGTCGTGCCACCGAGACTCATTGTCATCGACAAGGTAGATGTACACCACTCCACCTTCTTGCCACCACCATCCAACAACTACTCCAAAAATGATGCCCCCAAGAGGAAGAGCGACGTGTAGAGCACCACCATCTTCCAATTCGGAATACCAAGGTCTAGAGTTTCCCCGGGAGAAGCACGAGAAGGTAGACGTCAGCTGCAATAGTGATGCCTTCAACAAGGTAATGACGAGAAGACGCCGCCATTGCCCGCCATGACTGGGCTCATAACACGATTTTTAACTATAGCCGTGCCTTCCCAACTTGCTACCGGTACTGAAAGTGGGATCAAGGATCTGTCACAATCAGTCGGTCGACCCCCTCTAGCGGAGGAGGCAGCCACCACCACCATACCAGGGCCAGAGCGCCCAACATCCTCAAACCTCACGGTGAAGCCCAAGAGCATCATCGACGTCAGAAGAGGGAGAAAATAGCGTGCGAGTCGTGGCCCAACTGAGCCCATCTGGGACTAGATCATACCCGTCCACCAACCACCATCTCCCTGACCCCTGCCGCCAGATCGGCCATCTTGGCCGCCATTGCACCGCTTCCTGGCATTGGGCTGGTCCCAGCGGGCACCGCCGCGTCAAATCAGGATGCCACCTAGGAGAAAGGTCATTGCTGCCATCGTGCCACCTAAGCCTTGTCGGGCAGCGCCCCCAACGACTACGGGGGATGCCTTGAATGGGAGGAGGGTTGGGGAAGGAGGCGGGGGCGCCCGAGCACGTCCTGGCGCCGTCGTGCGGGGGCGATATATATATGGCCTTCCCCTAACAGGCCACCATGTGGCAGCCCATTAGGAGCTCCCATCCTCCCCATGAGGCCGGTGACCCAAGGTGGGGAGGGAGGCGCACACGACATGGAAGGGATGGTGGCGGAGGTGCTTTCGTACGACTACATCGTCAACGTTCATGAGACGAGTGCCACGATAAGAGGGGACAGTCCTACCCATGGCTAGGGGGTGACTCTTGGCCCACCATGGCCCACCCATGGCCAGCTCCCAGCCCTCCCAGGGCTGGCGCATTGGCCCAGTGGGTGCCATCTCAAATTTCCTAATCGGTGTGTTACATAAAAGAGGAACATGTCCAATTAGATCTCCATTTGTGGAAGGTTTTGATTGTATCTTGTAAATATGGAATATATCAAATATGAGTCATGATTTCCAAGATTGCAATCATCTATAAGAGGAAGGAGATGTTCTCCATAAGGGGGTCCCCCCTTGTCCGCCTCCTCCTCCCTTGACGCCGCTCCTAGCGTGGGAACCCTAGGGCGCGCACCCTCCCCCTCCTATATAAAAGCCCCCAAGCCCCTCCTACAAGACACACCACTCTACGAAAGGCCATGGGACGGCTACCGTTGGCGTCAAGCTCTGCATAGCGGAACGCTAGTGAGTCAGAGGACTTTACACATGCAATCCATGGAGGGATCATCCGTTCGATCCTAGCATCGAGTGGACCTTCTCCTTGCGGCAGGGAGGGATACACCTAACTGTGGGGATTGATACGTTAATCATCAATATCTACATCAACCGACGTACTCTTTCGCATCAATGAGATCTAGATCTGCTCTTGCTAGTATCTTCATGGTTAGATCTTGGTTGTTCATGCACGAAGATTTTTTTGTTCTGCATGCACGAACCCCGACACAATTGTCTGCCTCACTCTGTGTCCTTGCTTCATTTCTCCAGAACGGATCTGCTACACACCTTGAACCTGCCTATCGTTGCTTCTATCCGTGTTTAGGTGTGGCCGGGATGGTGATGAGTTTAGAGTGGGGGTGAAGATGGGGCATGTGTTTTCATATGAAACAATGTGGTGGTCGTGTTGGACCTAGGGAGCGCCTAACAGTGGTTAGTAATTCCATGCAATCATTAGAAAATCTATAGTGACAGTTTGTAGCGAGGAATTAACTCAAAAGGCTAAGAAGGAAGCTTAGTAAGATCGAGCAATACAATACAAGGGGGAGAACATAACACTAGGGAAAAAATAAAGAAATATTGAAAAAGATAACACTTGAAGAGATAATCATGGATATCTTACCATGTTTTCGCTCGAAAAACAAGTTTAACATCGCTAGATTAAGGAGTACCGAAAATTCATGAGTATTTCCATAATGAACTTATCACCCATTGTGTTGTCGGTGTAGAGGGGGAGGGGGCGAAGATGTTTGTCAGGTGGTAGGGGGAGGGGTGACACGAAAAGAGCCATTATATATAGACTTAGAAATACAATTGGAATTAGAGCCATTATAGACAATAGTTACATTACTAAAAGAGATAATATGAATTTCTTGATTGTAGTGATCTATTAGAGAATATATGGATTGCTGAACGCTGATGATATTTCGGAAGGTATCTTAGTAATGGTAAGTTATATATGGGCTCACAACCTTTACTCTTTTAGTTAGAAAATAAACTCAAAGAGGCTAAGAAGGAAGCTCACTAAGACCGACCAATCGCAATACAAGGGGGAGAATATAACACAAGGAAACAACAAAGAAGCATTGAAAAGATAGTACTTGAAGAGATAATCATGGGCGTGGATGGACTTCATATTTTCGATCAAAAAACGAGTTTAACGTCGCTAGATTGAGGAGTACGAAAAGTTCATGACTATTTCCATAATGAATGTATCACCCATTGCGTTGCGTGTGTAGAGGGTGGGGGGCGAAGATGTTTGTCGTGTGGTGGGGGTGACATGAAAAGCGCCACAAACCGGAATGTTTCGAGAGACATATACAAATAGAATAATATATATAGACTTAGAAATATATATGTTGGAATTAGAGCCATTACAAACAATAATTACATTGCTAAAAGAGAGAATATGGAGTGGTCGATGTAGTGATCTATTAAAGAATATGGATTGTTGAACTCGAATGATATTTCAAAAGGAATCTTAATAATGGTAGGCTATATATAGGCTCGCAAGCTTTACTCTTTTATTTTTTTTGTAGAACTTCACTCTTTTAGTTAGAAAATGACACTCCTCACCTTTTTTACTTGCCTAGATTGAACTCCTATATGCCCAGTGACTTGATGCACGCTGCACAACTCAATATTTGCTTTTGAAGTCTTGGCACAACCATGATTATTGTTTTTCATGCGGGTTTTTTTAGAAAATGAACTAATCATTCTCTACCATGATAAAAGTCTAAAATGTTCTATCAATGAAAATTCTTTCAGAGAAGGACAGAGTAGCAAGAGCAATCTTCACAATGGACTCTTACTGTAAATATGCAAATAATGGTTAAAAAGAATCCCTTACTTTAATATTCCCTGTAATTGATTTAGTACAAAATATCAACGATAACTAATGTGAAACGGAGGGGCAATGTAGCAAATAAGCGAGTTTTCTTAGTAAGTATTTTACACTAGCCATAGTGTCATGCTACGTATTATCATTTAGGTCATGACATGTCATTAAATGAAAAATAATAATCGTAAGAGTAGTGTCATGTATATGACGCAAGTTAGATGAGATTTAATTGTTTAGTACTCCCTCTGTTTCAAAATATAAGATGTTTTAGTTTTGTAAATGAAGTGTATCTAGACCATTTTTAATGTGTAGATTCACTCCAAACCTAGATAAACCTACATACTAAAAAAAATCTAAATACACTTCATTCACTAAACTAAAACATCTTATATTTTGAAAGGGAGGGAGTACATGCATGCTACTAAGACTAGGGAGCTCCTTTTCCTAAATGCATGTGGTACCTTTTCCTCAATGCATGTGGTACACTGGCGGTAGATAGAGTGCTCGTTTTCCTCTCTCTTCTATCTAGAATTGAGTGCTGATTAGACTTATTGCACTTGTTCTAACATAGTTAGTTACCACGATAATTTCTCTCTTTATTTAATGCATGTCATCAACATGTCTAGTTGTCATTGTGTATGTACGTATTACTACTCCCTTCGTCTCGGTTTAAATGACATATAGCAAATCTCTGAGTCCTAAGCTTCCTATGATTGGATCTAATTTGACTCTTACTAACCTTTTGATGGGCTCTTTCTTTGAGATCAAATACTTATGTGCCTAGGAGATGGGGTATTTTGGGATTGCATAATTTTTAATATGTGGCTTTTAAATTAGGGCGGAGGGAGTAACTGAGAGTTACTCCCTCGACTACTCCCACTATGAGGAGTCTAACATAAATGAGTCTATAAGTAACAAAATCGGTCTACAACCTAATAAATGAGACATTGTATGACACTACATGTTACATCCAATAAATATGGCATATTTTTTGAAAAGTTAAACTAAGTAAAGTTTTGACCAAACTTTTCGAAATATTATAAAAAACTATGATATTATATAGTTTTTTATCTCAAAATTTCACTGATTTATTAATAATCTCAACAACAGTACAAAGCATCCCAAAAGTAATAAAATTACAAATAGATCATTGGACAACCCAGCGAGAACTACAAACACTGACATGAGCTGAATACGCGCCGTCCTTGCCCCTCCATCATCAGAGCCGGGCAAAACTTGTCGTAGTAGAGCTTGTTATAGTAGACAGACGGAAAATCGTCGTGCTAAGACCCAAAAAAATTAGTGCACTAGAGAAGTAACCATCGCCGAAGATGAACAATGTAGATCGAAAGAGACAAACCTCAAAACATACCAATGATTATGAAAAACGACTGATCCCAGGGGTCTGTCGGATACATGACTCCACATGCTAGACGCACCACTAGAGCAAGGGATAGGGCGGGGATGAACTTATTCTTATTTCAGGACGTAGCCGCCTCAACATCCTGAAGAAAACACTAAACAGTCTAAACAAAACACTGAGACCTCCGGCCGGTGAGGGGTCGTGCTCCGCCATACCTCCAAGGTCCTAAGGCCACCGGATACATGACAGACCGGTGGCGTTGCCGGCGAAGGGAAGGAACCCTAGATGGGTTTAGGGTTTGCCGCCGCCTCCTGGAACACTCTCTCTCTCTCTCTCTCTCTTCTCTCGTACTATGATATTATATAGTTATCATATGAAAATATATTTGATGATGTATCAAAAACGGTGTTGATTTGGATTAGAAATATTAATGATTTTTTTTAAAGTTTGGTTAAACTTTACATAGTTTAACTTTAAAAAATGCATTATTTTTTAGAAAAGATAGTATATGTTATTAAATACTTCCTCTATTTTACAGTATAAGTCTTTTTAGCAAGCTGTTTTAGTTTGTAAAAAGATTACATTATAAAACAGAGATAGTATTTAAGTAGTAATATAGACTATTAAACGCTACTACTATTAATCTAGGTTACTCCCCACCAGGAGAACGGAACAACTTGATAGGTAAAAAATGAAGGGAAAGCGAGGGCCGCGAGCCCGTGAGTGGCGATGCAGACCCACACGGGCGCGCCGTAAAGCTCGAATTGTCGTACTCCTCAGCCCACGCCACATTGATGCCTCGAAATTAGCAGCCTACTTACAGTACTACTATGTCTTGGCACTTCAATATGTACTCCAATACTAGTAGTGTCTTGGTGACACAATACCCATCGTCACTTTATGTTTTTTGACTTCCAGAAAAATGATGTCACGGATCCGTTTCGCTACTTGACAACGTGTTACTTACTCCAATTGTGTCACCATCTTCACGTCATGCTTAAAACCAGCCAGCGTGTAGAAAAGAATAGGTGCGAAGAGAATCGGGTTGCCATTTTGTGCGCTGCATCGAACTGCAGACTAATTGTTTTACGAGGGTTGATTTGCAAAACTTTTTTTTTGCGAAATGATTTGCAAAACTTCAAAACAAAGAATTCTACTGTGGAACACAGCTCGCACGGCTGCTCAACGTCTCGAACGTGCAGCACCTGCCCAAGCTTATAGTATCTCTAGCAGAATCTGGATATGGGCCTAAAACTAAATAATTCTGGCAGTGGCAGTCTTCAGTTTTGGGCCGTTTAAAGGTCTTGAATAGATCTCGAGAAATGTCCTGGTTTGAATATATTTATCCACAACACCAGATAGCGGCCCACCCTGCCGCTACATACCCGGGTAGGTGCGGCGATTTAGGGTTAAATCCCTTAACCCATTCGTCGCAATTTTCTCTCCTCCACACCATCTCGCTCCCTCCAACGAGCAATTAGAGTCGATTCGTGATGGGTGCCCTCGTCAGAAGTTAGCATCGTGGCGGCTCGAATGTGGGCCGCGATCGTGAAGGTTCCTCCCACGGTGCAGAGGCTAGGAGCTCCCTCTCGGTGCGGCTGCATGGACGCTTCTCCAGGACCATCGGCCACCTCTTCGGGTGGGACGTTGTTGGGGATTTGCTAAATGAGTATCACCATAGCACGTCCTTAATCCGGATAGCCCGGGTGGCCCACAGTTGGTAACAAGGCCTATGGCCTGCTGGGCCGCCTAGTTAGATGGATCCAGAAGGGAGGCCCATGCCGGATAAAGGAAGGCTACGCAGGAGTCACCGGCGTACTCGGAGCTTTGGAGTGCAAGACACGAAAGACTAGTTAGTATTAGTGTAGAACTCTTTACCTTGTCCGACAAAGTCCTTTCCCTATAACCCTAGGTTCTGGTGTCTTTATAAACCGGACCCGTGGGAGCCTTTAGGACACAACCAATCAGATTGCTACGTACAACGTGCAACACCTCGCACATCGAACATATCTTTGTAACTCGGCGTATTGCCATTATAGTGATTTATAGCAGGAATAGAGTTCCTCCACCGTTGTGGGTCTTGAACCTGTATAAGTTGTGTTACCTCGTACCCGCCAACTCTCCGCCTTACCCCACGTATCTAAACACGCACTGTGAGGACCCCTCCATGGCGTACTCGTTGGCAATACCATGACATTTGACGCCCACCGCCGGGAAAGAGGCGCTTCGAGCTCTACACCGGGCGAGGTCCAATCTCTTCGCGGGAATCGGCGACACTATAGCCATCAGAGGTGTTCTTTTCTCCGGCAATGTCCCGATCGTCCCTGTAGATGAGTTCTGGGTGCCGGCGAAGACAAACCCTACGCGCTGCTCTGTCATCCCCTTCAGAGACATCCACATCTTCATCAGCGAAACCGAGTCGGGTCCTAGCTCCCAGGAAGTCAGAAAGTCATCAAGCCCCACACGGACCGCCTACGGGCAGGACATGTTCGCGGAAGGATCTGGGTCGTACCTCTCTCTAGAGTATGGCGGCTCAGATCAGGCAAATTCAAGGCCCACCCAAACCGCCCCTGTGCAGGATATAAAGGTGGAAGGACCCCGCAAATCCGCTTGGCTTCCCCGAGCGTTAGAGATGCGCAGGTCACACTTTGTCGGCGTCGTCACCATCTTTGATCTGGCCAGATGCGTTCAAAGGGACGGAGAACCTCCTCGCCAATACCTTGCCAGATGGATGAGGGTGAGGAAAACCCTAGAGGGTGATCGCGCCGACAAACTTGTTTACCACTTCGTGGAAGGGCTCATGCCCGAAACACTCCTCCGGCATACCCTCCAAAGACGGCAGGCCACGGGCCCTCTCACCCTTGGCGAGGTGGTCACAATCGTCAATGAATACGCGGACACCGAGGAGAACACCCAAGCTATGCCTTGACCTAAAGCCGGAGGAAACAACAACAACGACCCGCCTCCATCACCCTCCACATCTGCCGTCAACAACACCGAAGCCAAGTCCGACTCTGTCCTTTACGCGCTATACGCCGACAACAATATGGATGGCGACGGCTCAGACGCCAATTCGGAGGAATACGATGCTGTTATGAGGGAGATTGTCAAGGAGATATGCCCTAGAGGCAAATAATAAATAGGTTTTTATTCTCATATCTCAATTAGTTTATAATAGTTTCATATTGTGCTATAACTGTATTAAGTAGGAACATTGACACATGTGTGGTATGAAACAACCAAGTCCCTTGTAGCCTCTATTCATACTAGTTCGTTGGTCATGAGGATGATTTGGGTTTCAAGATCATGGGCATTTATGCCAATTAACAACGGGATCATATCATTGGAGAATGATGTGATGGACATTCCTCGAAGGATTGCGACACGATCAAGTCATATAGTTCATTGTTGCAACAACTAAAATCTAGACTCCCTTTCCTTAGACTGTGAGTTCATATTACTCACTGTTTCCCGAGGCTGCTTTGACTGCATCAAACGTCATCTGGTAATACGGTGGCAATAAAGGTGTACGTTGGGTATTCCAAAAGAACAGTGGATGACATGTGACCACAAGACCGGGATTTGTTCACCCACATGACGGGTAAAGATACATACGGCCAACTTGGTGAGATTACATCCATAAATGTTGCCACATGTGACTCGGTCGGCTACCAGTACATCAACCACGTTCATCTCGAAACGTTAACCGCGTATGGTCTACAAGGGTATGTATTCTATACGCTCGATCGTTACCGCATTATTACATAGATAGATCCTAGGCAGTTTTGGGCGTTCCAACGTAGGATTTTTTTTGTTTTCTGCTGCGGATCCCCTTCAGATTGAGTAGGAGATCGAGAAGGAGAAGCGCACCGAGAAAGCCAACACATCCCACCAGGTGCTAGTCGCTATTGGGAGCGTGATGGAAGAAGACAGACAGGAACCAGAGCGTGAGAGAGCTCCGCCCATGCCTACGGTTACTAGAGCGGCAGCAGCCAAGAAATCCGCTGAGCCTCCGGCTCCGGCCAAGGCCATGGCCCCTCCGGTTCTCCGCCCGCTGCAGGCGCAAGAACTCACCACGCCCCCCAGTACTGCCAAGCAGTCAAACCAGGTGCCAATGCCACTGTCAAAATCTGCAGCTGGCAACCCATTGGTTACTCCCGCCGACAAAGTGATCTATAGTGCACTCCTCATTGAGCCCATTACCGTCGCACATATTCGGAGCGTTATGGAGCTTGATGAGAAGCATGCAGCAATCCTAGCAGAGGCCAAGTGCATCACGTAGCAGGGCGCTAAGCTGGACGAAGACATGGCCAAGGTGCAGCAATCTATCAAGGCGGCAAGGGCTATGGAGGCTGAATACAAGCAGTTGCTACTGAACAACAAAGCAAAGAAAGCACCAGCTCATGTCGTCGAAGACCTCGACGTTCGGTGCAAGTTGGGATATAGCGGATCCAAGCCGGCAAAAGCCACCCCATACATTGATTCATAGGGGAGGCAAGTAATTCCAACTCCCGCTCTGAACATCGCCATCGCCAAGACCCTCTTGGAGTAGGATAGGTCGCCAGAAACAGTTGCTCAAGTGTATGACCTCGTCGCCAAGGCATGCAAGCAATAGGAAAAAAGCTACCTCGTAGAGGCTTGAGTCCAACCCAGAGCTTTGCCAGTCAACCCTGAACAACCACAGAAGGCTAAGATCTCCCCGTGACGAGGGATCCCATACAGGCTTCACAGAGCGAAGACGGAGGGACACACGCAATAGGGCTGACACGATACCCAGATCTTCGGATCATGGAGAAATGGCTTTCCCTTGTCGGTCGCCGCCTCCACCACCATCCCGGCGTCACGAGGAACCACAACCATGCCACCGTACAAGCATGCCACCGCCTAGGCGTCCCCGGGTTGGCATCGTTATAAGCGACCATGGCGAGCAGCCTCGGCATGCCGGAGAGTGCAGCGGTGTTGAAGGACATAGGAGCAGATCCTACAAGGAACCGCCACATTTGACAAGCAACCGTGACAAGCGTGAGGAGTCGCAGGAGGGTAACAGCAAGAAGGCTAACCCACCGCATCCACTGCCACCGTCGCCACCTAGCAACCATCATGGCGGAGGACACGGTGGATCTCATAAATTACACCGCAACTCCCCTCCCCATGACGGAAAAGGGAAGCAACCAGAGTCGTACGACGCACGTTAACGGCTGGACAAGATCCAAGATGCTTGGAAGCTCCCATACCTCGGGCCACGTGTTTTGGACCAGTAATACGGGCCACAACCTACCCCTAGGGCCTCAGGATAGACAAGACTATCAAGCCCTATGACGGCACCGCCAAACCAGTTACATGGTTGCAGGACTACAGCGAAGTGATTCACATCGCAGGGGGAAACCCTAATGTCGCTGTCAAGTACCTCCCACTTATGCTCACTGGAACCGCCTGACAATGGATTGACGACTTGACAGAGAAACCAATATGCAATTGGCTGGCCATGCATGAAGCGTTCACCAGGAACTTCGAGGGTATGTACAAACGTCCCTGCACTGTCGGAGACCTACAACGGTGCGTACAAGAAAAGGATGAAACCTCTCGTGCCTACCTCTCTCGCTGGCTGGATATGAAAAATTCCTGCACAGGGGTGCATGAACAAACCGCTATGGCCACCTTCATCGACGGACTGGAGAAGGAAACTTTGCTCTAGCATACGTTGAAGCGCAAGCAAGAAACCAATGTGCTCAACCTCAACGCAGTGATCGCCATGGCTAGCGAGTTCGCCGCCGCTGATGATGATATACGCGGATCGTTGCCGGCAATAGCAATCCCTACCCAGGCTAGAAAGAACAACAATAACAAGCAGAAGACTCCGCCTGAAGAAAAGCAAACAGCCGACATGGTCGCCACAATATTCACTAGAAGAGGCAGAGGCGGACAACGTGGACATGGCCGGGGGGCTAGCCATGGTCAGCAGAGGAGTGATTCTACACCCTCAGCACCCCGCATTCCCCAAACATACAAAGAGTACCGCGATATGCCGTGTTTTGTCCACCTCAACGCAAATGACAAAACCACCCACACCAACCGCCAATGCAAGTTTGTCAATGACCTCAAGGAAGACCCTGAGTCTGGCTACAAGCAAAGTCGGCAGAACAGACCCCGTGAAAAGGGCAAAGGGAACAAGAAGGAGGAGGAATCCAAGGATTCAAGTGATATGGATGGTGTCAACACCCAGATTTTTAATCCCAGATGCCTGTTATGCCATACATCGCAATCCCAGGATTACCATTTTTGTGAGACATAAAAGATTGGATATCACAGTACATCATCCATTACAAACCATAATAAGGTCGTACACAAATAAAGGATCTCATGATCCAGTCTTAGTACAAACAAGTAGCGGAATAATAAGCGTAGCGGTGGGGTCCATCTTCAGTGTCACAGGCAATGCTGATGATGGGAGATGATCCTAGTTGTCGTATCCGTCCTACTGTCCTTCTTCCGAATAGTCCTCCTCATAGTCTGGCCACGGGAATAGCCAGGGACAAAGCCATGAGTACTCTTTAAGTACTCGCAAACTATCACTAACAAGTAAGTTAGTTCTAGTAGGAATGCTAAGTTCTAAGTTTATTTGCAAAGTTAAGTTTGAAACCTAAGCTGAGTTTAGAAACAAAGAAAGATAAAATAAAGTTCTAAATCACCTAAGTGGGAACTTAGTTGTTATAGTCACAACTCTGTTGTGGTCAACTCATGTCACAATTAATTTCATAAGTCATTTGGAAAACATCTGACGACGGAACAGTATGGTCACTCCAACTTTCCATGACCGTGGACGCGGCTATTCGAATAGTTTGACACTCTGTAGAGGTGGTACACTTTCATCACAAAATTCGATACATCCGTCAGGGATAACCCTGAATCATCATACTTAGTATGCGGATAATCAATCATAACCTTTCCTTTACACACTCTAGTATAAGCACCTCTCCTATGAGCTTGGCCTCCCAGCCATGGCCATCTGCCATCCTGGGCATTGCATAGGTGGACAACATCAAGAGGTAGCCTCAGCTCAAACCTCACCCGCGAGGGAACTCATACTAATGCATATAAACTTCCGTCTAAGCCTTACCCAATTCGGGTATTGTGGTTGTACGGTAAAATTGGAATGGTATCGCATCCGAACCCAACCATCAATTTTTATAAAGGGCTAAGGCTCATGCCTCAACATTTTCATCCTCATAAACCATTTGTGTTTCTCAACACATGTCAAAACATCTCAATAGAATGACTCATCATTCCAAGGTTTTCATAAGCATTTTCACCAAGTATTCCCATCTAGAGTGATCAAGTTTTTGGTTTAGGTCTAACCACTAAGTTAAGAGTGTTCACTAAGGTGGGATGCTAATCTCAATCTCATGCCATAGAATGACATCTAGTATAGGCCAAGTTTTATACTCTTTATGCTATCTAAACTACTTTCTAAAATCTCACAAAGCATTACTAGAAGTAAAGAAACTTTGGTAAAGTAAAAGGGTAAAACTTGTAAGTAAAACTTGGGGTTGGTATAAATCCAAAGGTATAACTAAAGCATGCCTAATGCATCTTGCTTAGGTCCTCTTGTATAATTCTAGCTTGCTAACAATATCTTGTAAGTGTTAGCTTGCAAGGGGCTAACTTGCTTAGTAGTGATGGCTTGCCTTGATTGGTGCAGTGGTTGAAATTCTCCTCGTCTTCTTCAGGGTAGAACTCCTCCTCCTCTTAGACTTGGTCAGTACTATCGTCATATATACAGAATACATAATCACCAAACAATACTTAACTAGTCTATTTAGTATACTAAGGCACATACTTGATGATCTAGTATCATCACATTCATCACATGATTTAATTTCTAGTTTCATTTATTTTATTTAAGAAAAGTAAATTCTACTCATTGAAATTAATTAAGATTTAATATTCTCCAATTAAAATATGGGATCATGTGGACACATGTCATCACCACATATTCTAATACATGGGAATGTGATTTAAATGTTGGATCACATTTTATAAAGTTTAGGATTCATATTTAAATGATTTAAAGTGACTAGAAATGCCTATATAACATTATTTTGGTACTAGTCCAAAGTCACTACATGCAAACCTAAATATTATTACATATTCAGATAGGTATTATCAAATGTGATTTTTTAGAGTTGGAATCAACTCAAAAGCTATTATGGTTGATTTTTGAAAAATGTTTGAATGTAGAAAAGTCTCTGTTTTGTTATTTTAGCTATATATGATCTATAACTCAAATTGATTTAAATCCAACGGGCTTCGATAGATATTTGAATTATCTTTCAAACAAAATTTGAATCATTCAATTTGGTTTAGTAGAACTCTCTGAATTGATTTTTAAACTAGTGGACAGAAATGAGTTTAAGTCTAAATAGAAAAATCTTCATTTGAATCTGCGAGCTAAGGAGGGAAACTAAATGGGCCGGCCCAGTGGTACTTCGCGGTGCAGAGGGCAACTGACAAGGGGGTCCTACATGTCAGCGGCTGACTCTAACGCGAAGCGGTATAGGGATATGGGTTGTGCGATTAGAACAGAGATCAACGGTCGTGGCTCGTCGTCAACGACGAATAGGTCGCTGGCGATAATGAACCCTAGCGGCTCGGTGGGGGTCGATTGGGGGCTTACCAGGGCTCCAGCTAACATGGCGATGGGGGCGATCAAACTGGTGGATGACGGCGGACTCAGGCGTGGTCGCGGCGGCTCTTGGGGTGGTCGCAATCGACGGGCCCCTTTTCTCCTCTGCTACGGCGAGCTTCGGGACAATTCCGGCGACTGAGGGCTCGAGCGGCTTCGGGGAGCAGTGGGGAAGGTTCAGCAGCGAGAGGGGAGGTGAATGGTGTGCAGAAATGGGACGGGGGTGCCCTCCTTTTATAGGTCAATGAGGGGACCCTGAGGTGCGACGGTGAGCTCATCGGTGACGATGGTATAGAGGGCTAAAGGCATGGGCGAGGTAGGCGGATGGTGCTCTGCCCCCTGGCGGTCATCTACAGCGTAATGGCGCGGCTAGGGGCGGTGGTGTTTGGTCGGGCGTGGCTGGCACTCTAAGCGGGAGCGGCGGCGTTCGACACGGCTCATGGCGGGTGCTGGTCGCGCGGCGGGAAATGGGCATGTCTAGGAGTGTGCTGGGGTCAAGGCGAAGCGGCGCACTCATGCTGAGGGCAAGGCGTGGCCTGTGCAAGGCTGTCGGGGGCGGCGCTCTGGCATGGGTTGTGCATGGTGCAGAGGCGGAGAGCGCAGGCGTGCCTCGGTGGTCCAGTGCTAGACTGCGTCCGTGGGGTGGACAGGGGATCGCGGTAGGGTGCGGCGGAGCTAGGGGACATGTTGAGTAGGTGCGACATGGTCTCTGGCGCGTCAGCCACGGTTGGCCGGCGACGACCATTCTCGGGCAGCGTGGTCTAGCGCTGCGGTGAAGAGGGGAGGTTTTCTGGTGCTTAGTTAGGCTAAGAGGGGACAGAGGAGAGATGAGAGGGTCGAATGGGGGACGGGAACTTAATTAGCAACAGTGTTAGTTAGGCCAAATGATTTTTGTCTGCCAAGTGTTCAACACAATGGCCGCAAAAAAATTTTATTTGAATTTTGCAAAGATTTCTGGTGGGGCTTTGATCTTATGCTTGGTAGTCTGTGTTTGCTTGGGATTGTTAAGGTGAACTCATTTGAGTGGTTTTTGAAAAATTGGGATCTATGCATATGAAAAGGATTCAATTTTCAAATGCCATTTAAAATTAGTGTTTAAATGTTTTTGTAAGATTTCAAAGTGGGCCTTGGTACATCTTTACTTGGACTAGCAAGGGGTGAAAAGAGTTGAGAATGTTTCTGTTTAAGTTTGACTTCTAGGAACACCTAAAGTGACCTAGTGGATTAAAATGGCCAAAGTGACCATTTGGTATTTTTTTATTCTTATTTGATTTCTTTTTCTTTGGAGTTTGTTTTTAAATGATCTAGATGATGTGGCATTCACCTTTGAATCATTTTACAACCATTAGATCAATCAAACATGGCATTTCCAAACAATTCTATATTAGTGCAACACACATATGCATTCATAATTGTTTTAATAGTAAAAAAAATTTGTTAACCCTAAATTGGGTGATTTGGATCTTGATAATCTTGATTAAAGTTTTGGGGTGTTACAGATGAAGACGTGGAACCCAAATTGACGGCTGATGTCTACGCACTTCTACTTTTGTAGACAGTTGTTGGGCCTCCAAGTGCAGAGGTTTGTAGAACAGCAACAAGTTTTCCCTTAAGTAGATTACCCAAGGTTTATCGAACTCAGGGAGGAAGTGGTCAAAGGTATCCCTCACAGGCAACCCTGCAATCAAGATACAAGAAGTCTCTTGTGTCCCCAACACACCCAATACACTTGTCAGGTGTATAGGTGCACTAGTTTGGGGAAGAGATAGTGAAATACAAGTGGTATGGATAAAAGACAACGGTGCCAGAAAATAGCTTGATGGCATGGAAGAGACTAAAGGCAAACTGAAATAAAGATGGCAACAAGCAAACATGTAACAGATCTAGTTGCAAACAGTGTTTCAATGCTTAGAAACAAGGCCTAGGGATCATACTTTCACTAGTGAACACTCTCATATAAATATCATCTCTTTATGATACTACTCTGAACTACTCTCCGGTTGGACACTCTAATCCATGATAGGGCTATAACATCACACCTCAAAGTCTGATTTCCCCATCTAGATAACCCCACACTGTCACCTTGAGAACTAGATGGTTCCAACAAACACCACAATTTCATAGAAACATCCAACTCCAAATATAACTCATAACAAGTATTTGTAATCTCTAGCCTAAGTGCCACCATGGTGTGCATGCTGTCACTTTCACACACATGGGGAGAGTAGAGATCTATTAAAGCACTTGAGTAGCAAGGTAGATCTACTTGATTACAAAGCTCATGATCACAATATGATCATGCATAGAGAGAGATGGACACATAGCTACCGGTAGAACCCTTAGCCTCGAGGAAGAACTACTCCCTCATCATCATGGGAGTCCGCAACGGCGATGGAGATGGCAGTGAATTCGATGGAGATGGCGGTGAAGATGATGAAGAGGCGGCGGTGGCGCCGCGGAGGACTCCTTCCCCACCGCCGGTATCACAGGGGAGCACCGCCCCTTAGCACCCTTTCTTCATGGCTTCTTGGGAGCCCTTCCCCATGGAGATGGGATCCATGGGGGAGGCAAAAATGTGGCTTTGGTGGCTGCAAATTCGTGGGTGGAGGAGTCTCCCACGAATTAGGTTCCTCCTTTATATAGCTTCTCGGATTCCCGTCACCCCATCTTGGGCTACAGTAAATCGGGCTTATCGGGCCCGCCCGAACTCGGAATCAGCTAAATTTTATGTCCAAAACGTTTGTCGCGAAATTTCTAACAACTTTGTAGTTGAAGAATTTTCCGTTTGACACGATCTTCGACCCGAAACGTAACCATATTTAAAAAGAGTTCTGAGACAGATTTCCGGAAAATCCCAATTTGACTACAACAAGGTTTCCACTTGTATTGTTGGTAATTCCTACACATCAAAGTGTAAAACAAGAACATTGTGCACTTTTGAAACTATTAGTAGGTTAGTCCAAATAAATCATAAACTTTATATAAAAAGGAGTATCAAAAGCATATTATTAGCATAAAACCATAAAAAATTATAGATACGTTATAGACGTATCAACGACACAGAGTTCACCAAGTGCCTCGTAGACAGTGGAAGCAGCATTAACATCATGTACCTGGATACACTACACAAGATGAACTTGACGGAGACCTAGCTAAGGAAGAGTAACATCGTGTTCCATGGCATTGTCCCTGGCCGACAAGCAAATTCCCTAGGCTGCATCACCCTTCCTGTCGGTTTTGGCAATGTCAACAATTACCGCCAAGAACGCATGACCTTTGAAGTGGTTCCTTTCAAGAGCGTGTACCACGTCATCTTTGGCCGCGACATCTTCCACTTCTTCCTCGCAAGGCCATGCTTTGTCTACAACAAGCTCAAGATACCCGGACCGAACGACATCATCACCATTGACGGAAGCTTAACCAATGCACGGGAGTGCGAACTTAGTGAAGCCGCCTTGGGCGAAGCAGTTCTCTACAGTGAGGAGTTCAAGGAGATCTAGAGCCAGGTCGATGCCTCAGAGATGTCGGCTTCTAAGAAGCAGATCATTGTTGCCGAACCCGCATTCAAGGCCGCCATCAAGACCAAGCAGGTGGAGCTTGTTGAAGGAGATTCCTCCAAGACCACCGCTATTGGCACGGACCTGGATCCCAAATAGGAAAGCACGCTCGTCGATTTCCTCCATATGAATAGGGACATCTTTGCCTGGCAACCTGCCGACATGAAAGGTGTACCTAGGGAACTTGCCGAGCACAGCTAGAATATTGATCCTAATGCTAAACCGGTGAAACAGCCTCTACAACACTTTGGTGATGAAAGACGAAGGGTTATAGGCAAAGAAATAGCTAGGTTACTTGAGGCTGGCTTTATTCGAGAAGTTATTCACACGCGATGGGTGGCAAATCCTGTACTTGTCCCCAAAAAGGGAATCAATGAATTAATAATGTGCATTGATTACACCAGCTTGAACAAAGCATGTCCGAAGGATCCATTTGCTTTGCCTCACATTGACCAAGTCATTGACTCGACGGCTGGCTCGGAAATTCTGTTTTTTCTCAATGCCTACTCAAGTTACCACCAAATTCGGATGCAAAAGTCGGACCAATTGGCCACTTTGTTCACCACACCTTACGACACGTACTGCTATGTCATGATGCCCTTTGGGCAGAAAAACAGTGGCGCTACGTACCATCGGACAATGCAACACTTCCTACACGACCAAATAGGTCGCAACATACATGCTTACATGGAAGACATCGTGATAATGTCAAACAAATCAAACGATCTTATCGCTGACTTGCAGGAAACCTTCGACAATCTCTGGAAATACAACATGATGTTGAACCCCAAGAAGTGCATCTTCGGGGTACCATCCGACAAGCTGTTGGGCTTCATCGCTTCATACCGTGGAATCAAGGTGAACCCAGAGAAAATCAAGGCCATCCTCGACATCAAGCGTCCGACATGCATGAAGGACATACAAAGGCTCACGGGCTGCATAACAGCAGTAAGCCAGTTCATCAGCCGACTTGGGGAGAAGGCTATGTTGCTATACAAGTTTCTCAAGAAGGTGGACAAATTCGTATGGACGGACGATGCTGACGCAACACTTCAGGAGTTGAAGAGAATACTCTCCTCTACGCCAATACTTGTAGCACCGGTATCAAGGGAGACTATGTTAGTTTACATGGTGGCAACCAACTGAGTAATCAACATTGTCATCATGGTGGAGCACAAGGAGCCAACACATGAATACGGAGCTCAGCGACCAGTTTACTATGTAAGCGAGGTCTTGACGGAATCCAAGCAGCGTTACCTGCACTACTAGAAGATAGCTTATGGAGTTTTCCTTGCTTCACAGAAGCTAAGGCATTACTTCCAAGAGCACCCCATCACAGTAGTGAGCAAAGCTCCACTGTTTGACATCATCAACAACATCGACGCTACGGGAAGAGTGGCAAAGTGAGGCATTGAACTTGCCACCTTTGAAATCACCTACAAGAGGCGTGACGCTATCAAATCACAAGCATTGGTGGATTTTATTGCAGATTGGGCAGAACTGCCAGAAGACACTCTTGTGCCAGAGCCAGAATATTGGGTTATGCACTTTGACGGATCAAAGTTACTCAATGGCTTGGGGGCTGGTGTATTACTACAATCACCAATAGGGGAGAAGTTGCAATACGTCCTGCAGATCCACTTCAACGCTACCAACAACAGGTGGAATATGAGGCCCTCATTCACGGACTACGAGTAGCCAAGGATATTGGCATCAAGCGCATAGTTTTCTACGGAGATTCCGACCTGGTTGCCCAGCAAGTAGCTGGCACCTGGAACGCGCGGAACCCTATGATGGTGTCATATCGAGATGAACTAGACGAAATAGCCAAGTGCTTCGACGACTACAAAGTCAAGTACGTCAAAAGGGAGGAGAATGAGGTGGTAGATCTGCTGCCAAAGCTTGGATCAGATCGCCGACCAATTCCATCGGGTGTTTTCCTGGAGCATTTACGGACCCCATCCGTGAAGGGAGCGGACCCCGACAACCCGGATAGAGTGGACTCATTCCTTAACGCAGTAAAAGTGACCTCTCCGGCTTGAACGAAACCATTCATGGACTATCTACAAGAGGGAACTTTGCTTGCTGACGAAGTCGAAATCCGGCAAATAGTACGTAGAGCAAAAGGCTAAGTTATTATTGACGGCCAACTATACAAAATAATTATCACAAGAGTTTTCCTTCGATGCGTCTCCCAGCAGCAAGGTATTGACATCCTCAGAGAGATACATCTCGGAGATTACGGGCATCACGCCGCTCCCCGATCATTGGTGGCTAAGGCCTTCCGACAAGGATTCTACTGGTTAACTACCAAGGCGGACGCAGACAAGTTGGTACAAACATGTCTTGGGTTCAGTTTTATGCAAGACAACCAAGTGTTCCAGCTGAAGAACTACGAACCATACCAATAACTTGGTCGTTTGCAGTCTGGGGGCTGGACATGGTGGGACCTTTGCAGACAACACCCTATGGATTTACACACTTGCTAGTAGCAGTAGATAAGTCCACAAAATGGATTGAAGCTAAACCCATTAGAAAGCTTGATGGGGCAACAACCCTAAAATTTGTCCGGGATCTAGTGGTGAGATTTGGTCTCCCACACAGCATCATCACCGACAACGATAGAAATTTGTCTCTCGGAGAAGTTGAGGAATCTTGTCATAAAAAAGGCATCCGCCTTGACCTAGCATTTGTGGCACACCCACAGTCAAACGGGCAAGTTGAAAGGGCCAATGGACTAATTCTACACGGAATCAAGCCACGCTTAGAAGCACCACTACGTAGAGCAGCTGGAGCTTGGGTGGAGGAATTACCATCTGTCTTGTGGAGTTTACGAACAACACCCAACAGATCTACCGGCTTGACTCCTTTCTTCATGGTTTATGGAGCATAAGTTGTCCTTCCATCCAACATCCTTCACGATGCACCTAGAGTTGCCGCCTATGTGGAGGATGTAGCTGAAGAATCCAGACGCTTATCTATGGACCTACTCGAAGAAGAGCATGTGCTGGCATGCCAGAGATCCGCCATCTACCAGCAGAAGCTGCGTGGCTACCATAGTTGCCATGTTAAGCATCGCTCATTTAAAGAGGGGGATCTGGTGCTTAGACTCAAGTAGGAGAAATCACACAAATTATCCCCGCCTTGGGAAGGACCGTTCGTCAGAAGCAAAGCATTGCTCAACGGTTCCTATTACCTTGTCGATATTCACGAGTTGAAAGATAGGCCAAAAAATCGCAAGCGCAAGCAACGTGACTCTGATGATGATTACCCGTAGATAGATCGGCCATGGAACATAGCACAACTATGTCCCTTTTACACTTAGCACATTTATATTATGTAATAAGTTTTTTATATGATCAATGAAATAAAGCATTTGGTTCACTCATATTTTCTAAGTCTTTTACGTCCTTTAGTTTTTCAGTTTTGGATCATATAAACCTTTATGCGCAAGTTTGCATTTGCACTTGTGAAAATTCCGCCTACGGGCATTAGCTTAAGTTTTCTGAAGTTTTTATGTGGATTCCGGAGTAGTGACTTCTCGGCACTCAAAGCCGATGATTTTGCTCTTAGGTTCTTGACGGTGCTATTAATCATCATCACCTGAGAGCATAGTTCTATGCTGCGAGTCTTCCGTCTCACGAAAGGTCAAGCATATGAACCAGAATAATGGATAAGCCAACACTTGCTTTAAAAGATATATGCATGCTAGAAACAAATAAGTAGCAGGAAGCTTGAGTACATGTTTGTCCGCGTCACAAATTCACTAGTTCTTTTCGCATACGCATTGCAAAGATACATTTAATACAAATATTGTTTTTATGGCTTTGTTGTAGGGACTTTGTGGTGGCATCATCAGCAACAGGAGAGCCAGGCCGGGATAACTCATCAAACTCGGAAGGAGAGGGGCTAGACTCAAAATAAGCCATGTCTTCATCAAGAATCTCGGCAGGCATGAAGATGTCTGCCTTGACCATCTTGGCAACTTCTGGTGTCGTAGCCCGCGAGGGAGTTTCAAATAGCATCGCTATCAATCTCTTTCCCTTCCTCGTCCAGCTTGGGCATGCCGGAGGTCACCAGATCGATGTCGGCGTTGTTCGTAGTGTGCTTTGACAAAGGACAGGGTCATCCTTTCACTAATCCGGACGCAAGAGGCTTTCCAGTCCTTGACTTTCTCGGGGGCTTGGCGCAGGATTTCTAAGTACTTAGCCACTGAGTCCGTCGCCTTGATGTTTATTCCTAAAGGCTGGGCTATCTCCTTGGCCTGAGCAATGGCGGTGCTGACGAAGTTGCCGGCAAGAATCATGCATTCCTTAGGATCCGGCGCACCTTCACCCAAATTGGCCAAGCCAATGGGAGTTATGGTTTGCATAAGATACAAGGATCATGAGTATACGCACAACAAAGATTTGTCCAAGGTACAGAATTGACCATGGAGTAAACGTACCAAAGATACTAGATTCGGCTTGCTTGCATGTCTCCGCCAAGATGCCATGCTCATCCTGAAGCTTCTTGTACGCCTCCAGTCTCCGAGAGTTTTGCTCCTTCGGGCGCTCAATTTCTTCCTTCAAGCACTGCATCTCGGCGTTAGTCGACTCTTGCAGAGCCTTCATCGCCTCATCATGGCCTTTGACAGCATCAGCCAGGTCTTTCTTCAAGATTTTGTTCTCATCGTCAAGCTCCTGAATATGCTTGGATTGCTCGATGATGCTCTTGGCTTTGGCAATGGCTTTTGTAAGACGGAAAACACAAAGCATTATGAGAAGACGACAGAAATAAATCCATGAGGAAGAGTAAGGAGCTATTAAGAGAAACACACTCTGGCTATTTTTGATCTGTTGCTTCAGGAAGGCTGTTTTACCCTGTTCAAGGTCCAGTTCCTTCCGCAAAGCAGGAAACTTCTCATTAGCGGCTATTCTCCGTCTATTCTCATTCTGCAAAGAATACATATGCTTAGTCTTTCTAGAGCATCTAGTCGGAACTATCTAGTTTCAACTACACACTCGGGGGCTACAAGATTAAATTTTAAAGACAAGTATGCTACTCTTAGAGCATCTAGCCGGAATTTTTTTAGTTTCACCTAGACGCTCAGGGGCTACACTATCAACTTCTACTCTTAGTTCTCTAGAGCACTCAGGCCAATAACTATTGTTTATCCGCCTAAGAGCTTGGGGGATACAGAGGGATATGTTATACGATAAAAGGTAAAGTTTAAAAAACTTACAATGGCAATAACTTTGAGACGGTTGGCCAAATTGACATATGCAGTATGGAAGACGTTGGCATTGTTATACACGACATCTGCTTGCGCAATAAAGTCATCCATGCACAATGTCGGAGGAGTCGTGGCTAGAGGAGTTGTTGAAGCCGGAGGCATGGATGATGCCCTAGTTGTCTGCTGCGTTATCATAGCAGTTGATGGCTTAGAGGCTCCCGCCTTGTCCGTTGGCACAACTTCCCTCGCCTCCTCTCCTTCCATCAGCCGTTTCCCTTTCTCGGTGGCATCCTTAGCCAGAGCTTGAACCACTTTGGAGGAAGTACTCTCCTATGTTGCCTAACCACTGGGAGCGACGTCCATCCCGACAGAGTTTGAGATATCAAAGATTGGATTGACATCTGTCTCCATGGTGGAGATCTCAGGGATGGCGGGGGAGGAAGACCCAGCGGGACCAATAGTGGGCTTTGTGATAGGAGTAGGGGGAGAGGTAGCGGGAGAAGGCTTGGCGGCCACATCCCTGGTAAACATGTCACGGATATTTTTTGACCCTCCAGCATCTCTGGAGGATCGCTTCAGGCTAACACCGGCTTTCCTCCTAAAACATACAAAGTATAAGTACAGGAGTTGAATAAGGTGTGAGCTAAAAATACAAGCCAGAGAATGAATATACTTACTCCATGGCAGGAGCCTTGGTTAGGGGAATGCCGGTGGATTTCTTCTTCTCCGCATCTAAGGCGGTTGTGGATCATCTGGAGACTCCACTCTCCGATTTCTTATTCTTGGCCTCAGCAGAAGCGTTAGAGGTGGAGCTCTTCCACTTTCATGCTGCCGGAGCTGGTTGATCCTTGGGGGTTTCATCATCGGACACCACTTGGATATCCTTCATCTTAGGATCATAGACCTAGGAGGCCATCTGATCCACCGCCAAGGTCGCCAACTACAGGGTAAAAGGTATGTTAGACCGATAACTTCAAGACGGAAAGGCCTTAGAGTATATACATAACGAGAAACAAAGGAAATAGAAGCTACCTCTGGGAACTTTCCTCCTTCGGACATGTCATAGGTGATCTTGAAGCCATGCTTCCTATCTTTCACCTTGACTGTGTCCTTTAGCCGGAGCTTGATGGAGTTAGTGGACAAGTTGTCCTGTGAAATACGCATAGGATCCTTTCGGCTCTAGGTATACTTTCACATCAACTCGGCGCGGTGTTGTACAGGCTGGATCTGCCTAGTGAACTAGCACATGGCTAGTTCCAAGCCTATAAGACCTCTGTCCACGAGCCATTCAATCCACCTTACGACGTGATTGGCCTCATCGTCAGACGGAAGGGGGGCTGGGGTCCTCCAGGCGGGTACTTCGATGGCGGATCCATCGACAAAGTCGAGATACGTCTCAAGATGGTCACGTAGGAGAATATCTAGGCCATAGAAGTATGTGCGCTGAAAGTTCTTGCATGATTCATGCCCTATGATTTTGGGGAAGCATCGGCTAGGCCGGATCTTAAAGCTAATGGTTCCACAGGTCCGCGATTCATCCTTGGACTCTATAGACTCTCTTGACGATGAAAAAGTATACAAACAGATCTAATCTAGGTTTGATTCCTAGATATCCTTCACACAAAGCTACAAAATTGCTAAGGACGAGGATGCTGTTAGGAGAGAGGTTGTAGGGAAGTACCCGGAAGTGTCGGAGGACGTCCAGGAAGAAGTCAGAGACTGGCAGGCTTACGCCTCGTACCAGTTGGGCTTTGAGGTACACATTCTCTACGACTTGGGAAGAAGGAGTCACCTCACCGGTCGGCGCCGGCCGCCAGACCAAACCCTTCGCCGCGGGGAGATACCCCTCGGCAATGAGTTCTTGCAGATCCTTGATGGAGAGTCAGGAGCCCCTCCACACTCCCTTGTGGGACTCATTATCCTCTTCAGCGGCTTCTAGCGCCGCCCGTCCTTGGTCGTCGCTGGTGGTTTCCACCACGGCGGGGACAGGGACAACGACCCCCTCCGGTGGGACTGTTACTCCCTGAGATGGCTCCGTTGTAGCCTCGGGAGTCGCCACCATTGATGGGACAGATCTACCGGAGGCCATTGCATAGCTAGGAGTGAGTGGAGACAAATGAAGCTTTGGCTAGGGTTTTCTGATGAGGAGCTCGAACAGGCGCGCGACTGGAGGAAGACGAAGACGTAGGTGAGAATGTGGGTAAAGCCATAGTCAAAATATATAGACCCAGTGTCAAGATTCGTGCAAAGGGATCCAATGGATGAAACATTGCCGACGAGGAGACGAATGTGCGCGGTAATTTCGCCACGTCCTCCATCTTTGCCGCTTTACCATTTTGGATTTCGCGCTCGTAAAAACAGCTAATGATTATTTCCCTGCCTTCTGTGAGTTTCGAGGTAGCGTAGGTTGTACCCTACGCCATCCTCCTAACAGTTGCAGTGGAGAGTCACGTCTGAAGATTCCATCGAGGGCGGAGATTATCCGTCTCTGGAAATAAAGAATAGAGGAATCTCCGGCTACATTGCGAAGCCGGAGAGGATTGCAGGGTTCTTTGGGAGACCTTTGAGATATTGCTTGACGGATTGCCAGCATCACCTAGACGGAGCATTCAAGATTAATAAGCAAGACAACACAAGATCTCGAAGTCCTCCGGGGGCTACTGTTGGGGATATGCTAAATGGGTATCACCATAGCACGTCCTTAATCCGGATAACCCGGGTGGCCCACATTTGGTAGCAAGGCCTATGGCCTGCTGGGCGGCCAAGTTAGATGGATCCAGAAGGGAGGCCCATGCCAGATAAAGGACGGCTACGCAGGAGTTACCGACGTACTCGGAGCATTGGAGTGCAAGACATGAAAGACTAGTTAGTATTAGTGTAGGACTTTTTACCTTGTCCGGCAAGGTCCTTTCCCTATAACTCTAGGTTCTGGTGTCTTTATAAACCAGACTTGTGGGAGCCTTTAGGACACAACCAATCAGATTGCTACGTACAATGTGCAACACCTCGCACAACGAACCTATCTCTATGACTCAGCGTATTGCCATTATAGTGATTTATAGCAGGAGTAGAGTTCCGCCACCATTGTGGGACTTGAACCTGGGTAAGCTGTGTTACCTCGTACCCGCCAACTCTCCGTCTTACCCCACGTCTCTAAACATGAACTGTGAGGACCCCTCTATGCAGTACATCTCAGAAATACCACGACAGACATCCTCAGGGAAGTGTTCCTAACGAAGATGAAGCACCAGGAAGCCCTTGATGAGGGCTATTTGGTGTGCCTCTGCAAACTGCGCCTGAATCCCGCCGACATGGACGCCCATGCCCGCCTCTACATATCTTAGGAAGAGCTCGATGGACAGAAGGCCATCGTCTGTTCTCTGGAGGAGTGGGGCCTCGTTTGACAGCCGCACCCGCTTAACGAGGTTGTCTTCTGCTCCCTCGGTATCATAGGTAGACGTGTACATAATCTTTTACATCAGCACCAGGTGAATTTGAATTTGGTTCAACCCCTCCTTGAGTGGATTCTCTCCATCTTTACCTAATGGCTAGGGTACTTGTACACGTTTACCTCCCTTAGGCTCTCTACCTTTTTATCTCCCTAGCTTTTTTTCTTCAAGTGTGCTCTCCTATGTAACCTTTTGTACTCTTCCTGCTTGGTATATATAAATAGAAAATCCAAACCGTAGGGAGGGATTTTACCTATGGTAGCATTGTCAAAAAAATTAGGACATAACTAATAGTTCTACTAG
This sequence comes from Avena insularis, assembly GCA_023614405.1. Taxonomy (NCBI): domain Eukaryota; kingdom Viridiplantae; phylum Streptophyta; class Magnoliopsida; order Poales; family Poaceae; genus Avena; species Avena insularis. The sequence continues at coordinate 178,107,147 of CM042686.1, forward strand.
CCTAACCCTAACCGTAGGGATTTTTTTATGTCCTACTTTTCACTTTGGCATTGTAATTAGTCCCCTACATATGTTTAATTTTGGCACTTGTTCTAGGATTTCTTGCGCAAACCAGTTGGTATAAATATGTAGTTTGATTATCAAGCAACATGCTTGTTTCCATCACCATGACCACCAAACCACCGCACACATCATCCATCCAAAGAATGGCATCGAAACTCTCAAATACACTCGAAGGGAACAACCCCACATAGGTTGTTGTTGTAGTTGAAGGGCATTACTTGCAGAATCGATGCAAAGATACGAACCTCGTTGGACATGTGTAGCCAACCTTGACAAACAGAAACATCCCAAAAAATCTTATGGATGAGAGGATTCATCGCTGTTGGCAGCAGTTGTAACATCCCAGTATTTAGGACGAAAGGAAGGATAGAAGTGGGGTTTTGTGCATTTGCATGCATAAATCTATGAAAAAAATGAGAACTTTTTCGTGTTTAAGTTTAAAACCCAAAGGGATCAGAGTTTTTCTCTGTTTGATGATATAGGGTTTTAGATTATCAAACTAGAGTGTTATAAGTTCTGACATGATCTTTGTTGTTTCTTTGATTGGGAGAAATAATTTGAATTTGAATAATCAAGGTTGATGATTTGAATTCAAAGAAATAGGTATTTGGAATTCAAATATAAAGTAAACAATTATGAGTAAAAGAATATTCTTTATTACAACAGAATAGATCTTTGACTTACAAAGTTTAAATACAAAGAGTATTACAATGAGGTCAATAAAAATACAAGTAATAAGAAAATAAAATGAATATTATTTATCATTGATAATATTATAAAGAATTTACATTGATCAAATAAATGAAAATTTACAAAAGATTACAAAAATGGAAATTTCTAAAGGCAAAAACTATCTAAAATCTTCTCTTTCTTCTAGATCCTTTTCTTCTTATTCTTATTTCCTGCAAAATAAAACAAAATGAAAGCTGAAATGAGATGTATTGCTAAAGTCATCATTGAGTATTTCTAAAATGGGGCCAAATGAGAACCGTTCTTATCAAGTATTGCATCAGTCTTGGCATCATAGGATTGAGAAGAGCCAATTGCAATTGACAGTAAATGGTAAATCATCAGAAGGACTCCATGGTACAGAGCTTAAACAAACACACACACACTAACGTGTGTCAACATAGAAGTAGCACTGGATGAAGATAAGAAGAATGAGGAAATCGTAGCAGAGCTACCAGCTCATTGTTCTTCTTCCATACCACAAATACCAACTATTTCCTTCACATAGTATCCACCATCCCACAAAAAATAGTATCCACCCCAACCATGGTCACCATGGTTACTTAGTCGAGATCAGACAATAGATCAATAAGAAGGACAAGCAGAAGCTTTAGGAAGAGCAAACAGTTGATCAAGAGGAGGAGAAGGCCATCGGGAAACATTGGGATCTTTAGGAGGAGAAGACAGAAGCACCAGAAGGAGCTAACCAAGATTAACAAAGGAAGTAAGAAAACATCCTCAACAGAAGCATATCAAGGTAATTCATCTGACTAGGGGTATTCCACTATTACTAATAAAGGCATATGTTCTTAGCAGATTTATCTTTTACATATATAGGAGTAGATTACTGGTACATTGTAAACGTATCTATAATTTTTGATGTTCCATGCTTGTTTTATATCTACTTTCTTATGTTTTGTCCAGAATTTGGAGTATTTTTTCACATTTTCTGGAAATAACCTATTAACAAGATACCACAGTGTCAGGTGCCTATTTTCTGTTGTTTTTGGTTTTAGAAAAGCTAGTAAGGAAATATTCTCGGAATTGGACCGGACAAAATCCCAAGCCAATATTTCACCAGAACGAACATAGAGTCCGGAGGGGAGATGAAGAGGGGAGCCAGGCCGGCCACACCTGGTGGTGGCGCGACCAGCCCTAGACGCGCCATCACCAGGTGTGGGCCCCCTGGCACTCCACCGACCTTGCCCCTTCGCCTATATATTGCCTCCGGGACGAAAACCCAAAGACCCGATCAAAATTCCACGAAAGAGTCTGTAGCCGCCGCCATCTCCATCGTAGATCGGGAGGGATCTGATGCTCTTCCCGGCACCCTGCTGGAGGGGAGAGATCACCCTGGAGGCCTTCTTCATCACCATGCCTACCACCGGTGTGATGCGTGAGTTGTTCATCCCTGGACTACGGGTCCATGTAGTAGCTAGATGGTTGGTTCTTCTCCTTTGTGCTACCATGTTTAGATCTTGTGAGCTACGTTCATGATCAAGATCATCTATTTGTAATCTACATGGTTTGTTTGCGGGGATCCTATGGATATTGAGATGCTATTTCAGATTGATTATTGATTCTATCATGTCTTTGTTATTTGTGATCTTGCATGCTTTCCGTTGTTAGTACCTATCTTGGCCGAGTAGATGCTAGCAACTCCAAGAGGGAGTATTTATGCTTGATAGTGGGTTCATGCCTCTAGGAATCTGGGGAAGTGACAGAAATCTCTAAGGTACTAGATGTGCTGTTGCTACTAGGGAGAAAACAACAATCCTTTGTTCATAGAACAATCGTATTGTTTACTTTACACACTTTGCTTAATGCAATTATCTATTGCTTGCAACTTAATACTGGAGGGGGTTCAGATGATAACCTGAAGGTGGATTATTAGTCATATATATGCAGTTCGATTACGGTCTATGTATAATGTTGTAATGCCCAATCAAATATCATAGGAGTCAAGATGATTAGTATGTGCATGTATGCTTTCTCGGTGTCTGTCAATTGCCCCACTGTAATTTGTTTACCCAACATGTCATCTATCTTAAGGAGAATCACCTCTAGTGAACTATGGACCCCGATCCATTCTTTACCATCAATCTACAAGCAATTTACTGTTTTCTGTTTACTTTCTGCAACCAATTACTATCTTCCACACAATACGTTTAATCCTTTGTTTTCAGCAAAACCGGTGAGATTGACAACCTCACTGTAAGTTGGGGGAAAAGTTCTGTGGTTGTGTTGTGCATGATTCCAAGTTGGAAACAACACCTTGGAGGTGTTTCCTTTCTCCTACTGGTTCGATAACCTTGGTTTCATAACTGAGGGAAAACTTGTTGTTGTGCTCATCATACCTTCCTCTTGGGGTTCCCCAACGAGCTCGAATATATTTTGAGCCATCAAGCTCTTTTTCTGGCGCCATTGCCGGGGAGTCAAGGACATCCTCACAAGGGGAGGCCCTCATAACCAATCTCTTTACTTTGTTTTGTTTGTTTTGCTTAGTTTATTTCTGCTTTGTTTGCTTGTTTCTTTATCAAAAACACAAAATAATAGTTATACTAGTTTGCTTTCTTTATCAAAAACACAAAAAATTTAGTTTCTATTTATAGTTGCTATTATGTCTAGCATTGCTCCAATCACTCTGTCACCTGAGGAAATGATTTTTACTTTCAAACAAGGAATTGAAGAGAGTTTCAAAGAAGCTTGGTCTAGAATCTCTGAATTACATGCAAAAACTGAACCTAAAATGACTCTAAGCTTGTTGCTTAGCAGTTTTTACTTTGGAACTGCTCTATGCTATAGGTATGCTTTGGATGTTGTAGTAGGAGGAGATTTCCTCCAATGCAATGAGGATGAAGCTTTTAATGCCATAAAGAAATTGGTCTCAACATATAACTTGCCTAGCAAATCTGATTCCCCCTTCATAAACATATTTGCTAGATTAAATATTCCTGAGGCCAACATAGCTAGTTTAAAAGATTGATATAACATGCTTAGAGAGCATCATGAATATGTTCCAATAAATTCTGAATCTTCAAAATGGCTTCCTATAGTAAAAGTTGTTATAAATAATGAAACTTTTTATGCTTGTTGTGATATCATGTCTGAATTCTGCCTTATGCCTAAAGATATCTATGAATCTTTAAATCTTTGGGGACTTTCTGAAGGGGGAGAAGAAATATCTCTTGCTAATAATGACACAATATTACCTATTGGAATAGCTGAAGGAGTGTTTACAAAGATTCTAGGGAAAGTGGTGTCTACTGATTATCTTGTTATTGAATGTGTAGGAAAATGAAAAATTACACTTGAAAGATCCTTACTTAAACTCCTTGGAGCAATAATAGATGTGGAAAAGGGCATCATGCATTTTGCTTCTCCACCAAACAATCATACATTCCCCAAGGATAAGAATAAAAGTAAGAGAGGTAAGGGCAAGAAATTTGGTTTTAATGCTTCTTCATTTGAGAATACTTGATTCTTTTCTTGCTTCTTATGCCTAGCTCAAAGGCGTTAAAGAAAAGCACTTATTGGGAGATAACCCAAATTTCGTTAGGAATCTTTTTTTGAGTCTTGGAAGTTATTACCTATGTAATAACCGCTCCTAATCATTTTTGTGTGTTTTTTGTGCCAAGAGTAACCTCTAATGAGAGAGAAGAAAGATTTGGGAAAGTTGCTGTCCCGAAACAGATTTTTGTGCTTCGCTGTAAAAATTCGTGAAAAATCTCTGTACATCGGCTTGAGCTATAATTTTTTGTGATTCTGACCCAAGTTGTTATCCAACTCTTCAACACTTTTCGATTTGAGCAACATAAGGTCTTAGAAAAAATTGGTTTTTACATGTTGGTCTGTTTTGACAGATTTCTACGATTATTTGCATTTGCCTCTTAATCTCTTTCTCTTTGAGTTCTCTTTGATCATTTGAAATTTTCAAAGGAAGTGCTATAGTAGCTTATGGTTTAATGGAAGTTTTACTCGTGTTGAAACTGAACCAAAAGCCTTATTTCTTGAGTACACTAATGTTGCTAATGAAGATTGTGTGAAGTTTTGTATGAAGGAGATTTTAAAGTGTAGGGAAGAGTAATGTGATAAGATGAAGTATGGACAAAAGCTCAAGCTTGGGGATGCCACCTATTTCACATCAAGAAATATTCAAGAAGTACAAGCGTCAAAGCTTGGGTATGCCCAAGGCATCCCCTTCTTCATCAATAAACAATTCAGGTTTCTTCCAAACACTTCATTTTTATTGTTTCATGCACAATTGTGTTGTTCTTGGAGCATCTTCGTTTTCGTTCTTAGTTTTCATTTTCTTAGTTTGCTTGAATAAATTGGTTGGACCCCCTCATTCATGCATTAGTTTGCAAACAAAGTTAATTTGGATTGGAAAAGAGTAGGAAAGTTCATGCTTAAGTGGTAAAAAGGAGCTTGTTTTTTACCGTGACTTAGACTTTATCATGTCATGCTTGATATTGTTTTAGCTTTATGCTTAGTGATTATTGTTGTAGCATGACATGTTATAAACAATTGAGATTGCTTAATGTGCCTTGAAAGAATCATGCGTTATTTTAGCATATAAAAGCATAATATTGTGGTATTTTCTTTTAATGCTTTATTTGGGTTGACTTGGCGCATGCTCACACCATGTTAAGACAATACCAAGTCACCATAGCATCTATGATCATCTAGTTTTCGACTTGTAGTATCACTTTATGCTTTAATTAATGATGTTTTGTCGCTTTGCATGATTATGGCCATTATTGCTCTCTTAGTTGGTCGCTCCCAGTCTTTTGCTAGCCTCCATACCAAGTATGAGT